>CM038678.1:97190834-97790834 GCA_021605205.1 Aegilops longissima | reverse complement strand
TCGGGTGGATAGTGGGTTTGGGGCTACGGTGGTTTCAAACCAAAATCGAGCGTGGGGTTGCACTCACGAGAGGGAGGGAGATCTCTTGGTGGAGAGAATGGAGAGGGAGAGGCACTGGTGGCGACGGAATGGGCCGGAACTTGGCGGCAACCGAACCGGCCTGACTCGGGGAAGATGGCCTTCCCCTCCTTGACTCTGGCCGCGATAGCTCTAGGGGGATCATATGAGGTTGCTCGAGAAATCGATTGAGCTCCGGGGCCCTTATATAGGCGGTGGAGGTCGGTTCCGAGGCGGCCGGCGATAAGGACGACGGCGAACCGTCTTTCTGTAGCAATGGCGACGTGGCGGCGACGCGCGCTAGGGGACGAAGTTGCGGCTGAGCTGGAGATGCTTAAGGGGGCAGCTGGCGAGCGCTAGCGGCTTCTCGGCACCGAAGGAGGAAGGGGTGCGCTGCGGACGCCGGCGTCCCGCCAAGGCTCTGACGGCGGCGCTGTTGGCTGCCAGGGCGGCTTGGCGCGTTGCTGTGGGAAGGGGAGTGCGTGGCGTGGCGCTACAGAGCGGGCCAAATACCAGGGGCGCGACGTGTCGGCTCGGGCGCGGCTCGTGCAATCTGGCTGGCTCTGGCGCGCCCAAAGGCACGCACGGAAGGTGTTCGATACAATGTCGTGGCATGCTACAGGTCACAGGTGAGGTTGGCAAGCAACATAACTAGGTTAGAGATAGAGGGAAACTCAAGGGACAAGGTGGTTTGGTCTGGTGGTCAAGTTCATAATGCAAACAAAACTCAAGCCAAAACAGTTCACGCTCTCAAGGTGTTTGAAAAAATGCCACGGGCACCTAGGCATTACTTGGGGTGACCAAATTCTCCAGATCAGTGTCTCCTTGGATGCACAAGAGGGTGGTGAGGTTAGCTTGTGAAAAGCACAAACTTGCTAGTGCAAGTTTTGCAGAACTTCAAATCTGGACAGGAGGTGAATGGCATTATTACATGAACCAAAAATGATCAAATGGGTGCATGCTCCTGGACTTAGGGGTTTAGCATGGAGGACTACAAGTAGGAGAAGGAATCTAGGGCCAAAGAGCAAGCAAGACTATGGTTGTTGTACAAATCATCATGTTGTACCAGAATGGAGATGAGGTTGATTCACTCAAAAATCTCAAATAACATCCCTGGATTTTTGCATAAAGTGGAATCATATGCTGCTACTAACATCCCATAATTTTGGTGAAAGCTAGAAAGAAATATTTAAAAGAGTTGTAGTGTAAAATTGTCCACTGGACCAGAGAAGAAAAACATGTGTAGCACTCAAAATATGCAATGAATGAAATATATTATTGCACAAAAGTGATTTAGAGACATCACATGACATCTCCAAATTTTGGTTGGATTTTCAGTTAAGTTTATCAACTGGTTGTAGTACAAAAAGGAGCTCCAAAACTTAAAACAAGTCATTTTAATGAATAAAGCTCAGGGTGAAATAATTTAATAAATAAATCTACTGATTGAGAGATGTTTTTAAAGGGTGGGCATATAAGTCCAATATGTTTTGGAAGGACCCACTTGGGAAAAACTCCTTAATATTAAAAGAAAAGTTTTGAAATCAATAGAGATATTCTTGCAGGCAAAAATTTTAAACTCTTGGCAAAATTTTAATAACTAAAACCTGGTTAAATTTTTGGGGTGTTACAATAAACCCCATATTTTTATCCTCGATGGCAACAATACAATACGTGCCTTGCTGCCCCTACTGTCACTGGGAAAGGACACCGCAAGATTGAACCCAAAGCTAAGCACTTCTCCCATTGCAAGAAAGAACAATCTAGTAGGCCAAACCAAACTGATAATTCAAAGAGACTTGCAAAGATATCAAATAATGCATATAATAATTCAGAGAAGAATCAAATATTGTTCATAGATAATCTTGATCATAAACCCACAATTCATCGGATCTCGCCAAACACACCGCAAAAAGTATTACATCGAATAGATCTCCAAGAGAACGAGGAGAACTTTGTATTGAGATCCAAAGAGAGAGAAGAAGCCATCTAGCTAATAACTATGGACCCGAAGGTCTGTGGTAAACTACTCACACATCATCGGAGAGGCTATGGTGTTGATGTAGAAGCCCTCCGTGATCAATTCCCCCTCCGGCGGAGCGCCGGAAAAGGCCCCAAGATGGGATCTCACGGGTACAGAAGGTTCCGGCGGTGGAAATAGGGTTTCGTGGTGCTCCTGGATATTTTTAGGGTATATGAGTATATATAGGAGAAGGAAGTAGGTCGGTGGAGCTACGAGGGGCCCACGAGGGTGGGGGCGTGCCTACCCCCTGGGCGCGCCCTCCTACCTCGTGGATTCCTTTATTTCCTCTCCAAGTCACCTGG
The DNA here is from genome assembly GCA_021605205.1 of Aegilops longissima. Lineage (NCBI taxonomy): Eukaryota > Viridiplantae > Streptophyta > Magnoliopsida > Poales > Poaceae > Aegilops > Aegilops longissima. The sequence continues at coordinate 97,788,452 of CM038678.1, read as the reverse complement.
ATTGTGTTTGTTCCAAAAATGATCCTCGCGAAGGTTTCATTCCGCTTGGATTCCGTTTGATATTCCTTTTCTGCGAAATACTGAAATAGGAAAAAAACAGTGATTTGCACTGGGAATTCGGTTAGTAGGCTAGTCCCAAAAATAATATAAAAGTGCATAATAAAGCCCATTAAACATCCAAAACATATAATATAATAGCATGGAACAATAAAAAATTATAGATACGTTGGAGACATATCACAATGACACTATCAACCGGAAGATTAACTCCCAGTTGAGTCAAGTGATTTCGATACCCAGACATTTTGAGTATATGCTCATTGACAGAACTATTCTCCTCCATTTTGCAGCTATAGAACTTATTGGAGACTTCATATCTCTCAATCCGGGCATTTTCTTGAAATATTAACTTCAACTCCTGGAACATCTCATATGCTCCATGTCGTTCAAAACGTCGTTGAAGTCCTGGTTCTAAGCCGTTAAGCATGGGACACTGAACTATCGAGTAGTCATCAGCTTTGCTCTGTCAGGCGTTCACAACGTCCGGCGTTGCTCCTGCAGCGGGTCTTGCACCTAGAGGTGCTTCTAGGACGTAATTCTTCTATGCAGCAATGAGGATAATCCTCAAGTTACAGACCCAGTCCGTGTAGTTGCTACCATCATCTTTTAACTTAGCTTTCTCTAGGAATGCATTAAAATTCAAAGGAACAATAGCACGGCCATTGATCTACAACAACATAGACATGCAAAATACTATCAGGTACTAAGTTCATGATAAATTAAAGTTCAATTAATCATATTAATTAAGAACTCCCACTTAGATAGACATCCCTCTAATCATCTAAGTGATCGCGTGATCCAAATCAACAAAACCATGTCCGATCATCACGTGAGATGGAGTAGTTTTCAATGGTGAACATCACTATGTTGATCATATCTACTATATGATTCACGCTCGACCTTTCGGTCTCAGTGTTCCAAGGCCATATCTGCATATGCTAGGCTCGTCAAGTTTAACCCGAGTATTCTGCGTGTGCAAAACTGGCTTGCACCGTTGTATGTGAATGTAGAGCTTATCACACCCGATCATCACGTGGTGTCTCAGCACGACGAACTTTCGCAACGGTGCATACTTTGGGAGAACACTTGTACCTTGAAATTTAGTGAGAGATCATCTTATAATGGTACCGCCAAACTAAGCAAAATAAGATGCATAAAGGATAAACATCACATGCAATCAATATAAGTGATATGATATGGCCACAATCATCTTGTGCCTTTGATCTCCATATCCAAAGCACCGTCATGATCACCATTGTCACCAGCGCGACACCTCGATCTCCATCGTAGCATCGTTGTTGTCTCGCCAACTATTGCTTCTACAACTATCGCTACCGCTTAGTGATAAAGTAAAGCAATTACATGGCGATTGCATTTCATACAATAAAGCGACAACTATATGGCTCCTACCAGTTGCCGATAACTCTGTTACAAAACATGATCATCTCATACAATAAAATATAGCATCATGTCTTGACCATATCACATCACAACATGCCCTGCAAAAACAAGTTAGACGTCCTCTACTTTGTTGTTGCAAGTTTTACGTGGCTGCTACGGGCTTAGACGCATCAAAAATCACAATAATTTTTCGTCAAGTGTGATGTTTTAACCTTCAACAAGGACCGGGCGTAGTCACACTCGATTCAACTAAAGCTGGAGAAATAGACACCCACTAGCCACCTATGTGCGAAGCACGTCAATAGAACCAGTCTAGCGTAAGCCTACGCGTAATGTCGGTCTGGGCCGCTTCATCCAACAATACCGCCGAATCAAAGTATGACATGCTAGTAAGCAGTATGACTAGTATCGCCCACAACTCTTTGTGTTCTACTCGTGCATATAACATCTACACGTAGACCTGGCAAGGATGCCATTGTTGGGGAACGCAGTATTTCAAAAAATTTCCTACGATCACGCAATATCTATCTAGGAGATGCATAGAAACGAGAGGGGAGAGTGTGTCTACGTACCCTCGTAGACCGAAAGCAGAAGCATGGGAGAGTGTGTCTACGTACCCTCGTAGATCGAAAGCAGAAGTGTTAAGTAACGCGGTTGATGTAGTCGAATGTATTCGCAATCCAACCGATCAAGTACCGAACGCACGACACCTCCGCGGTCTGCACATGTTCAGGTCGGTGACGTCCCTTGAACTCTAGATCCAGCTGAGGCCGAGGGAGAGTTCCGTCAGCATGACAGCGTGGTGACGGTGATGATGAAGTTACCGGTGCAGGGCTTCGCCTAAGCACTACGACGATATGACCGAGGTGTAAAACTATGGAGGGGGGCACCGCACACGGCAAAGAGATTGTTTGTTGTGCTATTGTGGTGCCCCCTGGCCATGTATATAAAGGAGGGAGGGAGAGAGCCAGCCAGCCAGGTTTGGGCGTGCCAGGGGGGAGTCCTACTTGGACTCCTATTCCAAGTAGGATTCGCCCTCTCCCCCTTTTTCCTTTCTTCCACCAGAGAAAAGGTAAGGGAGAGATAGGGGGAAGGAAAGAGGGGGGCCGACCCCCTCCCCTAGTCCAATTCGGTTTGGGCAAGGGGAGGGGAGCCCCTCTCACGTAGCCCTTTCTTCTCTCCTCCAATAAGGCCCACTAGGCCCAATACTTCTCCCAGGGGGTTCCGGTAACCTCCCGGTACTCCGGAAAAATACCTGAACCACTCGGAACCATTCCGATGTCCAAATGCAACCTTCCAATATATGAATCTTTACCTCTCGACCATATTGAGACACCTCGTCATGTCCTTGATCTCATCCGGGACTCCGAACAAACTTTAGTACATCAAATCACATAACTCATAATACAAATCGTCATCGAACATTAAGCATGCGGACCCTACGAGTTCGAGAACTATGTAGACATGACCGACAGACATCTCTGGTCAATAACCAATAGCGGAACCTGGATGCTCATATTGGCTCCTACATATTCTACGAAGATCTTTATCAGTCGAACCGCATAACAACATACGTTGTTCCCTTTGTCATCGGTATGTTACTTGCCCGAGATTCGATCGTCAGTATCATCATACCTAGTTCAACCTCATTACCGGCGAGTCTCTTTACTCGTTCCGTAATGCATCATCCCGCAACTAACTCATTAGTCACATTGCTTGCAAGGCTTATAGTGATGTGCATTACCGAGAGGGCCCAGGGATACCTCTCCGATACACAGAGTGACAAATCCTAATCTCGATCTATGCCAACCCAATAAACACCTTTGGAGACACTTGTAGAGCATCTTTAATCACCCAGTTAGGTTGTGACGTTTGATAGCACACAAGGTGTTCCTCTGGTATACGGGAGTTGCATAATCTCATAGTCTGAGGAACATGTATAAGTCATGAAGAAAGCAGTAGCAATGAAACTGTAATGATCATAATGCTAAGCTAACGAATGGGTCTTGTCCATCACATCATTCTCCTAATGTTGTGATCCCGTTCATCAAATGACAACACATGTCTATGGTTAGGAAACATAACCATCTTTGATAAACGAGCTAGTCAAGTAGAGGCATACTAGGGACACTTTGTTTTCTCTATGTATTCACACATGTACTAAGTTTCCGATTAATACAATTTTAGCATGAATAATAAAAATTTCTCATGAAATAAGGAAATAAATAATAATTTTATTATTGCCTCTAGGGCATATTTCCTTCAGTGCCCCCCTTGGGGCACCCCCAGGTACAACCAGGGCCCATTGCCTTCCTTCTGTCCCATAAAAAATCATCGTGGAGTTTCGTGGCATTTGGACTCCGTTTGATATTTATTTCCTGCGATGTAAAAAACACGGAAAAAACAACAACTGACGCTTGGCACTATGTCAATAGTTTATTACCAAAAAATGATATAAAATGACTATAAAATGATTATAAAACATCCAAGATTGATAAATAAACAACATGGAACAATAAAAAATTATAGATACGTTGGAGACGTATCAGAAAATAGTAGCAATGAAACTGTAACGATCATAATGCTAAGCTAACAAATGGGTTTTGTCCATCACATCATTCTCCTAATGATGTGATCCTGTTCATCAAATGACAACACATGTCTATGGTTAGGAAACATAACCATCTTTGATAAACGAGCTAGTCAAGTAGAGGCATACTAGGGACACTTATGTTTTATCTATGTATTCATACATGTACTAAGTTTCCGGTTAATACAATTCTAGCATGAATAATAAACATTTATCATGAAATAAGGAAATAAATAGTAACTTTATTATTGCCTCTAGGGCATATTTCCTTCAAAACCCTCCTTTGTTGTGGCAGTGAGGTCACCCTTTGCCGGTGTCGATGTATGTTCCTCCATGGGCCGTGAGGCATTGTGAGTCCTCACTGATTGGGTGTCCACCTTTGGTTTGTTGGGAGCATCAGCATATAACCACTCCCCGAATTTCAAATTCTTTTCCTCATGGACTCCCGTTCCACACTCCATGAATTCATGGTCTACCAGACCACAGACCTTGCAAAACCTCGCCAATTTTTCATAGCGAACAAGATAAACCCGTCGTTCTTTACCACGGACAATGCTCACAAATTTCGTCGGAGGCTCTCGGGTGTAATGTTTCACCCTCACCCTTACATAATCACATCTGGTGTTTCCATTCAAATGCATCTCCATAATTTCACCTGCACTTTTCAGCAGCTTTTCCACAATGTTCTTCTTGCAATAGACATCTGGTAACTTGTGGATTTGCAGCCATATAGGCATGTGAATAATACTTACATCCTCAGTTCTACTGAAGCCATCATATGGGCATAGTAACACCGCCCAGTTCCGGAACAACCAAGGTCCTTGCATCATCATACGCTCCCAATCGCCCAAGCATGATGCCTAAACGACGAACCGATTGGGGCCAACAGGCCGGAATCGTACACTCTGCACCGGGTTCCACGCAGCTCTCATATCCTTGTAGAAGGCGCCTTGGCTGAAGGTTTTATCGATGTCAAACCTAGAAAGGGCTAACCACCTAGCACTTTCCTGGAGCTTTGGATCATCCTCGTCGATTACCACATCCTCGAACTCTTCCTCATTAAGATCTAACTGATCAAAGAAATCCTCCAGATTGGTTTTGGCAGCAGTCACACCGCCGCCGCCGCTTGCGGTGGAGTGAGCATTAGAGGGAGATGCCATCCAGCCTAGGCAAGAAGACCACCCTAGGAACGGCAAGGGTTGCAGGCCAAGGCCAGCCGGAGGTTGGAACTCGAAGGCGATCACGATCGCCTAAGAGGAGAATAACCCTAGCACGTGCGTAGGGGAAAATCTTTTTTCCACCACCCTCGCGATGAAATCATTTTATTGGGATTCAACCTCTAAATTTGACACTGGTTGGTGTTTGTATTTTTTTGAATTTATTTTAGGTTTTTTTTATGATGATTTTTCCGTGGGAGGAAATGTTTTGGTTGACTGAGACGCATGTGATGACTTCATCAATCTTAAAATAGTCTCATCCACTATCTTGAAGGTGCTCATGAGGGTGAGATATGCATGTATGCGCTTAAATGGATGAGCGTATGCACATGTACGACATCTGCAATTATACTATGTTCAAAAAGCAATATAACCAAAATTTAAATTGGCACGCTTGGTCACATGCCGATTGAATCGATGCCTATAGCCGACCGGACGAATATGCCCTTTAGCGATGTCCCTTAAGATTTCTATTCCTTTGATATTTTTCTATTTTCAATAAGTCGTTTTATCAATCAGTAATAGCTAACAAACATGCTTGTTCATTGCAATGGAAATATCCTCAGACGCCTAGCGATTCATTTGTGTCGCCACTTCTCTTCTTCACTATAGTTGATGGTGGTCATATTTTGTTCACCTATTCACAACGAACATGATCAATCCCAATGAGATGAGTTTTACATCATACTGTAGCATGCTACTTCGTTAGACCCCTGCATCGACTTGTAATTTTGTGGACTTGTAATGATGATGAGTGTCACCATATCCCATCTATACTTAAGCATGTATCATCGCTATACTATATGTGATTGTTCTTTTCTCATGATGCAATTGTTCAGGTCTAGAGTCAGGGAATATATAATAGAAAAAATTGTTCTTGGATGATTTCAAAACAAATTACTAAAGGCCGTACCTGGCGTAGATCGCTATCAAGCTAGAAATTCATTAAAAATGGAACACACGGTTTCCTGTGACTCCTCCATCCTATCTAAATCATTTGAGCCTGGCCCAAATATGTGGCTCATCGGACAATAGTTGGACAACATGTAGTGGCAACAATGCATTATATATCAGCGATAAAAATCACACATCATGTCGCTCTCAATTTTCTCATAGTAGCAATAGTGAAGCCCATCCCAAATCAGAAGATTATCATATAGTGGCCATTGACTGCTTGTACACACCCCTAAATCAACCATAGAACATAAGTCCCAAGCACCGATCCAAATTCTTTGGTTAATCATGGCTCCAGCTCTGTGAAAAATCCCCAATATATTTGCTCTCCTTCCACACCCATCCCTATCTCCTCCACCACCCGATCCTTCTCTCCATTGAGGTGGCCTCCCGTGTGCCTCTTGCTATTTGTGAAATGCATTGAGATTTTCCTGAAGAGGAAGACTGAAATAGTACAGTAGCAGAAAGTATTTCCCTCGGCAAAGACCAATGTTTATCGAACCAATAGGAGATTCATGCAAACAACCTTTAGTAGTACCTACACACCACTAGTAGAAAAAGGGTCAAATGTTCAGCTCATTAGTCCCGGTATGAATTTGAGCCGGCACTAATGTGACCATTAGTGCCGGTTCCAACGGCTAGGCGGGCCGCTCTCATTACTACCACTTCGTCCCAAAGTTTTAGCACGGTTCGTGCCACGAGTCGGTACTAAAGAGAGTGGTGGCAGGATGTTGTCAGTCTGGGGCCCCTCCAACACCTTTAGTACCGGTTCGTGCCTCGAACCGGTACTAAAGGTCGTCCTATATAAACCCTTCGTCCACCTGCGCTCTGTTCTTCCCCCTTTCCCCTCTCTTCTCTGTTCTTCCCTTCTTCCTCTCGAGCTCATCACAAATTTTGCCCAAATTTTGTCAAGATTTGAAGGCCCCCATCCATTCAAATGATCACAAAGGTTAGCAACTTTGTCCTTTCATCTCTCATTGCTAGATTAGCTCTTGCAATGGTTTATATAGTGATTAATTTGGGGGTTTTAGTAATTTGGGAGGAATTATATATACGTGGTAGTATTTGATTTATATGCAATTTGAGGTCAAAATAACACTTAGTTTGCATGTGTAGGTGTGGTTTACTTAGTGCCTTCTAAATCTTCGTCGTAACCACCATCGATCGCCCGCACCGTCCCGTCGTCGGCACCACCTTGTGGTGAGCCTATTGTTCTTATCTTTTTAATATAAAATATTTATGTTTGTGTGTGATTTGGATATATAGTTACTCGTATAATTATCTTACCCGTAAGTTGTTTGTTATACATAGTGCCATGTTTTTGATATCCGTCCCCGTCGGCCCTCGTCCGTGTTATGATTCAGATGTGGTATATTCTCTTTTAAAACTATTTGTTGCATTTCATGTTTATGACAAATTATGCCCATCAAGTTGACATAGATATTTAATTCTAGGAGGTATGTGAACCGGAAATTCCAACCGACCCTATTGTCGAGAGGTTAAATTTAGTTGAAAGAGAAAACGAGTATTTGAAAGAAAAATTGAAAAGAATTGATGGGGAGAAGATGGAATTGGAGTTGCATGTTGCCGATGTCGTTAATGATCACAAGATCAAGATGGAGAAAATGCGCTTGAAGATTAGAAAGATTAGAAAATATGCCATTGATAGTGAGGCTTGGTATCATTATGCTGTTGGATCAATTGTTACCTTAGTTGCGATATTCATCTCATTTGTTGTTGCATTTAATGCTTTAGCTAGAGAGTTATTTTTTTGTTGCATTTAAGTGTTGTATGAACTTTATGTATGAACTTTATATGTATGAACTTTATGTATGAACTAGTATTAATTTGGTCTTTTCGGTGTTGTGTAATGAAGATGAGCCGACAATGGATGTACGATGACCGATGCTCTCCCGAGTTCATTAATGGCGTGCGTACTTTTCTGCTTGCAGCTAAGGCAAACAAGCGGGCGGATGGTTTTATGCCTTGTCCATGTGCTGGTTGTAAGAATGATCACAATTACTCTAACTCAAGAACCATTCACATCCACCTGTTTGAGTCCGGTTTCATGCCCCACTATAACGTTTGGACCAAGCACGGAGAAAGAGGGGTTATGATGGAAGACAATGAAGAAGAAGAGGACGACGACAGCTATCCTGGCCATGGGTTCCCTGAATACGATGATACAACAATGGGGGAAGAAGCTGAGCCGACAATGCGGGAAGAAGCTGAAGAAGAGGCATCCGATGAGCCCACTGATTGTTGGAAATATGCCCTAGAGGCAATAATAAAATGGTTATTATTATATTTCCTTGTTCATGATAATTGTCTATTGTTCATGCTATAATTGTATTAACTGGAAACCTAAATACATGTGTGAATACATAGACCACAACATGTCCCTAGTGAGCCTCTAATTGACTAGCTCGTTGATCAATAGATGGTTATGGTTTCCTGACTATGGACATAGGATGTCATTGATAACGGGATCACATCATTAGGAGAATGATGTCATGGACACGACCCAATCCTAAGCATAGCACAAGATCGTTTAATTCGTTTGCTAAAGCTTTTCTAATGTCAAGTATCATTTCCTTAGACCATGAGATTGTGCAACTCCCGGATACCGTAGGAATGCTTTGGGTGTACCAAACGACACAACATAACTGGGTGGCTATAAAGTTACACTACAGGCATCTCCGAAAGTGTCTGTTGGGTTGGCACGAATCGAGACTGGGATTTGTCACTCCGTATGACGGAGAGGTACCTCTGGGCCCACTCGGTAATGCATCATCATAATGAGCTCAATGTGACTAAGTAGTTAGTCACGGGATCATGCATTACGGAACGAGTAAAGTGACTTGCCGGTAACGAGATTGAACGAGGTATTGGGATACCGACGATCGAATCTCGGGCAAGTAACGTACCGATTGACAAAGGGAATTGTATACGGGATTGCTTGAATCCTCGACATCGTGGTTCATCCGATGAGATCATCGTGGAACATGTGGGAGCCAACATGGGTATCCAGATCCCGCTGTTGGTTATTGGCCGGAGAACGTCTTGGTCATGTCTGCATGGTTCCCGAACCCGTAGGGTCTACACACTTAAGGTTCGGTGACGCTAGAGTTGTTATGGGAAATAGTATGTGGTTATCGAAGGTAGTTCGGAGTCCCGGATGTGATCCCGGAAGTCACGAGGAGTTCCGAATGGTCCGGCGGTGAAGATCGATATATTGGGCGAAGGGTATTGGAGTCCGAAAGTGTTCCGGGGATACCAGGCTATGGCCAGCATGACCGAAAGGTGTTTCGGGAGCCCCGGCAAGTGTTGGAGGGTCTCATGGGCCAAAGGGGAAGGGGCAAACCAGCCCACTAAGGGGTGGTGCGCCCCCCACACCCTTTCCCATGTTATTTGGGGAGGTGGGGCGCCTCCACCTGGCTTGGGAGGCAATCCTCCACCTGCTTGGCTTGGAGGGCAAGTCTCCCTAGGATTTTCCCTAGGAAGATCCAATCTGCTTGGCCGCCGCCACCTAGGGGAAACCCTAGGGCGCCTCCCCCTCTCCCCTTGCCCCTATATATAGTGGAGGGGTGGGAGGGCAGCCGCACCTCTTCCCTGGCGCAGCCCTCTCCTCCTCCAACACCTCTTCCTCCTCCATAGTGCTTGGCGAAGCCCTGCCGGAGAACCACGAGCTCCATCGCCACCACGCCGTCGTGCTGATGGAGTTTTCCCTCAACTTCTCCTCTCCCCTTGCTGGATCAAGAAGGAGGGGACGTCCCCGGGCTGTACGTGTGTTGAACGCGGAGGCGCCGTCCGTTCGGCGCTTATATCGGAATCGACCGCGATATGAATCGCTGCGTGTACGACTCCACCAACCGCGTTCTTGTAACGCTTCCGCATCGCGATCTTCAAGGGTATGGAGATGCACTCCCCTCTCTCTCGTTGCTAGTCTCTCCATAGATTTATCTTGGTGATGCGTAGAAAATTTTGAATTTCTGCTACGTTCCCCAACAGTGGCATCATGAGCTAGGTCTATGCGTAGTTTCTATGCACGAGTAGAACAAAAGTTGTTGTGGGCGTCGATTTTGTCAATTTACTTGCCGTTACTAGACTTATCTTGATTCGGCGGCATCGTGGGATGAAGCGGCCCGGACCAACCTTACACGTACACTTACGTGAGACAGGTTCCACCGACTGACATGCACTAGTTGCATAAGGTGGCTAGCGGGTGTCTGTCTCTCCCACTTTAGTCGGATCGGATTCGATGAAAAGGGTCCTTATGAAGGGTAAATAGTAATTGTCATATCACGTTGTGGTTTTGGCGTAGGAAAGAAACGTTCTTGCTAGAAACCTATAACAGCCACGTAAAAACTTGCAACAACAATTAGAGGGCGTCTAACTTGTTTTTGCAGCATATGTCGTGTGATGTGATATGGCCAAAAGAATGTGATGAATGATATATGTGATGTATGAGATTGATCATGTTCTTGTAATAGGAATCATGACTTGCATGTCGATGAGTATGACAACCGGCAGGAGCCATAGGAGTTGTCTTAATTTATTGTATGACCCGCGTGTCATGAGTAATGCCATGTAATTACTTTACTTTATTGCTAAACCGTTAGCCATAGTGGTAGAAGTAATAGTTGGTGAGACAACTTCATGAAGACACGATGATGGAGATCATGATGATGGAGATCATGGTGTCATGCCGGTGACAATGATGATCGTGGAGCCCCGAAGATGGAGATCAAAAGGAGCAAAATGCCATATCATGTTGCTATTTGATTGCATGTGATGTTTATCATGTTTTACATCTTATTTGCTTAGAACGACGGTAGCTTAAATAAGATGACCCCTCGCAATAATTTCAAGAAAGTGTTCCCCCTAACTGTGCACCGTTGCAAAGGTTCGTTGTTTTGAAGCACCACGTGATGATCGGGTGTGATAGATGCTAACGTTCGAATACAACGGGTGTAAGCCAGATTTACACACGCAATACACTTAGGTTGACTTGACGAGTCTAGCATGTACAGACATGGCCTCGGAACATGGAAGACCGAAAGGTCGAACATGAGTCGTATAGAAGATACGATCAACATGAATATGTTCACCGACGATGACTAGTCCGTCTCACGTGATGATCGGACACGGCCTAGTTGAATCGGATCATGTATCACTTAGATGACTAGAGGGATGTCTATCTGAGTGGGAGTTCATTAAATAATTTGATTAGATGAACTTAATTATCATGAACATAGTCAAAAGGTCTATGCAAATTATGTCGTAGCTTACGCTTTAGTTCTATTGTTTTAGATATGTTCCTAGAGAAAATTTAGTTGAAAGTTGATAGTAGCAATTATGCGGACTAGGTCCGTAAATTGAGGATTGTCCTCATTGTTACGCAGAAGGCTTATGTCCTTAATGCACCGCTCGGTGTGCTGAACCTCGAACGTCGTCTGTGGATGTTGCTTACATCTGACATACACGTTTTCATGACTACGTGATAGTTTAGGACGTAATGTTAAACGGTTTAGAATTGAGGCATCAAAGGCATTTTGAAATGTCGCGGAACATATGAGATGTTCCAAGGACTGAAATTGGGGTTTCAGGCTAGTGCCCACGTCAAGAGGTATGAGACCTCTGACAACTTTCTTAAGCCTGCAAACTAAGGGAGAAAAGCTCAATCGTTGAGCATGTGCTCAGATTGTCTGAGTACTACAATCACTTAAATTGAGTGGGAGTTAATCTTCCAGATGAGATAGTGATGGTTCTCCATAGTCACTGCCACCAAGCTATTAGAGCTTCGTGATGAACTATAACATATCAGGGATAGACATGATGATCCTTGATCAATTCACGACGTTTGACACCGCGAAAGTAGAAATCGAGTAGGAGCATCAATTGATGGTTAGTAAAACCACTAGTTTCAAGAAGGGCAAGGGCAAGAAGGGATACTTCATGAAACGACAAATCAGTTGTTGCTCTAGTGAAGAAACCCAAGGTTGAACCCAAAACCTGAGACTTAGTGCTTCTGTAATGAGGGGAGCAGGCATCAAGCGAGAACCACCCTAGATACTTGGTAGATGAGAAGGTGGCAAGGTCGATGAAGTATATTGGATATACATTATATTAATGTGTACTTTACTAGTACTCCTAGTAGCACTGTGGTATTATATACGGTTCAGTTGCTAAGTGTTAGTAACTCGAAATAAAAAGCTATGGAATAAACGGAGACTAGCTAAAGGTGAGATGACGATATATGTTGGAAGTGTTTCCAAGGTTAATGTGATCAAGCATCGCATGCTCCCTCTACCATCGAGGTTGGTGTTAAACCTAAATAATTTTTATTTGGTGTTTGCGTTGAGCATAGACATGATTGGATTATGTTTATCACAATACGGTTATTCATTTAAGGAGAATAATGGTTACTCTGTTTATTTGAATAATACCTTCAATGGTCTTGCTCCTAAAATGAATGGTTTATTGAATCTTGATCGTAGTGATACACATGTTCATGCCAAAAGACATAAGATAGAAATGATAGTACCACATACTTGTGGCACTGCCATTTGAGTCATATTGGTATAAAACGCATGAAGAAGCTCCATGTTGATGGATCTTTGGACTCACTCGTTTTTGAAACGATTGAGACATGCGAACCATGTCTATTGGTAGATATGCATGAAGAAACTCCATACAGATGGATCATTTGGACTCACTTGATTTTGAATCACTTGAGACATGCAAATCATACCACATGGGCAAGATGACCGAAAGGCCTCATTTTCAGTAAGATGGAACAAGAAAGCAACTTGTTGGAAGTAATACATTTTGATGTGTGCAGTCCAATGAGTGCTGAGGCACGCAGTGGATATCGTTATGCTCTTACTTCACATATGATTTGAGTAGATTCTAAGTATATTTACTTGATGAAACACAAGTCTGAATTATTGAAAGGTTCAAGTAATTTTAGAGTGAAGCTGAAGATCATCGTGACAAGAGGATAAAATGTCTATGATATGATCATAGAGATGAATATCTGAGTTACGTGTTTGGCACACAATTAAGACCTTGTGGAAATTGTTTCACTACTAATACCACCTGGAACACTATAGTGTGATGGTGTGTCCGAACATCATAGTTGCACCATATTGGATATGGTGCAGACCATGATGTCCCTTATTGAATTACCACTTGTCGGAGTAATTGAACACGGATACCCCGAAGACGGCAAGACAATTATTCAAGACATCGGGGCTAGCAAAGCCCCTCAGTCCGACTGCTCGGCCGCTCTTGCCGGCTCCCCGTCCGACTGCTCCGCCCGGCCGGCCAACCAGCCGGCTGCCGACTGCAGCCCAACCTGTCACGACCGGTTCTTCAATAAAAATATTTATTGAGCAACCGACCTATGAAATCCAGTATGAGGAAAATCCTCCATACCGGTAGACAAAACTTTGATACAATAAGCCAGTAGCATTAAAATATTACAGGGTCGAGCTGAAGATGCCCAACCAATTATTGCAAACACGCCAATAATTATACATAATGGCGGATATGACACAATGGTGTGGGGTGGCAATACTCTTGACTCGAGATATAAGTGATTGTTGGAATAACACGGTGGGGTGGATAATAAGACTACTACATCTGGCGGCTCATCGGCGTCGAGGTGAGGCTCGATGAATTTATTTGATAGCGTAGCGGATATATCACGATGACTAATCCAGGGTCGCACAAGATCGATGGGATTCCTCGCACGTCGGACTCGCTATCGAACTCTTCATCCATGAGATCGCCTTCGTCTGCATCTGGCCAAATCAACAACCCAGGTGAGTACTTTGAAAGTACTCGCAAGACAGTTCGGACAAATAATATAACAAATGTATGCATGAATGCGACATGATTGATTTATAACAATGTGCTATCAAATCAGTATCACAAAGTAAGTAAAAAGGGAATCGGCGGTAGTCCGCTCGAAAACCCAAAGAAAATAAACTCAAAACCGATCGGGTGTCTGAAGCGATGCCTCGAAGGGTGAACAAATAAGTAAAACATGCCACAGTCGGGTGTCTAAGCGACACCTCATAAAGGGCTTATATTGAAATAAAAGACATGCGTGCCACAGTCGGACGTCGGAGCGACAACACAGGAAGGGCTTATAACAAAATTAAATAATAACAATGCCGCAGTCGGACGTCTGAGCGACATCGCAGAAAGGGCTTATAATAAAAGTAAATAATAACAATGCATGATCGGACGTCTGGCGACATCACGAAAGGGCTTATAACAAAAGTAAATAATAACAATGCCATGATCGGACGTCTGAGCGACATCGCAGAAAGGGCTTATAATTCATTTTACATAACTGACAAGAAATGGTGCTCACGGAAAATATTCCTCACAAGGCAATAAGCGGGTTAGTCCATTCACAGGGAATAAATATTTAACACTCATATGGTTCTCAGGAGTTTCTGTCACCGAGACTGACACTTGACAAGATAAGGTGAACACGGTACTCGGTCATGCATAAGATGAAATTCAAGAATTTTGACTCTGCAGAGTTTGTACCAAAATTGTCCACAACCAACGGATTTCCGTAGTCATGAAGGACTAGTTCCGTTTACGGTATTTCAGAGGAAACACAGCTAACCAGTACACACCCATCATACCTCACGTTGCCAGGAATCACCCTAGAAAGCGTTCAAGAATGTAGCGACCCGACCCGAATGGATCAAGTCTCTGTGCTCAGGTGTCATCCCTGGATCAGTAATGCTGACACCACACAAGCTTGAAGGATTTATAACAGAGTAGCGATCACACACTTATTACATCGTTGCCCAAAGAGGACTTATTACAATAAATATGGCTTAAGGCCATCTAATAACGATAACAGCGGAAGACTTGGAAGATAAGTGAGTCCATCAACTCCAGCGGCATCATCGAGTATAGAACCACGACCTAAAGCACCTTACTGTCGTTCAAAAATCGCAACATGAAAGTTGCAGCCCGAAACAGGTCAGCACATGGAATATGCTGGCAACGTAACACATAGAGAATAATGAATGATAAGCATGTACTACATGCATATGTGGCTGGTGGAAAAGCTCTACGGTTACAGCTTTGCATAAAGCCAGTTTTTCCCTACTGCAAAGGAATAAATTTGTTTAACTATCATGGTGGTTGTTAAACATTGAGAATGGTTGACAGCATCCTCAATCCCAATTAAAAGTACTCATTAAAAACCCAACAATATTAATTAGAGTAACATGTTGAGATCCACATGATATTCAAGTACTAGATACTCAAGATGTCCATAACCGGGGACACGGCTAATCATGATTAGTTTATACACTCTGCAGAGGTTTGCGCACTTTTCGCCACAAGACTCGATCGCCTCCGTTTGGTTTCTCGCACTACATGGTGTTTGAGAGACGGATGACCGAGACATAGTCTTTCAGAAGCGTTTGCACCTTACGATGGGTAGACCGTACCACCTACAACCCCTACATCTGCTAGTCTACCACTGTAAGAGTTCACACGACTTAATCAACTATGCTAGAGCCCATAATAGCTTGTGGCTGCACACGGAAGTTACTAGCATGAATGATCTTATGATCCCTTTGAGCCTGGGTGGCGGTCAGAAGAAAAACAGGCAAGTCCTGATAGAAACCAGGTGCCTCAATCCACCCAGATGTGTGTTTAAGTTGCCACCTTAAATAAACCATTAATTTAACAATCTCACATCTGTCATGGAATACACTCACCCAATCCACGTCTACTAGCATAGCATAGCAAAATAAGCAAACGTAGAAGTAACTCCCAAGGTTTCATAAGTAAAACAGGTAATAGGTACTACCTCAACTACTTCCAATCCCACAATTTAATTAGATCCTAATCATGCAAGTGTTCGAGGATTGATCTAATGCATAAAAACTGGGTATGAGAAAGTATGATCAAAGTGTTACTTGCCTTGCTGATGATCCGCGAAACCTAGAGATTCGAAGTAACAAGCGGCGCACTCCGGGTGATCTATCGCAGACAAACAACAAGCATACAATAAGTACTCATCTAATGCACGGGTAAATCTTGAATAAAAGATCTGACCAGAAATTTCAACCTAAGAACCCTGGTTGCAAAAGAACACGAATCAAATAAAACAACGGAAAACAAAGGGGGGGTGAGGGGGTATTTAAAGGGGGTAGCTTGGGGAGGGGCAAGCAAAGGGGAGGAGGAGGAGTCCTCCTCGGACTCGGCCGGGTGGCGGTCTTGACTGCTGCGCGGGCGCCTTGAGGAGGTCTTGGTTGGGCGGCTGGGCCCTTGGCCCAGGCGGGGCGCTGCGCATTTTTTTTAAATAAAATCACTTGCGGAAAAACGAATAAAATAAAATCTAAACGAACTCCAAAATTTACAAAGTAAATTTTTCCCGACTCCTAAAAATGAGTCGAACAAAATGAACTTTACACGGGCCTAAACTGCAATTTTTGAAAACACGCATTTTCCCTAAGGCAAATAAAAGTGAAAACTCCGAAATAAAAATCTTATTTGATTTTTATTAAATCTTCATTATTTCTTTATTTTGGGAAAGTCATTTTATTCCTCTCTCATATTTTGATAGTAGAAATAATTGAAGATAAAATAAATAAAAATCAAATGATCCTATTTTCAAAATTTGAGAAAACTCAATATGAAAATAACGAAATCTCCAAATCTCTCGGAGGGTCCTTGAGTTGTGTGAAATTTCTAGGATCGACAAAATGCAAGAAAATATGTAATGCATGATGACTTAATGTATAACATTCCAAATTGAAAATTTGGGATGTTACAAACCTACCCCCCTTAAGATGAATCTCGCCCTCGAGATTCGGGTTGGCTAGAAAATAGGTGAGGGTGGTCCTTGAGCAAATCTTCTTCTCTTTCCCAGGTAGCTTCATCCTTAGTGTGGTGGCTCCACTGAACCTTGCAAAACTTGATAACCTTGCTGCGAGTAACTCTGCTGGCATAATCGAGAATCTTGACTGGTTTCTCCTCATATGTCAAATCATCCTTCAACTGAATTGCTTCAAGTGGTACTGTATCTCTTAACGGTATCTCTGCTATCTCGGAGTGACATTTCTTCAGCTGAGAAACATGGAATACATCATGAACTCCTGACAGTCCCTCTGGCAATTCCAGCTTATAAGCAACTTCTCCCATGCGTTGCAAGATCCTATACGGTCCAACGAAACGTGGTGCTAACTTTCCTTTAACTCCAAATCGCTTAACTCCTCGAAGTGGGGATACTCTAAGATAAACTCTGTCTCCAACTTCATATTCTATCGCCTTGCATTTTGAATCCGCATAGCTTTTGTGTCTGGACTGGGCTACCTTGAGCCTATCACAAATCAACTTAACCTTCTGTTCAGACTCCTTGATCAAATCTGGTCCAAACAACTAACGGTCTCCAGCTTCGTCCCATGATAACGGTGTCCTGCACCTCCTTCCATACAAAGCCTCGAAAGGTGCCATCTTCAAGCTGGTTTGGTAACTGTTGTTATAAGAAAACTCTGCATACGGCAAGTTATCATCCCAACTAGATCCATAATCTAGTGCACAAGCTCTCAAACATATCCTCCAAAATCTGATTGACTCTCTCGGTCCATCCATCGGTACGTGGGTGGAAAGCTGTACTGAATTCCAGCCTGGTTCCCAATGTTTCGTGCAACTGATTCCAAAACTTTGAGGTAAATTGGGTTCCTCTATCTGATACGATACTCCTCGGAACTCCGTGCAAACACACAATTCTAGTCACGCATATCTTTGCCAACTTAGCGCTGCTATAGGTAGTCTTGACTGGAATGAAATGAGCTACCTTCGTCAAGCGGTCGACTATAACCCAAATCGAGTCATAGCCTGAACGAGTCTTTGGCAAACCTGTGATGAAATCCATGCCTAGTTTATCCCACTTCCATTCGGGTATCGGCAATGGTTGCAACAATCCTGCTGGCTTCTGATGTTCTGCCTTCACTCTTTGACATACATCACAAACTGCTACATACTCTGCAATATCCTTCTTCATTCCGGTCCACGAGCGTTTCCTTCAAATCTAAATACATCTTGGTATTTCCTGGGTGAATCGAGTAGGGTGAATCCTGTGCTTCTTGCAAAATCAACTTCTTGATCTCCGGGTCATTTGGCACATAAACACGGTCCTCAAACCATAGGATATCGTGCTCATCCTCACGAAATCCCTTAGCTTTTCCTTCGCTCATTTTCTCCTTTATAGAGGCAACTTCCTTATCTGCCTTTTGAGCTTCTCTGATTTTGTCCATCAACGTAGACTGAATCTTCAATGCTGCTACATAGCCTCTCGGAACTATTTCCAAACATAGCTCTCGAAGGTCTTCGGCTAACTCCTTGGGTATTCCTCCCACCGTTAGTGTATTGACGTGGCTCTTACGGCTCAATGTGTCTGCTACAAGGCCTCCTTCCCGGGGTGATAATGCAATCTCATATCATAATCCTTAATAAGCTCCAACCATCTCCTTTGTCTGAGATTTAATTCCTTCTGCGTGAAGATGTACTTCAAACTCTTGTGATCCGTGTACACCTCACAATGATTTCCAATGACAAAATGTCTCCATGTCTTCAATGCATGCACAACGGCTCCTAACTCCAAATCATGTGTGGCATAATTCAACTCATGAGGCTTAAGCTGTCGTGAAGCGTACGAAACAACTCTTCCTTCCTGCATAAGCACTGCTCCAAGTCCTCGACGTGAAGCGTCACAATACACCTCATAATCCTTGGTCTGATCTGGCAAAATTAACACTGGTGAGGTAACCAATCTTTTCTTCAACTCCTGAAAACTTGCCTCACAATCCTCAGTCCATATGAACTTGGTATCCTTTTTTAGCAATTCCGTCATAGGCCTTGCAATCCTTGAGAAATTCTCAATGAATCTTCGGTAGTATCCTGCGAGTCCAAGGAAAATCCGGATCTCTCCGACTGTCGTTGGTGCTTCCCATTTGGTTACGGTCTCAACCTTCGTGGGGTCAACTGCTATCCCTTCTCCTGATATAACATGTCCAAGAAATCCAACTTCCTTTAGCCAAAACTCACATTTGCTGAACTTGGCATATAACTGATGTTCCCTCAGTTTCTCCAAAACCAATCGCAAATGTTCCTTATGTTCTTCTTCATTCTTCGAGAAAACCAAAATATCATCTATGAACACCACGACGAACTTATCCAAAACTCCATAAACACTTTGTTCATCAGGTTCATGAAATAGGCTGGCACGTTAGTCAGTCCAAATGACATAACGGTATATTCATACAGTCCATATCTCGTGGTAAATGTTGTCTTAGGTATGTCCTGCTCCCGAATCTTCAACTGATGGTACCCTGATCGCAAATCGATCTTGGAAAACACTTTAGCTCCTTGCAAACGATCAAACAGATCATTTATCATAGGTAGTGGGTACTTGTTCTTGATCGTTACTTGATTTAAACCACGATAGTCTACAACCATCCTTAATGATCCGTCCTTCTTCTCTACTAAAAGTACGGGTGATCCCCAAGGCGAAGAACTTGGGCGTATATAACCTTTATCCAATAGCTCCTTAATCTGCTTCTTGATTTCAGCCAAATCCTGTGCGGGCATCCTGTATGGTCGCTTCGATATTGGGCCTGTACCTGGCAAAAGCTCTATCAAAAACTCAATGTCTCTATCCGGTGGCATTCCTGGCAACTCTTCCGGAAATACATCAGGGAAATCCCTTACCACTGGTACTTCTTCCTGCACAACTCCTGATAAGGAATTTACTTGTGCTCTCCTCGGCTCATGCCGTGATACATACTTGATTCTGCTCCCTTCTGGGGTGGTAAGCAAAATTGACTTAGTGGCGCAATCTATGTTCCCTCCATACTTCGATAACCAATCCATGCCTAATATCACATCCAATCCTTGGGATTCCAAAACTATTAGGTCCGAGGGAAAAACATAGTGTCCAATCCTTAATGGCAGTCGATCACACCATATACTAGCCATGTATTCTGCTCCGGGTGAGGTTACTAGCATGGGTGACCTAAGGGCTTGGGTTGGTAATTTGTACCTATCCACAAACCCCCTTGATATGTATGAATGTGATGCACCAGTATCGAAAAGAACTAGTGCAGTAAATGACTTAACCAAAAACTTACCGATTACTGCATCGGGCTGATCTTCAACCTCCTCCATGGTAACGTGGTTCACTTGTCCTTTATTGAAAGGGTTCGGCTTCTTTCCAGAGATTCCATTTCCACCTTGGCCTTCGGGACATTCATTTGCATAATGTCCGGTCTTGGAACACTTGTAACAGGTGACATGACTCAAGTCTTTCTTGGTTGGGGTTGATGGTGTGGTCCGGTTCTGGCCGTTGCTTCCTCCATTCCCATTTCCATTTTTGTGGCCATTATGGTTGTGCGAACTACCTCCTCCATGGGTATCTGAAACTGAACTCCTGTTTAGGGGTATAACGGGCTTCATTGGGCTCGAGTTATACTTCCCCTGCCCATACTTCCTCTTGCGGTTCTCAATTTGTCTGCTGCTTTCCTTCAATCATGAGGGCACGGTCTACCAACTCCTAGTAGTTATTGAAACTTGCTACCATCAACTGCATGCTTAACTCATCATTCAGTCCTTCCAGAAACTTCTCCTGCTTAGCTGCATCTGTAGCAACATCATCCGGGGCATAACGTGCTAACGACTAAAATCATCCACATCTTGTGTGATCTTTCCTCCTTGGCGTAAGTTGCGAAACTCACGCTTCTTCATGGCCATAGCTCCTGCTTTGAGACATGGGCAGTCGGAAAGCTTGCTGAAACTGATCCCATGTGGCAAAGTGTCTCTGAGGTAAGTGGCTGTAAAATTCTCCCACCATGCTGCTGGGCCCTTCAAGCTGGTGTGCAGCAAACTTCACCTTTGTCCATCTGTACATCCTGCGGTGGTCAACTCCTCCCTACCTTACGGAGCCAATCATCTGCTACTATCGGCTCGGTGCTCTTTGGAAAACACCGCGGGTTCAGCCTTAAGAAAGCGTGTCAAGTGATCTGCGGTGGTGGTGGCGGTGGGTTGTTGTTGTTGCCTTGGTTACTGTACCAATGTTTGGATCAAAGTGTTCCGCTGCTGAATCAACTGGGTGATCTCTGGCGGGAAAACAAACCCGGGGTCGCGTCTCGGGGGCATCTGATGGGTTTAGAAAAGATGAGAAATTAAGAATAGAGTGAGGTCTAAGGAGAAACACTACCCAAATGTATATGAGCAAATGCACACAAAATCACTTCATTCAATTCAAACAGAGGGCTTACAACGATCAAACTATCGCAAAAGTGCGTGTGCTATGATGTTACATGGAGGTAATACTACTAATATGTGGGGGTCATCTACTAATTTGAACCGGTGGAAGACTCCATGATGTCTGCTCCAGCTTCGTCTTCAAAGTCGGGTTCACTTGGATCCGAATCGGTGTCGTCGATGATGATGTAGTTGCTCGGACAGCCGATGTACTTGTCTTCATTCTTGAGCACCAATTTCTTCTTGAGTTCTTCAATCTCATACTTAAGATCGTTATTGCGTCTTGCTACAACTACGATCTCGTCCATGTAGTCCTTACGTTTAGACTTTAGTTCTTCTTCAAGTTCGATGATCCTTCCCTTCGCATCCTTCAATTCAATCATATCATTGCACATCTGGTTCTCCTGGCGTCGAATGTGCTGGTTTAACTCCTGGATGTAAGCTGCAATGGATCTATCCTTCTTGGTGCTGACTATCTCCCATTGTTCATCTCGGCATCCGCAAATCTGATAGATGGTGTCCTTGAGGTCTTCTTGGTAAACTTCTCCAATGCGTCCCATGGTGATATGAGCTGCCATGCTCTTTCCCAGACTCCAGGTTGGTGCAATGAAAACACTATCTATAGGCTTGGTGATTGGGGCAAATGTCCTTCCGGAACGTGAGCTTGAATCTTCCGGTAGCTCTTCTTGAGCAGAGTGGCGTTGAAAGTCTGGTGAAACTTGGTAATCCAATGTTCGGTACTTGGTGACTTCCTTCAAGTGAAATCCAAAAGGTGTGCCTTCATCTGGTTGGGCGACTTGATCTTGGCGTCCTTCATCCTAAAAGAGTAGAAAAGATGAGGAGTTAGAAAATGGGAAGAGAGTAGTGATCTATGGCTTTAACTTAGTGGTCGTGTCCTACGGTCGCGTGTGCTCGATACCATCTCTCAGAGCGACCCGACCGAATGGATCAAGTCTCGTGCTCGGTGTCATCCCTGGATCGAGAATCTTGACACCACACAAGATTTGAAGAATTTATAACAGAGTAGCAATCACACACTTATTACATCGTTGCCCAAAGAGGACTTATTACAATAAATATGGCTTAAGGCCATCTAATAACGATAACAGCGGAAGACTTGGAAGATAAGTGAGTCCATCAACTCCAGTGACATCATCGAGTATAGAACCACGACCTAAAGCACCTTACTGTCGTTCGAAAAGTCGCAACATGAAAGTTGCAGCCAGAAACGGTCAGCACATGGAATATCTTGGCAATGTAACACATAGAGAATAATGAATGATAAGCCTGTACTACATGCATATGTGGCTGGTGGAAAAGCTCTCTGATTACAGCTTTGCATAAAGCCAGTTTTTCCCTCTGCAAAGGAATAAATTTGTTTAACTATCATGGTGGTTGTTAAACATTGAGAATGGTTGACAGCATCCTCAATCCCAATTAAAAGTACTCATTAAAACCCAACAATATTAATTAGAGTAACATGTTGAGATACACATGATATTCAAGTACTAGATACTCAAGATGTCCATAACCGGGACACGGCTAATCATGATTAGTTTATACACTCTGCAGAGGTTTGCACTTTTCCCCACAAGACTCGATCGCCTCCGTTTGGTTTCTCGCACTACATGGTGTTTGAGAGACGGATGACCGAGACATAGTCTTTCAGAAGCGTTTGCACCTTACGATGGGTAGACCGTACCACCTACAACCCCTACATCTGCTAGTCTACCACTATAAGAGTTCACACGACTTAATCAACTATGCTAGAGCCCATAATAGCTTGTGCTTGCACACGGAAGTTACTAGCATGAATGATCTTATGATCCCTTTGAGCACAGGTGGCGGTCCAAGAAAAACAGCAAGTCCCGAGAAACCAGGTGCCTCAATCCACCCAGATGTGTGTTTAAGTTGCCACCTTAAATAAACCATTAATTTAACAATCTCACATCTGTCATGGAATACACTCACCCAATCCACGTCTACTAGCATAGCATAGCAAAATAAGCAAGCGAGAAGTAACTCCCAAGGTTTCATAAGTAAAACAGGTAATAGGTACTACCTCAACTACTTCCCATCCCACAATTTAATTAGATCCTAATCATGCAAGTGTTCGAGGATTGATCTAATGCATAAAAACTGGGTATGAGAAAGTATGATCAAAGTGTTACTTGCCTTGTCGATGATCCATGAAACCTAGAGATTCAAGTAACAAGCGGCGCGACGGGTGATCTATCGCAGACAAACAACAAGCATACAATAAGTACTCATCTAATGCATGGGTAAATCTTGAATAAAAGATCGACCAGAAATTTCAACTTAAGAACCCTGGTTAAAAAGAAAGCGAATCAAACAAAACAACGGAAAACATCCGCGGAAGAAAACAGCTCGGTTCTAGCAAGTTGAAACTAGGTCAAATTTTACAGTAGCAAAACTTTGTTTAAGTTGATTAGTCGGAACGGCGGTTTCGAAACGAAACTCCAGGCGCTTGAATCACCTGATTCCGATAAACGAGCGAGAAGATAAACTAGAACGAAGATCGGATCTGAAATCGCGATCGGAAAATAGCGGAATAAATCCGTTAAAGAAAATGACGAACGGTCAAACGAACGGACGTTCGTTAACCGGGAATAACCGGTGATCACGTTCGTTAAGACGAACGGTCCGGCGAACGCTCGCTAAACAACAAAACCGGAAGAATAAAACCGATCTAGGGTTTGAAAAAAAACCGAACAACGGAAAAGAAAACCGGAACGGTTTTATAAAAAAAAACCGAACCGAGGGGAGGGTGGCGCGGCGCGGCTACCTCGACGAGGTGGGGCTCCGGCGGGGCGGCGGCTAGGCGGCTGGCGGCGGGCAAGGGGCGCGGCGGCGGCGGCACAAGTGGCGGCGGCGGCGGCAATGGTTGGGGCGCGGCGGCTTGGGTTGGGGAGGAGAGGAGGTGAGGGTATTTAAAGGGGGTAGCTTGGGGAGGGGGCAAGCAAAGGGGAGGAGGAGGAGTCCTCCTCGGACTCGGCCGGGCGGGCGGTCTTGACTCTTGCAAGCACGCGGGCACGCGAGTGGAGGGGTAATTTGGGCAGTGGGCCCTTGGCCCAAAGGGTGGGCGCGCATTTTTTTAAATAAAATCACGTGCGGAAAAATGAAGAAAATAAAATCTAAACGAACTCCAAAATTTACAAAGTAAATTTTTCCCGACTCCTAAAAATGAGTCGAACAAAATGAACTTTTACACGGGGCCTAAAATGCAATTTTTGAAAACACGCATTTTCCCTAAGGCAAATAAAAGTGAAAACTCCGAAATAAAAATCTTATTTGATTTTTTTATTAAATCTTCATTATTTCTTTATTTTTGGGAAAGTCATTTTATTCCCTCTCTCATATTTTGATAGTAGAAATAATTGAAGATAAAATAAATAAAAATCAAATGATCCTATTTTCAAAATTTGAGAAAACTCAATATGAAAATAACGAAATCTCCAACTCTCTCCGAGGGTCCTTGAGTTGTGTGAAATTTCTAGGATCTGCAAAATGCAAGAAAATATGTAATGCATGATGACTTAATGTATAACATTCCAAATTGAAAATTTGGGATGTTACAAAGAAAAACTTTGAGACGGGGAGATCACAATCTCGAATAGCATGGGATCAAATTTATTTACGCGCGCTCTAAGGGGTGCCCCCCTCTCGGTCCCAACCGGAAACACCCATGCCCCCTGACCGGATGAAAGGCTTTAATCCAGGGCCATGGAACCCTCATCTCGGCCTCTCGATTTGGAATGTACCAGGAAGTGGTTTGCAGCTTACTAAGTCGTATCCCTTGCGGGAAACAGGTGGTAGTACGAAAGGGGAGACGGGCGGGAATTTGACTGATTTATGTTGATACTGGGTCAACGATCTGGCATAAGCCTGGCATGCTACAACACTGCCATCTTACCCATACTCATGCCAACTCATGGCCATGCAACATGTTTCCAACAACTCATGGATTTTCAGAAACTCACTTGCCTCAACTCTTACGAGATAAACTTTCATCGAGATGCTCATGAACGTTCCATGATACAAAAATAATGCAAACATGCCCAACCACTCATCATATCAAAAGTTCAAACATTGCTTGCCTGGTTCGGAGTAGTCGGGGTCTAGCTCGGTGAAGTTCGCGGTTCCGTCACCTCCTTCGGTATCTACGGTACACAAAACACACGCTAACGTAAATACCGTGGGGTACAGAAAAGTAATCCAAATATTTTTCAAATAAATATTATAAAAAACTAGACAAAATTTTGAAGAGGACAGAAAAAGAATCACTCAAAAATTCCTTTCTGTTAAAAAGTTATAAGAGTTTTGGTCCAAGGACCCATCTGTAATGAAACGAGAAAACCCTCGGGGACCTAAGCGAAAAGTGCAGAAAAAGCGGTTCAGAGTAGAAAGCGATTTGCGAGTGCGCTTTCAGAAAACGGTTCAAAAAAACAATAGAGAGGCTGACGGCGGGTTCCACCGTCAGTTTGAATATTTGAAAGAGGCGGCAGAGCACGACGGTGCCGAGAGCCGCGGTGGTCGCCGGCGGCGATCCACGGCGAGGTAGGGAGATCGGAAGGTACCTCCATGCTCAGGGCGCCATTCCACGTCGGTGGGTGGTGGTGGTGGTCGCCGGCGAGCACCACGTCGACGGCGGCTCTTGCTCCGGCGGACGGCGGTTCGGGTGGTCGTGGGCCTCGTCGGAGAGTGCTGCGGAGGTTAAATTGAGGTGGGAGTTAGCCTCCTAGTGGTGCCACGAGGCTACGGGCAAGAGTAGGGCGGTGGAGGAGTTCTCACCGAAGAGAACGTTGCCGGAGCCCGAGGCGGACGGAGTTGGCCGGAGTCGAGGAAGAAGGGCCCCTCGAGGCTCCTCCAGTGGCTAGGCGGGGTTTGGTGAGGTGGTGGAGTTGTGCGAGGGCGAGAGCAAGCTCGGGGGGTGCTATTTATAGATGGCCCGAGGCGGTTGCCGTGAACGGATAAGTCCGGCGAGTGTTATGGCGGCGCAGGGCATTGGTCGGGGTGGTTTTAGGGTTGAGTGCCATCGTCGAGGTCAACTGATTCCGTTTAGGTGCTGAACGAGCCGGGATTTGGTTGCTTTGGGTATGCTCGACGGAACGGAGCGGCGCGGACCCGTCGGCGGCAGGGAGCACGTTACGTGCTAGCGGGCCATGGCGGCGGTGCGTGGCGTCTTGCTGGCATGCATGAGCCACGCGGAGCGCTAGGGAGAGCTGGCCGGCGCAGAACAGCATTGTGCTGGGGTGGTGCCTTGTGTCGACCGCCACGGGAGGTCCCGACGCCGCAGAAGACGCCGGCGAGGTTGGGCCAGGGCGCCACCGACGCCAGGAACGAGCCAAGCGCTCGTGTGGTGCTCCGGACAGGGAGGAGGGGCTGTGAGCAACGTGCCAAGTGCACTGTCGACGCGTGACTGAACTCGACGAAGGGAAGCGACACGAACTCGAAACTCTGAACTTTTCGAAAATGCAAAGAAAGCAAGGCGGCCGGTGTTCGACAGAATGATTTTGGCATGTGGGAGTTTTTCCTTGAGCTGATTTTTGGTGGAGTGGCCTCTCATTGCATCTGGAGGCTGCCTGAATTTTTGTGGAATTTTTGGAGCAGTGAGGATATGAATTTCACCAAATTTGACAAATCTGGTCCAAACTTGCAGAGACTGAAATTTGAAATTTTTGAAAAGAAGAAGAGTGGATCTTGATTGTTCTAGGTTGTGGGTACCAAGGACTATCCAGGGGAGTTGGTTTGAGGTCAAAGCTCGATTGCATTTAGGTACTTGCTTTGCAAATCACCTAGGCTCAAAATAATGGACAGAAAAGATTTGGAAGGAGAAATAAATGAAATAAAATTCAGAAATGGATTGAACTTGTTGAGACAGAATGTTTGGATTGCCCTAAAGTGGAAGGAGAGATTTTTGGGAAGATTTTACCATGTGGTGCATGGTAAAACTCATGAGTGGTTTCAATATTGGAGAAGATGCAAAACTCCTAGGGTTTTTTTTTTAAAAGAAAATAGAATCCAAAAATTTTGAATTTTGAGAAGAGGGCAATCAGAAGAAAAGTTTAAAAACCAAACACCAGAGTTGAAGGAGATGCCAAAATAAAATCCTTGCTAAAGGGAAAAAGTTTTTGAGAGAGAGATTTTTGGAAGGGTTTAAATGACCTTCTTCAAATCCAACAAAGTTTTGAAGAAAACCAAAAGAACATTTTTGGAGTGTCACAACACCTACCCCCTTAGGAAAAATGTCGTCCCCGAGATTCCAGCTGATCCTCAAATAAATGTGGGTGCTCTGTCCGAAGGAAATCCTCTCTTTCCCAAGTGGCTTCACTTTCGGTGTGGTTGCTCCACTGAACTTTGAAGAACTTGATGGTTTTATGTCGGGTTCTTCTTTCAGACTCTTCCAAGATTCTTATTGGATGCTCCCGATATGTAAGGTCTGGCTGCACGTCAATGTTTTCATGGGGTACTTGTTTCTCTGGGTTGCTCACGCACTTCCTCAATTGTGAGACATGGAACACGTCGTGGATGTCGGATAAATCTTCGGGTAAGTCTAGCTGGTAGGCTACCGTGCCTTTCCGTGCCACTATGCAGAATGGTCCGATGAATCTTGGGGCTAGCTTCCCTTTAATCTTGAATCGATGCAGGCCTCTCATAGGGGATACTCGTAGGTACACAAATTCACCGGGTTCAAAGCTGATTCCCCGATGTTTCTGATCGTAATAACTCTTCTGTCGACTTTGGGCTGTCTTGAGTCTGTCCTTCATCACCTTGACCTTATCTTCAGCCTCCTTGAGCATGTATGGGCCGAAGATATGGCTATCTCCGGTTTCCGACCAATTTAGCGGGGTACGACATCTTCGCCCGTACAGAGCTTCAAATGGTGCCATTTGCAGGCTGGCCTGATAACTGTTGTTATATGCGAATTATGCGTATGGTAAGCTCTCTTCCCAACTGGTCCCATAGGTGAGGACACATGCTCTCAGCATATCTTCTAGAATCTGGTTTACTCGCTCGGTCGCCCATCCATGCTGGGATGGTATGCGGTCTTGAATGCCAGCTGAGTTCAGAGCTTGTTGTAAGTGATCCCAAAATCGGAGGCGAATTGAGTGCCTCGTCCGAGATTATTTTCTTTGGGACTCCATGTAAGGCACGATCTACGGAAAGGTAGATCCTAGCAAGCTTCGAGTGGTGTGGGTTGTCTTCACGGGGATGAAGTGTGCTACTTTAGTGAGTCTATCAGTGATGACCCATATGGCATCATGTCCGTGTCGTGACCGAGGTAGTCCAACAATAAAATCCATTCCAATCTCGTCCCATTTCCACTCGGGTATCTTATTTGGTTGCAATAGTCCAGCCGGTTTCTGGTGCTCGGCCTTGATGCGTTGACATGAGTCACAACATGCAATAAACGTGGCTATGTCTCTTTTTATACCATGCCACCAAAATGTTTCCTGAAGATCTTTGTACATTTTTGTTCCTCCAGGATGGATTGAATACGGAGCGGTGTGGCCTTCAGCCAAGATTTGCTGTTAAGGTCATGGATATTTGGTACGCAAAGTCTATTCCCGTACCACAATATTCCTTGCTCATCAATAACGAATTCTGAGGCCTTGCCCAAATTCATCTTCCGTTTTATGCCTTCAATGCTGGGGTGTCCACGTTGAGCCTCTTTAACCTTCTCTATCAGGGTAGGCTGTAACTCTAAGTTCGACACACCGCCTTGGTGACCACCATCGATTGAGCTTAGCAAATTCCTCCTGGAATTCAGGTCTCAAGTTTGGCATCTTTGTCGTTGTTGGATGGGGTTCCAACTCGAGCATCAGCTACAACATTTGCTTTGCACGGGTGGTAGTGGATTCCAACATCATAATCCTTTACTAATTCCAACCAGCGTCGTTGCCGTAAATTGATTTCTGGTTGTGTGAAAATATACTTGAGGCTTTTGTGGTCCGTGTATATTTCAACGATTTCAAGTAGGAAGTGTCTCCATTCCTTGAGTGCATGAATAACTGCTGCTAATTCCAGGTCATGAGTAGGATAATTTCCTCATGCTTGCGAAGTTGTCTGGAAACATATGCGACAACCTTGCCTTCTTGCATTAATACGCACCCGAGGCCCTTTCGAGATGTGTCACAATATACCTCAAAATTCTTGTGTATGTCTGGCACAATTAATACTGGTGCTGTCGTCAGTTTCCTCTTCAGTTCTTGGAAACTTTTCTCGCAAGCTTCCGTCCATTCAAACTTCCTGTCTTTCTTGAGTAGTTGCGTCATTGGCTTTGCTATGGTGGAGAATACTTCAATAAATCTTCGGTAGTATCCTGCCATTCCCAAGAAACTCCGTACATCCGTCCACGCTGGCTGGTGGCTTCCGACTGGCACGGCTGCTTGACCTTTTCGGGTCTCTGGCGATACCTTCTTGGGTCAGTACGTGGCCCAGAAAACCTACTTGCTTTAGCCAAAATTCACACTTGCTGAATTTAGCGTACAATTGATGTTTCTTGAGTTCCCCTAGTACAATTCGGAGATGTTCAGCGTGCTCTTCTGGTGTTTTGGAGTATACCAGAATATCATCAATAAATACCACAACAAACTTGTCCATAAACTTCATGAATACTTTGTTCATGAGGTGAACAAAATATGCGGGGGCGTTTGTTAGTCCGAATGGCATTACGGTGAACTCATACAATCCGTATCTGGAGGTGAAAGCTGTCTTGGGAATATCTTCGGTTCGCACTTTCAGTTGATGGTATCCCGACCTCAAGTCAATCTTTGAGAACACCTTGGCCTGAGCAAGTTGATCGAATAAATTATTTATTCGTGGCATCGGATATCTGTCCTTGATTGTGACCATGTTTAGCGCTCGATAGTCTATGCACAATCTCAGTGTTCCATCCTTCTTTTTGGCAAATAAAATTGGTGAACCCCAGGGTGAGGAGCTGGCTCGTATATAACCCTTGTCCAGTAATTCTTTTATTTGCTTCTTCAGTTCTACCAATTCGGATGGTGCCATTCTGTATGGTTTCTTGTATATGGGAGCGGTTCCGGGTGCTAGCTCAATGCTAAATTCTATCTCTCGATCGGTGGCATGCCCGGTAGCTCTTGGAAATACATCCGAAATTCACACACCACGGAACCTTGCTCAATTCAAAATATCCACCTTGTTCAATCTCGGTTGCGGGATATTTTTCTTTCCTTGGCTGAAACTTTTATGGTCTTCCGTGGTGATGGGTGAGAATTACGGTCCTGTTGAAGCAGTCAAGAAAACCTTTGTTGGTGGTTAACCAATCCATCCCTAAGATGACATCCAGTCCTTTATTTTCCAACACGATAAGATTTGCGTGAAACTTCAACCCTTCAAACTCGATAACCACACCCCGCAATAATTCGGGTAACTTGCTTAATTCGGGGACTTGACGATCATAGATTTTACCAAGGGAAGCATCGAAAAATTATTTCGCAAGGCAAAACTTT
The DNA here is from genome assembly GCA_021605205.1 of Aegilops longissima. NCBI lineage: Eukaryota > Viridiplantae > Streptophyta > Magnoliopsida > Poales > Poaceae > Aegilops > Aegilops longissima. The sequence goes on along the minus strand of CM038678.1, from coordinate 97,757,421 downwards.
TCGAAACGAATGAGTGAGAAGCTCGAGAATCAAACAAAACCATGGCAGGTATTGTGTTGATGTGAAGCGTCGAGTACGATATCTGGGGCATTTGTGCTTCCTCTTTGGTCACGTGGTTCAGATGACCCTTCCTATGGTTGTTATTTGGGTTGAAATTGTTGCGCTTTGGCGCCGAATTATTGCCTCCGTTGTTCGGCTTTGGGGTCGAGTTCCTTGGCTTGGGGCACTGCTTGGCATAGTGCCTTTCTTCTCCACAAGCGTAACAGGTAACGCCTGGGCGGTATGTAAACTCATTGTCCCTTGCATGAAAATTCTTGATTGGGCGTGAGACGCTTGTCGTGGGTTTGGGTGTCTAGTTTTTCTGAACATCTGTCTTGCTGCGGTGGTTGCGGGCGTGATTAGTCTGGTCCCTCTTCCGCTTGCGGAAATCTTCTAAGCTACGTCTCTCATTTTCCAAGGTAATGGCCTTATCCACCAGCATCTTAAAATCTGGAAAGGTGTGTACGACCAATTGGCATTTAAGCGCGGGTGTCAGACCGTCTAGGAATTTCTACATCTTTTTGTTTTCCGACATACGCTCCTCGTTGGCGTAGCGAGACAGCCGAGTAAACTGACTGTTGTATTCTGACACCGTCATTGTCCTTTGCTTGAGGTCATCAAATTCTCTCTTTTTGATCCTCATAAGACTCTTAGGAATATGTGCCCCACGAAAACCTTCTTTAAATTCCTCCCATGTTATATTATTTTCGTTGGGGTGCATGTGTAGGAAATTTTCCCACCACGATGCGGCTGCTCCAGTGAGATAGTGCGGAGCATAAAGCACTTTCTCAAGATCTGAACACTGGACAATAATTAATTTTCTTTCTATGTCTCGAAGCCAGTCTTCGGCTTCAAGAGGTTTGTCAGTGTGAGAAAAAGTTTGGGGACGTGTCTTCTGTAGCTCAGATAACTTTGATTGCTGCTGATACTGTCCACGGTGATTCCCCATATTGATGACTTGGTTCATTATTTCCTGATGTTGTTGCTGACTTTGCTCATAAAGACGGCACATTTGGGAAAGTGCCGTTTCACTGTCCTGTTGACTTGACTGCCCCTGTGTGAAATTGTTGCTTGGGGGTGTGCCAAAATTTTCTTCTGACGGAGTTGGCATGGAGCGCGTCCAAGGACGAGACATTGTTCACTCTAGGAATATATTTTGCAACACTCATAAGGAAAGAAATTGAGTCGCAAAAATCAATAAATTCATGAAGACGAAAAAGAAAAATCGCAAATGCTCCAAGATTTTTCAAGAGAATAAACGTTTGCGCACGGAGAAGGACTGCTCATTACATATCTTACACGCAAACAGTAATTATACAATACATCACTCAGGATATGCGTACATAATCCTGACATGTTATTTAGGATAATGCACTCCTCCAGTTCCTATGTGATGCGCAAACAAGCTACTTCTCACAGCCTACATACATATAAACATATCGTACAAGTCGGTACATCGCATGGCGGCTAAGCGTACTTAGTCGGAGATGGTAAGGATTTCCCTTGGCCTGCCAAGGGTGAGGCGCAGTGAGGCTGGGGACTCAACCTCCTCTTCGGTGATAGGCTCCAGACGTGAGGTGTTGCGCTGAGTTGGTGGAGCAGGTGCCCTATGCGGGACAACTCGAACATGAGCGGGCACGAGGGGTGGGGCAGAACGAACCGGAGTAGGCGCAATGACATGGTTGAACTCCTCCGTGGTAGGCAGGCGACGAGTAGTGGTAAGAGCAGTAGGAGCAAACGATGCTGATGATGAGACGAAAGTCAGTGGCGGTGCGGCGCGCAGGAGCTCCCTCCTGTTGGCGGCACAGCCATGGACTAAGTCCATGCGGGCCGCTACAAAGTCGTCCACCAGGTTGTCAAAGGCTGCCTCCAAAGCCCGGAGATACTCGATGAGCATCTCAAAAGCTTCGTCACGTTCTCCTCTGGGGCAAGAGAACGCGTAGTGGCAGGTATAAGGCACGTGACATGACAGGTAGCGGTAGCGACGAGTCTTCATTGAAGGAAGGATGTCCCTGAGACGAGCTATCGCCTCACGGGCTGCCATCTGCAGTGCATGCTTCTCCGTGGGCATGGCTCTCCCCAAGAACCGGAAGCGGCGTAACTCAATACGCCCTCCCTTGAATTGCACCGCGGCTTGGTGCATGGTTAGACGGTCATTGACCTTGTGCTGAGAGAGTGAGAAGACTGGGCGCACAACTGGCCCCATCGCGACTTGGACGATGAAGGAGAGAAGCTTGACGAACCCATTGGGCATGTTGGCGAACATCTGCGACTCACAGTCGTTGCCAGCCATCTACAAAAGTAGGAAAAAATCCTGAGTAGTCAAATCATAAATTTATGCTGACTGTCAGAAATTGACTACATTTGTAAAAATAATAAACAGCTCTATTCTACTAATAACCGATTAGCGATCGCACCTAGTGGCTTCCTACAGTCAGCCTAGCTTTGGTACCAAGCTTGTCACGACCGGTTTTTCAATAAAAATATTTATTGAGCAACCGACCTATGAAATCCAGTATGAGGAAAATCCTCCATACCGTAGACAAAACTTTGATACAATAAGCCAAGAGCATTAAAATATTACAGGTCAAGCTGAAGATGCCCAACCAATTATTACAAACACGCCAATAATTATACATAATGGCGGATATGACACAATGGTGTGGGGTGGCAATACTCTTGACTCGAGATATAAGTTATTGGTGGAATAACACAGTGGGGTGGATAATAAGACTACTACATGGCGGCTCATCGGCGTCGAGGTGAGGCTCGATGAATTTATTTGGGTAGCGAAGCGGATATATCACGATGAGTAATCCAGGGTCGACGAGACCGTGGGATTCCTCTAGGCGCCGAACTCGCTATCGAACTCTTCATCCATGAGATCGCCTTCACAAGATCTCGCCAAATCAACAAGCCAGGTGAGTACTTTGAAAGTACTCGCATGACAGTTCGGACAAAAAATATAACAAATGTATGCATGAATGCGACATGATTGATTTATAACAATGTGCTATCAAATCAGTATCACAAAGTAAGTAAAAAGGGAATCGGCGGTAGTCCGCTCGAAAACCCAAAGAAGATAAACTCAAAACCGATCGGGTGTCTGAAGCAATGCCTTGAAGGGTGAACAAATAAGTAAAACATGCCACAGTCGGGCGTCTAAGCGGCACCTCATAAAGGGCTTATATTGAAAGAAAAGACATGCGTGACACAGTCGGACGTCGGAGCGACATCACGGAAAGGGCTTATAACAAAATTAAATAATAATAATGCCGCAGTCGGACGTCTGAGCGACATCGCAGAAAGGGCTTATAATAAAAGAAAATAATAACAATGCCGCAATGGACGTCCGAGCGACATCGCAGAAAGGGCTTATAATAAAAGTAAATAATAACAATGCCGCGATCGGACGTCCGAGCGACATCACGTAAAGGGCTTATAACAAAAGTAAATAATAACAATGCATGATCGGACGTCTGAGCGACATCGCGAAAGGGCTTATAATTCATTTTACATAATCGACAAGAAATGGTGCTCACGGAAAATATTCCTCACAAGGCAATAAGCGGGTTAGTCCATTCACAGGAATAAATATTTAACACTCATATGGTTCTCAGGAGTTTCTGTCACCGAGACTGACACTTGACAAGATAAGGTGAACACGGTACTCGGTCATGGATAAGATGAAATTCAAGAATTTTGACTCTGCAGAGTTTGTACCAAAATTGTCCACAGCCAACGGATTTCGTAGTCACGAAGGACTAGTTCCGTTCTGGTATTCGGAGGAAACACAGCTAACCAGTACACACACATCATACCTCACGTTGCCAGGAATCACCCTAGACAGCGTTCAAGAAAAACTTTGAGACGGGGAGATCACAATCTCGAATAGCATGGGATCAAATTTATTTACGCGCGCTCTAAGGGGTGCCCCCCTCTCGGTCCCAACCGGAAACACCCATGCCCCCTGACCGGATGAAAGGCTTTAATCCAGGGCCATGGAACCCTCATCTCGGCCTCTCGATTTGGAATGTACCAGGAAGTGGTTTGCAGCTTACTAAGTCGTATCCCTTGCGGGAAACAGGTGGTAGTACGAAAGGGGAGACGGGCGGGAATTTGACTGATTTATGTTGATACTGGGTCAACGATCTGGCATAAGCCTGACATGCTACAACACTGCCATCTTACCCATACTCATGCCAACTCATGGCCATGCAACATGTTTCCAACAACTCATGGATTTTCAGAAACTCACTTGCCTCAACTCTTACGAGATAAACTTTCATCGAGATGCTCATGAACGTTCCATGATACAAAAATAATGCAAACATGCCCAACCACTCATCATATCAAAAGTTCAAACATTGCTTGCCTGGTTCGGAGTAGTCGGGGTCTAGCTCGGTGAAGTTCGCGGTTCCGTCACCTCCTTCGGTATCTACGGTACACAAAACACACGCGCTAACGTAAATACCGTGGGGTACAGAAAAGTAATCCAAATATTTTTCAAATAAATATTATAAAAAAACTAGACAAAATTTTGAAGAGGACAGAAAAAGAATCACTCAAAAATTCCTTTCTGTTAAAAAGTTATAAGAGTTTTGGTCCAAGGACCCATCTGTAATGAAACAGAAAACCCTCAGGGACCTAAGCAGAAAAGTGCAGAAAAACGGTTCAGAGTAGAAAGCGTATTTGCCAGAGTACGCTTTCAGAAAACGGTTCAAAAAAAACAATAGAGAGGCTGACGGGCGGGTTCCACCCGTCAGGTTTGAATATTTGAAAGAGGCGGCAGAGCACGACGGTGCCCGAGAGCCGCGGTGGTCACCGGCGGCGATCCACGGCGAGGTAGGGAGATCGGAAGGTACCTCCGTGCTCAGGGCGCCATTCCACGTCGGTGGGTGGTGGTGGTGGTCGCCGGCGAGCACCACGTCGACGGCGGCTCTTGCTCCGGCGGACGGCGGTTCGGGTGGTCGTGGGCCTCGTCGGAGAGTGCTGCGGAGGTTAAATTGAGGTGGGAGTTAGCCTCCTAGTGGTGCCACGAGGCTACGGGCAAGAGTAGGGCGGTGGAGTTCTCACCGAAGAGAACGTTGCCGGAGCCCGAGGCGGACGGAGTTGGCCGGAGTCGAGGAAGAAGGGCCCCTCGAGGCTCCTCCAGTGGCTAGGCGGGGTTTGGTGAGGTGGTGGAGTTGTGCGAGGGCGAGAGCAAGCTCGGGGGGTGCTATTTATAGATGGCCTGAGGCGGTTGCCGTGAACGGATAAGTCCGGCGAGTGTTATGGCGGCGCAGGGCATTGGTCGGGGTGGTTTTAGGGTTGAGTGCCATCGTCGAGGTCAACTGATTCCGTTTAGGTGCTGAACGAGCCGGGATTTGGTTGCTTTGGGTATGCTCGACGGAACGGAGCGGCGCGGACCCGTCGGCGGCAGGGAGCACGTTCTGTGCTAGCCGGGCCATGGCGACGGTGCCGCGTGCGTGCGCTGGCATGCATGAGCCACGCGGAGCGCTAGGGAGAGCTGGCCGGCGCAGAACGGCGTTGTGCTGGGGTGGTGCCTTGTGTCGACCGCCACGGAAGGTCCCGACGCCGCAGAAGACGCCGGCGAGGTTGGGCCAGGGCGCCACCGACGCCAGGAACGAGCCAAGCGCTCGTGTGGTGCTCCGGACAGGGAGGAGGGGCTGTGAGCAACGTGCCAAGTGCACTGTCGACGCGTGATTGAACTCTGACAAAGGGAAACGACATGAACTCGAAACTCGAACTTTTCGAAAATGCAAAGAAACAAGTGCGCCGGTGTTGATGAATGATTTTGGCACGTGGGAGTTTCTCCTTGAGCTGATTTTTGGTGGAGTGGCCTCTCATTGCATCTGGAGACTGCCTAAATTTTTGTGGAATTTTTGGAGCAGTGAGGATATGAATTTCACCAAATTTGACAAATCTGGTCCAAACTTGCAGAGACTGAAATTTGAAATTTTTGAAAAGAAGAAGAGTGGATCTTGATTGTTCTAGGTTGTGGGTACCAAGAGCTATCCAGGGGAGTTGGTTTGAGGTCAAAGCTCAATTGCATTTAGGTACTTGTTTTGCAAATCACCTAGGCTCAAAATAATGGACAGAAAATATTTGGAAGGAGAAATAAATGAAATAAAATTCAGAAATGGATTGAACTTGTTGAGACAGAATGTTTGGATTGCCCTAAAGTGGAAGGAGATATTTTTGGAAAGATTATACCATCTGGTGCATGGTAAAAATCATGAGTGGTTTCAATATTGGAGAAGATGCAAAACTCCTAGGGTTTTCTTTTTAAAAGAAAATAGAATCCAAAAGTTTTGAATTTTGAGAAGAGGGCAATCAAAAGAAAAGTTTAAAAACCAAACACCAGAGTTGAAGGAGATGCCAAAATAAAATCCTTGCTAAAGGGAAAAAGTTTTTGAGAGAGAGATTTTTGGAAGGGTTTAAATGACCTTCTTCAAATCCAACAAAGTTTTTGAAGAAAACCAAAAGAACATTTTTGGAATGTCACACGACCCGACATCGACGAGACGGCCATACTGCGACGCCATCATCTACAGTGTACCTGTCCCCTTGGCACTATTCTATAAAGTGCCCAGGGGACAAGCATGACATGCACCATGCCACATACATGGCTTGGCTTGTAAGCTACCCAAGGTAGCTTACAACCAACTCCATGTCCCATGCCCACTCCACACTATATAAGCTAGCTAGCAAGCCTCCATCCAGGCACTCTCACACACATGCATGCATACATGCCCAGGCACACCCATTCGGCCAAGAGCAACGACCACCATACCACATACATGCATATACGAAACCAGATGCCTATGGCACTGTTTCCAGATACAGCTCCAGGAGCAACTCTGTACTAGATATATCAGATACACTCAGACATGCAACAGTAGAAGTATCATCTCTCCGGAGAGCTCCGAAGCTGGGTAAACCACCGCTGCTACTCGCATACCCGCTCCCGGGCCTATCAGCAGCAGTCTTACCCACACACTAAGCCCTTGTGGCATCTGTCGACTCGCAACCCCCCGTGAGAATACCACGACAGTTGGCACCCACCGTGGTGTGGTACTTCTATTATGCTACCACGCTGCTGCTTGTTTCGCAGTCCGGGCGGGACCATTTTTCGCTTTCACCGCCGCGGCGTCGCGCCGTCTCTCCAGTAGCGATCGGGGGCGCGACATCGACACGCCCCCAGAGTGGCCGCGAGGGGCGGCGCGTCCTCGCCGTCGGCCTCACCATTTTCGCCATCATCACCGCGGCGTCGCCGTCGTCTCTCCAGTAGCACTCAGGGGCCCAACATCGACATGCCCCCGGAGCGGCCGAGCGACGCGTCCTCGCCGTCGGCCTCTTCGTCACCACCGCCGCGACGTCGGCCGTCTGTCGCGGCTCCGCGGATACTCTACACCACGTGCCTCACCATCAAGCGTCTGCGGCCCAACGTCCCGCTGTCCAGGTAGCAGCGGCGCTGCTCACCGTCGTTGCCGAGTCCGGCCAGTGCGCGCTTGTCTTCCTCCTACTGCTCCTTGCTCATCCTCGTACATGAGTGCCCACGCTGCGCTTGCTCCAGCTCACTTCCATACACAAGCCAGATAATCTTACCATAGTCGTATACTTCCTAGACTATGGACAGACAATGACCATATATTAGTCAGACAATTGACCAGTACGCAGGCTGCTCCGTCCGCGGCCATGCGCTAGCTCCACCACGGCTGTCCGGCGTACAGCCCGCCCCCACCCGCTGCTTCAGCCTCGCTGCTTCCTTCCCGTGGCCGCGCGCAGCTGCAGCTCCCTGCGCGCTGGGCTGCTGCTCCGTGCTGCTCCAGCTCCGCCGCATCCCCTCGCGCCCCAGATCCTTGCCTTGACCCCGAGTGCCCACCTCGCCCTCTCCATCCTCCGGTGCAATCCCGCACGCGCGCGCCGGACCGGGCTTCCTGTGGCTCTGCTCCAACCCCTCCCGCGGCCTCCTCTCCCGCGTCGCTGTGGAACCCCCTCCACGGCTCATCCGCAGCTCCACCCCGGAGCGCCGCCGCGACATCCCCCCGACTCCGCGCCAGGCCAACCGACTCCGTGCCCGCACCGCCGTGGCCGAGTCCCATGTGCAGCGATGCGAGCGCGCTTCGCCCGCCGGGTCCGGCTCCGCGCCCCCTGGTCCGGGTCCTCCCGCGCCGCTGCACCTGCGTTTTGATTTTCGGATTGGGTTTTTTTTCGCCCCTGGACGAAATGGCCGAATTGCGGTCAATTCAAAAATTGCGGCCAAATCTCGGACGAAATTGCAAAAACAAGATATGAATTTTTGAATGAAATTTGACCGAAATCTGGCCGAAATCCGGCCGAAATTTGAGAGAAATTTTGCAATCAACAGAGGAAAAGTATAGCAGATCGAGCTCTAGGGATTAAAAACTGAATCAGTCCAACAATAAACATTGGAGAAGCAAACGAAGAAGGAAGTGCCCTGATGCTACCTATGCATCAGTCCAACATATAAAAACAATTCTCACTGCCACAGACATCAAGCACCATGCCGTGGCCTTGAAGAAGCAGCAGAGAATAAACTAGATGGTGATGGAGGAGGCGCGAGGTGGCCCTGATGGAGGCTGCACGTCCACGCACTCAGACGCAAGTGAGCGGGCGGGAGGTACCCGTCAACGAGGCGGCTTGATGCAGCGGCGGAGTGCGGATTCTTCACCGGAGGAGCTCCCGACGGGCGGGGAAGGCAGCAGGCTGGCAGCGGCGGCGCCGCGCACACGGAAAGACAGAGGAAACAAGAAGTTTAGGGTTCGGGCGTTCAGTTTGATGGTGTTTTCTTAGCCGGACCATAGTGGAGGCCTTCTAGATGTTGGGCTGGGCCATAACTTTCAAATCAGGCCGAAATTTTTTAAGCGAAAGGGACATATTCCGGGCCCAGGCGAGATGGCCGAAATTGGTTTTTTTCGGCCGAAAATCAAAACTGTGCGCTGCACTGTCTCCGCCGTCGGCGCCGGGTCCGGCTCCTCCCGCGTTGCTGTGCCGTCTCCGCCGTCGGCGCCGAGTCCGGCACAACCCACGCAGGCCGGTTTCCGCCTGCCTCCTGGCCTCTCGAGCTCCCTGCCGGGTCGCCGCGCCTCGGCCGCCTTCCCGTGCCGCCCGCTGGCCTCCCGAGCCCTGCCAGCTCGCCGCGCTGCCGGCTTCCAGCGTGCTGGTCGCTGGGTTGCAGCGCCCACGCATTCCCACGCCGGCTTCAGGTCGCGCCTGCCTCCGTGGTCGATCGCCGGCTCCGCCCGCATCCGGCAGCCCACGCGCGGCTAGCCGGCTCGCTGCTCCGCCTCGGCGTGCACCAGCCTGCTCCCGCACGCCGGCTCCGTCTCCGGACTGCGCAGGCCGACTTCGCCTCCGACCCGGCCGCCTGCCAGCTCCCGCCCCGTGTGCCCTGAGGCCGGCTGCGCCTGTGCGTTCTGTCGTCGGCTGGAGAAAATAGAAAAAAGAAAGAAAGAGGAGTGCCCGGCTGCTCAAGGGGCCGGCTGAACAAAAAAAGACAAAGAGAGAAAAAAAAAGAGATGTTGTCTGGAGATAAAGAATGATGTCGGGTGGAGGAAAAGAGAGAAGTGGGCCAGCTGCCCTGTTGCTTGCTGCTGCCGGGTGCTAAAAAGAGAAACAAATGATGAGGGATGTGTGCCCAGCCGGCTAAAAAAAGGGAAAAGGAGGATCCGACTTTCCAGACTGCAGTCCAGCCGACTGCTCCGGTCAACAGCCCGCGTTCCCGCTCGACCGACTGGTTCGTCTGCCCGCTTCGCTGCCTGGCTGGCCGACGAGTCGGTCCGTCTGAGCACAGCCGGCTAACGAGAAAAAGAGAAGAATACAAAGTAGTCACCGGGAGATCCGGCCCGATCGCTCGGCGATCGCCCCGAATCTCGGGGCTACACCAATGAGTGCGCCACGCGCTTCGCCAAGAAAAGACAAAGTAGTCGCGGGAGATCCGGCGCGATCGCCAGCGATCGGCCCGAATCTCGGGGCTACACCAATGAGTCTTGTTGGCGCCAAGATTGCGAATAAGAGAAGAGTTTTGTCCGCTGCGGCAGCCGCGAGAAAAAAAAAAAAGAAAAAGGGCGCTGCAAGCCGCCGCCACTGGCGGTCGAACTCGACCGGCGGGACCCTTCGAGCACCGGGGCTCGAAGGCTACCAATGGTGTGCCGACGACTCGCGGCGCCGAGCCACGCCGCTGTCTTCGACAAACTCGCCTCGGCTACGAAAATCAATGTGAGCTACTCACCCGCATATTTTGCATCACGCAAGACGGATAACCCGAGCGATGCTCGGGGCTATCTCCGCATTTTAATTACAGTTGCATCGCTTGCCCGGCGCCACCGAGTTGGCCGAGGGCTGGCGCTGGCTTCGAGACGTTTGTTCCCGCAGACGGCTTAGTAGCATGCGCAGTACCAAAGGCTCACTCTTAGTCACAGACCGCAGAGCGGCTGTCCGGCTAGCAAGGGTGAACGCTGGAGGCCACCCACGCGAAAAACATCCGGGAAGAAAAACGGTTCGGGTACCCGGCCATCTCCTTTATGAGTATCTGCTCGGTTAAATTCGCTCCCAGAGTCTGAGTATTGTACACTCCACTCCGCGGTCCACTCTCAGCCACAGACCGCAGAGCGGCTGTCCGGCAAGCGAGAGCACAAGCCAAAGAGTGGAGGGAACATGAAAAAGATTGAAGGGGGCTCGGACGAGACCGAGTCGGCACCCTTCGCATAAAACTTGCAATGCTAAAAGCAAACATTTGATATATCTGCGTGGACTAACTTTGTCTTTTTCATGATCATTTCCATGAACACTCGCCAAAAAAACCTCCGCCCCACTTTGCCAAGTTGCCCGGAGGCTTGGGGTCTACTGTCGGAGTAATTGAACACGGATACCCCGAAGACGGCAAGACAATTATTCAAGACATCGGGGCTAGAAAAGCCCCTCAGTCCGACTGCTCGGCCGCTCCTGTCGGCTCCCCGTCCGACTGCTCCGCCCGGCCTGCCAACCAGCCGGCTGCCGACTGCAGCCCGACCCGACATCGACGAGACGGCCATACTGCGACGCCATCATCTACAGTGTACCTGTCCCCTTGGCACTATTCTATAAAGTGCCCAGGGGACAAGCATGACATGCACCATGCCACATACATGGCTTGGCTTGTAAGCTACCCAAGGTAGCTTACAACAAACGCCATGTACCATGCCCACTCCACACTATATAAGCTAGCTAGCAAGCCTCCATCCAGGCACTCTCACACACACGCATGCATACATGCCCTGGCACACCCATTCGTCCAAGAGCAACGGCCACCATACCACATACATGCATATACGAAACCAGATGCCTATGGCACTGTTTCCAGATACAGCTCCAGGAGCAACTCTGTACTAGATATATCAGATACACTCAGACATGCAGCAGTAGGAGTATTACCTCTCCGAAGAGCTCCGAAGTTGGGTAAACCACCGCGTGCTACTCGCATACCCGCTCCCGGGCCTATCAGCAACAGTCTTACCAACACACTAAGCCCTTGTGGCATCTGTCGACTCGCAAGCCCCCCGTGAGAATACCATGACACCACTTACGTTTATGGGTTAGGCATTAGAGACAACCACATTCACTTTAAATAGGGCACCAGGCAATTCCGTTGAGGCGACACCGTATGAACTATGGTTTAGAGAAACCTAAGCTGTCGTTTCTTAAAAGTTTGGGGATGCGACGCTTATATGAAAAAGGTTTCAGGCTGATAAGCTCGAACGCAAAACATCTTCATAGGACACCCAAAACAGTTTGGTATACCTCCTATCTCAGATCCGGAAGCAAAAGGGATTGTTTCTAGAATCCGGTCCCTTCTTGAGGAAAAGTTTCTCTCGAAATAATTTGAGTTTGAGGATGGTGGGGACTTGATGAGGTTATTGAACCGTCACTTCAACTAGTGTGTAGCAGGACATAGGAAGTTGTTCCTGTGGCGCCCACACCAATTGAAGTGGAAGCTGATGATATTGATCATGAAACTTCGGATCAAGTCACTACCAAACCTCGTAGGTCGACAAGGATGTGTACTACTTCAGAGTGGTACGTAATCCTGTCTTGGAGGTCATGTTGCTAGACAACAATGAACCTACGAGCTATGGAGAAGCGATGGTGGGCCCGGATTCCGACGAATGGCTCGAGGCCATAAAATCCGAGATAGGATCTATGTATGAAAACAAAGTGTAGACTTTGGAAGAACTACTTGATGGTCGTAAGGCTGTTGGGTACAGATGGATTCTAAGAGGGAAGACAGACAATGATGGTATGTGTCACCATTAAGAAAGCTCGGCTTGTCGCTAAGATGTTTCCGACAAGTTCAAGGAGTTGACTACGATGAGACTTTCTCACTCGTAGCGATGCTAAGAGTCTGTTGGAATTATATTAGCAGTTACTGCATTATTTATGAAATCTTGCAGATGGGATGTCAAAACATTATTTCCTCGACAGTTTTCTTGAGGAAAGGTTGTATGTGATACAACCAGAAGGTTTTGTCAATCCTAAAAGATGCTAACAAGTATGCAAAGCTCCAGCAATCCTTCTAAGGACTGGAGTAAGCATCTCGGAGTTGGAATATAGACTTTGATGAGATGATCTAAGATTTTGGGTTTATACAAAGTTTATGAGAAACTTGTATTTCCAAAGAAGTGAGTGGGAGCACTATAAAATTTCTGATAAGTATATGTTGTTGACATATTGTTGATCAGAAATGATGTAGAATTTCTGTAAAGCATATAGGGTTGTTTGAAAGGTGTTTTTCAATGGAAAACCTGGATTAAGCTACTTGAACTTCGAGCATCAAGATCTATAAGGATAGATCAAAAACGCTTAATCGTACTTTCAAATGAATACGTACCGTGACAAGATTTTGAAGGAGTTCAAACAAATCAGCAAAGAAGGAGTTCTTGGCTGTGTTATAAGGTGTGAGCATTGAGTAAGACTCAAGATCTGACAACGGCAGAAGAGAGAGAAAGGACGAAGGTCGTCCCCTATGCTTTAGATGTAGGATCTACAGTATGCTATGCTGTGTACCGCACCTAAAGTGTGCCTTGCCAAGAAGTCAATCAAGGGGTACAAGAGTGATCCAGGAATGGATCACATGACAGCGGTGAAACTTATCCTTAGTAACTAGTGGACTAAGGAATTTTCTCAATTATGGAGGTGGTAAAAGAGTTCGTCGTAAAGGGTTACGTCGATGCAAACTTTGACACTAATTTGGATGACTCTCAGTAGTAAACCGGATTCGTATAGTAGAGCAGTTATTTGGAATAGCTCCAAGTAGCGTCTGGTAGCTGTTTCTACAAGATGACATAGATATTTGTAAAGCACACACGGATCTGAAAGGTTCAGACCCGTTGACTAATAAACCTCTCTGACAAGCGAGATATGATCAAACCCAATGGGTGTTGGATTCATTACAGTCACATAGTGATGTGAACTAGATTATTAACTCTAGTGCAAGTGGGAGACTGTTGGAAATATGCCCTAGAGGCAATAATAAAATGGTATTTTCGGTGTTGTGTAATGAAGATGAGCCGACAATGGATGTACGATGGCTAATGCTCTCCCGAGTTCATTAATGGCATGCGTACTTTTCTGCTTGCGGCTAAGGCAAACAAGCGGGCGGATGGTTTTATGCCTTGTCCATGTGCTGGCTGTAAGAATGATCACAATTACTCTAACTCAAGAACCATTCACATCCACATGTTTGAGTCCGGTTTCATGCCCCACTATAATGTTTGGACCAAGCACGGAGAAAGAGGGGTTATGATGGAAGACAATGAAGAAGAAGAGGACGACGACAGCTATCCCGGCCATGGGTTCCCTGAATACGATGATACAACAATGGGGAAGAAGCTGAGCCGACAATGCGGAAGAAGTGAAGAAGAGGCATCCGATAAGCCCACCGATTGTTGGAAATATGCCCTAGAGGCAATAATAAAATGGTTATTATTATATTTCCTTGTTCATGATAATTGTCTATTGTTCATGCTATAATTGTATTAACTGGAAACCGTAATACATGTGTGAATACATAGACCACAACATGTCCCTAGTGAGCCTCTAGTTGACTAGCTCGTTGATCAATAGATGGTTATGGTTTCCTGACCATGGACATAGGATGTCATTGATAACGGGATCACATCATTAGGAGAATGATGTGATGGACAAGACCCAATCCTAAGCATAGCACAAGATCGTTTAATTCGTTTGCTAAAGCTATTCTAATGTCAAGTATCATTTCCTTAGACCATGAGATTGTGCAACTCCGGATACCGTAGGAATGCTTTGGGTGTACCAAACGACACAACGAATCGGGTGGCTATAAAGGTACACTCATGGCATCTCCGAAAGTGTCATTGGGTTGGCACGAATCGAGGCTGGATTTGTCACTCCGTATGACGGAGAGGTATCTCTGGGCCCACTCGGTAATGCATCATCATAATGAGCTCAATGTGACTAAGTAGTTAGTCACGGAATCATGCATTACGGAACGAGTAAAGTGACTTGCCGGTAACGAGTTTGAACGAGGTATTGGGATACCAACGATCGAATCTCGGGCAAGTAGCGTACCGATTGACAAAGGGAATTGTATACGGGATTGCTTGAATCCTCGACATCGTGGTTCATCTGATGAGATCATCGTGGAATATGTGGGAGCCAACATGGGTATCCAGATCCCGCTGTTGGTTATTGGCCGGAGAACGTCTCGGTCATGTATGCATGGTTCCCGAACCCGTAGGGTCTACACACTTAAGGTTCGGCGACGCTAGAGTTGTTATGGGAAATAGTATGTGGTTACCGAAGGTAGTTCGGCGTCCCGGATGTGATCCCGGACATCACGAGGAGTTCCGGAATGGTCCGGCGGTGAAGATCGATATATTGCACGAAGGGTATTGGAGTCTGGAAGTGTTCCGGGGATACCAGGCTATGGCCAGCATGACCGAAAGGTGTTTCGGGAGTCCCGGCAAGTGTTGGAGGGCCTCATGGGCCAAAGGGGAAGGGGCAAACCAGCCCACTAAGGGGTGGTGCGCACCCCACACCCTTTCCCACGTTATTTGGGGAGGTGGGGCGCCTCCACCTGGCTTGGGAGGCAATCCTCCACCTGCTTGGCTTGGGGGGCAAGTCTCCCTAGGATTTTCCCTAGGGAGATCCAATCTGCTTGGCCGCCGCCCCCTAGGGGAAACCCTAGGGCGCCTCCCCCTCTCCCCTTGCCCCTATATATAGTGGAGGGTGGGAGGGCAGCCGCACCTCTTCCCTGGCGCAGCCCTCTCCTCCTCCAACACCTCTTCCTCCTCCATAGTGCTTGGCGAAGCCCTGCCGGAGAACCACGAGCTCCATCGCCACCACGCCGTCGTGCTGCTGGAGTTTTCCCTCAACTTCTCCTCTCCTCTTGCTGGATCAAGAAGGAGGAGACGTCCCCGGGTTGTACGTGTGTTGAACACGGAGGCGCCGTCCGTTCGGCGCTTAGATCGGAATCGACCGCGATTTGAATCGCTGCGTGTACGACTCCACCAACCGCGTTCTTGTAACGCTTCCGCATCGCGATCTTCAAGGGTATGGAGATGCACTCCCCTCTCTCTCGTTGCTAGTCTCTCCATAGATTAATCTTGGTGATGCGTAGAAAATTTTGAATTTCTGCTACGTTCCCCAACACTGATGATCTAGGTCGGGCCATTGCCGATGCAAAGAGAAACTGTGCAAGTGATTTGGAGAAGAAGAAGTTGCAATGCATGTTAGAGGATCACAAGAAATTGTTGTACCCGAATTGCAAAGCTGACAAGAAAAAGTTGGGCACCACACTGGAATTGCTGCAATGGAAGGCAGATAATGGTGTATCTGACAAGGGATTTGGAAAGTTGCTGGTAATGATAAAGAATATGCTTCCAAAGGACAACGAATTGCCCGAGAGTACATACGAAGCAAAGAAGGTTGTCTGCGCTCTAGGGTTAGAGGTGCAGAAGATACATGCATGCCCTAATGACTGCATCCTCTACCACGGTGAGTACGAGGATTTGAATGCGTGCCCGGTATGCGGTGCATTGCGCTATAAGATCAGTCGCGATGATCCTGGTGATGTCGAGGGCGAGCGCCCTAGGAAAAAGATTCCTGCCAAGGTGATGTGGTATGCTCCTATAATACCACGGCTGAAACATTTCTTCCAAAACAAAGAGCATGCCAAGCAGATGCGATGGCACAGAGAAGACTGTAAGAAAGACGGAAAGTTGAGAGTACCCGCTGACAGGTCGCAGTGGAGAAAAATCGAGAGAAAGCACAGGGAGGAGTTTGAAGGTGACGCAAGGAACGTATGGTTTGGTCTAAGCGCAGATGGCAATAATCCTTTTGGGGAGTAGAGCAGCAACCATAGCACATGGCCTGTGACTCTATGTATGTATAACCTTCCTCCTTGGTTGCGCATGAAGCGGAAGTTCATTATGATGCCAGTGCTCATCCAAGGCCCTAAGCAACCCGGCAACGACATTGATGTGTACCTAAGGCCATTAGTTGAAGAACTCTTACAGCTGTGGAATGGAACAGGTGTACGTGCATCGGATGAGCACGGACAGGAAGAATTTGACCTAAAGGCATTGCTGTTTGTGACCATCAATGATTGGCCTGCTCTCAGTAACCTTTCAGGACAGACAAACAAGGGATATCGTGCATGTACGCACTGTTTGGATGATACCGACAATATATATTTGGATAATTGTAGGAAGAATGTGTACCTGGGACATCGTCAATTTCTTCCGAGCAGGCATCCCGTAAGAAAGGAAGGCAGGCATTTCAAAGGTGAGGCGGATCACCGGACGAAGCCTCGCCACCGTACTGGTGCTGATGTACATAATATGGTCAAGGATTTGAAGGTAGTCTTTGGAAAGGGTCCTGGCGGACAACCTGTTCCGAATGACGCTGACGGACGCGCACCCATGTGGAAGAGAAATCTATATTTTGGGACCTGCCATATTGGAAAGACCTAGAAGTCCGGTCCGCAATCGACGTGATGCACATGATGAAGAATCTTTGCGTGACCCTGCTTGGCTTCTTGGGTGTGTATGGGAAGACAGAAGATACACCGGAGGCACGGGAGGACCAGCAACACATGCACGGAAAAGACGGCATACATCAGGGTCATGCCAGCTACACTCTTACCAAAGAAGAGAAGGAAATCTTCTTTGAATGCCTGCTCAGTATTAAGGTACCGTCTGGCTTCTCGTCGAATATCAAGGGAATAATAAATATGGCGAGAAAAGTTCCGTAACCTAAAGTCTCATGACTGCCACGTGATTATGACGCAACTACTTCCGTTGCATTGAGGGGCTTCTACCGAAAATGTTCGATTAGCCATTGTGAAGCTATGTTCATTCCTCAATGCAATCTCTCGAAGGTAATCGATCCAGAAATCATACCAAGGTTAGAGAATGATTTGGTGCAATCTCTTGTCGATTTGAGTTGGTGTTCCCACCATCCTTCTTCACATCATGACGCACGCCCTAGTTCACCTATCTTGAAGAGATTAACGTTTTTGGTCCTGTATTTCTACACAATATGTTCCCCTTTGAGAGGTTCATGGGAGTCTTAAGAAATATGTTCATAACCGTGCTAGGCCAGAAGGAAGCATCTCCAAGGGCCATGAAAATGCGGAGGTCATTGAGTTTTGTATTGACTTTATTCCTGACCTTAAGCCGATTGGTGTTCCTGAATCGCGGCATAAGGGCAGACTGGATGGAAAAGACACGCAAGGAGGGGATCAAATAATATGTATGGACGGGCATTCTCTCACTCAAGCACACTACACAGTTCTACAGAATTCCGCCTTGGTGGCTCCGTATATGGACGAACACAAGAATTTTCTATGCTCCAAACACCCGGAGCAGTCTGACGACTGGATTACACGTGAACAAACGGGGACTTTCGCCGGCTGGTTGCAGACACGTGCCATGCATGACACCGCTATTGAAGATGACTTGTATTTGCTGTCCCAGTTACCATCTTCGAATATAATGACTTTTAAAGGGTAAGAGATAAATGGGAATACATTTTACACGATCGCCCAAGATAAGAAGAGCACCAACCAAAATAGTGGTGTCCGCTTTGATGCAGCAACCAAGACGGGAAAGGAAACATATTATGGTTACATAGAGGACATATGGGAACTTGACTATGGACGTGGTTTGAAGGTCCCTTTGTTTTGGTGCAAATGGGTGAATATGACACGAGGCGGGGTAACAGAAGACCCACAGTACGGAATGGCAACAGTGGATCTCAACAATTAAGCGTATGCAGACGAACCATTCGTCCTAGCCAATGATGTGGCACAGATTTTCTATGTGAAGGACATGTCCACCAAGGCGAGAAAAAGAAAAGATAAGGTAGCGAATGCATCATACAATGAGCCAAAGCGCCACATAGTTCTTTCTGGAAAAAGAAACATCATGGGAGTGGATGACAAGACAGACATGTCAAAAGATTATGAAAAGTTTCATGAAATTGCTCCATTCACAGTGAATATTGACCTGAGCATCCAGTTAAATGATGAAGATTGTCCATGGTTACGGCGCAAAGGGACACACGCGAAGAAAAAGTTTCACACGGCCCAAAGATCCCACTCTGGGATGTGATCGGCTTCTCACTATCATCACTTTCTTCTCTAGTGAGTTTCCGGACTTATATATCTGGAAAGTCCCGCTTCGAACAAACCGAAGGGAATCATTGTAATAGTTAGGGTACTTATATGTTTTGGCATTTGAAACGCGAAGAAATTTTATGTGCAAACAAATTCTTTCATGCATTTACTAATTTTTTTAGCTAAATGACCCTCAAATTGAAAAACACTTCAAATGAACCTCTAAAAAGGTTGAAAGTTGGCATGGTATCATAATATCACCCACATAGCATGTGCAATAAAGTAGAGAGGGTTACGGCAAAAACTGGATGCACTTTGTGTACAAAATGGACAATCTCTTTCGAAGTGTCAGGGTTTCGGATGAAAACTCATCTGTTACAAAGGCATTTCATTTTTTCAATAACCTAAGTATTACCAAATTGAATATAATGATAAAACACACTAATATTAAACATAAGAAAAAAGAATCACTGGAAAATCTATTTTTAAGGTTAAGTTATTCACAAACTAGTGATTCACACAAATTTCAAATAATTCAAATTTAAACTATTCAAATTTAAAAACTACCGGCACTAACAGAAAGTTTGTAATTTTTTGTACCTAAAGCACAAATATTCACAAAGAAACTCTAAATACAGCAAAAAACAACTCAAAAATAAATAAAGCATAAAAGAAAAAAGAAGAAGAAAAAAACTAAATAAAAAAACCTGCCTACTGGGCCACAGCGGCCTGCATACGACCAGAAACTGAACCACTAGTTGGGCCAGGATGCAGGCCCGCTAGTCCAGTAGGCCCAACAGGGCATCACAACAGAGGTAGGCCCAGAAGGCCTGCTTTAGGGAGGAGCTCGAGACAGCAGCGGCGGCAGGGCTTATAAGGAGGTGCGGGCGCCCCTCGGCTAGCGAGATGGGACTAAACTTCTGCGCCCCTCGCCTGGCAGCGCACCACCTTTAGTACCGGGTGGTGGCTCCAACCGGTACTAAAGACCGGGGTGCCGTTCCCGCCGCTTGGCCTGGCCAAATTTGACCTTTAGTACCGGTGGTGGCTACAACCGGTACTAAAGGTCCCTCCTATATAAGCAACACTTGAAAAAAATTCATTCTTCCTCTGTTTCTTCCTCTGTTTCTCCATTGACGACGCACCGCGGCCTGCCCGCTCGATCGACACCGTCGCCGCTTCGCCCCGCGCCTTCCCGTCGCTGCCCGTCGTCTTGCGCTGTTGCCGTCGCCGCCCGTCCCGGCGCCGCCCTCGTCTCCGTCGCCTCCCCAGCCAGTCCCGTCGCGCCGTCCCAGCAGTGCCGCCCGTCGCGCCCGACACGTCGCCGCCCCGTCTCCGCCCGTCGTCTCGCCTCGCCGTCGCCCCGCTGTGAGCTCTCCCCCCTCTCCCTCGCCTCCGGCCACCATGGCCGCCCCTCCCCGAGCCCACACACACAAATGCATGATGAACACACACGCACACACACACACACATTTTCTTAAGTTAATTAGTATATATGTATTTTTGTATGTTTAATTAGTTTAGATGTTTTAGATTATTATTTTTCACTAGTATATATGTATGAATGCACGTTAGATGGATACAATTAGTGTTTAATTAGTACGGAATTTTTGTATATAATGTTGTTTTTCTATTTTTTTAATGGATGTATAGAAGTTGTCTTTTCTGTTTTTAGTGTTACATGCTTAATTAGTGTTTCTGTTGCATATCCCAGTATAGAAAAAAAATGCATATAAAAAAGTTGCTCAAAATTTCCTAATAAAATGACATTGCATATATAGGAAATTTTTTTCATAAGAATTTGTTATCGACGTCAACGATGCCCGGCCCGCATCCTCGCCGTCGACCCGTTCGCGACGACGTCCTGGTTCAGAGGACCCATGTCCGGGACTGGGCTCTGTCGAGCTGGCACTGGGAGGTGCTACCTTCAGGGGCTCGCCGCTTGGTGAGGAACCCGGCCCCGGGTCCCATCGTCGACCCTGAGTTCCTTTGGTGGTGTTTGCATGGGCCTCGTTTGGTGCAGAGGGAGTCGGCCCCGCTGGAGGTGGTGCGTCGCCGTGTCAGGGAGGGGGACGAGCACGTCCGTCGCTACATGGCTGCTATGGACGTCAGGTTCTCCAATACCTAGCAGGTTCTTTGGGTAGATGATCGGAGCTATGATCATGTGATGGTTCCTTCTCTTTGGGTGTCCACCGCCTGCGCCTCAGGAACCGCGAGTGGCCTAGATTCTTCTATACTATTCAATCTTTATTAGCTAGCTAGCTAGTGATGTATTCGATATATAATTTCGAGACAATGTATTCAAGATTATATATATTATTCGAGATGATGTATTCGAAATTATGTACTATGATTCGGTTTTTACTTATTGATTGCATGCATGCATTGTAATTTGAATACTAAATTGTTTTATATTTCTTCTGGATTAGTTAAATAAAAGCTATGGCGGACAATACCGGCAGAGAGGGAGAAGAGGCCCTGTTCAAGATCATACGCTCCCCTCGCGAGCCAGATGATCAGAATGAAGAAGATGACGGCTCCCAATATCTGAACAATACCGGGGAGGGTGATGATATGATATTCGATCGCGACGACCGAATTGATGAAGTCATGAACTATGATTATGATGACGCCGAAAATGTTGATCTTGAAATAACAGAGACCCGCGGCGAGGTATATTTATATAAGCAGGCATCTGGTGATCATCACATGTTTTTAATGATTTGAAGATATATTAATGAATCGATCATTCTTCTTTCAGCCCTCCGGATCGAGCAAATCTTCTACAGGTAGCAGGACAGTGCGAGGCCCGAGAAAAAGTTGAAGGAGGGCGTAAAGTACAACATCGATGCCATCAAAGCTAATGGCGAACCTAGCGCGCCTAAGAACATTGCGAACAAGTCCATTCGTTAGTGCGGAGTTCTTGTGAGGTACCA
Source organism: Aegilops longissima (assembly GCA_021605205.1). Taxonomy (NCBI): domain Eukaryota; kingdom Viridiplantae; phylum Streptophyta; class Magnoliopsida; order Poales; family Poaceae; genus Aegilops; species Aegilops longissima. The sequence continues at coordinate 97,735,788 of CM038678.1, read as the reverse complement.
ACTCCTGATCTCCATTCAAGAATGGAAAGAGCCAACAAAGAAACATCCAGATCTTACTTGGGTTGACGACAGAGCCAAATCAACGCTTTGGGAATCTCTCATGGAACATTTCACCCTACCAGATCATTTCACTGATGTAGATGTGGAGAAAGTCAAGGACGCTGCTCTTGGGAAGATGGCAATTGCATTCAACACCCACAAGAAAACTATATGGGCCAAGTACGTCAAAGGAGGAAAGAAGACTCCAGAATTCAAGGGAACACTGGAGAAGCAAAGAGAACACTGGCCCGCTTTCATGAAATTCAAGGAATCAGAATTATCTAAGGAACGGTCGAGAAAAAACAAGGCCAATGCCGCAAAAAAGGAGCAGTTCCATAGGCTGGGGCCAGGTGGCTACGTTGTGGCAATGCCTAAGTGGGATAAGTCTGAGCAAGAGATGCTGGATGCAGAGGTCACTCCAGTTACTAAGAGCTGGCCCCCCAGGTGCAAAACTTGGTTCTATGCGCATGGGGGGCGTTGGACCCGACGACAGGCCAAGTTTCAAAGAAGGCAAGTCTTAAAGGAGCCGAAGATAAGTTACTTCAAGCAATAGAAGATGCTCGAAAGGGGGTGTTCATGCCCAAGAGAGGGAACGACGAGCTTACGCATGCCCTGGGAAATCCTGAACACCGGGAAGAACACGAGGCAAGGGCGTTGTTCTGTGGTATGAGGGCTTTTTGGACTGGAACGCCGACTACAAAAGTCATGCAAGAAGGAAGATGGAGGAGAAGAAGAGGAAGCTGGAGGAGGAGCAGAGGAAGCAGGAAGCAGAACGCCTTCAAGGCCTAGAATCAGCGCACGCGGACTTGGCACTCAAATTCCAGTGGCAGCAGCAGCAGATCGACTCACTTAGCCAGGAAAGGGGGTCTCAGCAGCGGTAAAAGCTAGCGGATGATCCATCATTGGATAGCACCGTCCCATCCATGCCGAGAAACAGCGTGGGTTCCGCCCCGAGCGACGCACTGCTGGATAGATACCCTGTGGATGACATCATGGAGAGCACTAACTGTGAGCTACACTACAAAATTAAGAACATATCCATGAAGGTGGCGGACGGCATTGCTTATACATATCCCCCCTATGCAACCTTCCATTGCAACCCAATTCCAGCCGGCTATGCTCGTGTCATGGTTGATGAGGTGGTGGACCATTATTCGGGGCTAGAGCTTGACATTCCTGGAGGTGACGAGGAGCACACACTGGGAGAGGCCAAACATCGTATCATCCTATGGAGAAAGGATTGCATCATCTTTCGAAGGCCACCGACACCGCATCAGCCGACTCCTCCTCGAAGTCCGCCACCGCGTCAGCAGAATCCCGCTCCTCCAATTCCACCAACGCGCCGGGCCACTCCTCCTCCTCCAAGTCCAGCACAGCGTCAGGCCACTCCTCCTGCTTCAAGTCCAGCACAGCGTCAGGCCACTCCTCCTGCTTCAAGTCCGACACCGCGTCAGGCCAATCCTCCTGCTTCAAGTCCAGCACAGTGTCAGGCCACTCCTCCTGCTCCAACTCAGGCACGTCAGCCGTCTCTGTTGCCTCAGCAATTGCAAAAGAGAGCCACCGCAGCTATGGTGCGTAGCTGTACGAGTCGAGGTAGTACATGAGGTACATGCGGAGGCAAGCGATATCAATATGGTCCAAGCCTCACTCCTCTTCCCTAGAGGCCTTACGACATGACCGAGGAGCAAAATGCAGTCATAGTGAAGGCCCAAGTGGACGCCCATTTTGGACCGAAACCGGCACCGCCGCCAAGGGAGAAAGTGCCTGAGGAAAAGATTGACCACTTTATTCATATGGCTAGGCCAGCAGCTCCCAAGCCTGTTGACTCAGACTATGAGCGCCAAATCAGGAAGGCACATCGAGCACGACTACAGAAGGAGTCGAGCTCGAGCCAAGCAGCTGGCAAAAAATGTGGGAAAACCGTTCCCCTGCTGGGAGAACAGGTGGCGCAATCGATCCCCCCGCTTGTTGTACCAACACATGAGAGTACCGGCGTGGTCAGCTGGTAAAAACAGACGAGCATAGAAGGCAGGCTGAAATGCTCGGTATCACTATTGGACAACTCCTCGAGATCAAGCCCATGTCTCCGCTTAGAGAGTAGGACATAAAATGGAAATATGTCAGCGGTGAACCTTTGGTCAAGCCTGAGGAGGTCAAGAACCTTCCAACGAGAATGTATGAATTGCATCAATGGTACATGGAAATTTGCAAGACCCACAATCGAGAGTCCCTCATGGTGAAAGTCAAGGAAGAGGATTACTTCCATAAGCTAGCTCTGTCCGTTGAGTATACAGAACTGTTTTAGTTATTCAATTATGACGCACTCGACAAATCTATCGTTAGTTGCTATTGTCTGTAAGTGATTTCTTTCTGTAATTTAAGTCTCACGTTAGCTGTAGTGCTCTCGTTGATCATTACCTGTAATTATCCTCACTATATTCTTTTCTGTGGTATTATGCAAGATGAAGATGTTGAAGGAAATATGCCCTAGAGGCAATAATGAAGTTATTATTTATTTCCTCATATCATGATAAATGTTTATTATTCATGCTAGAATTGTATTAACCGGAAACATAATACATGTGTAAATACATAAACAAACATAATGTCACTAGTATGCCTCTACTTGACTAGCTCGTTAATCAAAGATGGTTAAGTTCCCTAACCATAGACATGAGTTGTCATTTTCTTAACAGGATCACATCATTAGGAGAATAATGTGATGGACTTGACCCATTCTGTTAGCTTAGCACTTGATCGTTTAGTTTACTGCTATTGCTTTCTTCATGACTTATACATGTTCCTATGACTATGAGATTCTGCAACTCCCGATTACTGGAACACTTTGTGTGCTACCAAACGTCACAATGTAACTGGGTGATTATAACGGTGCTCTACAGGTGTCTCCGATGGTACTTGTTGAGTTGGCATAAATCGAGATTAGGATTTGTCACTTTGATTGTCGGAAAGGTATCTCTGGGCCCTCTCGGTAATGCACATCCCAATAAGCCTTGCAAGCAATGTGACTAATGAGTTAGTTGCGGGATGATGCATTACGTAACGAGTAAAGAGACTTGTCGGTAACAAGATTGAGCTAGGTATTGAGATACCGACGATCGAATCTCGGGCAAGTAACATACCGATGACAAAGGGAACAACGTATGTTGTTATGCGGTTTGACCGATAAAGATCTTCGTAGAATATGTGGGAGCCAATATGAGCATCCAGGTTCCACTATTGGTTATTGACCAGAGACGTGTCTCGGTCATGTCTACATAGTTCTCGAACCCGTAGGGTCCGCACGCTTAAAGTTTGGTGACGATCGGTATTATGAGTTTTTGTATTTTGATGTTCCGAAGGTAGTTCGGAGTCCTGGATATGATCATGGACATGACGAGGAGTCTCGAAATGGTCGAGACATAAAGATCGATATATTGGACGACTATATTCGGACACCGGAAGTGTTCCGGGTGGTTTCGGAGGAAACCGGAGTGCTGGAGGGTTACCGGAACCCCCTGGGAGAAATAGTGGGCCTTATGGGCCTTAGTGGAGAGAGAGAGGGTTGGCCTAGGGAAGGCCGCGCCCTCCCTCTGGTCCGGGTGGACTAGGAGAGGCGGCGCCCCCTTCCTTCTACCTCTCCCCCTTCCTTTCCCCCTCCTAGTAGGAGTAGGAAAGAGGGGAGTCCTACTCCTACTAGGAGGAGGACTCCTCCTCCTGGCGCGCCTACAGGGGCCGGCCGGCCTCCCCCCTTGCTCCTTTATATACGTGGGCAGGGGGCGCCTCTAGACACACAAGTTGATCTGTTGATCTCTCCCAGCCGTGTGCGGTGCCCCCCTCCACCATAATCCACCTCGATCATATCGTAGCGGTGCTTAGGCGAAACCCTGCATCGGTAGCATCATCATCACCGTCATCACGCCGTCGTGCTGACGAAACTCTCCGGCGAAGCTTTGCTGGATCGGAGCTCGCGGGACATCATCGAGTTGAACGTGTGCTGAACTCGGAGGTGCCGTGCGTTCGGTACTTGGATCGGTCGGATCGTGAAGACGTACGACTACATCAACCGCGTTGTGCTAACGCTTCCACTTTCGGTCTACGAGGGTACGTGGACACACTCTCCTCTCTCGTTTCTATGCATCACCATGATCCTATGTGTGCGTAGGAAATTTTTTGAAATTACTACGTTCCCCAACAGTGGCATCCGAGCCAGGTTTTTGCGTAGATGTTATATGCACGAGTAGAACACAAGTGAGTTGTGGGCGATACAAGTCATACTGCTTACCAGCATGCCATACTTTGGTTCGGCGGTATTGTTGGATGAAGCGGCCCGAACCGACATTACGCGTATGCTTACGCGAGACTAGTTCTACCGACATGCTTTGCACATAGGTGGCTGGCGGGTGTCAGTTTCTCCACCTTTAGTTGAACCGAGTGTGGCTACGCCCGGTCCTTGAGAAGGTTAAAACAACACTAACTTGACGAACTATCGTTGTGGTTTTGATGCGTAGGTAAGAACGGTTCTTGCTCAGCCCGTAGCAGCCACGTAAAACTTGCAACAACAAAGTAGAGGACGTCTAACTTGTTTTTGTAGGGCATGTTGTGATGTGATATGGTCAAGACATGATGCTATATTTATTGTATGAGATGATCATGTTTTGTAACGGAGTTATCAACAACTGGCAGGAGCCATATGGTTGTCGCTTTATTGTATGCAATGCAATCGCCCTGTAATTGCTTTACTTTATCACCAAGCTGTAGCGATAGTCGTAGAAGCAATAGTTGGCGAGACGACAACGATGCTACGATGGAGATCAAGGTGTCGCGCCGGTGACGATGGTGATCATGACGGTGCTTTGGAGATGGAGATCAAAGGCACAAGATGATGATGGCCATATCATATCACTTATATTGATTGCATGTGATGTTTATCCTTTATGCATCTTATTTTGCTTTGATTGACGGTAGCATTATAAGATGATCTCTCACTAAATTTCAAGGTAAAAGTGTTCTCTCTGAGTATGCCCCGTTGCCAAAGTTCGTCGTGCCGAGACACCACGTGATGATCGGGTGTGATAAGCTCAACGTTCATCTACAACGGGTGTAAGACAGTTTTACACACGCAGAATACTCGGGTTAAACTTGACGAGCCTAGCATATGCAGATATGGCCTCGGAACACTGAGACCGAAAGGTCGAGCGTGAATCATATAGTAGATATGATCAACATAGTGATGTTCACCATTGAAAACTACTCCATTTCACGTGATGATCGGTTATGGTTTAGTTGATATGGATCACGTGATCACTTAGATGATTAGAGGGATGTCTATCTAAGTGGGAGTTCTTAAGTAATATGATTAATTGAACTTAAATTTATCATGAACTTAGTACATGATAGTAGTTTGCTTGTCTATGTTGTTGTAGATAGATGGCCCGTGTTGTTATTCCGTTAAATTTTAATGCGTTCCTTGAGAAAGCAAAGTTGAAAGATGATGGTAGCAATTACACGGACTGGGTCCATAACTTGAGGATTATCCTCATTGCTGCACAGAAGAATTACGTCTTGGAAGCACCGCTGGGTGCCAGGCCTGCTGCAGATGCAACTGACGACGTTAAGAACGTCTGGCAGAGCAAAGCTGATGACTACTCGATAGTTCAGTGTGCCATGCTTTACGGCTTAGAACCGGGGCTTCAACAATGTTTTGAACGTCATGGAGCATATGAGATGTTCTAGGAGTTGAAGCTAATATTTCAAGCAAATGTCTGGATTGAGAGATATGAAGTCTCTAATAAGTTCTACAGCTGCAAAATGGAGGAGAATAGTTCTGTCAGTGAACATATACTCAAAATGTCTAGGTATAACAATCACTTGATTCGACTGAGTTAATCTTCCGGATGATAGTGTCATTGACAGAATACTTCAATCACTGCCACCAAGCTACAAGAGCTTCATGATGAACTATAATATGCAAGGGATGGATAAGACAATTCCCGAGCTCTTCGCAGCGCTAAAGGCTGCGGAGGTAGAAATCAAAAAGGAGCATCAAGTGTTGATGGTCAACAAGACCACCAGTTTCAAGAAAAAGGGTAAAGGGAAGAAGAAGGGGAACTTCAAGAGGAACAGCAAACAAGTTTCTGCTCAAGAGAAGAAACCCATGTTTGGACCTAAGCCTGAGACTGGGTGCTTCAACTACAAACAGACTGGTCACTGGAAGCGGAACTGCCCCAAGTATTTGGCGGATAAGAAGGATGGCAAAGTGAACAAAGGTATATGTGATATACATGTTATTGATGTGTACCTTACTAGAGCTTGCAGTAGCACCTGGGTATTTGATACTAGTTCTGTTGCTAATACTTGCAACTCGAAACAGGGACTACAGATTAAGTGAAGACTGGCTAAGGACGAGGTGACGATGCACGTGGGAAATTGTAGGATCGAAAGTATGTCTAGAGGGGGGTGATTAGACTACTTGACCAAATAAAAACTTATCCTTTTCCCAATTTTAGTCTTTGGTAGATTTTAGCTATCTTAGCACAAGTCAAGCAATCTTAACACAGTTCAAGCAAGCATGCAAAGAGTATATGAGCAGCGGAAAGTAAAGCATGCAACTTGCAAGAAATGTAAAGGGAAGGGTTTGGAGAATTCAAATGCAATTGGAGACACGAATGTTTTTGTCGTGGTTCTGATAGGTGGTGCTATCGTACATCCACGTTGATGGAGACTTCAACCCACGAAGGGTAACGGTTGCGCGAGTCCACGAAGGGCTCCACCCATGAAGGGTCCACGAAGAAGCAATCTTGTCTATCCCACCATGGCCGTCACCCACGAAGGACTTGCCTCACTAGCGGTAGATCTTCACGAAGTAGGCGATCTCCTTGCCCTTACAAACTTCTTGGTTCAACTCCACAATCTTGTCGGAGGCTCCCAAGTGACACCTAGCCAATCTAGGAGACACCACTCTCCAAGAGGTAACAAATGGTGTGTTGATGATGAATTCCTTGCTCTTGTGCTTCAAATGATAGTCTCCCCAACACTCAACTCTCTCTCACAGGATTTGGATTTGGTGGAAAGAAGATTTGAGTGGAAAACAACTTGGGGAAGGCTAGAGATCAAGATTCATGTGGTAGGAATGGAATATCTTGGCCTCAACACATGAGTAGGTGGTTCCTTCACAGAAACAGCAAGTTGGAAGTGTAGGTTTGTTCTGATGGCTCTCTCCACGAATGAAGAGGAGGTGGAGGGGTATATATAGCCTCCACACAAAATCTAACCGTTACACACAACTTGCCAAACTCGGTGGGACCGAATTGGTAAACTTGGTCAGAACGATTCAGCAAATCTAGTGACCGTTAGGATTTTCGGTGGGACCGACATGCAACTCGGTAGGACCGATATGGTTAGGGTTAGGACATAACATAATCTCGATGAGACCGATTACACAAACTCGGTGAGACCGATTTTGGTAATAAGCTAACCATAGAGTTGCTCAGGTAAACTTGGTTGGACCGATTCGCTCATTTCGGTGAGACCGAAATGTTACAAAAAGGAAACAGGAAGTTTACATTCAATCTCGGTGGAACCGATCGCTAATCTCGGTGGTACCGAAACATTACAAAGGGAAACAGAGAGATTACAATCCCATCTCGGTGAGACCGAGATCCCTATCGGTGAGACCGATTTGGCTAGGGTTTGTGGCAGTGGCTATGAAATATGAACTCGGTGGCGCCTGGTAGAAAGAATCGGTGGGGCCGAGTTTGACATATGGTTTAGGTCATATGTGGATATGAGAAAGTAGTTGAGGGTTTTGGAGCATATCACTAAGCACTGTAGAGCAAGAAACTCATTAAGCAACACCTCATCCCTCCTTGATAGTATTGGCTTTTCCTATAGACTCAATGTGATCTTGGATCACTAAAATATAAAATGTAGAGTCTTGAGCTTTTGAGCTTGAGCCAATCCTTTTATCCTTAGCATTTTGAGGGATCCACTTTTCTCATCCATGCCATGCCATCCATTGAGCTTTTCCTGAAATATTCATCTTGGAATGATGTTAGCTCAATGAGCTATATGTTGTTAGGAATTACCAAAACCACCTAGGGATAGTTGCACTTTCAATCTCCCCCTTTTTGGTAATTGATGACAACATATAGATCAAAGCTTCGACAAATGATAATAAGAGTGAAAAACATTGTCGCTTTGAGAAGTATGTGATAAGCAAGGGCTCCCCCTAAATTTGTGCATAGTTTAAGATTTGCTTGGGACTGCAAATGCACAAGGAGTTAGGCTCATGTGTAACTCTTCCATGTCACATACATCTTGGTGGAGCGCTCAAAATGATAATGATTGAATACATGCACTCATCACCAAGCAAAGTGAATGATCATATAGAGATAAAAGGGATAATGTCATCCAACAAGCATAAATGTAGCATATGATCAAACACATGATCATTCAGGTATCACACAGACATAGAGTAACTCAAACAAGCAAATAAAGTTCAACCACCAAAGCAAGAGAGAATAAAGTGCAACACTCTCTCTCGAAGCCTATGATCTATACATTTTCTCCCCCTTTGACAACAAGTTACCAAAAAGTTCATAGAAAATGCATAGTACTAAATCGTCTCTCGGGCTTGATCTTCAGGTGGTGGTGTAGACAGAACGCCAAGGACGAAAGCATCAGTTGATGTAGATGGAGCTGGTGGAGTAGGTCTTTGGAGCTGGTGGCACTTGAAGCTGTAGCTGGTGCAGATGAAGTGGCTCTGGTGTCTTTCACTGGCACTGCAGCTGATCTCTGAGCTCTGGGCACTCTAGCAAATGCCTTAGTGGTTGACTTGCCCTTCCTCTCCTACATATCATCCTGAAGTTGCTCAACAACGGACTGGATCTCTGTGACCTTCACATCCATGTCATAGAACTTCTGCTCCATGATCCTCTCCAAGCTCTCCTGGTTTCGAGTCAAGGTGGCCAGCCCCTTCTCAATCCTCAGAGTGGATGCAATCAAGTAGCTAAGTTGATCCTGTTTGCTCTTCAAAAAGTACTGAGATGCCTCTTCCATTGTTGGCATATTGGCAGCCTTCTCAGTCATTGCCTTCTCCTTCTTAGCTTGTGCTTGCACTGAAGATGGTTCATCTTCATCCATAACCACTTGGTTATCCTCAAATTCTGGATAGATAGGCATATGCTCCTTATCCAACAGGTATGTGCATATGCCCATCTTGGAGTTAATCAGCTCCTGGATCTATGGGGCATATCCACAACTTCTTTTCCGGTCAGCAGCTGTTCTCTTGATAGTCTCAACTATAAGGCTCATGACCTTGAACTTCTGTGGCACATCAAATAGGTGTAGCAAGTTTATTGCATGGCCTCTGATCATGTTATGGTCACCTGACTTGGGAAATAGAGTATGCCTGAGGATCCAGATGATGGTTGACAGTCCTGACAGAAGATAATGTACAGATCCAAACTTATGTGTCTCAACTGCAGCATCTGGGATCTCCTTGTACATATGTGCCATAGAGTTGTGATCCATCTTATTCTTGGCATAGACATCCAAATCATCTTCTTTCTCCTTAGGTGCATTGATCAGATTTGCCCATTCCTCACTAGTTGATTGGTACCTTGTACCTTCAGACATCCATACTATCCTGTCATCTGGATAGAAGTGTGCTGTGGAGTAGAATTGCATTATGAGCTCATCATTCCACTTTGTGAGCATCTGCCCAACAAAGTCTGCAACTCCACATGCACTGAAACTGTCATACACACCAGGATAGTGTTCCTCATTCTCCTTCATGTAGGTCCAGTCCACCCACCTCATGTCACACACTATAGGCTTCTTGTCCAACAACACTGTCTCATAGAAATCATGATGTTCCTTTGTGTGGAACCTGTAGTCAATAGCAGTCCTCCTTCTGGTGGCATATGGATCTGACTCTCTCCATAGCCTCAATCCTGAGTCTCTCCTGATCTTCATGTTCTCAGCTACAGGATGAGCATCATTATGATCTGGAATTTTTGGCTTCAATTTTCTCAAGACATGTGTCTCATCATCTTCTTCCTCAGCAACAATTTCAGGCATTGGAGCCTTGTTCTTCTCAGCAGCTGGAATGTTTCTAGTACTCCTCTTTGGTGCAATCTTGGGCTTGGGGGCAGCTTTGGGTGCTTCTTTGGGCTTTGATGATGCAGCCCCTGACCTAATAGCATCACCCATAAGCTTCTGAGCCTTGGGTGCTGGTGTAGCAACCTCTTCTTCTTCCTCCTCTTCCATCATGGAAGGCTTTCCAATAACTCTGGTCATGGTCTTCTTGACCCTTTCCTTCCTCTTCTTCCCTTCAGCAGCAGCCTCTTTGGGTTCAGATTCCAATGATGCTTGAGTGGAGGCTCTGGCTTTAGACATGGGAATCCTTTTGGCAGGTACTTTTTGGTCTTCATACCAGGCTTGGTGGCAGCAGTTGTGCCATACTCCTTTTTGAGCACTTTCTTCTTGGAAGTGGCCTCATCCTCTACTGCCACATAGTCTTCATCCTCAGATTCTGAGGTTCTCTTCTTTCTTGTCCTGGTGGCAGCTTTGGGTAAGTTGCTTGGAGTGCTCCTGCTACCCTCATCAGAGCTGCTAGAGGGACTAGTGCCCTCACTCATTTGAATCTGCTCCTCTGACTTGTTCTGGCTGTCACTCTGATCAGACATATTGCAAACACTGACTGCAGACCCTGTGAATAGATATAGATGAGATAGAGTGGATGAGCATCACAAAATACAGACATTTTTGCAAATGAATGATTCAAAAACTTAGTTTTAGTTTTCCACAGAAAGCATTTCGGATCAAACGATTTGCAAACTCGGTGATACCGAAGCAGCTTTTGGAACCTAAACTAGTGAACTCGGTCAGACCGAGTCACAGTTCGGTGGCACCGAGACTGCTAGGGTTTCACAAAGTCCTGAACTCGGTCACACCGATTTGCAGTTCTCTGTCAGACCGAGAATCACTTGTGCAATGGCCTTAGCCGAATCGGTGGAACCGAGTTCTGCAACTCGGTGGGTCCAAGATGGTTTCGGCGGAAACCTAACCCTAAATTTTCAATTCACTTCTAAATTATGGATTGTTTTGACTGGATATAATAGTTTCAATCGTGGCAAGAATCATGATGAACACAATGTGCTAGGAATCGGACGGGGATAGCACTGTGATTGAGTCCATGCCCTAGCTTGGCGATGAACTCGCTACGACAGCAACGGCGGGGTGAATTCGCTGTTGGCGGCGGAGACCAGCGATCGGAGGCGGTGGCGACAAGGAGGACGATCCAGAGACCACGGAGGCAGAGCGAGCTATCTTGTGGCGAAGGGGTTTGGAGAAAGTTTCAAATTTTGCCCGTGAGTATATATAGCCGGACCACTGTCGGTGTGACCGAGTGGAACAACTCGGTGGCACCGAGATGCATAACTGTTGACGATTCTACACAACTCGGTGTGACCAAAGTTCAAATCGGTTGCACCGAGATTGAAAACCTAGATCGACTTAGTGATCTCGGTATGACCGAAATGGAGGAATCGGTCGGACCGAAATGCACAAAGAAGTTTTGGAAGTTTAAGTCTATGACGAATCGGGACTCGAAAGTGCTCCTCACACGAGTGGTTTGAATCTGACTTGATCAAATTTTGTGATGTAGCATGAATAGAGTTTGAGACAAGAAAAGCATAGATAGCTAGAGAAGGTTCTTAGGCATTCTTGTCCATCCACTTGGCAAAAGAAAAAGAAACCAATCAATCAAACAACAAGTGGATGTCCTCGAATGAGTAAAATATGCAACCAACATGCTCACACAATAAAATAGCAAATGAAATATGTGACAAAGCATGCACAAACAATTCTAGCATCTATCAAACAATTGGCGATGACTAGGTCATCTATATATGAGTATATTGACTTAGGAGTCAAATGAGAACATTTGATCATAGGTCATACTCATCGTTTAAGCTCAAGTGGGGTTACCACTTTTACATAATGCATTGATGTGTTCACATCATTAGAGTTGCTTTGACTCAATTCTTAGAGTTAAGCTCCCCCTAGATGTGAGATCCCCCCTTAGAGGGATGAACTAACCTTGGGTTTTGTTGATGATGACTTCATGTAGATGTTGAAGATGTGGATGCTCAATGTTGATGAAGATCATTTGGAGCAATCCTTTGGAGTGAGTTGCACTTTCAATACCTACACGGGTTAGTCCCACAAGGAACAAACAAGGATATCCATAGACATAGAGTGATGCACACACAAGATGATGTCTATGAAAGCATTAGATTACCTTGTCCCTTGTCTTACCAACAAGAGGGTTTGTGACTCCTTGAACTAGTGCAAGATGTGGAAGTTGATTGCACTTTTGGTTGCCAAAATGATATGAGTGAAATATGTTGGCGGAGTCACCCTCAAGAACTCTCTAGTTCTTCTTCTTCGGGATCCACATCATCTTGATGGGAATCCTTGGAGTTGTAGTCGTACTTGATGAAGTAGAACTTGTCGTAGTCTTGGGAACGCACTTGACCAAGGCCTTAGGAGCTTCTTCAAATGCATCAATGTCCTCTTGAAGCTTGTCCTTGCCTTTTTGCTTGTGGTCTTGTGGTGGAAGATCATCTTGAGCTTGTGTCCCTTTGAAAGAAGTAGGATCATACTTCTCTTGATGGGGAACAAACTTCGTCTTGGGGTATTGATCTTCTTCCCACTCAACTCCATTGGCATTGAACTTTCGTTCAAAACCAACACCTTGATTCTTCCGGTGCCTTCCTTGCTTGCGTACAATTTCCTCAAATTGCTTACTCCCGGCAAGGCTCTTGTAAACACCTTTCTCTATGATTCCCTTCAATAAGCTATTTTCTTGCTCAAGTGTAACTTGGCTAAGAGAATCATTAGTGGAATCAAGAGAACTACTAGAAGCAACAACATTTGATTTAGCATGATTATTGTTACTACTAGAGGAAGAATCCTTCTTGTTTTTGTTAGTGGACTTGACTTGAGGCATGTAAGTAGATAAGAGTAAACGCTTGGCAATGTAAGAAGAACTTTTCTTACGAAGATCATCATTGATTGCCTTTAAGAACTCATGCTCTTGCTCAAGATTGAGTTTTTCAAAGTGTAATTTCTCATGAGTCCTTAAAAGTTCTCGATGATCTTCTAAGATAGTTTCATGAGCTAACTTAAGAGTGTTTAGTTCTTTAGTTAGAAGCTCAATCTTCTCCTTATCATTGTCATTCGTTTTATCTTGATTAGCATGATTAATTGACGTTTCATCATAGTATTCATCAGTAGAGTTGTCAACAATTAAATCATCATCACCTAGCAAGTCATCTTCATCACTATTGAAATCAACATACTCGGGGTGCGTTACCTTTGGGCCTTTAGCCATTAAGCATCTTCCAATTCCTTCATTAGGTGAATCAAATATGTCATAGGAGTTGGTTGACACAAGTGCTAGACCGGCAACACCTTCATCTTGAGTATATTCGGAGTCGGAGTGATAGCTTCTCTCGGAGTGATTGTCGGAGTCGGAGCCGGACACCCATTCACCACCATGAGCTTGATGTCTTTGTTTTGTGTAGCTCCTTGATGACTTGTCCCTCCTTTCTGAATCCTTGCTCCTCCGGGATGTTCTTCGTTCATAACAATCATCTCTACTCCTCCTCTCTCTTGGTGGTGAATTCTCTCTTCTACTTCTCCTCTTGGGTGATTCTTCTCTTCTTTTGTGGGGTTCCGTACACTCATTGGAATAGTGTCCGGGTCTCCCACAATTGTAGCAATTGCGCTCTCGACTGGAAGATCTTTTGTCATTGTAGGACCTTGACTTGGAGCTTCTCTCTTTGCTTCTATTCTTGTAGAACTTGTTGAAGTTCTTCACCATTAAGCTCAATTCTTCATTGGAGGTTTGTTTCTCACTTGATGATGTGGGGGCTTCACATGAGGCTTTGTAAGCACCACTTGACTTGTTGTGAAGTTCCTCCTTATCCTTGAGTGACATCTCATGAGCAACAATTCTTCTAGTGACTTCCGTTGGCTTGAGATCTTTGTAATTGGGCATCATTTGGATCAATGTGCACACGGTATCATATTTTCCATCCAAAGCTCTTAGGATCTTCTTGATGATGAATTTTTCGGTCATCTCTTCACTTCCTAAGCCCGCAATCTCATTTGTGATAAGCGCAAGCCTAGAGTACATTTCAGCGACACCTTCACCATCCTTCATTTTGAACTTGTCAAGTTGATTCTGGAGCACATCCGACTTGGATTCCTTGACGGAGTCGGTACCTTCATGCATGTCAATCAAAGTGTTCCAAATTTCCTTTGCATTCTCAAGACGGCTGATTTTGTTGAATTCTTTGGGGCACAATCCATTGAAGAGGATATCACAAGCTTGAGCGTTGTATTGCAGCATCTTCAACTCTTCCACACTAGCTTCACGGTTCGGTTCTCTCCCATCAAAGAATTCACCTTGCAAGCCAATACACACAATAGCCCAAACGGCGGGGTTATGTCCAAGAATATGCATTTTCATCTTATGCTTCCAACTAGCAAAATTAGTACCATCAAATTAAGGACCTCTACGGTGATAATTTCCCTCGCTAGACGCCATACTCTCCTAGGTTGTGAAACCAAGGCTATGACCACCAAAAGCTATGGAAATCAAAGCAAATGGAGACCAAAGCTCTGATACCACTTGTAGGATCGAAAGTATGTCTAGAGGGGGTGATTAGACTACTTGACCAAATAAAAACTTATCCTTTTCCCAATTTTAGTCTTTGGCAGATTTTAGCTATCTTAGCACAAGTCAAGCAATCTTAACACAATTCAAGCAAGCATGCAAAGAGTATATGAGCAGCGGAAAGTAAAGCATGCAACTTGCAAGAAATGTAAAGGGAAGGGTTTGGAGAATTCAAACGCAATTGGAGACACGAATGTTTTTGTCGTGGTTCCGATAGGTGGTGCTATCGTACATCCACGTTGATGGAGACTTCAACCCACGAAGGGTAACGGTTCTTGTGAGTCCACGGAGGGCTCCACCCACGAAGGGTCCACAAAGAAGCAACCTTGTCTATCCCACCATGGCCGTCGCCCACGAAGGACTTGCCTCACTAGCGGTATATCTTCACGAAGTAGGCGATCTCCTTGTCCTTACAAACTCCTTGGTTCAACTCCACAATCTTGTTGGAGGCTCCCAAGTGACACCTAGCCAATCTAGGAGACACCACTCTCCAAGAAGTGACAAATGGTGTGTTGATGATGAACTCCTTGCTCTTGTGCTTCAAATGATAGTCTCCCCAACACTCAACTCTCTCTCACAGGATTTGGATTTGGTGGAAAGAAGATTTGAGTGGAAAGCAACTTGGGGAAGGCTAGAGATCAAGATTCATATGGTAGGAATGGAATATCTTGGCCTCAACACATGAGTAGGTGGTTCCTTCTCAGAAACAGCAAGTTGGAAGTGTAGGTTTGTTCTGATGGCTCTCTCCATGAATGAAGAGGAGGTGGAGGGGTATATATAGCCTCCACACAAAATCTAACCGTTACACACAGCTTGCCAAACTCGGTGGGACCGAATTGGTAAACTCGGTCGGACCGATTCAGCAAATCTAGTGACCGTTAGGATTTTCGGTGGGACCGACATGCAACTCGGTAGGACCGATATGGTTAGGGTTAGGGCATAATGTAATCTCGGTGAGACCGATTACACAAACTCGGTGAGACCGATTTTGGTAATAAGCTAACCAGAGAGTTGGTCAGGTAAACTCGGTCGGACCGATTCGCTCATTTCGGTGAGACCGAAATGTTACAAAAAGGAAACAGGGAGTTTACATTGCAATCTCGGTGGGACCATCGCTCATCTCAGTGGTACCGAAACGTTACGAAGGGAAACATAGAGATTACAATCCCATCTCGGTGAGACCGAGATCCCTATCGGTGAGACTGATTTGCCTAGGGTTTGTGGCAGTGGCTATGACATCTGAACTCGGTGGCGCCAGGTAGAAAGAATCGGTGGGGCCGAGTTTGACTTATGGTTTAGGTCATATGTGGATATGAGAAAGTAGTTGAGGGTTTTGGAGCATATCACTAAGCACTGTAGAACAAGCATTAAGCAACACCTCATCCCTCCTTGATAGTATTGGCTTTTCCTATAGACTCAATGTGATCTTGGATCACTAAAATATAAAATGTAGAGTCTTGAGCTTTTGAGCTTGAGCCAATCCTTTTATCCTTAGCATTTTGAGGGATCCATTTTTCTCATCCATGCCATGCCATCCATTGAGCTTTTCCTGAAATATTCTTCTTGGAATGATGTTAGCTCAATGAGCTATATGTTGTTAGGAATTACCAAAACCACCTAGGGACAGTTGCACTTTCAGAAATGGTTCCAAAGTCGATGTGATCGCCGTCGGCACGCTACCTCTACATCTACCTTCGGGATTAGATTTAGACCTAAATAATTGTTATTTGTTGCCAGCGTTAAGCATGAACATTATATCTGGATCTTGTTTGATGCGAGACGGTTATTCATTTAAATCTGAGAATAATGGTTGTTCTATTTATATGAGTAATATCTTTTATGGTCAGGCACCCTTGAAGAGTGGTCTATTTGTGATGAATCCCGATAGTAGTGATACACATATTCATAATGTTGAAGCCAAAAGATGCAGAGTTGATAATGATAGTGCAACTTATTTGTGGCACTGCCGTTTGGGTCATATTGGTGTAAAGCACATGAAGAAACTCCATACTGATGGACTTTTGGAATCACTTGATTATGAATCACTTGGTACTTGCGAACCATGCCTCATGGGAAAGATGATTAAAACGCTGTTCTCCGGAACAATGGAGCGAGCAACAGATTCGTTGGAAATCATACATACTGATGTATGTGGTCCGATGAATATTGAGGCTCGCGGCGGGTATCACCTTCACAGATGATTTGAGCAGATATGGATATATCTACTTAATGAAACACAAGTCTAAAACATTTGAGAAGTTCAAAGAATTTCAGAGTGAAGTGGAAAATCATTGTAACAAGAAAATAAAATTTCTAAGATCTGATCATTGAGGAGAATATTTGAGTTACGAGTTTGGTCTACATTTGAAACAATGCGAAATAGTTTCGCAACTCACGCCACCCGGAACACCACAACGTAATGGTGTGTCTGAACGTCGTAATCGTACTTTACTAGATATGGTGCGACCTATGATGTCTCTTACTGATTTACCGCTATCGTTTTGGGGTTATGCTTTAGAGATGGATGCATTCACGTTAAATAGGGAACCATCGAAATCCGTTGAGACGACGCCTTATGAACTGTGGTTTGTCAAGAAACCAAAGTTGTCGTTTCTTAAAGTTTGGGGCTGCAATGCTTATGTGAAAAAGCTTCAACCTGATAAGCTCGAACCCAAATCGGAGAAATGTGTCTTCATAGGATACACAAAGGAAACTGTTGGGTATACCTTCTATCACAGATCCGAAGGCAAGACATTCGTTGCTAAGAATGGATCCTTTCTAGAGAAGGAGTTACTCTCGAAAGAAGTGAGTGGGAGGAAAGTAGAACTTGATGAGGTAACTGTACCTGCTCCCTTATTGGAAAGTAATTCATCACAGAAATTTGTTTCTGTGACTCCTACACCAATTAGTGAGGAAGCTAATGATGATGATCATGTAACTTTAGATCAAGTTACTATTGAACCTCGTAGGCCAACCAGAGTAAGATCCGCACCAGTGTGGTACGGTAATCCTATTCCGGAGGTCATGTTACTTGACCAAGGCGAACCTACGAACTATGAAGAAGCGATGGTGAGCCCAGATTCCGCAAAATGGCTTGAGGCCATAAAATCTGAGATGGGATCCATGTATGAGAACAAAGTGTGGACTTTGGTTGACTTGCCCGATGATCGGCAAGCCATAGAGAATAAATGGATCTTCAAAAGAAGACCTGACACGACGGTAATGTTATGTCTACAAAGCTCGACTTGTTGCGAAAGGTTTTCGACAAGTTCAAGGGTTGACTACGATGAGACTTTCTCACCCGTAGCGATGCTTAAGTCTGTCCGAATCATGTTAGCAACTGCCGCATTTTATGATTATGAAATTTGGCAGATGGATGTCAAAACTGCATTCCTGAATGGATTTCCGGAAGAAGAGTTGTATATAATGCAACCGGAAGGTTTTGTCGATCCAAAGGGAGCTAACAAAGTGTGAAAGCTCCAGCGGTCCATTTATGGATTGGTGCAAGCCTCTCGGAGTTGGAATAAACGTCTTGATAGTGTGATCAAAGCATATGGATTTATACAGACTTTTGGAGAAGCCTGTATTTACAAGAAAGTGAGTGGGAGCTATGTAGCATTTATGATATTATATGTGGATGACATATTGCTGATTGGAAATGATATAGAATTTTTGGATAGCATAAAAGGATACTTGAATAAAAGTTTTTCAATGAAAGACCTCGGTGAAGCTGCTTACATATTGCGCATCAAGATCTATAGAGATAGATCAAGACGCTTGATAGGATATTCACAAAGCACATACCTTGACAAAGTTTTGAAAAAGTTCAAAATGGATCAAGCAAAGAAAGGGTTCTTGCCTGTGTTACAAGGTGTGAAGTTGAGTTAGACTCAATGCCCGACCACTGCAGAAGATAGAGAGAAAATGAAAGATGTTCCCTATGCTTCAGCGATAGGCTCTATCATGTATGCAATGCTCTGTACCAGACCTGATGTGTGCCTTTCTATTAGCCTAGCAGGGAGGTACCAAAGTAATCCAGGAGTGGATCACTGGACAGCGGTCAAGAACATCCTGAAATACCTGAAAAAGACTAAGGATATGTGATGTCTACTATGCAACCTTCTTCTTGTAGACGTTGTTGGGCCTCCAAGTGCAGAGGTTTGTAGGACAGTAGCAAATTTCCCTCAAGTGGATGACCTAAGGTTTATCAATCCGTGGGAGGCGTAGGATGAAGATGGTCTCTCTCAAACAACCCTGCAACCAAATAGCAAAGAGTATCTTGTGTCCCCAACACACCCAATACAATGGTAAATTGTATAGGTGCACTAGTTCGGCGAAGAGATGGTGATACAAGTGCGATATGGATGATAGATATAGGTTTTTGTAATCTGAAAATATAAAAACAGCAAGGTAACTAAAGATAAAAGTGAGCGTAAACGGTATTGCAATGCTAGGAAACAAGGCCTAGGGTTCATACTTTCACTAGTGCAAGTTCTCTCAACAATAATAACATAATTGGATCATATAACTATCCCTCAACATGCAACAAAGAGTCACTCCAAAGTGACTAATAGCAAAGAACAAACGAATAGATTATTGTAGGGTACAAAACCACCTCAAAGTTATTCTTTCCGATCAATCCATTGGGCTATTCCTATGAGTGTCACAAACAGCCCTAGAGTTCGTAGTAAAATAACACCTTAAGACACACATCAACCAAAACCCTAATCTCACCTAGATACTCCAATGTCACCTCAAGTATCCGTGGGTATGATTATACGATATGCATCACACAATCTCAGATTCATTTATTCAACCAACACATAGAACCTCAAAGAGTGCCCCAAAGTTTCCATCGGAGAGTCAAGACGAAAATGTGTGCCAACCCCTATGAATAGGTTCATGGGCGGAACCCGCAAGTTGATCACCAAAATATACATCAAGTGAATAACGTGATATCCCATTGTCACCACAGATACGCACATGCAAGACATACATCAAGTGTTCTCAAATCCTTAAAGACTCAATCCGATAAGATAACTTCAAAGGGAAAACTCAATCCATTACAAGAGAGTTGAGGGGGAGAAACATCATAAGATTCAACTATAATAGCAAAGCTCACGATACATCAAGATCATATCACCTCAAGAACACGAGAGAGAAAGATCAAACACATAGATACTGGTACATACCCTCAGCCCCGAGGGTGAACTACTCCCTCCTCATCATGGAGAGCCCCGGGATGATGAAGATGGCCACCAGTGAGGGTTCCCCCTCTAGCAGGGAGCCGAAACAGGGTCCCGATTGGTTTTTGGTGACTATAGAGGCTTGCGGCGGCGGAACTCTCGATCTATTCTGTTCCCCAAAGATTTTAGGGTATATGGAGATATATAGGCGAAAGAAGTCGATAAGGGGAGCCACGAGGGGCCCACGAGGGTGGAGGACGCGCCCAGGGTGGTGGGCGCGCCCCCTGCCTCGTGCTCTCCTCGTTGATCCCCTGACATGCACTCCAAGTCTCCTGGATTGCTTTCTTTCCAAAAATAACTTCTCCCGAAGATTTCATTCCGTTTGGACTCCGTTTGATATTCCTTTTCTTCGAAACAATGAAACAAGGGGAAAACAGGAACTGGCACTGGGCTCTGGGTTAATAGGTTAGTCCCACAAATAATATAAAAGTGTTTAATAAAGCCCATAAACATCCTAAACAGATAATATAATAGCATGAATACTTCATAAATTATAGATACGTTGGAGACGTATCAGCATCCCCAAGCTTAATTCCTGCTCGTCCTCGAGTAGGTAAATGATAAAAGAAAGAATTTATGAAGTGTGAATGCTAGCAGGTGCACAAGTTTGATCAATGATAATTTCAATCACCTTTTCTAGCATCATTATATGTCATAACAGTAGCTCATATCATAAAACTTTGCATGATCAAGTAACAAAATATTCACATGTTAAAGTATAGGTCATAAACTTTCTTGAAAACTAACAAACCGTGTTATTAGTCATCCAGCAATTACAATTCATCTTATTTTCAGGAAGAATCTATGTCAGAGCTTTGATTTCACAAACTCCGCATACTCAACTATCATTTAGTCTTTCACAATTGCTAACACTCACGCGATATTTATGGGTTCAAAGTTTTAATCAGACACAGAGAAACATAGGGGCTTATAGATTCGCCTCCCAACCTTTTACCTCAAGGGTAATGTCAACAATAATAGTTCATGATGCCTTACATCCAATTGGATATATATATATATATATATCAGAATCTTTCCAACACGAGGTGCTTGCCAAAGGATAAAATGAGAAAAAAGGATAGGTGAAGATCACCATGACTCTTGCATAAAAGTAAAAGATAGGCCCTTCGCAGAGGGAAGCAGAGGTTGCCATGCGCTTTTATAGTTGGATGCAAAAATCTTAATGCGAGGGAACGTCACTTTATATTGCCACTTGTGATAGGGACCTTTATTATGCAGTCTGTCGCTTTTATTTCTTCCATATCACAAGATCGTATAAAGCTTATTTTCTCCACACTAAAAGATCATACATATTTAGAGAGCAATTCTTATTGCATGCACCGATGACAACTTACTTGAAGGATCTTACTCAATCCATAGGTAGGTATGGTGGACTCTCATGGCAATACTGGTTTAAGGGATGTTTGGAAGCACAAGTAGTATCTCTACTTAGTGCAAGGAATTTGGCTAGCATGAGGGGTAAAGGCAAGCTCAACGCGTTGGGCGATCCATGACAATATACTTTATTCCGGATATAAGAAAACATAACCCATTACGTCGTCTTCCTTGTCCAACATCAACCTTTTAGCATGTCATATTTTAATGAGTGCTCACAATTGCAAAAGATGTCAAAGATAGTATATTTATATGTGAAATCTCTCTTCCTTCAATATTCTTTCATGAATTGTTCAAGTGACCAATACAATGTTTGCTAACCTTCAATGAATTTACCACCTCTACTTCTTATATGTAAAGTCATTACTCCCCATGGGATAAGCATATGAAACATATATAATTTCAGATTTATGATATTCAATTCATTCAACCATTTACTCATAGGATATAAGTGAAGCACACGAGTAAATGACAAACTACTCCAAAAACATATAAGTGAAGATTAATGAGTAGTTAAATAATTATGTAGCTATGTGAGCACTCTCTCTCATTTAAAAATTTCACATCTTGGTATATTATTCAAACAGCAAGCAAAACAAAATAAAATGACATGACGCTCCAAGCAAAACACATATCATGTGGTGAATAAAAATATAGCTCCAAGTAAAGTTACCGATGAAGGAAGACGAAAGAGGGAATGCCTTCCGGGGCATCCCCAAGCTTAGATGCTTGGTTATCCTTAAATATTACCTTGGGGTGCCTTGGGCATCCCCAAGCTTAGGCTCTTGCCACTCCTTATTCCATAGTCCATCGAATCTTTACCCAAAACTTGAAAACTTCACAACACAAAACTCAACAGAAAACTCGTAAGCTCCGTTAGCGAAAGAAAACAAAACACCACTTCAAGGTACTGTAATGAAATCATTATTTATTTATACTGGTGTAATATCTACTGTATTACAACTTATCTATGGTTCATACCCTCCAATACTACTCATAGATTCATCAAAATAAGCAAACAACACAATGAAAACAGAATCTGTCAAAAACAGAACAGTCTGTAGTAATCTGTATCAAACGTAAACTTATGGAACTCAGAAAAATATGCAAAAATAGTACGACCTAGATAATTTCATTATTTATCAACTGCAATTGGAATCAGTATTTTATCACTTTCTGCTTATTTCTAACAATTGTTTTCTTGAGCAGAAAGTTTCTGTCTTTTTCAACAAGATCAAATAATTATCATCCAAGAAGATCCTATAGGTCTTACTTGGCACAAACGCTAATTAAAACATAAAACCACATCTAACCCGAGGCTACATAGATTATTTATTATTAAACAGGAACAAAAAGCAAGGAACAAAAATAAAATTGGGTTGCCTCCCAACAAGCGCTAACGTTTAACGCCCCTAGCTAGGCATGATGATTTCAATGATGCTCACATAAAAGATAAGAATTGAAACATAAACTGAGCATCATGAAGAATATGACTAGCATATTTAAGTCTAACCCACTTCCTATGCATAGGGATTTTGTGAGCAAACAACTTATGGGAATAATAATCAACTAGCATAGGAGGCAAAACAAGCATAACTTTAAAACTTTAAGCACATAGAGAGGAAACTTGATATTATTGCAATTGCTACAAGCATATATTCCTCCCTCATAATAATTTTCGGTAGCATCATGAATGAATTCAACAATATAACCAGAACCTAAAGCATTATTTTCATGAGCTACAAGCATATAAAATTTGCTACTCTCTACATAAGCAAATTTCTTCTCATTCGGAATAGTGGGAGCAAACTCAACAAAATAACTATCATGTGAAGCATAATCCAATTGAAAATTAAAATCATGATGACAAGTTTCATGGTTATCTTTATTCATTATAGCATACGTTTCATCACAATAATCATCACAAATAGGAGGCATGCTTTCATCACAATGAATTTGCCCATCAAAACTTGGGGGACTAAACATATCATCTTCATCAAACATAGCATCCCCAAGCTTGGGCCTTTTCATATCATCTCATCATTAATAGTATTGATAGCACCAATAGTATAGAAATTATCATCATCACAATGAGTAGTATGAGCAACATCATTTGGGAGGGATACCTTTTTACATTTGCTTCTCCGTTTTTTCTTTTTCTTCTTCACATCATGTGCGGGTTTATCCCTCTTTTTTTTAGCTCCTTATTGATGAGATTGGTTGAATAGAAAGCTCCTCCTCGTTACCTAATTCATCATAAGAAATAATAGGAGAATATTGGGAAGTCTCTTCCCTTTCGTTAGTATTCTCTTCATCTTCTATTTGTTTTTTTCTTTATGTAATTGGCAATATAAGGATTTTCAATGCAATTCACCGCACAATACATATAAATTTCCTCTAGATCAAAATCAAGAAGTTTATAACGGGCAAATTCTGGAAGATAGTTAGTTATACGCTTCATTTCTTCATAGCGCATAAGCAAACTAAGTTCATTATGATGTGCGAGGGAAATCAAGTCATCACAGTTTTTGGACACGATTAGATCATGAAACAATTTGCATCGGATAGTTAAATGACCACGTTCATTGCAAAGTTCACAAGTACGGCTAAGAAAATTTAAATTTTCAGCACAAACATCTAGCGTTTCTTGCAACCATTTAGTTTCTAAGTACTTATGCCTCTTACAAAATCTATCTTCCCTTTTTGGTATGTATTTGCAAACTCTATGCACTCCACAACAATCGACATGCTTATAAGAGATATTTTCATCATGACTAGTGCAATCATCATTAGTACCATGGATATTCAAGGAGTTCATACTAACAACATTGCAATCATGCTCATCATTCAAATATTTAGTGCCAAACATTTTCATGCATTCTTATTCTAACACTTTGGCACAATTTTCCTTTCCATCATACTCATGAAAGATATTAAAAAGATGAAGCATATGAGACAAACTCAATTCCATTTTTTTGGTAGTTTTATTTTATAAACTAAACTAGTGATAAAACAAGAAACAAAAAGATTCGATTGCAAGATCTAAAGATATAACTTCAAGCACTCACCTCCCCGGCAACGGCGCTAGAAAAGAGCTTGATGTCTACTACACAACCTTCTTCTTGTAGACGTTGTTGGGCCTCCAAGTGCAGAGGTTTGTAGGGCAGTAGCAAATTTCCCTCAAGTGGATGACCTAAGGTTTATCAATCCGTGGGAGGCGTAGGATGAAGATGGTCTCTCTCAAACAACCCTGCAACCAAATAGCAAAGAGTCTCTTGTGTCCCCAACACACCCAATACAATGGTAAATTGTATAGGTGCACTAGTTCGGCGAAGAGATGGTGATACAAGTGCGATATGGATGATAGATATAGGTTTTTGTAATATGAAAATATAAAAACAGCAAGGTAACTAAAGACAAAAGCGAGCGTAAACGGTATTGCAATGCTAGGAAACAAGGCCTAGGGTTCATACTTTCACTAGTGCAAGTTCTTTCAACAATAATAACATAATTGGATCATATAACTATCCCTCAACATGCAACAAAGAGTCACTCCAAAGTCACTAATAGCAAAGAACAAACGAATAGATTATTGTAGGGTACGAAACCACCTCAAAGTTATTCTTTCTGATCAATCCATTGGGCTATTCCTATGAGTGTCACAAACAGCCCTAGAGTTCGTAGTAAAATAACACCTTAAGACACACATCAACCAAAACCCTAATCTCACCTAGATACTCCAATGTCACCTCAAGTATCCGTGGGTATGATTATAAGATATGCATCACACAATCTCAGATTCATCTATTCAACCAACACATAGAACCTCAAAGAGTGCCCCAAAGTTTCTACCGGAGAGTCAAGACAAAAATGTGTGCCAACCCCTATGCATAGGTTCATGGGCGGAACCCACAAGTTGATCACCAAAACATACATCAAGTGAATCACGTGATATCCCATTGTCACCACAGATACGCACATGCAAGACATACATCAAGTGTTCTCAAATCCTTAAAGACTCAATCCGATAAGATAACTTCAAAGGGAAAACTCAATCCATTACAAGAGAGTAGAGGGGGAGAAACATCATAAGATCCAACTATAATAGCAAATCTCACGATACATCAAGATCGTATCACCTCAAGAACACGAGAGAGAGAGAGAGATCAAACACATAGCTACTCGTACATACCCTCAGCCCCGAGGGTGAACTACTCCCTCCTCGTCATGGAGAGTGTCGGGACCCCGATCCTAAGTCACACCGATCTAGCATGTAACACATCATATCACTTTGCGGCCTCACGCACGGCATTCCCACGGGTGTCGCCTTACCATGGCCCGGGACCGTTTGCGCCTTTTGGCTCACGTATATGATAGTGTCGCTAGCATCCATATGACAGAGAACCCGGGCCGACATGACTAGTCGTGAACCCAAAGTGGCACTAACCTATGGGGACAGGCATACATGAATCAACATCGAGCATGTCGGTCGCAGCGTGCGAATCCGGGCTGTAGCATTGGGCTAACAGGACTCCGTAACCCGGCTGTAGCAGGCTAAGCGGGACTCGGATGTCACGGCGTGACATTTCCCGAAGGACGAACACGAGAACGAAGTGAATCACATGCCGGCCATCAAGTGTTAGGAGCAGTAGTCTGGGCTAGCAGGACTCCGGTAAACCGGGCTGTAGCGGACTACTATGGCTCGGTGGAAGCACTAGACTACATTTCCCCATAAGAGAGGCTACCAAGGATAGACAACTAGGTTGTCGGATCCCACACATAGCAATACACGTTACACGTACGCATAACATGCAAGTATGTGTTGTACAACATGGCATCACAACATAACGCAAACTCATATAAATAAAGGCTCAGAAGAGCCACATAGCATTAAATACAAACAGGGGTCACATGACCCATCATTCAGAGCATACAAGCAACAAGCGGAAGCATTACATGTCCGAGTCTGAGACAACTACAAAAGAAAAAACTGAGAAGCCTGACTATCTACAAGACCCTCCCAAGGGTACAAGATTGTAGCTGAGGTAACAAGCTACTCGTCGAAGTCCAAGCGGAACTACTAGTAAGACCGAAGTCTCCGCTGCAAAACATAAATAAAGCAATGTGAGTACAAAGGTACTCAGCAAGACTTACATCAGATCCTATTATACATGCATTAGTATCAAGAAGGTAATGTGGAGTTTAGTTGCAGCAAGCCAGCTTTGACTCTGTGGCTATCCTGTTTCTCGACTACCGAACTTCTTTGAGGTGATATAGGCGCTGCACGAGTCCACTAGTCACCACACAATACACTACTATGGATTCATTCCGTCTCCATACGAGAAGGCCATCCATAGCACTCACACTTGTCTTGAGCATTTTAGAGTATCCACTTCAAGTTGTCTATGTACCACGTAAGCATCCAAGAAGTCCATAACCGAGGACACAGCTATTGAATAGATCATGATAACCTGCAGGGTGTACTTCTTCACACACGCTCTCGCCACTTACCGCCATATACCGTCATGTATCTCGGCAACCTTCAAGCGGAAGCTTTGGCGAGGGTGTCGGCCACGACCGACTAACCACACAAGACTCTAGTCCAGGTCTATCGCCTATTCAGGTTCCATCCGCAAGGAGATCCGGCCGGGTGTCGCCACGGCCCAAAGCGATGTGTGCAGGGTTCCCAAGCGCACCTCGCGGATGGATCTACGCTTGGTACACGTGCCACTTTTGCCTAGTCTGTCCCAAGCCCACGGCGGGTGCCACTTGGTAGACTACTAACACTACCTACAAACACGAAACTAGTTGCGACTCACTGAGACAGAGATCAAGTTGGTTAATAAGTCGAGAGGGTCGAGTTACGGAACCCAATGTGTGGTAGTATCGAGTCATAGGACAACATACATAGAACTCGAGTGCTTAAGGGCGGTTCGGTGAGACAACCCACCATGTACTCCTACATGGCCTCTCACCGCTACCTTTACCAAACCGTGTTCACACATTCCACTCTCAGCATCAGAACATAGAACTGTACTCCGATTCATTCCCAATGAGTCAAACCTGACACAACTCTAAGAAATAGCTGGCATAGCATGGTAGGAACACAACATGGCTCAATCAACTCCTACACATGCTAGTGGGTTTCAACTATTTACTGTGGCAATGACAGGTCATGCAGAGGAATGGGTTCAACTACCGCAGCACAAAGTAGCAGATGAATCATTATTGTCCTAATGCAATAGCGAGAGCAGGAGCGAGAGAGTAGGATTGTGTCGGAGCGAACAAGGGGTTTGCTTGCACGGTAAATCAACAAGGGAGGCTTTGCTTCACGCATGTGTACTGAACGCGTCTCGGAGCAGGACCTATCGAGAAGGAATGTTGCCAACAATCAATACACATGCATATGCAACAATATGATGCATGAACATGGCATGTCGATGTGATGCTGTTTGGGCTAATGCAACTAGCATTCAGTTTGGAAGAGGTCCATTTGAACCAAGAATTCAAATGCAACTCCAAGTTAAGCTCTTATATATGCCATTATAGTGTTTTCACCTATACAGCAGGTATAAGTTGTTTTATCATGCATGAAACTGGTACAGATGGATAGATTGCATTTTTCTGATAATTTTTCATATATAAATTATTTCAATCTGAGCTACGGTTGAATTTCTATGATTTTTTGAAGTTTTGCTAATTTTCTGGAATTCCTGATTTAATTTAAATCCAGAAAATAAATAATTGCGTCAGCACCGCGTCATGCTTGCGTCAGCAAGTCAACAGCGTTGACTGGTCAAACCTGACGTGTGGGGTCCACACGTCAGTGACACAAGTTAAACAGGGGGTTAGTTTTAGCTTAATTAAAAGATTAGTGGCACTGGGCCCACTGGTCAGTGTCAGGGGGTTAAATAAGCGGTGATTAGCACTAAGCTAATCACCTGACGGGCCGGACCCACCTGACAGGGCTCAGGCGACGGGGCTCGCCGCCGGCGACCTCTGGATGCGGCGGAATCCGCGCCACAGCCTGAGGCGGCGTCGAGAGCACCGGGCGAGCCTGGCTCTCGCGCATCTGTGGGCAGGGTGAGGAGGCTGGGGCTGGGGCTCACGGAGCGGAGCTGCGGGCGGGCGGCCGGGCTCGGGCTCGAGCGGGCATGCGGCTACACAGCGCGGGGAGGCAGGGGAGAAGGGGGAATGGATGCAGGGGCTCACGGCGGACTCGATGGCGTCGACGGCGAGCTCAGGGACGGCCGGACGGCGATGTGCGGGCGGTGGAGATCTGCGGCGGCCGGCGATGAAGAAGACGACGGTGGCGACGATGGAGGCCGTCCGGAGGTGCGTGGCTCGACGAAGAGGGGGAGGGGATCGCGGAGGAGCTGTGGAGCGCGTCGGGGGGGCGAGGGGGAGGCGGTGGCTACGGTGGTGCTCGTCGGCGGCGGCGGTGGCGCTCGGACATTCGCGGGGAAGGGCGAAAGAGAGGAGGGGAGGCCACTGGAGAGAGGGAGAGCGGTTCAGGGGGCGGCGTGGCGTCGTCCGGGTCATCCAGCGCGACGAGGGGGAGGACAGGCAGGCAGGGAGGAGGTGGTGGCGCGGCTGCGGCATGCCGGCCACGCAGCTGCTCCTACTGGCAGGAGCTTGAAGAAGCTCCTGTCAGTTGGGCTGGGCCGCCTGCTGGCTGGGCCGGCCTGCTAGGCCGCTGGGCTGCACAGGGGCTGCAGGTAAGTCCAGGTAGGCCCCCCTTTTCCTATTTCTTCTTCTTTTCTATTTCTGACATTTGTTTTGATTTAACAAAAATGCTAAATCATTTTATCTTCTTATGCCAATTTTTGTAGGAGTTGGTTATATAATTCCAGAGCTCCTCAGCCACTAGCATAATTATTGGACATATATTATATATATAACATATATATATATCCAAAGCAAAATAATTACTAGATTAATCCAAATTCCCAAAATAAATACTTATGAGCTCATTAAAAATATTGGTTTGATCTTTATCTCTGTCCAATATTTTCAGAGAGCAACATGAGCATTTTCTTGGACCCTTTTGGAGCACTTTTTATTTAGGTCATTTCTAAAAATGATTCTGAGGGTTTCACAAATTCCCATTTCAAAATTAAATGGAATTTAAACATGATGCACAAGTGACTAGCTAGTCTAGGTCATACCAGAACTAGGGATGTGACAACTCGCCCCCACTTGAAAGAATCTCGTCCCGAGATTCAGGGGTCGACGGAAAGAAGGTGGGGTACTCCAGTCGAAGACGATCTTCTCGCTCCCAAGTAGCTTCTCTCTCGGAATGATGAGACCACTGAACCTTGAGAAACTTGATGTTCTGACGTCGAGTAACACGCTCTGCTTGATCAAGAATGTGAACCGGGTACTCTCGATATGTGAGGTTATCTTGGAGATCAAGCGTTTCGTGGTCCACTCCACGGATGGGATCCGAGAAGCAACACCTGAGTTGAGAGACGTGGAAGACATCATGAACTCGAGAAAGATGTGGGGGTAGTTCCAACTGGTAGGCAACCTCTCCTCGTTTAGCGAGTATGCGAAAAGGACCAATGTAACAAGGAGCCAACTTGCCCTTGATACCGAAACGATGGGTACCCTTTAGAGGAGTAACCCGAAGGTAAGCCTTGTCGCCAATTTCATAAGCCACTTCCTTATGACGACGGTCATATTGGCTCTTTTGACGAGATTGGGCTGTTTTCAAATTCTCACGAATGATGCGAACTTGCTCTTCTGCCTCCTGGATCATGTCCGGTCCAAAGAATTGTCTTTCACCAGTTTCTGACCAGTTCAAAGGTGTTCGACATCTTCGTCCATAGAGAATCTCAAAAGGAGCTTTCTTGAGACTGGATTGATAGCTGTTGTTATAAGCAAACTCGGCGAAAGGAAGACATTTCTCCCAATCCATACCGAATGAGATAACGCAAGCTCTAAGCATGTCTTCGAGAATTTGGTTGACCCTTTCCACCTGACCACTCGACTGAGGATGGAAAGCGGTACTGAAGGAAAGATGGGTTCCCATGGCAGTTTGGAAACTTTCCCAGAAATGAGAAGTGAAAAGACTGCCAGGGTCTGAATTGATCTCTAGTGGAACACCATGAAGTGAAACTATTCGAGAGATATATAAGTCAGCGAGCTGACTAGCAGTGATACTCTCTCGAACAGGTAGGAAGTGCGCCACTTTGGGGAGACGATCAATGACTACGAAGATAGCATTATTCCCTTTCTTGGTCCTGGGAAAGCCGGTGATGAAGTCCATACCAACTTTATCCCATTTCCACTCGGGAATAGCTAAAGGCTGAAGGGTGCCAGCAGGACTTTGGTGCTCTGCCTTAACACGACGACAAACGTCACAATTGGCAACGAAGTCGGCGATTTCTCTCTTCATCCTAGTCCACCAGAACCTCTGGCGTAGGTCCTGATACATCTTAGTACTACCGGGATGAGTTGTGAGAGGAGATTCATGCGCCTCCTTAAGAATCAATTGTCGAAGATGTTGCTTCTTGGGGACCACCAGACGGTTTCCAAAGAAAACGACACCTCGATTATCTATAGAGAAACTACCAGCAATACCATTGGCAATGTTTCTCTTGATCCGGGTAATCCCCGTATCATGCTTCTGGGCTTCTATGATATGATACAGAAGAGTAGGTTTCGCTACCAAGGTAGAAAGGAATCCGTGAGGAGCAATGTGAAGGTTAAGCTTACAGAATTCCTCATGGAGAAGTGGTTGACCCTGCTGCAACATGAGATTGTTGCAATAGGATTTACGACTTAGCGCATCAGCCATGACATTGACTTTGCCTGGGGTGTAGGTAATCCCTAGATCATAATCTGAGATCAACTCCAACCATCGTCTTTGCCTAAGGTTCAAATCTGGTTGGGTGAAGATATACTTAAGACTCTGGTGATCGGTGTAGATCTCGCAATGTTTACCAAGAAGGTAAAGTCGCCAGGTCTTGAGTGCATAGACTACGGCTGCAAGCTCTAGATCATGTGTAGGATAATTCTCCTCATGTGGATGCAACTGTCGAGATGCATAGGCAATCACATGACGATCCTTCATGAGAATGCAACCTAGTCCCTGTCGTGAGGCGTCGCAGTAGATAACAAAGTCTTTAGTGAAATCCGGTGGCACAAGTATGGGAGCAGAAGTCAGGCGTCTTTTCAGTTCCTGAAAACTGTACTCACACTGTGGGGACCACTCGAACTTTTTATCTTTCTTGAGAAGTTCCGTGAGGGGTTTAGCTACTTTGGAGAAGTTTTCAACAAAGCGGCGACAATAGCTGGCTAGACCAAGGAAACTCCTAACTTGTTTAACGGTTTCAGGTGGAGTCCAATCAAGAACGGCCTTAACTCTCTCGGGATTGACAGCAATGCCCTTACCAGAGATTACGTGGCCTAGGTAGGTCACTTCTGGCAACCAAAATTCACACTTGGAGAACTTGGCATAAAGGCGGTGCTCTCTGAGTTTTTCTAACACAAGTCTAAGATGTTCGGCATGCTCTTCCTCGTTCTTCGAGTAGATAAGGATATCATCGAGGTAAACCACGACGAACTTATCTAAGTACTCCATGAAGTTCGAGTTCATCAAGCGGGAGAAGGTAGCTGGAGCATTGGTTAGACCAAAGGACATGACGGTGTACTCGTACTGGCCATAACGAGTGACAAAGGCAGTCTTGGGGATGTCCCTATTTCTGATCTTGATTTGGTGGTAGCCTAACCTCAAATCCATCTTGGAAAAGACT
This sequence comes from Aegilops longissima, assembly GCA_021605205.1. Taxonomy (NCBI): domain Eukaryota; kingdom Viridiplantae; phylum Streptophyta; class Magnoliopsida; order Poales; family Poaceae; genus Aegilops; species Aegilops longissima. The sequence continues at coordinate 97,703,599 of CM038678.1, read as the reverse complement.
GAGGATCCAGCGAGCTGATCATACAGATCGTTGATCCTGGGGAGCAGATACTTGTTATTTATCGTGACCAAATTAACGGGACGATAATCTACAACCATCCGGTCCGTACCATCCTTCTTCTTGACAAAGAGGACGGGGCAAGCCCAAGGAGAAGAACTAGGACGGATGAAACCCTTTTGCAAGGACTCATCAAGTTGTTTCTTAAGCTCGGCTAGTTCTAAGGGTGCCATCTTGTAAGGTCTCCTAGAAATTGGGGCGGTTCCTGGGATAAGATCTATGACGAACTCTACATCTCTGTCAGGTGGAACACCTGGCAGTTCCTCTGAAAGACATCCGAAAAGTCATGGACTCTTGGGATATCTTCAAGGTGCGGAAGAGGGCTGCATTAAGAGAATAGAGTCGACGCTTTGCAACTCTAGTGGAGCGGTGACTATCTTGCCGATGGGTGTGTAAGCTGAACAGACTGGTGTAACAATCAATCTTGGCATGATGAGCTGTCATCCATCCATACCAAGATGATGTTAATATCTGAAGACTTGAGGGCTATAAGTGAGGCAAGGAATACAAGTCTGTCAACAAGGATTTCGTTACCATGGCTTACACAAGAAGTTTGCCATTTGGATCCAGGAGTTTGAATGAGTAGCGGGGAGGGCATATCACAAAATGACATGTCGTGCAAGCGGGCATAGCTTTCAGAAATGAAGGAATGAGATGCTCCAGTATCGAATAGAACCGAAGCTGGATGACAGTTGACAAGGAGTGTACCAAGAACGACATCTGGATCATCATGAGCGTCTTTAGCTGAGACGTGATGCACATGTCCATGTTTAGTGGGAGCTGACTTGACACTGATCATCTTGCGTGATGGCTTACTACCACGGCCAACAGACTTCTCGGGCTGGGGTGGAGCAACTCTGGTCTAAGTGCAAATACGGGCAATGTGGCCTGGCTCTCCACACTTGTAGCAAATCTTGGAGGTAGGACGTGGACCCGTATTGGCATGTGGTCCACCAATAGGCCTGGGTGGTGCATACTGCTGAACTGGATGAGGTGCCACATAAGATGGCCTTGGTGTATATCCAGGAGGAAGAGCGGAGTTCGGAATCCAAATCCGGCGCTTCTGAGAACTAGAACCGGAAGAAGATCCCAAATCACGGGTGTGCTTACGAGACTCCTCGTAAGTGAGCTGAGTTGTCTCTGCATTAAAGGCCTTGTTCACAAGAGCCTGGAATGTATTGCAATGGTGCAAGTGGAATCACGACGCAACTTGGGGTTGAGACCCTTCGGAACCTAGCACGCTTCTTGGCGTCCGTGGACACCTCTTCGAAGCATAGCGGGCAAGGTTCTCAAACTCTCTCAGAAGCATCAACAACCATCTTACCTGGGTGAAACTACAGAACTCTTCTCTCTTGCGATCGATGAGGGCTTCAGGAATGTGATGCTCGCGAAAAGCCTCGGTGAAATCTCTCCGGTAGGAATCGACCAGCTGGAAGCATAGCCTCATAGTTACGCCACCAAAACTAGCGGGACCTTCCGGATGGTATGCAGCATAGGTGACCTTGTCACTTTCAGCTACGTTCGCGAGCGGAGCTTGCGTGTGATACTACGGGCGGTCATCCGCATCGAGTGGCTCGATGGAGTGATGAAAGGTAGGTGGGTGCAAGCGAATGAAGTCATGAATGGTTGCAGACCCTTTGAACTGTTGTGCGGTGTTCTCCTCGATACGTGCCAACAAGCGGTCAGACTCACGCTTTTTCCTCTCCATCTCTAACATAAACTCTGCCAATGAAGGCTGGTCGGGAGGATCCTCATCCCTACCATCTCCGTGGTTCTGGCTATGAGCAACAGAACTTCGCTTAACTGGTGACATCCTCAGAAACGAAACCAAGGACGGAATCAACATCAACTACAGACTGTAAAATGTAGGACAAAGAAATTAGTATCTCTTGAACTCCTAGGGCAATTCCGGCAGCATAACGGCAGTAAAATGCTCAAAATGAGACATCCTGCTAAAATGGGGTAGTAACATACTCAACATCTTCACTCAAGGTTCTGGGTTAATACTAACAGACTACACCGGAAGTACTCGAAAACTGGGGTATGACTCTGATCATCCAATCCTATGGGACTACGGAGTAGTAACACGTGATCCTGATAGACAGAAGAGGAAGCCTAGTTCCTTAACCCCGTAGGAAAGATAGGACGACTCAAATCAGAAGGCCATGAGATATAAGGAGTAAAAAGAGCCTTACGTTCCCTTCCACAATCAATTCCCTTACATAACTAAAGAATTTCTAGACTCAACTTCGACCAGGTTGGCTTGGCAATCCTACAGCGATCGAGCTCGATACCAAAGCTGTCGGGACCCGATCCTAAGTCACACCGATCTAGCATGTAACACATCATATCACTTTGTGGCCTCACGCACGGTATTCCCACGGTGTCGCCTTACCATGGCCGGGACCGTTTAGCCTTTTGGCTCACGTATATGATAGTGTCGCTAGCATCCATATGACAGAGAACCGGGCCGACATGACTAGTCGTGAACCCAAAGTGGCACTAACCTATGGGGACAGGCATACATGAATCAACAACGAGCATGTCGGTCAAGACGTGCGAATCCGGGCTGTAGCACTGGGCTAACAGGACTCCGGTAACCCGGGCTGTAGCAGGCTAGGCAGGACTCCGGATGTCACCGCGTGACATTTCCCTGAAGGGACAGACACAGGAACGAAGTGAATCACATGCCGGCCAGTCAAGTGTTCCGGAGCAGTAGTGCTGGGCTAGCAGGACTCCGTAAACCGGGCTGTAGCGGACTACTATGGCTCGGTGGAAGCACTAGACTACATTTCCCCATAAGAGAGGCTACCAAGGATAGACAACTAGGTTGTCGGATCCCACACATAGCAATACACGTTACACGTACGCATAACATGCAAGTATGTGTTGTACAACATGGCATCACAACATAACGCAAACTCATATAAATAAAGGCTCAGAAGAGCCACATAGCATTAAATACAAACAGGGGTCACATGACCCATCATTGAAACATACAAGCAACAAGCGAAGCATTACATGTCCGAGTACGCACAACTACAAAAGAAAAAGACCGAGAAGCGACTATCTACAAGACCCTCCCAAGGGTACAAGATCGTAGCTGAGGTAACAAGCTACTCGTCAAGTCCAAGCGGAACTACTAGTAAGACCGAAGTCTCCGCCGCAAAACATAAATAAAACAACGTGAGTACAAAGGTACTCAAGAAGACTTACATCGATCCTATTATACATGCATTAGTATCAAGAAGGTAATGTGGAGTTTAGTTGCAGCAAGCCAGCTTTGAATCTGTGGCTATCCTGTTCTCGACTACGAGAACTTCTTTGAGGTGATATGGCGCACACGAGTCCACTAGTCACCACACAATACACTACTATGGATTCATTCCCGTCTCCATACGAGAAGGCCATCCATAGCACTCACACTTGTCTTGAGCATTTTAGAGTATCCACTTCAAGTTTTCTATGTACCACGTAAGCATCCAAGAAGTCCATAACCGAGGACACGGCTATTCGAATAGATCATGATAACCCTGCAGGGTGTACTTCTTCACCTGCGCTCTCGCCACTTACCGCCATATACACGTCATGTATCTCGGCAACCTTCAAGCGGAAGCTTTGGCGAGGGTGTCGGCCACGACCGACTAACCACACAAGACTCTAGTCCGGGTTTATCGCCTATTCGGGTTCCATCCGCAAGGAGATCCGGCGGGGGTGTCGCCACGGCCCCAAGCGATGTGTGCAGGGTTCCCAAGCCCACCTTGCGGATGGATCACGCTTGGTACACCGTGCCACTTGTGCCTAGTCTATCCCAAGCCCACTGGCGGGTGCCACTTGGTAGACTACTAACACTACCTACAAACACCAGAAACTAGTTGCGACTCCTGGACAGAGATCAAGTTGGTTAATAAGTCGAGAGGGGTCGAGTTACCGGAACCCAACGTGTGGTAGTATCGAGTCATTGGACAACATACATAGAACTCAGTGCTTAAGGACGGATCCAGTGAGACAACCCACCATGTACTCCTACATGGCCACTCACCGCTACCTTTACCAAATCGTGTTCACACATTCCACTCTCAGCATCAGAATATAGATCTGTACTCCAATTCATTCCCAATGAATCAGACCTGACACAACTCTAAGCAATAGCAGGCATAGCATGGTAGGAACACACCATGGCTCAATCAACTCCTACACATGCTAGTGGGTTTCAACTATTTACTGTGGCAATGACAGGTCATGCAGAGGAATGGGTTCAACTACCGCAGCACAAAGTAGCAGATGAATCGTTGTTGTCCTAATGCAATAACTGAGAGCAGGAGCGAGAGAGTAGGATTGTATCGGAATGAACAAGGGGGTTTGCTTGCCTGGTAAATCAACAAGGGAGGCACTGCTTCACAGACATGTACTCTGGAACGTCTCCGGAGCAGGACCTATCGAGAAGGAATGGTGCCAACAATCAATACACAAGCATATGCAACAATATGATGCATGAACATGGCATGTCGATGTGATGCTGTTTGGGCTAATGCAACTAGCATTCAGTTTGGAAGAGGTCCATTTGTACCAAGAATTCAAATGCAACTCCAAGTTAAGCTCTTATATATGCCATTATAGTGTTTTCACCTATACAGCAGGTATAAGTTGTTTTATCATGCATGAAACTGGTACAGATGGATAGATTGCATTTTTCTGATAATTTTTCATATATAAATTATTTCAATCTGAGCTACAGTTGAATTTCTATGATTTTTTGAAGTTTTGCTAATTTTCTGGAATTCCTGATTTAATTTAAATCCAGAAAATAAATAATTGCGTCAGCACTGCGTCATGCTTGCGTCAGCAAGTCAACAGCGCTGACTGGTCAAACCTAACGTGTGGGGTCCACACGTCAGTGACACAGGTTAAACAGGGGGTTAGTTTTAGCTTAATTAAAAGATTAGTGGCACTGGGCCCACTGGTCAGTGTCAGGGGGTTAAATAAGCGGTGATTAGCACTAAGCAAATCACCTGACGGGCCGGACCCACCTGACAGGGCTCAGGCGACGGGGCTCGCCGCCGGCGGCTCTGGGCGCTGGGCGGAGTCCGCGCCACGAGCCACGGGGCGGCGTCGAGAGCACCGGGCGAGCCCGGCTCGCGCATCTGATGGGGCAGGGGGGAGGCGGGGGGGGGGCTCGCGGGGCGGAGCTTGGCGGGCGGCCGGGCTTAGGCTCGGCGGCGCGGCGGCTCTGAGCCTTGGGAGGCAGGAAGGGGAATGGATCACGAGGGCTCACGGCGGACTCGATGGCGTCGATGGCGAGCTCGGGGACGGACGGACGGCGGCGTCTGGGCGGTGGAGATCTCTGGCGGCGGCGAAGAAGACAGCAGTGGCGGCGATGGAGGCTGTCCGGAGGTGCGTGGCTCGGCGAAGAGGGGGAGGGATCGCGGAGGAGCTGTGGAAGCGTCGGGGCGAGGGGAGGCGGTGTACGGTGGTGCTCGTCGGCGGCGGCGGTGGCCTTCAGACGTTCGAGGGAAGAAGCGAAAGAGAGGAGGAGGCCTTTGGAGAGAGGAGAGCGGTTCGAGGCGTGGCGTCGTCTGGGTCATCCAGCGCGACGAGGGGGAGGACAGGAAGGCAGGGAGGAGGTGGTGGCGCGGCTGCGGCATGCCGGCCACGCAGCTGCTCCTACTAGCAGGAGCTTGAAGAAGCTCCTGTCAGTTGGGCTGGGCCGCCTGTTGGCTGCTGGGCTGCACAGGGGCTGCAGGTAAGTCCAGGTAGGCCCCCTTTCCTATTTCTTTTTCTTTTCTATTTCTGACATTTGTTTTGATTTAACAAAAATGCTAAATCATTTTATCTTCTTATGCCAATTTTTGTAGGAGCTGGTTATATAATTCCAGAGCTCCTCAGCCACTAGCATAATTATTGGACATATATTATATATATAACATATATATATCCAAAGCAAAATAATTACTAGATTAATCCAAATTCCCAAAATAAATACTTATGAGCTCATTAAAAATATTGGTTTGATTTTTATCTCTGTCCAATATTTTCAGAGAGCAACATGAGCATTTTCTTGGACCCTTTTGGAGCACTTTTTATTTAGGTCATTTCTTGTAACATCCCAAATTTTCAATTTGGAATGTTATACATTAGGTCATCATGCATATCATATTTTTCTCGCATTTTTCCGATCCTCGAAAATTTCGCGCAACTCAAGGACCCTCGGAGAGAGTTGGAAGTTTCATTATTTTCATATTTGGGATTTCCCAAATTTTGAAAATAGGATCATTTGGATTTATTTAAATTATCTTCATAAAGTTTTTCCTATAAAAATATTTTGAGAGGGAATAATATGACTTTCCCAACATTTTGGAAAAATGAAGATTTTATAAATAAATCAAATTTGGTTTTGGAAGATTTATTTTGCTTAGGCAAAAATGAGCATTTTAAAAAAATTATGCATGTTTGCCGTTTTTAAAGTTCATTTTGTTCGACTCATTTTTAGGAGTCGGGAAAAATTGGTTTTATTTAAATCGGAGTTCATTTGGTATTTTTTTTTAAATTCGTTTGGTTTAAAAAAAACCGTCGCTTCAGGCCAAGGCCCAGCCTGCCCAGCCAGCCAGGCCCGCCCCGGCGCCCGCCTCCCTCTCTCCTCCCAGCAGAGAGCCCCGCCCGACGCCTCCATGCCGCGCCCGAGTCCGGCTCCGCCGGGACCCCCTGCCCCCTCCCCAAGCCACCCGTCGCCCCCACCCCTCTTAAATCTGCCGCCCCCCCCCCCTCTCCTCCCGCCGCCACCGCGCCCGCCCGACCGAGCCCCCCGCCCGTGGGCCGCCTTGAACCCGCCGTCGCCGCCCTCGTCGCGGAGCACCCGCCGCCCTCGCCCGCCGCCGCCGCCCCTCCCGACCCGCCGGAGCCTCGCCGGAGCCCAGCGGAGAGCCACCGGAGGTAGCCGCCGCCCGCTCCGTTCGATCCGGTTTTCCCTAAAACCGATCCGTTTTTTTAAAAAAAGGCGTTCGTTTTTTAAAAAAACCTAGATGGTTTTATTTTTCGGTTTTCTTATTTATGACGTTCACCAAATCGTTTGTTTCAATGAACGTGTTCGTTGGATTAGTTCTGATAATGAACGTCCGTTATTTAATCCGTTAAATCGTTTTCTTTTAATCGGGATTAATCCGTTATTTTTACGATTCGATTTCGATCCGATTTTCAAATCTGTTTTATTTCTTGCTCGTTTATCGGAATCGGTGATTCAAGCGCTGGAGTTTAAAGAACGAAACCGCCGTTCGACTACCCTACTTTCACAGAGTTTTGCTACTGTGAAATTTTGACCTAGTTTCAGATTGCTAAACCGAGTCATTCTCTCTCGAGTTTCGACTTTCGATGTTTATTTGATTCGATTCTTTTGCAACCAGGGTTCTTAAGTTGAATTTTCTGGTTAGATCTTTTATTTGAGATTTCCCGTGCATTAGATGAGTACTTATTGTATGCTTGTTGTTTGTGCGTTAGATCACCCGGAGTGCGCCGCTTGTTACTTGAGTCTCTAGGTCACGCGGATCATCGACAAGGCAAGTAACACTTTGATCATACCTTTTCTACTACCCAGTTTTTATGCATTAGATCAAACCTCAAACACTTGCATGTTTAGGATCAAATTAAATTGTGGGATGGGAAGTAGATTGAGGTAGTACCTATTACTGTTTTACTTATGAAACCTTGGGAGTTACTTCTCGTTTGCTTATTATGCCATGCTATGCTAGTAGGCGTGGATTGGGTGAGTGAATATCCATGACAGATGTGAGATTGTAATTAATGGTTTATCTAAGGTGGCAACCTAAACACACATCTGGGTGGATTGAGGCACCTGGTTTCCATCAGACTTGCTGTATTTCTTGGACCGCCACCTGGGCTCTAAGGGATCATGAGATTATTCAAACTAGAAACTTCCGTGTGCAGCCACAAGCCAATTATGGGCTCTGGCGTAGTTGCCTAAGTTGTGCGAACTCTTGCGGGTAGGCTAGCTGATGTAGGGGATGTAGGTTGGTACGGTCTACCCACATGTAAGGTGCTAGCGCTTCTGAAAGACTATGTCTCGGTCATCCGTTTCTCAAACACCATGTAGTCACGAGAACCAAGCGGAGGCGATCGAGTCTTGTGGGGAAAAGTCATAAACCTCTGCAGAGTGTATAAACTAATCATGATTAGTCGTGTCCCCGGTTATGGACAATTTGAGTATCTGGTAATTGGATATCATGTGAATCTCAACATGTTACTTCTAATAAATGTATTGGGTTTTGATGAGTACTTTTAATTGGGATTGAGGATCTTGTCAACCATTCTCAATGTTTAACAACCACCATGATAGTTAAATAAAATTTATTCCTTTGTTGTAGGGAAAAATCAGCTTTATGCAAATGTAACCGTAGAGCCTTACCACCAGCCATATATGCATGTAGTATAGGCTTATTCCTTCATTGCTTTTATGTGTTACATTGCCGGCATATTCCATGTCTTGACCCGTTTTGGGCTGCAACCTTCACGTTATGAGACTTTTAGAACGACGAGTAAGGTGTTAGGTCGTGGTTCTATACTCGGTGATGCCGTTGGAGTTGATGGACTCGCTTATCTTCCAAGCCTTCCGCTGTTATTATTAGATGGCCTTAAGCCATATTATTGTAATAAGTTCCCTTGTGGACAACGATGTAATAAGTGTGTGATTGCTACTCGCAATAAATCCTTCAATCTTGTGTGGTGTCGGCATTCTTGATCCAGGATGACCGAGCACGAGACTGGATCCATTCGGTCTGGTCGCCAGAGAATGGTATCGAGCACACTGTTGTTGTGAGGACACGACCACTAAGTTAAAGCCATAGATCACTACTCTCTTCCCATTTTCTAACTCCTCATCTTTTCTACTCTTTAGGATGACGGACGCGAAGATCAAGTACACCCAACCGGATGAAGGCACACCTTTTGGATTTCACTTGAAGGAAGTTACTAAGTACGAACATTGGATTACCAAGCTTCACCGGGACTTTCAACGCCACTCTGCAAGAGGAGTATTTGGAAGATTCACGCTCACGTTCGGGAAGGACATTCGCCCCAATCACCAAGCCTATAGATAGTGTTTTGATTGCACCAACTTGAGTGCAGGAAAGAGCATGGCAGCTCACATTACCATGGGGCGCATTGGAGAAGTTTATCAAGAAGACCTCAAGGATACCATCTACCAGATTTGCGGACGCCGAGATGACAAGCGGGACGTCGTCGGCACCAAGAAGGATAGGTCCATTGCAGCTTTCATCCGGAGTTAAACCAGCACATTCGACGCCGGGAGAACCAAATGTGCAATGACATGTTGGAGTTGCGAAGGCGAAGGAAAGGATCATCGAACTGGAAGGAGAACTAAAGACTACGCAAGGACTACATGGGCGAGATCGTAGCTCGGCAAGACACAATAACGATCTTAAGTACGAGATCGAAGAACTCAAGAAGAAGTTGGCGCTCAGGAATGAAGACCAGTATGTCGGTTGCCCAGCGACTACATTAACATCGGCGACACCGATTCGGATCCAAGTGAACCCGACTTTGAAGGCGAAGTGGAGCAGACATCATGGAGTCTTCCACGGTTCAAATTAGTAGAAGTCCTCCACATATTAGTAGTATTTCCTCCATGTAAACATTATAGTACACGCACTTTTGCGATAGTTAGATCGTTGTAAGCCCTTGTTTGATTGAATGAAGTGATTTTGTGTGCATTTGCTCATGTGCATTTGGGTAGTGATTCCTTAGACCTCATTCTATTCTACATTTCTCTTCTTTTCTAAACCCATCGATGCCTCCGAGACGCGACCCGGATTCGTTTTTCCGCCAGAGATCACCCAACTGATCCAGCAGCAGAATACCCTGATTCAAACATTGGTGCAGAACAACAACAACAACAACAACAACAACAACCCACCGCCACCACCACCACCTGCGGATCATCTGACTTGTTTCCTTAGACTGAATCCGACGGTATATTCCAGTAGCACCGAGCCGATTGTAGCAGATGACTGGCTCCGCAAGATAGGAAGGGAGCTGACCACTGCAGGATGCAGATGGAGAAAGAGTGAAGTTTGCAGCACATCAGCTTGAAGGACCCGCAGCAGCATGGTGGGAGAATTTCACAGCCACTTACCCGAGACACCATCACATGGGACCAGTTTGACAAGCTTTCAGACCTTTGCCCATGTATCGCCAGGAGCCATGGCCATGAAGAAGCGTGAGTTTCGCAACTTCGCCAAGGAGGAAGGACTGTTGGCGATGCGTGGATGATTTTAGCAAATTAGCACGTTATGCCCCGGATAGCGTTATTACGGATGCGATTAAACGGAGAAGTTTCTAAAAGGACTGAATGATGAGTTCAGCATGCCGTTGATGGTGGCAAGTTTCAACAACTACCAGGAGTTAGTAGACCGAGCTCTCATGATTGAAGGAAAGCAGCAGCAAATTGAGAACCGCAAGCGGAAGTATGGACAAGGGAAGTATAACTCTGGATCCCAGTGAAGCCTCGTTATACCCTAAATCAGAATTCAGTTTCACATACCCATGGAGGAGGTAATTCGCACAACCACAATGGCACCAAGAATGGGAACGGGAATGGAGGAAGCAATGGACAGAACCGCACCAACCCGTCAACACCATCCAAGGTAGATCTGAGTCACATTACTTGCTTTAAGTGCTGCAAGACTGGGCACTATGCAAATGACTGCCCAGAAGGCCAGAATGGAAATGGCAATGGAAGCTCTGGAAAGAAGCCCAACCCTTTCAACAGGGGACAGGTGAACCACATTGATGTGGAGGAGGTTGAAGACCAGCCCGATGCACGATGTCGGTAAGTTTTGGTTAAGTCATTTCTGCAGTTGTTCTTTTCGATCTTGGTGCATCGCATTCATACATATCAAGGGATTTGTGGATAAGTACAAATTACCGACCCAAGCCCTTAGGTCACCCATGCTAGTAACCTCACGGGAGCAGAATACATGGCTAGTAAATGGTGTGATCGGCGCCACTAAGGATTGGACACTATGTTTTCCCCTCGGACCTAATAGTTCGGAATCCCAAGGATTGGATGTGATATTAGGAATGGATTGGTTATCAAAGTATGGAGGAAACATAGATTGTACCACAAGGTCAATTTGCTCACCACACCGAAGGAAGGAGGATTAAGTATGTGTCACGGCACGAGCGAGGAGAGCACAAGTTAATTGCTTATCGAGTGGTACGGGAAGAAGTACCGATGGTAAAGGATTATCTGATGTATTTCGGAAGAATTGCGGGAATGCCACGGATAGAGACATTGAGTTTTGATCGAGCTGTTGCGTGAACAGGCCCGATATCGAAGCGACCGACAGGATGCCCGCAAAGGATTTGGCGGAAATCAAGAAACAGATTAAGGAACTATTGGATAAAGGTTTTATTCGCCCAAGTTCTTCACCTTGGGGATCACCCGTTTTGTTAGTGGAGAAGAAGGATGGATCGTTGAGAATGGTTGTTGATTACCGTGGATTGAATGAAGTAACAATCAAGAACAAGTACCCACTACCTATGATAAATGATCTGTTTGATCGCTTGCAAGGAGCCAAAGTGTTTTCTAAGATCGACTTGCGATCGTGGTACCATCGATTGAAGATTCGGGAGCAAGACATACCCAAGACCGCATTTACCACGAGATATGGATGTATGAGTATACCGTTATGTCATTTGGACTGACTAACGCACCAGCCTATTTCATGAACACGATGAACAAAGTGTTTATGGAGTTTTTGGATAAGTTAAATCGTGGTGTTCATTGATGACATTTTGATTTTCTCAAAGAATGAAGAGGAACACAAGGAACATTTGCGATTGGTTTTGGAGGCGAGGAACACCAGTTGTATGCCAAGTTCAGCAAATGTGAGTTTTGGCTAAAGGAAGTTGGATTTCGGACATGTTATATCCGGAGAAGGGATAGCAGATTGACCCCACAAAAGTTGAGACCGTAACCAAATGGGAAGCACCAACGACAGTTGGAGAGATTCGGAGTTTCCTTGGACTCGCAGGATACTACCGAAGATTCATTGAGAATTTCTCAAGAATTGCAAAGCCTATGATAGAATTGTTGAACAAGGAAAACAAATTCATATGGATTTGAGGACTGCGAGGCAAGTTTTCAGGAGTTGAAGAAGAGATTGGTTACCTCACCGGTTTGATATTGCGGATCGGACTAAGGATTATGAGGTGTATTGCGACGCTTCACGTCGAGGACTTGGAGCCGTACTTATGCAGGAAGGAAGAGTTGTTTCGTATGCTTCACGACAACTTAAGCCCCATGAGTTGAATTATGCCACTCATGATTTGGAGTTAGCAGCCGTTGTGCACGCCTTAAAGACATGGAGACATTTTCTCATTGGAAATCATTGTGAAGTATACACGGATCACAAGAGCTTGAAGTACATCTTCACACAGAAGGAATTGAATCTCAGACAAAGGAGATGGTTAGAACTAATCAAGGATTATGATATGAGATTGCATTATCACCGGAAAGGCTAATGTCGTAGGCAGGCGCATTGAGCCGTAAGAGCCACGTCAATACCCTAATGATGGGGGAATACCCAATGAGTTAGCCGAGGACCTTCGAGAACTATGTTTGGAAATAGTTCCGAGAGGCTATGTAGCAGCATTGGAGATTCAGCCGACACTGATGGACAAAATCAGAGAAACCCAAAAGGCAGATAAGGAAGTTGCCTCTATAAAGGAAAAAATGAGCAAAGGAAAGGCTAAAGGATTTCGTGAGGATGAACACGATACCCTATGGTTTGAAGACCGTGTTTATGTGCCTAATGACCCAGAGATCAGGAAGTTGATTTTGCAAGAAGCCCATGATTCACCCTATTCGATTCACCCAGGAAATACCAAGATGTATTTGGATTTGAAGAATACTTTCTGATGGACCGGAATGAAGAAGGATATTGCGGAGTATGTAGCAGTTTGCGACGTATGTCAAAAAGTAAAGGCAGAGCATCAGAAGCCAGCAGGATTGTTACAACCGTTGCCGATACCCGAATGGAAGTGGGATAAACTAGGCATGGATTTCATCACAGGTTTGCCAAAGACTCGTTCAGGATATGACTCGATTTGGGTCATAGTCGACCGTTTGACCAAGGTAGCTCATTTCATTCCGATCAAGACTACCTATAGCAGTGCTAAGTTGGCAAAGATATACATGACCAGAATTGTGTGTTTACGGAGTTCCAAGGAGCATTGTATCGCACGGAGGAACCCAATTTACCTCAAAATTTTGGAACCGGTTGCACGAAACTTTGGGAACCAGACTAGAATTGAGACAGCTTTCCACCCACAGACCGATGGACAGACCGAGAGAGTCAATCAGATTTTGGAGGACATCTTTGAGAGCTTGTGCACTAGATTATGGATCTAGCTGGGATGATAATTTGCCGTCGCAGAATTTTCCTACAACAACAGTTACCAAACCAGCTTGAAGATGGCACCTTCGAGGCTTTGTATGGAAGAAGGTGCAGGACACCGTTATCATGGGGAAAACGGAGATCGTCGGTTGTTTGGACCAGATTTGATTAAGGAGTCGAGCAGAAAGTTAAGTTAATTGAGACAGGCTCAAGGTAGCCCAGTCCGCATGGAAGAGCTATGCCGATTCAAAGCGCCAAAGCAATTGAGTATGAAGTTGGACAGAGTATATCTCGAGTATCCCCGCTTGAGGAGTTAAGCGTTTTGGAGTTAAAGGAAGTTAGCACCCGTTTAGTTGGACCATATAAGATTTTGCAACGCATGGGAGAAGTTGCGTATAAGTTGGAATTGCCAGAAGGACTGTCAGGAGTTCATGATGTATTCCATGTTTCTCAGTTGAAGAAATGTCACCCCGAGATAGCAGAGGTACCGTTAAGAGATACAGTACCACTGGAAGCAATTCAGTTGAAGGATGACTTGACATATGAGGAAAAACGGTTAAGATTCTCGATTATGCCAGTGAGTTACCCGCAGCAAGGTTATCAAGTTTTGCAAAGTGCGGTGGAGCCACCACACCGAGGATGAAGCCACCAGGAAAGAGAGGAAGCTTTTCTTAAGGACCACCTCACCTATTTTCTAGCCAACCCGAATCTCGAGGTGAGATTCATCTTAAAGGGTAGGTTTGTAACATCCCAAATTTTCAATTTGGAATGTTATACATTAGGTCATCATGCATATCATATTTTTCTCGCATTTTCCGATCCTCGAAAATTTGGCGCAACTCAAGGACCCTCGAGAGAGTTGGAAGTTTCATTATTTTCATATTTGGGATTTCCCAAATTTTGAAAATAGGATCATTTGGATTTATTTAAATTATCTTCATAAAGTTTTTCCTATAAAAATATTTTGAGAGGGAATAATATGACTTTCCCAACATTTTGGAAAAATGAAGATTTTATAAATAAATCAAATTTGGTTTTGGAAGATTTATTTTGCTTAGGCAAAAATGAGCATTTTAAAAATTTTATGCATGTTTGCCGTTTTTAAAGTTCATTTTGTTCGACTCATTTTTAGGAGTCGGGAAAAATTGGTTTTATTTAAATCGGAGTTCATTTGGTATTTTTTTTTAAATTCGTTTGGTTTAAAAAAACCCGTCATTTCAGGCCAAGGCCCAGCCGGCCCGGCCAGCGCCCGCCTCCCTCTCCTCCCTTGAGAGCCCCCGCCCACGCCGCCTCCGCCGCCGAGTCCGGCTCCGCCCGGGACCCCGCTGCCCCTCCCCAAGCCACCGTCCCCCCCCCTCTTAATCGCCGCCCCCCCCCCTTCTCTCCTCACCCCGCCGCCACCGCGCCCGACCGAGCCCGCCCACCCGCCGTGGACACGCTTGAACCCCGCCGTCGCCGCCCCTCGTCGCCGGAGCACCCCGCCGCCCTCGCCGCCCAGCCGCCGCCCCTCCCGACCCCGTCGGAGCCTCGCCGGAGCCCCACCGGAGAGCCACCGGAGGTAGCCGCCGCCCCGCTCCGTTCCGATCCGGTTTTCCCCTAAAAACCGATCCGGTTTTTTTTAAAAAAAAGACGTCCGGTTTTTTTAAAAAACCCTAGATGGTTTTTATTTTTCGGTTTTCTTATTTAACGAACGTTCACCAAACCGTTTGTTTCAATGAACGTGTTCGTTGGATTAGTTCTGTTAAGGAACGTCCGTTATTTAATCCGTTCGTCGTTTTTCTTTTAATCGGGATTAATCCGTTATTTTTCTGATTCGATTTCTGATCCGATTTTCAAATCTGTTTTATTTCTTGCTCGTTTATCGAATCGGTGATTCAAGCTACCGAGTTTCAGAACGAAACCGCCGTTCCGACTACCCTACTTTCACAGAGTTTTGCTACTGTGAAATTTTGACCTAGTTTCAGATTGCTAAACCGAATCGTTCTCTCTCGAGTTTCGACTTTCGATGTTTATTTCGATTCGATTCTTTTGCAACCTGTGGTTCTTAAGTTGAACTTTCTGGTTAGATCTTTTATTTGAGATTTCCCGTGCATTAGATGAGTACTTATTGTATGCTTGTTGTTTGTCTGCGTTAGATCACCCGAGTGCGCCGCTTGTTACTTGAGTCTCTAGGTCACGCGGATCATCGACAAGGCAAGTAACACTTTGATCATACCTTTTCTACTACCCAGTTTTTATGCATTAGATCAAACCTCAAACACTTGCATGTTTAGGATCAAATTAAATTGTGGGATGGGAAGTAGATTGAGGTAGTACCTATTACCTGTTTTACTTATGAAACCTTGGGAGTTACTTCTCGTTTGCTTATTATGCCATGCTATGCTAGTAGGCGTGGATTGGGTGAGTGAATATCCATGACAGATGTGAGATTGTAATTAATGGTTTATCTAAGGTGGCAACCTAAACACACATCTGGGTGGATTGAGGCACCTGGTTTCCATCGAGACTTACTGTATTTCTTGGACCGCCACCTGTGCTCTAAGGGATCATGAGATTATTCAAACTAGAAACTTCCGTGTGCAGCCACAAGCCAATTATGGGCTCTGGCGTAGTTGCCTAAGTTGTGCGAACTCTTGCGGGTAGGCTAGCTGATGTAGGGGATGTAGGTTGGTACGGTCTACCCACATGTAAGGTGCTAAGCGCTTCGAAAGACTATGTCTCGGTCATCCGTTTCTCAAACACCATGTAGTCACGAGAACCAAGCGGAGGCGATCGAGTCTTGTGGGGAAAAGTGCGCAAACCTCTGCAGAGTGTATAAACTAATCATGATTAGCCGTGTCCCTGGTTATGGACAATTTGAGTATCTGGTAATTGGATATCATGTGAATCTCAACATGTTACTTCTAATAAATGTATTGGGTTTTGATGAGTACTTTTAATTGGGATTGAGGATGCTGTCAACCATTCTCAATGTTTAACAACCACCATGATAGTTAAATAAAATTTATTCCTTTGTTGTAGGGAAAATCAGCTTTATGCAAATGTAAAGTAGAGCCTTACCACCAGCCATATATGCATGTAGTATAGGCTTATTCCTTCATTGCTTTTATGTGTTACATTGCCAGCATATTCCATGTGCTGAACCGCTGGCTGCAACCTTCACGTATGAGACTTTTAGAACGACAGTAAGGTGTTAGGTCGTGGTTCTATACTCGATGATGCCGTTGGAGTTGATGGACTCGCTTATCTTCCAAGCCTTTCGCTGTTATTATTAGATGGCCTTAAGCCATATTATTGTAATAAGTTCCCTTGTGGACAACGATGTAATAAGTGTGTGATTGCTACTCTGCAATAAATCCTTGAAATCTTGTGTGGTGTCAAGACATTCTTGATCCAGGATGACACTGAGCACAGAGACTGGATCCATTCGGGTCTGGTCGCTACATTTCTAAAAATGATTCTGAGGGTTTCACAAATCCCCATTTCAAAATTAAATGGAATTTAAACATGATGCACAAGTGACTAGCTAGTCTAGGTCATACCAGAACTAGGGATGTGACAGAGAGTGCCGGGATGATGAAGATGGTCACTAGTGAGGGTTCCCCCCCTCCGGCAGGGTGCCGGAACAGGGTCCCGATTGGTTGTTGGTGGCTACAGAGGCTTGCGGCAGTGGAACACTCGATCTATTCTGTTCCTCGAAGGTTTTAGGGTATATGGAGATATATAGGCGAAAGAAGTCGGTAAGGGGAGCCACAAGGGGCCCACGAGGGTGGAGGGCGCGCCCAGGGGGTGGGCGTGCCCCCTGCCTCGTGCTCTCCTCGTTGATCCCCTGACATGCACTCCAAGTCTCCTGGATTGCTTTCTTTCCAAAAATAACTTCTCCCGAAGGTTTCATTCCGTTTGGACTCCGTTTGATATTACTTTTCTTCGAAACACTGAAACAAGGGGAAAAACAGGAACTGGCACTGGGCTCTGGGTTAATAGGTTAGTCCCACAAATAATAAAGTGTTTAATAAAGCCCATAAACATCCTAAATAGATAATATAATAGCATGAATACTTCATAAATTATAGATATGTTGGAGACGTATCAGCATCCCCAAGCTTAATTCCTGCTCGTCCTCGAGTAGGTAAATGATAAAAGAAAGAATTTATGAAGTGTGAATGCTAGCAGGTGCACAAGTTTGATCAATGATAATTTCAATCACCTTTTCTAGCATCATTATATGTCATAACAGTAGCTCATATCATAAAACTTTGCATGATCAAGTAACAAACTATTCACATGTTAAAGTATAGGTCATAAACTTTCTTGAAAACTAACAAACCGTGTTATTAGTCATCCAGCAATTACAATTCATCTTATTTTCAGGAAGAATCTATGTCAGAGCTTTGATTTCACAAACTCCACATACTCAACTATCATTTAGTCTTTCACAATTGCTAACACTCACGCGATATTTATGGGTTCAAAGTTTTAATCAGACACAGAGAAAGATATGGGCTTATAGATTCGCCTCCCAACCTTTTACCTCAAGGGTAATGTCAACAATAATAGTTCATGATGCCTTACATCCAATTGGATATATATATCAAAATCTTTCCAACACGAGGTGCTTGCCAAAGGATAAAATGAGAAAAAAGGAAAGGTGAACATCACCATGACTCTTGCATAAAAGTAAAAGATAGGCCCTTCGCAGAGGGAAGCAGAGGTTGCCATGCGCTTTTATAGTTTGATGCAAAAATCTTAATGCGAGGGAACGTCACTTTATATTGCCACTTGTGATAGGGACCTTTATTATGCAGTCTGTCGCTTTTATTTCTTCCATATCACAAGATCGTATAAAGCTTATTTTCTCCACACTAAAAGATCATACATATTTAGAGAGCAATTCTTATTGCATGCACCGATGACAACTTACTTGAAGGATCTTACTCAATCCATAGGTAGGTATGGTGGACTCTCATGGCAATACTGGTTTAAGGGATGTTTGGAAGCACAAGTAGTATCTCTACTTGGTGCAAGGAATTTGGCTAGCATGAGGGGGAAAGGCAAGCTCAACGCGTTGGGCGATCCATGACAATATACTTTATTTCAGATATAAGAAAACATAACCCATTACGTCGTCTTCCTAGTCCAACATCAACCTTTTAGCATGTCATATTTTAATGAGTGATCACAATTGCAAAAGATGTCAAAGATAGTATATTTATATGTGAAATCTCTCTTCCTTCAATATTCTTTCATGAATTGTTCAAGTGACCAATACAATGTTTGCTAACCTTCAATGAATTTACCACCTCTACTTCTTATATGTAAAGTCATTACTCCCCATGGGATAAGCATATGAAACATATATAATTTCAGATTTATGATATTCAATGGTTCATACCCTCCAATACTACTCATAGATTCATCAAAATAAGCAAACAACACAATGAAAACAGAATCTGTCAAAAACAGAACAGTCTGTAGTAATCTGTATCAAACGTAAACTTCTGGAACTCAGAAAAATCTGAAAAAATAGTACAACCTAGATAATTTCATTATTTATCAACTGCAATTGGAATCAGCATTTTATCACTTTCTGGTTATTTTTAACAATTGTTTTCTTGAGCAGAAAGTTTCTGTCTTTTTCAGCAAGATCAAATAATTATCATCCAAGAAGATCCTATAGGTCTTACTTGGCACAAACGCTAATTAAAACATAAAACCACATCTAACCAGAGGCTATATAGATTATTTATTATTAAACAGGAACAAAAAGCAAGGAACAAAAATAAAATTGGGTTGCCTCCCAACAAGCGCTAACGTTTAACGCCCCTAGCTAGGCATGATGATTTCAATGATGCTCACATAAAAGATAAGAATTGAAACATAAACTGAGCATCATGAAGAATATGACTAGCATATTTAAGTCTAACCCACTTCCTATGCATAGGGATTTTGTGAGCAAACAACTTATGGGAATAATAATCAACTAGCATAGGAAGGCAAAACAAGCATAACTTTAAAACTTTAAGCACATAGAGAGGAAACTTGATATTATTGCAATTCCTACAAGCATATATTTCTCCCTCATAATAATTTTCAGTAGCATCATGAATGAATTCAACAATATAACCAGAACCTAAAGCATTCTTTTCATGATCTACAAGCATATAAAATTTGCTACTCTCTACATAAGCAAATTTCTTCTCATACGGAATAGTGGGAGCAAACTCAACAAAATAACTATCATGTGAAGCATAATCCAATTGAAAATTAAAATAATGATGACAAGTTTCATGGTTATCTTTATTCATTATAGCATAAGTTTCATCACAATAATCATCATAAATAGGAGGCATGCTTTCATCACAATGAATTTGCCCATCAAAACTTGGGGGACTAAACATATCATCTTCATCAAACATAGCATCCCCAAGCTTGGGCCTTTTCATATCATCTCATCATTAATAGTATGGATAGCACCAATAGTATAGCAATTATCATCATCACAATGAGTAGTAGGAGCAACATCATTTGGGAGGGATACCTTTTTACCTTTGATTCTCCGTTTTTCTTTTTCTTCTTCACATCATGTGCGGGTTTATCCCTCTTTTTTTTAGCTCCTTATTGATGAGATTGGTTGAATAGAAAGCTCCTCCTCGTTACCTAATTCATCATAAGAAATAATAGGAGAATATTGGGAAGTCTCTTCCCTTTCGTTAGTATTCTCTTCATCTTCTATTTGTTTTTTTCTTTATGTAATTGGCAATATAAGGATTTTCAATGCAATTCACCGCACAATACTTATGCCTCTTACAAATTCCCTTTTTGGTATGTATTTGCAAACTCTATGCACTCCACAAAAATCGACATGCTTATAAGAGATATTTTCATCATGACTAGTGCAATCATCATTAGTACCATGGATATTCAAGGAGTTCATACTAACAACATTGCAATCATGCTCATCATTCAAAGATTTAGTGCCAAACATTTTAATGCATTCTTCTTCTAACACTTTGGCACAATTTTCCTTTCCATCATACTCCGAAAGATATTAAAAAGATGAAGTGTATGAGATAAACTCAATTCCATTTTTTGGTAGTTTTCTTTTATAAACTAAACTAGTGATAAAACAAGAAACAAAAAGATTCGATTGCAAGATCTAAAGATATACCTTCAAGCACTCACCTCCCCGGCAACGGCGCCAGAAAAGAGCTTGATGTCTACTACGCAACCTTCTTCTTGTAGACGTTGTTGGGCCTCCAAGTGCAGAGGTTTGTAGGGCAGTAGCAAATTTCCCTCAAGTGGATGACCTAAGGTTTATCAATCCGTGGGAGGCGTAGGATGAAGATGGTCTCTCTCAAACAACCCTGCAACCAAATAGCAAAGAGTCTCTTGTGTCCCCAACACACCCAGTACAATGGTAAATTGTATAGGTGCACTAGTTCGGCGAAGAGATGGTGATACAAGTGCGATATGGATGATAGATATTGGTTTTTGTAATCTGAAAATGTAAAAACAGCAAGGTAACTAAAGATAAAAGCGAGCGTAAACGGTATTGCAATGCTAGGAAACAAGGCCTAGGGTTCGTACTTTCACTAGTGCCAGTTCTCTCAACAATAATAACATAATTGGATCATATAACTATCCCTCAACATGCAACAAAGAGTCACTCCAAAGTCACTAATAGCAAAGAACAAACAAATAGATTATTGTAGGGTACGAAACCACCTCAAAGTTATTCTTTCCGATCAATCCATTGGGCTATTCCTATGAGTGTCACAAACAGCCCTAGAGTTCGTAGTAAAATAATACCTTAAGACACACATCAACCAAAACCCTAATCTCACCTAGCAATGTCACCTCAAGTATCCGTGGGTATGATTATACGATATGCATCACACAATCTCAAATTCATCTATTCAACCAACACATAGAACCTCAAAGAGTGCCCCAAAGTTTCTACCGAAGAGTCAAGACGAAAGCGTGTGCCAACCCCTATGCATAGGTTCATGGGCGGAACCCGCAAGTTGATCACCAAAACATACATCAAGTGAATCACGTGATATCCCATTATCACCACAGATACGCACATGCAAGACATACACCAAGTGTTCTCAAATCCTTAAAGACTCAATCCGATAAGATAACTTCAAAGGGAAAACTCAATCCATTACAAGAGAGTAGAGGGGGAGAAACATCATAAGATCCAACTATAATAGCAAAGCTCATGATACATCAAGATCGTATCACCTCAAGAAAACGAGAGAGAGAGAGAGAGAGATCAAACACATAGCTACTGGTACATACCCTCAGCCCCGAGGGTGAACTACTCCCTCCTCATCATGGAGAGCGCCGGGATGATGTAGATGGCCACCGGTGAGGGTTCCCCCCCTCCGGCAGGGTGCCGGAACAGGGTCCCGATTGGTTTTTTGGTGCCTACAGAGGCTTGCGGTGGCAGAACTCCCGATCTATTATGTTCCCCGAAGGTTTTAGGGTATATGGAGATATATAGGCGAAATAAGTCGGTAAGGGGAGCCACGAGGAGCCCACGAGGGTGGAGGGCGCACCCGGGGGGTGGGCGCGCCCCCTGCCTCGTGCTCTCCTCGTTGATCCCCTGACGTGCACTCCAAGTCTTCTGGATTGCTTTCTTTCCAAAAATAACTTCTCCCGATGGTTTCATTCCGTTTGGACTCCGTTTGATATTCCTTTTCTTCGGAACACTGAAACAAGGGGAAAAACAAGAACTGGCACTGGGCTCTGGGTTAATAGGTTAGTCCCAAAAATAATATAAAAGTGTTTAATAAAGTCCATAAACATCCAAAACAGATAATATAATAGCATGAATACTTCATAAATTATAGATACGTTGGAGACGTATCAATATGTTTCTCATTTATGGAGGTGACAAAGAGCTAGTCGTAAATGGTTACGTCGATGCAAGCTTTGACATTGATTCGGACGATTCTAAATTGCAAACTGGATACGTGTTTACATTGAACGGTGGAGCTGTCAGTTGGTGCAGTTCTAAACAAAGCGTCATGGCGGGATCTACGTGTGAAGCGGAGTACATAGCTGCTTGATACGTCTCCAACGTATCTATAATTTTTGATTGCTCCATGCTATATTATCTTCTGTTTTGGACATTATTGGGCTTTATTATTCACTTTTATATTATTTTTGGGACTAACCTATTAACCGGAGGCCCAACCCAGAATTGTTGTTTTTTGCCTATTTCAGAGTTTCGCAGAAAAAGAATATCAAACGGAGTCGAAACGGAATGAAACCTTCGAGAGCGTGATTTTTGGAACGAACAAGATCCAGGAGACTTGGACCCTACGTAAGAGAAGCTTCCAGGAGACCACGAGGTAGGGGGGCGCGCCTACCACCTCAAGTGCCCTAGGTCTTCGTGAGCAAGCAAGTTGGATGCACACCCACTTAGTTTCTTTTGTTGAGATTTCATACATTTATAGCTCTAGTGCATCCGTTGCATGGCAATCCCTACTCCTTGCATTAACATCAATCGATGGGCATCTTAGCTCATTGGTTAGCTTCGTTGATGTGAGACTTTCTCCTTTTTTGTCTTCTCCACATAACCCCCATCATCATATTCTATTCCACCCATAGTGCTATGTCCATGGCTCGCGCTCATATATTGCGTGAAGGTTTATAAGTTTGAGATTACTAAAGTATGAAACAATTGCTTGGCTTTTCATCGGGGTTGTGCATGATGAGAGCATTCTTGTGTGACGAAAATGGAGCATGACTAAACTATATGATTTTGTAGGGATGAACTTTCTTTGGCCATGTTATTTTGAGAAGACATAATTGCTTAGTTAGTATGCTTGAAGTATTATTATTTTTATGTCAATATGAACTTTTATCTTGAATATTTCGGATCTGAATATTCATACCACAATTAAGAAGAATTACATTGAAATTATGCCTAGTAGCACTCCGCATAAAAAATTCTGTTTTTATCATTTACCTACTCGAGGACGAGCAGGAATTAAGCTTGGGGATGCTTGATACGTCTCCAACGTATCTATAATTTTTGATTGCTCCATGCTATATTATCTTCTGTTTTGGACATTATTGGGCTTTATTATTCACTTTTATAATTTTTTTGGGACTAACCTATTAATCGGAGGCCCAGCCCAGAATTGTTGTTTTTTGCCTATTTCAGAGTTTCGCAGAAAAAGAATATCAAACGGAGTCCAAACAGAATGAAACCTTCAGAGCGTGATTTTGGAACGAACAAGATCCGGAGACTTGGACCCCACGAAGAGAAGCTTCCAGGAGGCCACGAGGTAGGGGCGCCTACCCCCGAGCGCGCCCTCCACCCTCGTGGGCCCCCTATTGCTCCACCGACGTACTCCTTCCTACTATGTATACCTACGTACCACCAAACGATCAGAACAGGAGCCAAAAACCTAATTCCACCGCCGCAACCTTCTGTACCCACGAGATCCCATCTTGGGGCCTGTTCCGGAGCTCCGCCAGAGGGGGAATCCATCATGGAGGGCTTCTACATCAACACCATAGCCTCTCCGATGAAGTGTGAGTAGTTTACCTCAGACCTTCGGGTCCATAGTAAGTAGCTAGATGGATTCTTCTCTCTTTTTGGATCTCAATACAATGTTCTCCCCCTCTCTCGTGGAGATCTATTCGATGTAATCTTCTTTTTGCGGTGTGTTTGTTGAGACCAATGAATTGTGGGTTTATGATCAAGATTATCTATGAACAATATTTGAATCTTCTCTGAATTCTTTTATGTATGATTGGTTATCTTTGCAAGTCTCTTCGAATTATCAGTTTGGTTTGGCCTACTAGATTGATCTTTCTTGCAATGGGAGATGTGCTTAGCTTTGGGTTCAATCTTGCGGTGTCCTTTCCCAGTGACAGTAGGGGCAGCAAGGCACGTATTGTATTTGTTGCCATCGAGGATAAAAAGATGGGTTTTTTATCATATTACATGAATTTATCCCTCTACATCATGTCATCTTGCTTAAGGAGTTACTCTGTTTTCATGAACTTAATACTCTAGGTGCATGCTGGATAGCGGTCGATGAGTGGAGTAATAGTAGTAGATGCAGGTGATACGTCTCCGTCGTATCTACTTTTCCAAACACTTTTGCCCTTGTTTTGGACTCTAACTTGCATGATTTGAATGAAACTAACCCGGACTGACGCTGTTTTCAGCAGACTTTCCATGGTGTTATTTATGTGCAGAAACAAAAGTTCTCGGAATGACCTGAAACTCCACGGAACGTCTTTTCAGAAATAATAAAAAATCCTTGCCACAGATGAAGACCAGGGGGCCCACACCCTATCCACGAGGGTGGGGGCCGCCCCCCTACCTTGTGGGCCCCCTGGAGCTCCTCCGATGCCAACTCCAACTCTATATATTTGCTTTCGGGGAGAAAAAAATGAAGGAGAAGAAATCATCGCATTTTACGATATGGAGCCGCCGCCAAGCCCTAAAACCCCTCGGGAGGGCTGATCTGGAGTCCGTTCGGGGTTTCGTAGAGGGGGATTCGTCGCTGTCGTCATCATCAACCATCCTCCATCACCAATTTCATGATGCTCACCGCCATGCGTGAGTAATTCCATCGTAGGCTTGCTGGACGGTGATGGGTTGGATGAGATCTATCATGTAATCGAGTTTGTTTTGTTAGTGTTTGATCCCAAGTATCCACTATGTTCTGAGATTGATGTTGTTATGACTTTGCTATGCTTAATGCTTGTCACTAGGGCCTGAGTGCCATGATTTCAGATCTGAACCTATTATGTTTTCATGAATATATGTGAGTTCTTGATCCTATCTTGCAAGTCTATAGTCACCTACTATGTGTTATGATCCGGCAACCCCAAGTGACAATAATCGGGACCACTCCGGTGATGACCATAGTTTGAGGAGTTCATGTATTCACTATGTGCTAATGCTTTGTTCCGGTTCTCTATTAAAAGGAGGCCTTAATATCCCTTAGTTTCCATTAGGACCCCGCTGCCACGGGAGGGTAGGACAAAAGATGTCATGCAAGTTCTTTTCCATAAGCACGTATGACTATATTCGGAATACATGCCTACATTACATTGATGAATTGGAGCTAGTTCTGTGTCACCCTATGTTATGACTGTTACATGATGAACCGCATCCGGCATAATTATCCATCACCGATCCAATGCCTACGAGCTTTCCACATATTGTTCTCCGTTTATTTACTTTTCCGTTGCTACTGTTACAATCACTACAAAACACCAAAAATATTACTTTTGCTGTCGTTACCTTTTGTTACCGTTACCATCACTATTATATTACTTTGCTACTAAACACTTTACTGCAGATATTAAGTTATCCAGGTGTGGCTGAATTGCCAACTCAGTTGCTAATACTTGAGAATATTCTTTGGCTCCCCTTGTGTCGAATCAATAAATTTGGGTTGAATACTCTACCCTCAAAAAATGTTGCGATCCCCTATACTTGTGGGTTATCAAGACTATTTTCTGGCGCCGTTGCCGAGGAGCATAGCTCTATTCTTTGAGTCACTTGGGATTTATATCTGCTGGTCACTATGAAGAACTTGAAAGACGCTAAGACAACAATTTATCCCTTAACTACGAGGGGAGGTAAGTAAGCGCCATCTAGCTCGCACTTGATTCACCTTACATTTTGAGTAAGCTTGCGACACCTAAACCTGCTTCTGCTATTCGTTCTAATATGTCGCATGTTATTGATGATGCCACTTCTGCTATGCATGATACTTATGATGAAACTACTTCTATGCTTGATACTACTGTGCCACTTAGTGAATTTCTTGATGAACAAATTGCTAGAGCTAGAGAGAAAGAAATTATTGAGACTGATCATGTCGATGAAATTGATGATGAAAACATGCCTGTTATTCCTAAAGGTTATATTTTTGATAAAGAAGCTTCTGCTGCTATTTTAGCTTGCAAAGATAGAGATGAGCTTAAGAGGTTATTAGTTATATGGAATAAGCAATCTCCTAATGATAGAATGAGGCCCGACCCTGCTTTTGCTACTTCACCTATCTGTGTTGTCGATAAGGATTATGAATTCTCTGTTGATCCTGATATAATTACTTTGGTTGAATCTGATCCTTTTCATGGCTATGAATCTGAAACTGTTGTGGCACATCTTACTAAATTAAATGATATAGCCACCCTGTTCACTAATGATGAGAGATCTCGCTACTTTTATATCCTTAAAATATTTCCGTTCTCATTAAAGGGTGATGCTAAGATATGATTTAATTCTCTTGATCTTGGTTGTGTGCGTAGTCCCCAGGATATGATTTATTATTTCTCTGCTAAATATTTCCCCGCTCATAAGAAACAAGCTGCTTTGAGGGAGATATACACCTTTGTGCAAATTGAAGAAGAGAGTCTCCCACAAGCTTGGGGAGGGGGGGGGGGGCTTCTCAAGTTACTTAATGCTTTGCCTGATCATCCTCTTAAGAAAAATGAAATACTTGATATCTTTTATAATGGACTAACCGATGCTTCCAGAGATTACCTGGATAGTTGTGTTGGTTCTGTTTTCAGGGAAAGAACACCGGATGAAGCTGAAATTCTATTGAATAATATGTTGACTAATGAAAATAATTGGACACTTCTTGAGCCAACTCTTGAGCCTATTCCTAAACCAACTCCGAAGAAAAGGGGTGTTCTATTTCTCAGTCCTGAAGACATGCAAGAGGCAAAGAAATCTATGAAAGAAAAAGGTATTAAAGCTGAAGATGTTAAGAATTTACCTCCTATTGAAGAGATACATG
This sequence comes from Aegilops longissima, assembly GCA_021605205.1. Taxonomy (NCBI): domain Eukaryota; kingdom Viridiplantae; phylum Streptophyta; class Magnoliopsida; order Poales; family Poaceae; genus Aegilops; species Aegilops longissima. Next base: position 97,676,319 of record CM038678.1, on the reverse strand, counting down.
GTCTTAATTTACCGCCTGTTGAAGAAACATATGATCTTAATCCTTTACCTATTGAAGAAACTCATGGTCTTGATAACCCGACACAGGTAGTAAAGGTAAATTCTCTCTATAGATTTGATGAAGGTGATATTCCTCATTATAAGTCTGCTAGACAATGCTTAGAAGAGTTTGATAATTTTATTGTTAAGCAAGAAAATTTCAATGCTTATTTTGGTAGACAATTGAAATACAATTCCGATATGCTTAAACACTTGGGTGATTATATGGCTAATGTTAGAGGTGAACTTAAACTCGTTAGCAAACATGCTTCTATGGTTACCACTCAAGTAGAACAAGTACTTAAGGCTCAAAATGATTTGCTCAATGAAATGAATAGTAAGAAAAATGATTATGCTGTTAGAGTGGCTACTAGAACTGGTAGAATGACTCGGGAACCTTTGTATCCTGAAGGCCACCCTAAGAGAATTGAGCAAGATTCTCAGAGAAATAATATTGATGCACCTAGTTCTTCTAAAAGGAAGAAAAAGAAAAATGATAGGACTTTGCAAACTTCTAGTGAACCTATTGCTGAACCACGAGAATCCAAATGATATCTCTATTTACGATCTTTGAAACACAATCGGTAATGAACATGAACCTAGTGAAAATGTTAATGATGATGTTCATGATGATGCTCAACCTAGTAATAATAATGATGTAGAAATTGAACCCGTTGTTGATCTTGATAACCCACAATCAAAGAATCAACGTTATGATAAGAGAGACTTTGTATCTAGGAAACATGGTAAAGAAAGGGAACCATGGGTTCAGAAACCCATGCCTTTTCCTCCCAAACCATCCAAGAAAAAGGATGATGAGGATTTTGAGCGCTTTGCTGAAATGATTAGACCTATCTCTTTGCGTATGCGATTAACTGATATGCTCAAAATGAATCCTTATGCTAAGTATATGAAAGATATTGTCACTAATAAAAGAAAGATACCGGAAGCTGAGATTTCCACCATGCTCGCTAATTATACTTTTAAGGGTGGAATACCAAAGAAACTTGGAGATCCAGGAGTACCTACTATACCATGCTCCATTAAAAGAAACTATGTTAAAACTGCTTTATGTGATCTTGGAGCCGGTGTTAGTGTTATGCCTCTCTCTTTATATCGTAGACTTGACTTGAATAAGTTGACACCTACTGAAATATCTTTGCAAATGGCTGATGAATCAACTGCTATACCTGTCGGTATTTGTGAGGATGTGCCTGTTGTGGTTGCAAACGTTACTATTTTAACGGACTTTGTTATTCTTGATATTCCCGAGGACGAGAGTATGTCTATTATTCTTGGAAGACCTTTTTTGAACACCGCAGGGGCTGTTATTGATTGCAACAAAGGCATGTCACTTTTCATGTTAACGGTAATGAGCATACGGTACACTTTCCGAGGAAATAACCTCAAGTTCATAGTATCAACTCTATTGGAAAAATTCCATCGATTATATTTGGAGGTTTTGAATTCCCTCTCCCTACTGTCAAGAAGAAATATGATATTCTTATTATAGGGGATGTGCATATCCCCATTGAGGTAACATAGTGTTATTCGAAATTTCTCCGGTTCCATGTTAGTCGGAATGAGTTTGTTAACAAGACCTGATCAACCTTGTTAGTGGATTCCTTTTGATGAGCATGAGATGGATGAAACTAGAAGGCACAACCTTCTGTACCCTCTCCCTACTTTCTGTTATTTAGTTGAAATAAAGTAAAAGTAGTATTTTTCTGTCTGTTTTCTGATTTATCTGTGCAATATAAAATTACCCCGAAAATAAAAGTTCTCCAAATGCCCTGAATATGAAATATGATTTTTTTTTCTAGAATATTTGAGGATTTATGGAACTGAGAACACACCAGGGGGGTCAATCACCTAGCCACGAGGGTGGAGGGCGCGCCCTACCCCCCAGGGCGCGCCCCCCTGCCTCATGGGCCCATGGTGGCCCTCCTCCACTTATTCCTGCACTCATACAGTTCTTCTTCCTCCCACAAACATGAATATCTAGCTCAAGCACGAGTTCTAGCTCACTTTGCTGCGATTTTCGATCTCCTTGCTTAAAGCACCTCTCACAAAACTGCTTGGGGAGATTGTTCCTTGGTATGTGACTCCTCCATTGGTCCAATTAGTTTTTGCTCTAGTGCTTTATTCATTGCAAATTTGTGCTGCCTAGGTGACCATGTTCTTGAGCTTGCATGTCAAATTTATATGGTTCCAAGTAGTTCTAATGCATGATATATCCTCTAGGCGCTTGTAGGAGTAGTTGCTATCAATTTTGTTGAGCTGGGTTCACTTTTGTTTGAAGTTACTAAAAATTTCAAAAAAAATTCAGAGGAAGAAATATGTTTAGGAAAATGTTCCAAGGTGGTTCTTCAAGGAAGCAAGGACCCAGGCTTGAATGCGTATGCTGACAAGGAGCCACCAAGGGACGCTCTTGTGCAGCCCTGTGAATGGCCTTCAGAGAATTTTATGGATCGAGAGGGAATCACGGAAGAATTTAACGCATATTTGCGTAACGCTGATCTTGTGAGCTTTGAGGCAGACAAATGCCCATAGTACCATCATCTCCCTAGTTCATTTGTGAGGAGGCAAAAGGAAGATATATTATTACTAGAGAGGAGGCAAATGAGTACGAGAGGAGAGCGGAGGCAGCCCGATGCCACGCTGCAGCTCAGGAGGCGATAGCCGCTGCATCACAGTACGACCCCAGCTACACCTACGGATATCCGCCAGGCCATCCTTGGCAATAAACCATCTTAGGCCAAAAGCCTAAGCTTGGGGGAGTACGTATTTCCCATCGACATTACATTTATGTTCACACACTCATTGCTAGATGTCGGTGCTCATACTCTTTCATTGTAATATCCATGCTAGTTTATTTTCTTTTTCCTGCTTTCTTCTTGTGTGTTTGATAAACCTTAAGAAAAACCAAAAAAATAGTAGTAACTTTTAGTTAGTTTACTTTCTTGTTGTAGTAGTAATAATCAAAAAGAAAACCCAAAAATATTTCCTGTTCTTCTTTTGCTTGTTGGGAGCTTTCCCATGTAAATAGTTTTTATTTCGTTTCTTTTCTTTGGGGGTCGTAGGAGAATACCATGATTAAATTGTTGAGGTGGCTCTTATATGCATTATTGTTGATTTAACCAAGAGCCCATATTGCCTTGTCTTCTCCTGTTTATTGAATGCTCGTAGATTCCAGCTTAGTCCAATGCACGTGCACTCTTATTATTATTCACATCGTTCGGTCATGCAAGTGAAAGGCAATTATGATGATATATGATGGATTGACTGAGATGAGAAAAGCTGGTATGAACTCGACCTCTCTTGTTTTTGTAAATATGATGAGTTCATTGTTCCTGATTCAGCTTATTATGAATAAACATGTTTGCAATGACAACTAGAGATCATAGTTGCTCGTGCCATGCTTGATTAGCTATGAGTTATAATGGTTTACCTTGCGTGCCAACATGCCTATTAAAATGGTTGTGATGTCGTATGGTGGGGTGGTATCCTCCTTTGAATGATTTAAGTGACTTGACTTGGCACATGTTCATGCATGTACTTGAAACAAAATCAACATAGCCTTCACGATATTTATGTTCATGGTGGATTATATCCTACTCATGCTTGCATCCAATTTTTATTAATTTTAATGCATGTTCATGACTGTTGTCACTCTCTAGTTGGTCGCTTCCCAGTCTTTTGCTAGCCTTCACTTGTACTAAGCGGGAATACTACTTGTGCATCCAATCCCTTAAACCCCAAAGTTATTCCATATGAGTCCACCATACCTTCCTATATGCGGTATCTACCTGCCGTTCCAAGTAAATTTGTATGTGCCAAACTCTAAACCTTCAAATAAACATTCTGTTTTGTATGCTCGAATAGCTCATGTATCAACTAGGGCTGCCCTTATCTTCCATGTTAGGCGGGTTATTCTCAAGAGGAGTGGACTCCGCTCCTCACTCACAAGAAAATGGCTGGTCACCGGGATGCCCAATCCCATGCTTTATGCAAACTAAATCAAAATAATTGCAAACAAAACTCCCACTGGGACTGTTGCTAGTTGGAGACACTCGTTGTTTCGAGCAAGTCATGGATTGATGCTTGTTGGTGGAGGGGGAGTATAAACTGTACGATTCTGTTTGGGAACCGCCTATAATGTGTGTAGCATGGAAGATATCGCCATCTCTTAGTTGTTATGTTGACAATGAAAGTATGCCGCTCAGAATATTATTTATCTCTATTTCAAAACCGAGCTCTGGCACCTCTACAAATCCCTGCTTCCCTCTGCGAAGGGCCTATCTATTTACTTTTATGTTGAGTCATCACCCTCTTATTAAAAGCATTAGCTGGAGAGCACAGTTGTCATTTGCATTCATTACTATTAATTTATATTGGGTATGACTATGATTGGATCTCCTTTACCATGAATTACAAGGTCTAGTCAGTCCTTGATCTTTGAAGGTGCTCTGCATTTATGTTTTGCGGTCTCAGAAAGGGCTAGCGAGATACCATCTTGTTATATCATATTATGATTGTTTTGAGAAAGTGTTGTCATCCGAGATTTATTATTATGATTCGCTAGTTGATTATGCTATTGATATGAGTAAACATGAGACCTGAGAGTTATTGCAAGTGAAAGAACATGCGGTGCCCCCATGTTTGGTTTTGGTAATTGATCACAATCTCTATGGACTAATGGTTGCCTTGAGTTATATTTGAAGGTTTTTTCCATAGGCTTTTCTTGGAGTACATGTGTTGGTTTCAAGGAGAGTTTGTGTTGACCAAGGTGCTATTAAGGAATTATCCAAAGATTGGTCATGTGAGAGTTGAGCTTATTGCAAGCATGTCTTGAAGAAGAAGATTGTGTGATCATTCATGTTTACCTTCAAGACATCATCCAAATGAAGAGAGTTGGAAAGATTCAAGGTTGATCAAGACTAAGTCAAGAGTGAATCAAGTTGATCAACTCACAAAGCGTAGAAGATGTACCGAGAGGGATCAAGTGATCCCATGGTATGGTAAGCATTGTCCATTGTGCTTTGTGTACTAACCCATGGTCTATGTGAGAGTTCTACGTGGGGTTAGGTACGTGTTTATGGGCTTGCGTCAAGAGGAAGATATCACTCAACCCATGGAGAGGATGACATCAAGTGGTGATCGTCATCAAGATTGCCGTGTGCAAGTTCAAGTGGAGCATCGCGAAGAGATCAAGTGCTTGAAGCTTGTCGTCCATTGTTGTGACAATGGACTTGTGAAGATGTGCCGAAGAGTGGCTCACCCATAATGGACTATGGGGGAGCAATCATCTAGTCTTCATCCAGCCAACGCAATCAAGAAAGGTGGTCCAACTTGAGGGAGTCAAGATCGTCATCATCTAGCTCAAGTGGACCATGTGCAAGGCAAAGGTTTGCCCTTTATAGATTTTCTATTTTACCGGTCTCATGTTGGTACTTGGGAGACCGGGTTATAGGATCATTTGCCGTACAATCAAGGGGGGCTCTCAAGTTGGTAGCTTGATCGTATCGTTAGTAGAGATCTCAAACCATTGCATCCTTGCATCATGTTTCTTGGTTTTTGTTTGGTGTTTCTATTTGTGAGTTTTAGAGCTTGTGGTCTTCTTCTAGATAAGCTCGAGTTCATCGAAAACGGAGTTCATGTGCATCTTCTATGATGTTTTCGATGTTGGAGGTTATGCCAGTTCTTCTCTGTTGGTGTTTCTCTTTGTGAGTTTTAGAGCTTGTGGTCTTCTTCTAGACAAGCTCGAGTTCATCGAAAACGGAGTTCATGTGCATCTTCTATGATGTTTTCGATGTTGGAGGTTATGCCAGTTCTTCTCTGTTGGAGGTTTCTCTCCTCTATTTGTTAGGCATACCTCCCCTGCCACTTCTTTACTATAATCAGCTGATGTTGGATGCTACTCGTCGTCTTCTATCCAACAAGCTTGAGTTTGCTCAATTTGAAGCTCATATGCAGAAGTTGTGGCAGTTTAGGCTTTATTGCATCCTCTGTTTTCTCTGTTGTGTTCCTGAAAGCCTCAAGTGGTAGTACTGCTCTCTAGAGCAGTAGTACCGCTTTGTAAGTAACGATACATGACCTCTGTCGCGTGTGTAGTACCGCTATACGGGATCGTCTTTTCGTGTCGGGTTTCGCGGTAGTAGAGCGGTAGTAGAGCGGTAGTACCTCTTATAAGAGGTAAGCGGTACTACCTCTCCACCCGAGTGGTAGTACCTCTTATTAGTGGTAAGCGGTACTACCTCTCCTCCCGAGCGGTAGTACCTCTTATAAGTGGTAAGCGGCACTACCTCTCCCCAGAGCGGTACTACCTCTCTGGCAGAACTTCAACTCGTGTTTTCTCTCTCGTTGGGCTGTTTTGACCGTGCTAAGCGGTAGTACCGCTCCTCCAAGCGGTAGTACCGCTTGTGCACGACCTGAGCACATAACGGTTGGATTCGGGAGGTCCTATAAAAGGGGGTCTTCTTCCCCAATGAACCTTATCCTTTGAGCTCGTGTTCTTCCCCCATTGTTGACCTTCTTGATCTTGCTAACTCTCAATCCCTCCATGGATTCTTGCTAGTTTTTTAGGGAAAAGAGAGAGGAGATCTAGATCACATTTCCACCAATCACTTTCTCCTCTATGTGAGGGGAACCCCTTGGATCTAGATCTTGGAGTTCTTGGTGTTCTCCTTCTTGTTCTTCCTCTCATTTTCTTCCCTAGCATTAGTTGCTTCGGTGGGATTTGAGAGAGAAGGACTTGGGTACTCCGTGTGCCCTTGCCATTGAATTTGGTGCATCGGTTTGAGTTCTCCACGGTGATACGTGGAAGTTACAAGTTGAGAAGCTTATTGCTCTTGGGTGCTTGGTGCCCTTGAGCTTGTTCCTCTTGGGTGCTTGGGCGCCCTAGATGGTTGGTGGTGTTCGGAGCTCAATCATTGTGGTGTAAAGCTCCGGGCAAGCGTCGGGGTCTCCATTAGGTTGTGGAGATCGCCCCGAGCAATTTGACGGGTACCGGTGACCGCCCCCAAGGGTTGCCAAAGTGTACGGGTTCGGTGACCGCCCCCAAGGGTTGCCATTTGTACGGGTTCGGTGACCGCCCTCAAGGGTCCCTTAGTGGAATCACGGCATCTTGCATTGTGCGAGGGCGTGAGGAGATTACGGTGGCCCTAGTGGCTTCTTGGGGAGCATTGTTCCTCCACACCGCTCCAAACGGAGATTAGCATCCGCAAGGGCGTGAACTTCGGGATACATCGTCGTCTCCGCATGCCTCGGTTATCTCTTACCCGAGCCCCTTACTTATGCACTTTACTTTGTGATAGCCATATAGTTTCTTGTCATATATCTTGCTATCACCTAAGTAGTTTTTCTTGCTTAGCATAAGTTGTTGGTGCACATAGGTGAGCCTAGTTGTTGTAGGTTTTGTGCTTGACAAATTAACCGCTAGGTTTATTCCGCATTTGTTCAAGCCTCAACCGTATTTATTTTAAAGCGCCTATTCACCCCCCCCCCCCTCTAGGCGACATCCACGATCTTTCAGCAAGTGTGGTTAGTCATAATCTTTGCTGAAAACTTGAATCCTGGCTTCACATATTTACAACAACAAGAGCAAACAGAGTTTGTAAAAGTTTTTCTTTATCTCTTTCATTTTATCAACTGAATTGCTTGAGGACAAGCAAAGGTTTAAGCTTGGGGGAGTTGATACGTCTCCGTCGTATCTACTTTTCCAAACACTTTTGCCCTTGTTTTGGACTCTAACTTGCATGATTTGAATGAAACTAACCCGGACTAATGCTGTTTTCAGCAGACTTTCCATGGTGTTATTTATGTGCAGAAACAAAAGTTCTCGGAATGACCTGAAACTCCACGGAACGTATTTTCAGAAATAATAAAAAATCCTTGCCAAAGATGAAGACCAGGGGCCCCACACCTGTCCATGAGGGTGGGGCGCCCCAGGGCGCGCCCCTACCTCGTGGGCCCCTCGAGCTCCTCCGACGCCAACTCCAACTCTATATATTTGCTTTCGGGAGAAAAAATGAAGGAGAAGAAATCATCGCGTTTTACAACACGGAGCCGCCGCCAAGCCCTAAAACCTCTCGGGAGGCTGATCCGAGTCCGTTCGGGGCTCCAAGAGGGGATTCATCGCCGTCGTCATCATCAACCATCCTCCATCACCAATTTCATGATGCTCACCGCCGGCGTGAGTAATTCCATCGTAGGCTTGCTGGGCGGTGATGGGTTGGATGAGATCTATCATGTAATCGAGTTAGTTTTGTTAGGGTTTGATCCTAGTATCCACTATGTTCGAGATTGATGTTGCTATGACTTTGCTATGCTTAATGCTTGTCACTAGGGCCCGAGTGCCATGATTTCAGATCTGAACCTATTATGTTTTCATGAATATATGTGAGTTCTTGATCCTATCTTGTAAGTCTATAGTCACCTACTATGTGTTATGATCCGCAACCCAAGTGACAATAATCGGGACCACTCCGGTGATGACCATAGTTTGAGGAGTTCATGTATTCACTATGTGCTAATGCTTTGTTCGGTTCTCTATTAAAAGGAGGCCTTAATATCCCTTAGTTTCCATTAGGACCCGCTGCCACGGGAGGGTAGGACAAAAGATGTCATGCAAGTTCTTTTCCATAAGCACGTATGACTATATTCGAATACATGCCTACATTACATTGATGAATTGGAGCTAGTTACATGTCACCCTATGTTATGATGTTACATGATGAACTGCATCCGCATAATTATCCATCACCGATCCAATGCCTCTGAGCTTTCCACATATTGTTCTCCGTTTATTTACTTTTCCATTGCTACTGTTACAATCACTACAAAACACCAAAAATATTACTTTTGCTGCCGTTACCTTTTGTTACCGTTACCATCACTATCATATTACTTTGCTACTAAACACTTTGCTGCACACATTAAGTTATCCAGGTGTGGCTGAATTGACAACTCAGTTGCTAATACTTGAGAATATTCTTTGGCTCCCCTTGTGTCGAATCAATAAATTTGGGTTGAATACTCTACCCTCGAAAACTATTGCGATCCCCTATACTTGTGGGTTATCAGCAGGCAGGAGTCGGTCTACTTGTCTTGGACGTGATGCCTATATACATGATCATACCTAGATATTCTCATAACTATGCTCAATTCTGTCAATTGCTCAATAGTAATTCGTTCACCCACCGTAAAATACTTATGCTCTTGAGAGAAGCCACTAGTGAAACCTATGGCCCCCGGGTCTATCTTCATCATATTAATCTTCCAACACTTAGTTATTTCCTTTGCTTTTATTTTACTTTGCATCCTTATCATAAAAATACCAAAAATATTATCCTATCATATCTCTCAGATCTCACTCTCGTAAGTGACCGTGAAGGGATTGACAACCCCTTATCGCGTTGGTTGCGAGGATTTATTTGTTTTGTGTAGGTACGAGGGACTCGCGCGTAGCCTCCTACTGGATTGATACCATGGTTCTCAAAAACTGAGGGAAATACTTACGCTACTTTGCTGCATCACCCTTTCCTCTTCAAGGGAAAACCAACGCAGTGCTCAAGAGGTAGCAAGAAGGATTTCTGGTGCCGTTGCGGGGGAGGTCTACGCAAAAGTCAACATACCAAGTACCCATCACAATCCCTTATCTCCCGCATTACATTATTTGCCATTTGCCTCTCGTTTTCCTCTCCCCCACTTCACCCTTGCCGTTTTATTTGCCCTCTCTTTTCCGTTCGCCTCTTTTTCACTTGCTTTTTGTTTGCTCGTGTGTTGGATTGCTTGTTTGTCACGATGGCTCAAGATAATACCAAATTATGTGAATTTACCAATACCAACAATAATGATTTCCTTAGCACTCCGATTGCTCCTCTTACCGATACTGAATCTTGTGAAATCAATGCTACTTTGTTGAATCTTGTCATGAAAGATCAATTTGCCGGCCTTCCTAGTGAAGATGCCGCTACTCACCTAAATAGCTTCGTTGATTTGTGTGATATGAAAAAGAAGAAAGATGTTGATAATGATATTGTTAAATTGAAGCTATTTCCTTTTTTGCTTAGAGATCGTGCTAAAGCTTGGTTTTCGTCTTTGCCTAAAAATAGTATTGATTCATGGAATAAGTGCAAAGATGCTTTTATCTCTAAGTATTTTCCTCCCGCTAAGATCATCTCTTAGAAACGATATTATGAATTTTAAGCAACTTGATCATGAACATGTTGCACAAGCTTGGGAGAGGATGAAATTAATGATACGTAATTGCCCTACTCATGGTTTGAATTTATGGATGATTATACAAAAATTTTATGCCGGATTGAATTTTGCTTCTAGAAATATTTTAGATTCGGCCGCAGGAGGCACTTTTATGGAAATCACTTTAGGAGAAGCTACTAAACTCCTAAATAATATTATGGTTAATTATTCTCAATGGCACACTGAAAGATCTACTAAAAAAAGTGCATGCGATAGAAGAAATTAATGTTTTGATTGGAAAGATGGATGAACTTATGAAATTATTTGCTACTAAGAGTGTTTCTTCTGATCCTAATGATATGCCTTTGTCTACTTTGATTGAGAATAATAATGAATCTATGGATGTGAATTTTGTTGGTAGGAATAATTTTAGTAACACCGTGTATACAAGAAACTTTAATCCTAGGCCTTATCCTAGCAATTCCTCTAATAATTATGGTAATTCCTACAATAACTCTTATGGAAATTTTAATAAGATGCCCTCTGAATTTGAGACTAGTGTTAAAGAGTTTATGAATTCGCAAAAGAATTTCAATGCTTTGCTTGAAGAGAAATTGCTTAAAGTTGATGAATTGGCTAGGAACATTGATAGAATTTCTCTTGATGTTGATTCTTTAAAGCTTAGATCTATTCCTCCTAAGCATGATATTGGCGAGTCTCTCAAAGCCATGAGAATTTCCATTGATGAGTGCAAAGAAAGAACCGCTAGAATGCGTGCTAAGAAAGATTGCTTTATAAAAGTGTGTTCTTCAAATTTCTATGAAAATAAAGATGAAGATCTAAAAGTTATTGATGTGTCCCCTATTAAATCTTTGTTTTGTAATATGAATCTTGATAATTATGGGACTTAATATGATCCACCTTTACCAAGAAGGCGTTCCAAAAATTCGGAGTTTTAGATCTTGATGCTAAAATTGACAAAAGTGGGATTGAAGAAATCAAAACCCTAGATGTTAAAACCACTATTTTGGATTTAAAGGAATTTAATTATGAAAATTGTTCTTTGATAGATTGTATTTCCTTGTTGCAATCCGTGCTAAATTCTCCTCATGCTTATAGTCAAAATAAAGCGTTTACTAAACATATCGTTGATGCTTTGATGCAATCTTATGAAGAAAAACTTGAGTTGGAAGTTTCTATCCCTAGAAAACTTTATGATGAGTGGGAACCAACTATTAAAATTAAGATTAAAGATCATGAGTTCTATGCTTTATGTGATTTGGGTGCTAGTGTTTCCACTATTCCCAAAACTTTGTGCGATTTGCTAGATTTCTGTGATTTTGATGATTGCTCTCTAAACTTGCACCTTGCGGATTCCACTATTAAGAAACCTATGGGAAGAATTAATGATGTTCTTATTGTTGCAAATAGGAATTATGCGCCCGTAGATTTTATCGTTCTAGATATAGATTGCAATCCTTCATGTCCTATTATTTTTGGTAGACCTTTCCTTAGAACGATTGGTGCAATTATTGATATGAAGGAAGGGAATATTAGATTTCAATTTCCATTAAAGAAAGGCATGGAACACTTCCCTAGGAAGAAAATAAAACTACCATATGAATCTATCATGAGTGCCACTTATGGATTGCCCACCAAAGATGGCAATACCTAGATCTATCCTTGCTTTTATGCCTAGCTAGGGGCGTTAAACGATAGCGTTTGTTGGGAGGCAACCCAATTTTATTTTTAGTTTTTTTTTGCTTTCGCTTCTGTTTAGGAATAAATATTTGTTCTAGCCTCTGGTTAGATGTGTTTTTATGTTTTAATTAGTGTTTGTGCCAAGTTAAACCTATAGGATCTTCTTGGAAGATAGTTATTTGATCTTGCAGAAATTTCCAGAAACTTTCTGTTCACGAAAACAATTGTTACAAATCACCAGAACATGATAAAATAATGATTCCAATTGCTGCTGATAATAAACAAATTGCCTAGGTCTTCCTATTTTGGATGATTTTTTGGAGTTCCAGAAGTTTGTGTTAGTTACAGATTACTACAGACTGTTGTGTTTTTGACAGATCCTGTTTTTCGTGTGTTGTTTGCTTATTTTGATGAATCTATGGCTAATAAAATAGTTCATAAACCATAATAAGTTGGAATACAGTAGGTTTAACACCAATATAAATTAAGAATGAGTTCATTACAGTACCTTGAAGTGGTCTTTTGTTTTCTTTCGCTAACGGAGCTCACGAGATTTTCTGTTAAGTTTTGTGTTGTGAAGTATTCAAGTTTTGGGTGAAAGATTTGATGGATTATGGAACAAGGAGTGGCAAGAGACTAAGCTTGGGGATGCCCATGGCACCCCCAAGATAATCTAAGGACACCAAAAAGCCAAAGCTTGGGGATGCCCCGGAAGGCATCCCTCTTTAAATCTACTTCCATCGGTAACTTTACTTGGAGCTATATTTTTATTCACCACATGATATGTGTTTTGCTTGGAGCGTCTTGTATGATTTGAGTCTTTGCTTTTTATTTCAACACAATCATCCTTTCTGTACACACCTTTTGAGAGAGCCATACATGATTTGGAAATTATTAGAATACTCTATGTGCTTCACTTATATCTTTTGAGTTATATAGTTTTGCTCTAGCACTTCACTTATATCTTTTAGAGCACGGTGGTGGATTTGTTTTATAGAAACTATTGATCTCTCATGCTTCACTTAGATTATTTTGAGAGTCTTAAATAGCATGGTAATTTGCTTAAATAATCCTAATATGCTAGGTATTCAAGTTTAGTAAAAACTTTCTTATGAGTGTGTTGAATACTAAGGGAAGTTTGATGCTTGATGATTGTTTTGAGATATGGAGGTAATAATATCAAAGTCGTGCTAGTTAAGTAGTTGTGAATTTGAGAAATGCTTGTGTTGAAGTTTGCAAGTCCCGTAGCATGCACATATGGTAAACGTTATGTAACAATTTTGAAACATGAGGTGTTCTTTGATTGTCCTCCTTATGAGTGGCGGTCGGGGATGAGCGATGGTCTTTTCCTACCAATCTATCCCCTAGGAGCATCTTGCGTAGTGCTTGGTTTTGATGACTTGTAGATTTTTGCAATAAGTATGTGAGTTCTTTATGACTAATGTTGAGTCCATGGATTATACGCACTCTCACCCTTCCATCATTGCTAGTGAAAGATCGAGGATGTCGCCTAGAGGGGGGGGGGGGTGAATAGGCGCTTTAAAATAATTACGGTTTAGGCTTGAACAAATGCGTAATAAACCTAACGGTTAATTTGTCAAGCACAAAACCTACAACAACTAGGCTCACCTATGTGCACCAACAACTTATGCTAAGCAAGATAAGCAACTATGTGATAGCAAGATATATGACAAAGAACAATATGGCTATCACAAAGTAAAGTGCATAAGTAAAGGGGCTCGGGTAAGAGATAACCGAGGCACGCGGAGACGACGATGTATCCCAAAGTTCACACCCTTGCGGATGCTAATCTCCGTTTGGAGCGGTGTGGAGGCACAATGCTCCCCAAGAAGCCACTAGGGCCACCGTAATCTCCTCAAGCCCTCGCACAATGCAAGATGCCGTGATTCCACTAAGGGACCCTTGAGGGCGGTCACCGAACCCATACAAATGGCAACCCTTGGGGGCGGTCACCGAACCCGTACACTTTGGCAACCCTTGGGGCGGTCACGGAACCCGTCAAATTGCTCAGGCGATCTCCACAACCTAATTGGAGACCCGACGCTTGCCGGAGCTTTACACCACAATGATTGAGCTCGAACACTACCAACCGTCTAGGCGCCCAAGCACCCAAGAGGAACAAGCTCAAGGGCACCAAGCACCCAAGAGTAATAAGCTTCTCAACTTGTAACTTCCACGTATCACCGTGGAGAACTCAAACCGATGCACCAAATGCAATGGCAAGGGCACACGGAGTGCCAAGTCCTTCTCTCTCAAATCCCACGAAGCAACTAATGCTAGGGAAGAAAATGAGAGGAAGAACAAGAAGGAGAACACCAAGAACTCCAAGATCTAGATCCAAGGGGTTCCCCTCACATAGAGGAGAAAGTGATTGGTGGAAATGTGGATCTAGATCTCTCTCTCTTTTCCCCAAAAACTAGCAAGAAACCATGGAGGGATTGAGAGATAGCAAGCTCGGAGAAGGTCAACAATGGGGAAGAACACGAGCTCAAAGGATAAGGTTCAATGGGAAGAAGACCCCTTTTATAGGAGGGGGAAAATCCAACCGTTACCCCACTGAAAATCCCCGACAGAGCGGTACTACCGCTAGGGAAGGGCGGTACTACCGCTGAGGGCGGTACTACCGCTCCCTATCCAGCGGTACTACCGCTCCTATCCAGCAGTACTACTGCTGTTGAAGAGAAGGTCAAGGCCACGGCCCAGAGCGGTACTACCGCTAGGGAAGAGCGTTACTACCGCTCAGAGCGGTACTACCGCTTCTACTGCCGCTACTAGTGCCGCAAAACCCGACACGAAAAACTTCGTTCGAGAATCGAGGCGGAAGTAGGCCAGACGCACAGCGGTACTACGGCCGAAACTCCCAAGCGGTACTACCGTTCGGAGAGCGGTACTACCGCTTGGAGCGGTACTACCGCTCCGAGAGCGGTACTACCGCTTGGAGCGGTACTACCGCTCCGAGAGCGGTACTACCGCTGAGGAGCTTCGGCGGTACTACCGCTGAGGGTCACGGTACTACCGCTGGCACCAATCTTAAGCCACAACCACGAAGACAAAGAATACTCCAAGGAAAACCAGAACTGCCATAACTTCTTCATATGAGCTCCGAATTGAGCAAACTCAAGCTTGTTTGAAACAAGACAACGAGTAGGATATAGTAAGAAGAGGCAGGGGAGGTATGCTTAGCAAACAAAGGAGTGAAACCTCCAACCGAGAAGAACCGGCATACCCTCCAACATCGAAAACATCATAGAAGATGCATGAGAACTCCGTTTTCGATGAACTCGAGCTTGTCATAAAAATGACCATAAGCTCCAAATCTCACAAGGAGAAGAACCAAACAAGAATCCAAAAAGATGATGCAAGGATGCAATGGTTTGAGCTCTCTACGAATGATACGATCAAGCTACTCATCGAGAGCCCCCCTTGATAGTACGACAATCGATCCTATAACCCGGTCTCCCAACTACCATCATGAGACCGGTAAACTAGAAAACCTATCAAGGGCAAACCTTTGCCTTGCACATGGTCCACTTGAGCTAGACGATGACGATCTTGACTCCCTCAAGTTGGACCACCTTTCTTGATTGCGTTGGCTCGAATAAGACTAGTTGATTGCTCCCCCATACTCTACTGTGGGTGAGCCTCTCTTCCGCTCATCTTCACAAGTCCATTGTCACCAAATGGACGGCAAGCTTCAAGCACTTGATCTCTTCGTGATGCATCACTTGAACTTGCACACCGCAACCTAACCCCACAAAGAACTCTCACGAAGACCATGGGTTAGCACACAAAGCGTAATGGACAATGCTTACCATACCATGGGATCACTTGATCCCTCTCGGTACATCTTCTACGCTTTGTGAGTTGATTAACTTGATTCACTCTTGACTTAGTCTTGATCAACCTTGAATCTTTCCAACTCTCTTCGTTTGGATGATGTCTTGAAGGTAAACATGAATGATCACACAATCTTCTTCTTCAAGACATGCTTGCAATAAGCTCAACACTCACATGACCAATCTTTGGATAATTCCTTGAATAGCGCCTTGGTCGACACAAAACTCTCCTTGAAACCAACACATGTACTTCAAGAAAAGCCTATGGACAAAACCTTCAAATAAACTCAAGGCAACCATTAGTCCATAGAGAATGTCATCAATTACCAAAACCACACATGGGGGCACCGCATGTCCTTTCAGCTAGCCTCTTCGGTACCGTGCATTTCCCTTTCTCACATTGAGAGTTGGTGCAAACTTCGCCAGTGCATCCAAACCCCGTGATATGATACGCTCTTTCACACATAAACCTCCTTATATCTTCCTCAAAACAGCTACCATACCTACCTATTATGGCATTTCCATAGCCATTCCGAGATATATTGCCATGCAACTTTCCACCATTCCGTTTATCATGACACATCCATCATTGTCATATTGCTTAGCATGATCATGTAGTTGAAATAGTATTTGTGGCAAAGCCACCATTCATAATTCTTTCATACATGTCACTCTTGGTTCATTGCATATCCCGGTACACCGCTGGAGGCATTCATATAGAGTCATACTTTGTTCTAGTATCGAGTTGTAATCATTGAGTTGTAAATAAATAGAAGTGTGATGATCATCATTTTCTAGAGCATTGTCCCAAGTGAGGAATAAAAAAAGAGAAAGGCCATAAAAAATATAAGGCCCAAAAAATGATGAGAGAAAAAGAGAGAAGGGACAATGTTACTATCCTTTGCCACACTTGTGCTTCAAAGTAGCACCATAGTCTTCATGATAGAGAGTCTCTTGTTTTATCACTTTCATATACTAGTGGGAATTTTTCATTACGGAACTTGGCTTGTATATTCCAACAATGGGCCTCCTCAAGTGCCCTAGGTCTTCGTGAGCAAGCAAGTTGGATGCACACCCACTTAGTTTCTTTTGTTGAGATTTCATACATTTATAGCTCTAGTGCATCCGTTGCATGGCAATCCCTACTCCTTGCATTAACATCAATCGATGGGCATCTCCATAGCTCATTGGTTAGCCTCGTTGATGTGAGACTTTCTCCTTTTTTGTCTTCTCCACATAACCCCCATCATCATATTCTATTCCACCCATAGTGCTATGTCCATGGCTCGCGCTCATATATTGCGTGAAGGTTTATAAGTTTGAGATTACTAAAGTATGAAACAATTGCTTGGCTTGTCATTGGGGTTGTGCATGATGAGAGCATTCTTGTGTGACGAAAATGGAGCATGACTAAACTATATGATTTTGTAGGGATGAACTTTCCTTGGCCATGTTATTTTGAGAAGACATAATTGCTTAGTTAGTATGCTTGAAGTATTATTATTTTTATGTCAATATGAACTTTTATCTTGAATCTTTCGGATCTGAATATTCACACCATAATTAAGAAGAATTACATTGAAATTATGCCTAGTAGCACTCCGCATCAAAAATTCTATTTTTATCATTTACCTACTCGAGGACGAGCAGGAATTAAGCTTGGGGATGCTTGATACGTCTCCAACGCATCTATAATTTTTGATTGCTCCATGCTATATTATCTTCTGTTTTGGACATTATTGGCCTTTATTATTCACTTTTATATTATTTTTGGGACTAACCTAGAGGCCCAACCCAGAATTGCTGTTTTTTTGCCTATTTTAGAGTTTCGCAGAAAAATAATATCAACGGAGTCCAAACGGAATGAAACCTTCGGGAGCGTGATTTTTGGAAGAACAAGATCCAGGAGACTTGGACCCTACGTAAGAGAAGCTTCCAGGAGGCCACGAGGTAGGGGGGCGCGCCTACCCCCCCCCCCCCAGGGCGCGCCCTCCACCCTCGTGGGCCCCTTGTTGCTCCACCGACGTACTCCTTCCTCCTATGTATACCCACGCACCCCCAAGCGATCGAGCAGAGCCAAAACCTAATTCCACCGCCGCAACCTTCTGTACCCATGAGATCCCATCTTGGGGCTGTTAGGAGCTCTGCTGGGAGGGGCATCCATCACGGAGGGCTTCTACATCAACACCATAGCCTCTCCGATGAAGTGTGAGTAGTTTACCTCCAAACCTTCGGGTCCATAGTTAGTAGCTAGATGGCTTCTTCTCTCTTTTTGGATCTCAATACAATGTTCTCCCCTCTCTCGTGGAGATCTATTCGATGTAATCTTCTTTTTGCAGTGTGTTTGTTGATACCGATGAATTGTGGGTTTATGATCAAGATTATCTATGAACAATATTTGAATCTTCTCTGAATTCTTTTATGTATGATTGGTTATCTTTGCAAGTCTCTTCGAATTATCAGTTTGGTTTGGCCTACTAGATTGATCTTTCTTGCAATGGGAGAAGTGCTTAGCTTTGGGTTCAATCTTGCGGTGTCCTTTCCCGATGTGATGAGGGGCAGCAAGGCACGTATTGTATTGTTGCCATCGAGGAAAACAAGATGGGGTTTTATCATGTTGCATGAATTTATCCCTCGCATCATGTCATCTTGCTTAAGGCGTTACTCTGTTTTCATGAACTTAATACTCTAGATGCATCTTTGGATAGCGGTCGATGAGTGGAGTAATAGTAGTAGATGCGAGGCATGAGTCGGTCTACTTGTCTCGGACGTGATGCCTATATACATGATCATACCTAGATATTCTCATAACTATGCTCAATTTTGTCAATTGCTCAATGATAATTCGTTCACCCACCGTAAAATACTTATGCTCTTGAGAGAAGCCACTAGTGAAACCTATGGCCCCCGGGTCTATCTTCATCATATTAATCTTCCAACACTTAGTTATTTCCTTTGCTTTTTACTTTGCTTTTATTTTACTTTGCATCCTTATCATAAAAATATCAAAAATATTATCCTATCATATCTATCGATCTCACTCTAAGTAAGTGACCGTGAAGGGATTGACAACCCCTTATCGCGTTGGTTGCGAGGATTTATTTGTTTTGTGTAGGTACGAGGGACTCGCGTAGCCTCCTCTTTGGATTGATACCTTGGTTCTCAAAAACTGAGGGAAATACTTACGCTACTGTGCTGCATCACCCTTTCCTCTTCAAGGGAAAACCAATGCAGTGCCCAAGAGGTAGCACTGCTTCGGAAGCAGCAAATGAAGGAGTCTGGATGAAGGAGTTCATATCCGATCTAGGTGTCATACCTAGTGCATCGGGACCAATGAAAATCTTTTGTGACAATACTGGTGCAATTGCCTTGGCAAAGGAATCCAGATTTCACAAGAGAACCAAGCACATCAAGAGATGCTTCAATTCCATCCAGGATCAAGTCCAGGTGGGAGACATAGAAATTTGCAAGATAAATACGGATCTGAATGTTGCAGACCCATTGACTAAGCCTCTTCCACGAGCAAAACATGATCAGCACCAAAACTCCATGGGTGTTAGAATCATCACTGTGTAATCTAGATTATTGACTCTAGTGCAAGTGGGAGACTGAAGGAAATATGCCCTAGAGGCAATAATAAAGTTATTATTTATTTCCTCATATCATGATAAATGTTTATTATTCATGCTAGAATTGTATAAACCGGAAACATAATACATGTGTGAATACATAGACAAACATAATGTCACTAGTATGCCTCTACTTGACTAGCTCGTTAATCAAAGATGGTTAAGTTTCCTAACCATAGACATGAGTTGTCATTTGATTAACGGGATCACATCATTAGGAGAACAATGTGATTGACTTGACCCATTCCGTTAGCTTAGCACTTGATCGTTTAGTTTACTGCTATTGCTTTCTTCATGACTTATACATGTTCCTATGACTATGAGATTATGCAACTCCCGATTATCGGAGGAACACTTTGTGTGCTACCAACCGTCACAACATAACTGGGTGATTATAACGGTGCTCTACAAGTGTCTCCAATGGTACTTGTTGAGTTGGCATAAATTGAGATTAGTATTTGTCACTCCGGTTGTCGGAGAGGTATCTCTGGGCCCTCTCGGTAATGCACATCACAATAAGCCTTGCAAGCAATGTGACTAATGAGTTAGTTGCGGGATGATGCATTACGTAACGAGTAAAGAGAATTGCCGGTAACGAGATTGAGCTAGGTATTGAGGTACCGACGATTGAATCTCGGGCAAGTAACATACCGATGACAAAGGGAACAACGTATGTTGTTATGCGGTTTGACTGATAAAGATCTTCATAGAATATGTGGGAGCCAATATGAGCATCTAGGTTCCGCTATTGGTTATTGACCGGAGGCGTGTCTCGGTCATGTCTACATAGTTCTCGAACCCGTAGGGTCTGCAACTTAAAGTTCGGTGACGATCGGTATTATGAGTTTTTCTGTTTTGATGTACGAAGGTAGTTGAGTCCGGATATGATCGGGACATGACGAGGAGTCTCGAAATGGTCGAGATGTAAAGATCGATATATTGGACGACTATATTCGGACACCGGAAGTGTTCGGGTGGTTTGGAGAAACCGAAGTCTTGGGAGGTTACCGGAACCCCGGGAGAAATAGTGGGCCTTAGTGGAGAGAGAGAGAGGGCTGGCCTAGGGAAGGCCGCGCCCCCCCCTCTGGTCCAAATTGGACTAGGAGGGGGCGCCCCTTCCTTCTCCTCTCCCCTTCCTTTCCCTCCTAGTAGGAGTAGGAAGAGGGAGTCCTACTCCTACTAGGAGGAGGACTCCTCCTCTGGCAGCGCCTCTGAGGGGCGGCCGGCCTCCCCTTGCTCCTTTATATCACGAGGCGGGGGCACCTCTAGACACGCAAGTTGATCTGTTGATCTCTCCCAGCCGTGTGCGGTGCCCCCCTCCACCATAATCCACCTCGATCATATCGTAGCGGTGCTTTCAATGAATAATCTGATTATAAACCCACAATTCATCGGATCCCAACAAACACATTGCATAAAAAGATACATCATATCGATCTTCGATGAGAACATTGCATTGAAGATCAAAGAGAGAGAGAGGGAGAGAGAGAGATCTAGCTACTGCTATGGACCTGTAGGTACTCACACATCATCGGGGAGGTAGCAAAGTTGATTTAGAGGCCCTCCATGATCGACCCGCCTCCGACAGAGTACCGGCGAGGCCTCCAGATGGGATCACGGAAGAACAGAGTCTTGCGGTGGTGGAATAATTGTTTCGGGTTTCGCTCTGACAGTTTCTAGATTTTGGGAAATTTATGGGCTTGGAATTAGGTCAAACGGAGTTGCGAGGGGGCCACAAGCTTGTGTGGAATTGATCAATTGAAGGCAAGTGTTTTCTAGACAAATATAAAGAAGTTCTTTTTGTTATATAGCTATATTTACTCTTGACGTCTAGAACAGTTGAAAAACTAGCGATAATCTTTCCTACACATTTTTGTCTAGTAGTATAATCCTTCCTACACGTTTGTGCAATACTAACAACACCATGTAAACAAATAACATATGATGCAACAGATGAGATTACATATGAGAAAAGATCTATCTGAGGGAATGTCAAAAGTGCATAGATCCCTCATGTAATTAACAAATCTTCTATTTCAAGTAGTTGCAACCCACGGTCTATCTTTCCTAAGCATGCAACGCTTCCACATCAACAAATCATGCATGTCCGCCACGTCATTAATCTATCATCTCACTAACTATTTTCCACGCATACAACCTTCCACATCAACAAATCATACATGGCTGCCAAACCATTAGTCATCACATCATAATTAGGTCTTTCAATTATCCAGTTGACCTAATTATTCATCTTTTCAGCCTACCACCCTGCGGCAACGCATGGGTTATCTTCTAGTATTACCAACACATGAGCCACCATAAGCATAAGGTGAATTAAACACCAGTGAATGCCTCAACACATCCGCCTCCTAACCCTAGCCGCCACCATAGCTTCCACCACCACCTTGGTCCCCCTTCTCTTCCCCGTCCGACGGCCTCGTTGGCGGCAAGAGGAGTGGGGACCCGCCCGTCTCATTTTTCCATAGGTTTTTGATTCTTCGGCGACATCGACGAGGTGGTGGCGACAATGGTGTGGTGGAATAAGATCTCTTTGGTCTCTCCCTACCTCAACGACATCCGATCCGCTGCCGACGAAGAGCCTGTGAGAGTTTGTGTCCACAGATCTGACAGTTCCCTTTGGATCTTGGCAGTTTGTGTGTATTTCAAGGAGAGCTTTTAGCTGACTATTGGTGTGGCGACTACAACATCTTCTTCTGTGTTGTTCTATGGCTTGACCCGGTTTCTCCAACCCTTTGTGCTTGTGGTGATGGATTACAAGCTTGTTTTGCGTGGGGTGATGCTCCAGCCGATGCCGCTTCAACGATTTTTAGATCTTGTCTCAAGCGGAGAGTGGCTATTACGGTCTTCAAAGCCTGGCGTGGTGAGGGCGCTCGCAAGTACCACTTTTCTTTGTCGTTGGTTCAGGGCAATTTTCAATAGGCAACATACAATCAGAGGAGGAAGAAGACCAGTATGATTTTTAATATAATTTTATTATTTACTAGCCGTTCTATATCCAATTGTCTAAACATTCTATTGACCTTTGTTTTCCTCAATATTCAAATCTAAGGATACACTTTAGGTGTCTTTATATTAAAAAAGACACATGAGCAACCATGAGTACCAAGGACACATCAAGCATCAGTGATAGTAGTTCGAACTACAAAAGCACACTCTATGAGAGAGAATTGAGGGAGGCATTGGGCGCTATTATAGGATGTCCAGATTGGTGACAGAGTCGAGGCTACCCAAGCCGTCATCGGCAAGGAGGGATATGAGACGGACAAAGGAGATCTCCTCATCGGTGAGGGCGTGTGGCGATGGGGACCGGGGGGAAATTCACATCTGACGAGCTCCACCGAATGAGCGTCGTCGATGATGAAAGAGAAACTATCGTTGAAACTCGTCGTTCCTCCTTGTTAAATTTTATGCTGCCTTCTATAAAACTAAGGTACACCATTGACGTACTCTTAAAAAAAACTTGTCGTTCCTGGCCAGGCTAAGACGCCGGGCCACCTTTCCACATGGGCCTCTACACCCAGCCCAACGGACGTTTCTTCCTCCCAGCGTTGTTCAGAGTTTGCGTTCCCCTTTGTCCAAAGCAAGTCAACTCAGTCACTTTCTCCATTAACGAGAAGCCCCAAACCGTCTCAAATCTCCATCAACGCGAAGGATGGATAATCCCCTCCCGCGGCCGCGCAGGCCCGTCGTCCTGATCGCCTCCTGCGCGCTGATCCTCCTCGCCACCGCCCTCCTCCTCCCGCGCGCTCCCGCCGTCCCGCCGCTGACCCCGGCCATCCGCCTCGACCCGCGGGTCGCGCGCAGGAGCGGCAACGAGGTGCTGTGGCAGCTGCCGCCGGGCCCGCCGCGCGCCGCCCTGTTCGTCGCCCCTGGGTGCACCATCCGCGCCACCGACTTCTTCGACGCCTCCCCCGGCTGCCCGCGCTGCGCGGGGCTCCCCGAGGAGCGCCGGTTCACCCGCGAGGCGCTCCGCCGAGGCTACGCCGTCCTCGCCGTCTCCAGCCGCGCCGAGTGCTGGTCCCTCGACCCCGCCTCCGCCTCCGGCGACGGCAGCGAGCTCGCCGCCGTCGGTTCCATCATCGAATGGTGGGTCAAGGAGCAGCACCCCGAGCTCGGCGGCCTCCCGCTCGTCGGCATCGGCGCGTCGTCGGGCGGGTACTTCGTCTCCGCGCTGGCGGCGAGGGTCAGGTTCAGCAGCGTGGCCATCGTGATTGCCGAGGGTGTGTTTGCCGCCATGGAGGAAATCCCGCCCGGCTACCCGCCGGCGCTGTTCGTGCACATGCCCAGGGACGCCGAGAGAGCGCGGATGGTGGCGGCAAGCATAGACAAGCTCAAGTCAAAGCGCGTTGATGTGCGGGAGATCCAGTGCGAAGCCTTTGCCGTGAGTGCCGAGTTCTTGGCGGCAAGGATCCCGGGGTTGACTCCGGCAGTCGCCGATGGCCTTGTGGGCGTGCTTCGTCAGAAGTCGTTCTTGGATGAGAAGGGTTTTCTGAAGAACGATGGGAGGAGAACACCGTGGAAGGAGGCGGCGGAGGAAGCCAAGGTCTTGCCGGAGGGGTTCCGGCTGGAGAGGCATGTCACGGAGGAGTTGAATATTGCATATGCATACCATGAATTTACCAGCCTGGAGAATGAAGAGATCTTCAAATGGTTCGATTCCCATATGGATCACAAGATTTGAAGGCGCATCATTTCTAGATGGCCAACTTGATGTCGGATTCATGGAGTGTTACTGGTTTTGATAGGATGCACCATTATGATTCATGGGAGGTGGAAAGAAAGCACAATATTCTGTAAGGTTTATCCTCAAAGCTTGTAGTTTAACATACCCACTTATGGAATACAGTTTCTCATAGGGTCATGTTTTCCTTTGCCATTGTGGTTACTGCCTTATTGGTGTCACAGGCAAATGGGTGAACTGCCCCCATTATTGTTACTGTTGTAACTCATCCCACAGAAATGTGTGTTAATACTGTAGAAAACTATAGTACAACTTTTGATAAATTGAGTGAAGTGCACTGTAGGTCCCTAAACTATTCGATGGGTGTCAACCAGGTCCTCGAACTATGGAAATCGACATGTAGGTCCTCGAACTATTTTAAGTGTCTCAGTCACGTCCAAAACCTGCCCGACCCAGTCGACCTACCGTTGACTGTTGCCACGTCGGACAGGGAGTAGAGAGTGGATGGATATTTACAAAAACACCCTGAATCGTTTCAGATCTCCATTCCCGATCCTTGCCTCTTCTTCTCCTTCTCTCGATCTCTCTCACGGCGATTTGGGGCGGCGGCGCCATGGTTCGGAGCTGGGCGCGTCAGCGAGCTCTTCCTGGCCGCCTTCCTCTGACCCTGAGGCTGGTGCATCTCTCCCTCTACTTAAGTGCTGCACGTGCGGCTGGATTCGGGTCAGAGATGCACCAGCCTCAGGGTCAGAGGAAGGCGGCCAGGAAGAGCTCGCTGACGCGCTCTAGCTCCGAACCATGGCGCCGCCGCCCCCAAATCGCCGTGAGAGAGATCGGGAGAGAAGGAGAAGAAGAGGCAAGGACTGGGGAATGGAGATCTGAAACGATTCGGGGTGTTTTTTTGTAAATATCCATCCACCTCCGTTACCCCTGTCCGACGTGGCAACAGTCAACGGTAGGTCAGACTGGGTCGGGCAGGTTTTGGACGTGACTGAGACACTTACAATAGTTCGAGGACCCACATGTCGATTTTCATAGTTCGAGGACCTGGTTGACACCCCTCGAATAGTTTAGGGACCTACAGTGCACTTCACTCTGATAAATTTATCCTCTTTGAGCAAGTCCTTTTTTGTGCAGCCACATTGTTCCAACTCCACTTGGATATCTTGTCTAGTGTCAGCTTTTGACTAACTGACAGTATATCTCTTTTGTGTTGAATAGGATAACATTTTCTTTTGTAAGGATATAACTAAAACAGAAGCCATGCTTAGTCAGTAGGGATGTAGGTGGACGTGCCTACCATGTCCGTATCTGTCCGTGCAGGACCAAGATGTACTAATCTCTGCTGCTGTAATTTTCGTGCTAATGCTGAAATGATCAACGCGGACCTATTAATCAGTTACTAGAAAAATTGATAGTCAATTTTGTTACGACTATTTGGTGTTCAAACTTCAAAGTAGTGCATCCGGAGAAATGATCATTGCAGTTTTTTTTATATCTAGTTATTACTCTGTTACTTGCAGTGTTATCCTGTATGTAAGTGGATAGTGTCAATTCATTGATAAACAATCAGTCAGCAGTTAAGCACCGATATCTGCAAAAAAAAAGTTTGAAATCACTTATCAGTAGCTATGTGCATCTACAGCAAAGAATGCTATTACTAAATTCGTCCATTTAACTGGACATTCAGATATTATTAATTACCTCTCACCAAACCTTACCTTTACCCAAGTAATGATCTTTGTTTCTTCCAGAAGCTCTTGATTTTGTTCCCAATTCATTTTTACACACCTTTTATCATATTTATTATTACATATTTGTCCTTATGCACGATTCCATGTGTACTGGGATGGGGATAGAGGATGTGGATTGAACTATTCGAGAGCAATTCCTCTTAGGTAGTCTTTGCCCCTACAGTTGTTACAAGTGCTTGCATTGAAAGGTGCTTCGATGAAAGAAGAGAAACTGATCATCCATCTTTTTAACACGAGGGCTACTCTTTTGCAGGGAAATCCGCTTTGTAACACTGAAAATGTGTCAATTAGAAAAATATCCCAGTGTGAGGATGATTAGTTATGCAATGGTGTTTTTTTGTTAGCATTCATATTCATTTTAGTGTTTGCTAGCAATTTCGACAGATGCAGATTAACTTCTGTTCCCATTAAAACGGCCATGATACTGTCGAGTTACTGACATAGTACATGTTCTATGTTTAGAATCAACAGGTTAAATCCTGTGAAGAAGAATAAGCAGGGCTGAAGTTTTTCCTCCAGGAGGTAATTTTATCAGAAATAGTAGTTCTCAACTGTGATTAACATGATCTTGCTGATTCGACAATATTCTTACTTGATTATGCTTGGCATTCAATCTGAATCAGACATGATGCATATAGCACATAGCACATCCAATGCAGAACTAGAGCTTATAAGTCATAATTAATGAAAAAACACCAAGATGTTGACTGACTTCAAGTGAGGTTTGAATAATTTTTTTTTCTAGAGTAAATTAACACTTTAGCTTTCATTTCACATCCAGATTGACTCTTTTGGAGAAGTACTGAAGGGGAAGCTTCAACTCATCTTGGAAGTTCTTGGGTTTATGTGGTATCAAACACCAATCCCTTGTTTTATGTGAACATTGTGAAGTTTTGTTGTACCGATTAGTTGTTTGATGAGTTATCTAAATTTCTGAATGATTACACTTGTTTCTCTGACCATTGGCAACATGTGCTTTCGTCATAGGATTTTTGGGGTTCAACAGTAAGATTCAAAGGTTGAACTATGAAATTTAGGATATCAGGGGAAAAGATGGTTTTGTTACAGGATTTTCTGGGATTCAAGAACAAGGTTCATAGGTCCTTTAACTATGCAATCGAAGAATAACTAATTTTGTGGCATTTGTTAGACTGCTTTGTCAATTTGCCAAACCTTTGCTAGGCAAGTTTGGCCATTCCATTGCAGTTTTGTTATGCCATAGTTTTTTGCTATGTAGCACACCTGTCGTAGACCCAATGTTTTGCCAAAACTTGCCTATGGTGTGGCGAACAGTTTGTTAGCAACATGAAGTGTTTGCTTGCCACACTTTGCCACAAGGCCACAAGTAGGTTATTTAGAGTATACAACCAAACATGCTCTAAACAGCTGACATTTATAAACTTCTTATGTTGTAAACTGACTAGCTATTAGAGTACGTCATGGGCCTGGGCCCGTTAGTCTTAGGGTTAATTAGAGATAAGGGTCGCTTGCTTAGGGGTCAAGTAAGCCTTGCTTGGGAGTCAAGTAAACCTCTCTATATAAAGAGAGGAGATGTGTCAATCTAGTCAAGCAAGAATTAAGAAGGAAATCCTTCCTCTTGCGGCCGTGGGCAAAAGGCCCCACCGGCCCTCTTGCGCCTCCTTCTAGCAGTGCCATAACAATTTGGTATCGGCTAGCTTCGGTTCGATCATGTCTTCACCGCCCAACCCGCCTCTTCGCTGCCAGTCACTTGGTCGCCTCTAGCGACCACCACGACCGTCGCCCGCTCACTGCTTGCGTCGGGATCCTCCGTCGCGCGCCCGCCGTCCTCACCCCGGAGGCGGTGTCCGGGCGCTGCGGATTCTAACCCAGCGGTCCAGAGATCCTTTGTTCTTGGCCGGGTCCTGAGCCGCACCAGCCGCGCCGCCATCGCCGCCATCGCGCCGCCGTGGCTGCCATGGCAGCCGCCGCACCAGCGGCCTCCGCCGCGCTTCGCCGGGTGGCTGCAGCTGCCATCCATTGCCACCACCGCCCGCCCAGCTGCAGTGGCAGCCGCCGCTCTGGCAGCCTCCGCCACGCCCGGCGCTCCGCCGCAGCAGCCGCTGCAGCTGCGGCAAGCCACCGCCGGTCAGCTCGACCCGCGATCGACCGCGCCGGCGGGAGTCCCGATCCACCAGATCAAGTTCCCGCCGTGGCCATCACCGCTTTCCCAGGGCGTCCCCATCCAGCAGATCAAGTTCCCGCCGTCACCGTCACCGCTTCCGGCTTGGATCACTACCCGCCACGTGTCGGCGGCGGTGAGGCTGCAGGCTGCTGCGCGCGGCCTCCTAGCGCGTCGGCGTGTGTGGGAGATGCATGGTCTGCCGCTGCCGCTCCTCCCAGTTGCGCTTCGCTGCGCAAAGGACCTCGATCTCGTCCGCTGCGTCGGGGATCTTGGGCATGCTGTTTTCCCCATGGACAGCGACCTCAAAGTCTGCGACATCGGCGGTTGGGGGGGGCGCACCCCTGCTCGCCATTCTCCATCGACAGCCCTCCAATATTCTCTGTGCGGTGCAGACCAACAGCCGTTCGGCGGGGAGAAGGCATGGTGTCACCGACAAGAGTGCACGACGTAGCACCATTGCATTCCGCCGCCGGCCGCCGCGAGGGCGCCTCTGCTGGTCGCTCTTGCGACCACTTCCAGATGGCCATACACACACATTCCTTTTGTCCAGATGGTTTCCATGGGATCCAGGTGGCTGTGGCTGTACACGTGCACGTCCGACGTGTGGATGGTGTCCACTTTATGTTCAGGGGTCCAAAATAAAGCGTCCCAATCCATTTCAGGTTGAGAGTAATAAACCAAGCCAAGATGTAAAAGGCTTGTTTTTAGGTGTTAGGTTTGTGTTGCGTCGAGTCATGGTTATAAGTTGGTTAGGCTGCAGCTCGAGGACAAGCTGCATGTCCAGGTGGGGTGTAGTGTTAGAGTACGTAATGGGCCTGGGCCCGTTAGTCTTAGGGTTAATTAGAGATAAGGGTCGCTTGCTTAGGGGTCAAGTAAGCCTTGCTTGGGAGTCAAGTAAACCTCTCTATATAAAGAGAGGAGATGTATCAATCTAGTCAAGCAAGAATTAAGAAGGAAATCCCTTCCCTCTTGCCCGGCCGTGGGCAAAAAGGGCCCCGGCCGGCCCTCTTGCGCCCTCCTTCTAGCAGTGCCATAACAGTAGCACTAGTCTGGTGTTTGATTTATTATTGCTCTTTTGTAGTGTTCGGAGTACATAGTTTTTTCTATGTGTTACTAATCCAGCATAATAACATTGATATCAAGCAATAGAAATGAATGGATTTATTGCACTCAAAATGTCATAGATAGTGATATTACATGATAAAACAACAAAAATACAAGAAATATATCAAGCCACATGATAGCATCAATCAAGAAAAATGCGCGGGAGGAAGAAATTTAGCCAAGAAACACTGATGACTAAAACTAGTAGTGGAATTCATTTGCCTTCTTGAAGACCCCAGCTTGGGCAGAAGCAGCACCATCAGAGGTCACGGCCACGACGATGCAGTCCTTCACCTGCTGGGTGGTAAATGGGAACTTCTTGTTCACAATGGAGTTGAGGTATGCAGCTGCCCCCTCACGTATCAGGGCGCCAATACCATCAGTTCTAGTGTTTGAGAGTGCATCATGCATATTTCCTAGCTTCTTGCCACCTATCATACTGCATGCAGCACCAAATGTCTTGCCGATGTTGCCAAGGGACCCAATAGCTGCAACTATAGCATCTGGGTGATTCTTCCAGTAGCTGCATTTTAAGCAAAATAAAACCATTTAAGAACCGTTGCTTTGTGATGTTTGATACTTCTGATATCTACTAATTCTAGCTCTTACTCGCAGGATCCAATGAACCCATGCTTCTTTGGACTTGCAGGGACATCATGGGAAGGTGTACTTGGGGTGCTCGGTGTAGTGCTGTAAGATGGCGTTGGTGTAGTGCCGTAAGATGGCGTCGGTGTA
Source organism: Aegilops longissima (assembly GCA_021605205.1). Taxonomy (NCBI): domain Eukaryota; kingdom Viridiplantae; phylum Streptophyta; class Magnoliopsida; order Poales; family Poaceae; genus Aegilops; species Aegilops longissima. Next base: position 97,646,453 of record CM038678.1, on the reverse strand, counting down.
GTGCCGTAAGTTGGCGTCGGTGTAGTGCCGTAAGATGGCGTCGGTGTAGTGCCGTAAGTTGGCGTTGGTGTAGTGCCGTAAGTTGGTGTCGGTGTCGGTGTCGGGTTGTAGCCTCCTCCTGACCCATGCGTGGGAGTTGGTGAGCCCCCATCTGGTAAGGTATACAGAATTGCAGCCATCAGTACCGTACCGTGAAATCTAGACAGCATGAAGTTGCTTTGCATTGTTCCCAGTCCTTATTGCGAAGAAAGGATGCTGTTTATTTTCAGCACGAATTCATTTCATATTTGCATTAGCTTGGTAGATGCAGTATGCAGTGATCCGCTTATCCACGGATCGCTGTAATAGATGCAGTGCAGTGCTACTCTATGAAGTACTAATAAATACAGTGTTACACAGAAGGGATGGGGTTAAAACATACAGTGGGTCTTCTGCTCATGCAACTCTCCCAGGCTCCTGCAGGAGCTCAGTGAAACAAGCCCCACCAAGACGGCACTGATCAGAAGAACCTTGCCGCCCATCTTGCTCTCAGTGTGTGCAGACATGACAGAACAAGCAACTGAACTGGTGGAGATGCTTGAGTTGATGAACTGAAGGGTCTCTGCATGCCTATATATACACGAGAGTGGCACTCTACAGTTGCGTTGATTCCATTGCTTGCATGGACCTGTATATGTTCATCACACTGTTAGTAGTTGGCTATCAATTAATGGCTTCGATTCGTCCAGCTAGCCAGGCATGACGGTGATCTGCTCGCCCTCTTGACCAAGCTCCCACTGTGAGTGTTTTAGAGCCTGTTTTAACCCAATTCTTCGTCTGAATTTCTGGCTAGCTGCCTCATATTGTTGGTAGATGGTTGGGAACACTGGAGCTTTGAGTAAGTATGTCGCATTGATAGCCTCACTGTGTTTTGGACAGGCTTCTTTCTGCACGGAATGGAATACTCTCCGGTCCCGAAGATTTAATTCTGATCGGTGCTTGCCAACTACTCGGTGTACTTAAACTATCCATCGAGCTGGATTTGATGCTCAGACTCCAGAATTGAATTTGGGAAATCCAATGGAAACATGGTGGGGTATGTTTTCTTGCTTCTACTCGAATGTGGAGCCCTGGATGATCCCAACCCATTTTACTCTTGCATTTGTTTGTGTTACTGAAGCTGTCTTTTGGTCCAACTGGAATGTGGTGTGGAGGATTCGGTCTGCTTTTGGTACAAGTCTAACCCCTGTGAGTGTCCTGCATTTCATCTTTAGATAAATGTGAAAAGGTAAGTTTTGCTTGTTACCACAGATTTGTGCTTCAAATGTTTGTGTTCCTTTTGATTCGCTTCTCCCTTCATCAATGAAAGGCTGTCTTTTCTTCAAAAAAATCTAGTGCTGTGGTGCCTGTAACTTTATGTTGATCTGTATTACTTACAGTAGAATACTCCACATAAAAAAGTGATAATATTGCAGCTGTCATTCATCAACATCACACATGTTATCAAGATCTCTGTTCGCAATGGACCGTATCTAACTTCAGTTGGAATTACAGTTTAGGAGCCAATAATAGAAGAATGATCCAAGAGAACTGTGGCTCATCTACTTGCACAATGGGCGATTGGCCCTGAGCACGGAGACTCCATGTGACCTCTCGTGCATTTGCCGGGCAAAGAGGTTTGGAGGGCCTTCAAGGTACCCGGGAATCTCGTTCCATGGCTGCCATTTTCAAAGGGTACAGTAATTTTGATGATTGTTGTGGGCCCTTGAAATTTGGAGCACACATGTTCACATATTTTATCGCTCGAATTCCATCTTCAGTTTTGATTGTTTTTCCGTTGATGGCGCGAAGCGCCACCTGCGGAATTTTATGCCTCACACCTGCTGATACAACAGACCTGACGCAAAAAGGAACATGGTATCCGTGCGGTCAAAAGAAGTATCGTGTCGCGAATCAACCTGTGGTTGAGTTGGTTGGGTGGACAGTGGTATCCTCAACCCACCAGGGTTTAAATCCTGGTGCTCGCATTATTTCTGGATTTATTTCAGGATTTCCGGCGATGCGTTTTCAGTGGGAGGAGACGTTCCCGTCGACGACGAGACGCCTTCTGATGACTTCGTAAATCTCAAGATGATATATGGCTTTCGATCTTTCGGAGGTGCTCATAGGGGTAGGGTGTGCGTGTATGCGTTCATAGGGGTGAGTGTATGCGGCGTGTATATGCGCTTGCTTATTCTGTCTTGATGCTAAAAAAAAGTATCGTGTCAACTTTGTTGCTTCCAAATCTAATAGTATGGGTCAAAGAAACAAATTGGTGAGTGGAAAGTCACACCTAGAGCCTCTCTAGCAGATCCTGTAAAAATGGTCAAACCTTGGTATTTATGGTACAAGGTGGAAAAAAACGCCCCGAATAAATCTCGTAAAACAGCATATCCCGTAAAAAAAATTACATGCTCCCCTATATTCGAGCCCCAATCCTTTATACCTAGTGGATTTCAGCCGTTTTTGGAGGATCCTGTAAACCGGAGCCTCGCAACGTCGCGCATGAGCAACAAGGAGGCGGAGGACTCGTCGGTGGCCGGTCGGAGCATCACCGGAGCACACGCTGAGCTGGAGCGTCGCGGAGCAGGCAGCGGACCACATCAGGCGGCAGGCCGGAGCGGCGCCGTTCTAGCCAGTCGGAGTTCGAGTCCGTCCATGCGTGCGTCCTGGGGAAGAATAAGCATGAGGAGAAAAGAGAAAAAAAAACGTTTACGGCACGGGTTTACGGGATATATTCCGCCCGATGCCTCGCAATACCGTAAATTCGTTTTAGGGGAGCCTATATACTGTTTTTTTACAGGTGATGCTTTACAGGATCTGCCAGAGATGCTCTTAACCCTGCATGACCTTGATTTGCATCGGGTGGAAAACATATTTTTTGTCCTGGCATTGACAACAAAAAATAGTCTGAAAAGTTTACCACATGCACGGATTTGTTTTTTAAATCAGCCAACTAGCTTTATCACATAATAATGTTTAGGGGAATATAAGTTATAGGGGGTGGGCTTTGGTCAAACGAACATTTTTTCAAATTCAGATTTTTTTGAAGTCTATGAAAAATGAAAACAGAAAAACAAGGGAAACCGAAAGGAAACAAAATGGGCCTCCCAGTCCCACAAAGGCCGGTCCAAAGCATGCACGCGCGCGGGTGTAGGGGTGGGGGAGGGTCAACTTTTTTCCAGATTTATTTTTTGTTTTTTACTTTATTTTTAATTTTCGTTGGAACTGTTCCAAATATTCTAAATAAATATATTACAAAAAATATTTTACATAAAAAACACTTGAAAAAAAATGCTAACCAAGCATTTCAAAATGTGTTTAGAGAAAATGTTCTCACATATGCAAATACAAAAAAATACAATGTGGGAAAAACCTTAGAACATATATTTAAAAATGTTAATCATGCATTTACAAAAATGATAAAGAATTATTTGAAAATGTCAAAAATTATTTGAAAGATTGTAATCAAGCATTTGAAAATGTTAAACGTGTATATAAAACATGTTTACCATGTACTAAAAAATATTAATCTTGCATTTGAAAAATATATTAATCAAGCATGTAAAAAAGTTAAATATGTATAGAAAAATGTTGACCATGTATTAAAAAATGTTGATCTTTTATTTTAAAATGTCAATCAAAATTTGAAAATGTTAAAATGTGTATAGAAAACAATGTTGACATGAAAATATTAATCAAGCAGTTGAAAAATATTTAAAATGTGTATAGAAAAATGTTGGCCATGTATTAATAAATGTTAAACTTGTATTTAAAATGTTAAACTCGTATTAGAAAAATGTTCTTGACGTATAAAAATATACAATGAAAACCAAAAGAGAAAAAACAAAAAGTTGTAAAACAAACAAAGGAAACCAAAGAGAAGTAAAAATTGAAAAAGAAACAAAGGAAACCAAAGAAAAAGAACACAAATAAACCAGTGCAAAGTGAATGGAAAACTGTGAAAGCTGATAAAGAAAAAAAAGAAAACTGTTGAAAACAAAGAGAGAAACAAAAAAAGAAAAAAAAAGGAAAATGAGAAAGAAAAGAAAAACCAATGAAAACCATGAAAAAAAAAAAGAAAAACGAAACAAAAAACAAAAAATGGAGTATACCAACAAGCAAAACCAAATAAAACTAAAGAAGAAATAAGAAAACCAAACAAAAAACAAAATGGCACATCAACGAACAGACCGACAAACGAATGAACGAGTAACAGGCTAGTGGGCTAGCCCATACGCGTGCCTGCTGCAAGAAAGCTTCAGGCGAGACGGATGCTAGTCTTGCTATAAGTTTTTTTTTGAGGGGGCTAGTTTATACTATTATTAAAAGAGCAAACATAAGTTCCCTTATAGCCACATCAAAAATTGTACACAGGATTACCAGAGACATCCGATCAATCCAACTAAATCACATCCGAGAGTCCATATTACACCAATAGTCTGCCGCACAAATTAACGGCCCGGATTAAATGTTCTGCCGAAGCAGACCACCTCGCACACCTCTTCGTCCTTAATTAGTGGGATAGTAACCACCTCGCACAATTCTGTTGATTGCAAGTTTTTGTAGGTAGCTTACCAAGCTGACTGCTTGGTACCTCGCACAATTCTTAGGCCTCAATTAGTGCGATAGTAATCCCGTAATTTTCTCTCTCGCCTCATATGCCTCACGATGCCTTCCCCAATTGTTGTAAAAAATCCCTTCTCGCTCCTCCTCTGATGCCCCAATGACGCGATCGCAGATCGCTGCTGTTGCTCGCCGCTCCTCCTCTCTGCCGCCCCATGGGCACGAGCGCGGATCGCCGCCGCCTGTCGCTCCTCCTCTGCTGCCCCATGGGTGTAAGCGTGGTCGCCGCCGTCCGCTTCTCTTCTGCTACCCATGGGCGAGAAGCACTTCCACAAAAGTGTTGTGCAAATCACGAAGATCAAGAACTTGATCTCTGAATTAATAATTTTTTTATCTGCAGCCATGCGTTGTTGTCGTGATTGTTCTTGTGCTTGCGTTGGATCAGCGGGAGCAACTCCTCCCTCTTCGGACGCTGGCACATGCACGCTCAACCATGTGTATGCATGCATCCATTCTCAGCGGCTCCTCCTTTTTCTTCTCCATGTGCTCTCATAGTCCGTCGATTCCCAGATTAGGAAGAAAGGAACTGCTCGCATCCACAGCAACCGGGCTGGAGCTATATAGCTGAAACTTGATGACTGGACGTCCGATGATCCGCTGATCGAAAGGAAGCCTATGGAGGAGCGGCTCATGATCCACCCCTATGATCGGCAAGATAGCTGGCGGTTAACGTTGCAGCGCCCGAGCACGGGCCTTCCACGCTGAGATCTAATCACTGCCATCGTGGACGTGGGTCACCGCACTTCTGGAGTAGTATTGTTGAAATCTTACTTCCAGGATTAATCAATATATTTATATATGTACTTCTATATCTGAATTTATATCTATCATACAGGCACCACAACCACACGGATCACCATATTCGAGTACCTCTATAGTTTTGTTTGTTCACTTAGATGGACTTGGTTGTCACATAAGAACATAATTCACATGTTTATTTTATTGTTTGGTGGATTATATTGGAGATTTCATTTTTATACCACACTGGATTGAGGTGCTGGATTAGGAAGCCTTTTTATCCCAGCAATGGATCAAATACTTCTAAACGCAGTTAAAGAGTAAAGGTATATATGTGTACATTTTTTTCATTTAATTTCTTCTTTCATATTATATGATATCAAGTTTCAGACATAGTTGTATGATTTAGTCTTCTAGGTTGTAGTGTAGATACGAAGAATCATAATAGGAACTTAATGAATATTGTGCCTTACTATCAAGATGAATAATATTGGCCGACTCAAATATTGTTTGAGTATGTTTCTCCTAAGCTAACTCACCAAAATCTGAATGACTCTTGACTGTTGCGTACAAGTATAGCTATAAGAATCCAAACACCATGTGGAATTCTGAAAGGTCTTTTCCTACATTGTGAGACCCTGTTTAGAACATGATGCTTTCATGAATCAACAACTACATTTTTCCAACAAAGTTTAGATTTTTAGGATGGATTACTTAGCAACTACGGTTTTGCTGTGATCCATTGCGAGGCATACATGTGATTAGATTTTGATACTTTTAGTTTGTTTCACAGATGTTCAGTTCAAATGCTGATACTTTTCAGTTTGTTTCAAAGCTATTTACTTAAGATTGTAAAATTTTGTGTACAATTTATAGGAGATGCTATGTAAGATGATGAGAAGATTTAGTTATCTGAAAACAGTCCCTGTACACGTGAAGTTCAGCATGGTTCAATGATGTATGGAATTTCAAAAAGCAAAGCTCTGTCTGCAAAAGGTAAAAATCAAAGGGGATTTCAGCCCTTGATCATTTCTGAAATTTGTGAAATGAGATGTATACGACTTTCTTATTTGCTTGATTTGCTATTCACCGAGGGGGTGTCTCAGTTTGGTTTGCCACAGGCCTTCATCGCTTTGCTATGCTGATTCACGTGCTCCTTTTAGTCCGAGGTGAGGTGCCGAGAATTAGAAAATCGGTTGCTCCCATTTTGTTCACAACCTAACTTGCAAGAAACAGGAACCGTCCCTGCATACGTATTGTTTTGTTATTCTCATTTGTAAGCACAAATATGTCTATCATCAAATAAATTAGAGTTGGCAACCATGGTAGTATAGCATTAACAGTGTATAGACAGTATGCATTAAAACAGTTAGTGCCGGTAGTACTTCTAGCTTTTTATTTCTGGAGTCACAAATTAACTTCATTTCAAATGTTTATATATTGTCTCAATTCGAGCCACAAAATAACCCACTTATTTTGTTTTCTATATTCTCTGTTTTTAAGCCTCCATGTCCTAACACTGAATGTCTTAGATAATTTGGTGACGGATCATATTGCTTTTTTATTTACACATGCTCTTGAAATTGTACACAGTATGCATCACATGCTTATAGTGCTACTTCTTGTGTTCTTTATGGGTTCCAAAATTTTCTTTGTAGAATCAAATTAGTTATGGATTATACGGATAACTTTACGATTTGGCTGTGTACCATGAAGAATTATGGAAAACAGATTTGTTTTGGATACGTGTTCAGTTCTGAAGGCAATGGTATAACAACTATGTGTTTTCAGATATTTAAAAGGAATTTCACACTATGGCTAGAGGATCTTCAATTAAATGCAGCCCTGTTCATTTTTACTTACCATTAAGAGTTGAACATATACTCCTTATGGTGAAATATTGATGTATGCTATTTACGCTTTGTGTCCTATGTTTTCTCTCACCGCACTGCAATAAGAATATTTTTCAAATTGTTCACCATGATGTCTTATATTTTGGTGCTTTGGGTTTGCCACTGGGATAACTATTTCTAGATGATAAACTGAAATTTCTTGTAATATCCAGTGTCTTGCGTTGTCGAGTGTCACTCTTTCATTATGAAGATATCTGTCCGACGTAATAAAAAATCTTGAATTTTGCATAGGTGATTGGTTTAACAACCTCAATCACTGCACCTCACTGCCAACCACACGCAAGCTTCCCCCATGCTTTAGGTGAGAGCAGCGGTTTCATTGCCCTTTAGCCTGTTCGGATTTCAAGTTTGATAGTTTCCCCAACCCATATTATAAACCCCTTTGATTTGTTTCCTTGTTATAACTCTGTTTGCAATTTTGTTTCTCCATCACAATTTGGTCGATCCATTCTTATCTACAAATGCTTATATATAAACAAATGGATACAAGGTTCACAGTAGTCTTGCAGTTTGGACTACCAAAAAAAGCATGTGTTTGAGTAGTATAGCGTTAGATGTCATTTTCTTGTTTTCTCTTTTTTATCGACTTTTTCTATCGTGCTTTATGAGTAGATATGAATCCATTAGAAAAAGTATTATTGTTGTCTAATTCTTGAAGTATCTGCCTTCCGAGCAGACCTTGAACACATAACAAGAAAACGAGGATATTTCGGAGTCCCGGTTTCACTATGTTCAAGGACGTATGGGTCACCACCATCGTTGCTTCCTTCCACAACTAAAGGTCTTAGGTATCAGTTTTTGTTCCCTAATAGTTGTCGTTTGGAGATTATGATAATAGTTTTCAGTAAGATAGCCAAGAAAAGCGATTAGCATTGCAATAACTTTTTAAAGGAAAAGCCGCCTCAAGGGTGATTTCTTTCTTTTGAACGATAGCATAGAGCATCTACAGCCGGATACACTAAATCCGACCCCCTCAAACGCCCGCGGACATGCCCGGACGTGTCCACGGACTGTGACCGGTCATACCTCAAAAATTCATTGTTACAACCGGATACCTCAATCCATACAGTTACATGTAACGTGAAACCTAATCTAAGCGAAGCCCGTCCGGTTCCGCCGTGTCCATGTCTGGCAGGCGGCTGCGCCTACCCAAATGTTGCTCCGACGTCGATGAGGTAGAGTAGGACATAGGAAACCCACCGGCTCACGGCTCAAGGCGCTGCCATCTCCCATGCCCTACTCATCCTCTTCGGAACCCTTCGCCTTCATGTTGCCGATCGAAGTAAGGTCAACGATGGATCCGTCGTGCTCGGGCGATGCCGACACGGCCACCATGGTGCGGCTCTGCCGCCCGGGGTTGCAGGCCATCCGTGGAGGCGCCGGAGAGTGCGACTCCGCCTCGTCGACGTCAGCCGCGAGGGCCGCCGCGGCCTCTGCGCCCTCTGCCTCGCATGAAGGGCACGCCGCACCATACACTCAGCGTACGGTCCACGGATGGTCGCGTCGTTGGCACGCCAACGAAGGGGATGTGCATCTGCCACGGCGTTCGACGCCAGACGAAGAGCACCGCCTCCAGCGAGGCAACAACATCGTGTTGCATGTCGGACCACGCGCCATTTGGGCAGACGCGATTGATTCCCGGCCCGCGGGCGCGGCTGAGTGCAATGCGGACGGCCATCTATTCCTCAGGCCCGTCTATGGTGTTATCGTGCGTTGCACGTGCAAGCTTACTAGTCTTGCTATAAGTGAGAGATAGGATTCGCGCTCTATGACGCCTGCATGGGTCCAAACATGGAGGTGACGCCTGAAGGGAAGCGCAAATGGGCGGCCCAATCTGGCGAGCTCACCTAAGCATTTTTTCCTTTTTTGATTTTTTTAAAGGTTGCTTGTCTACTTGTTCGCGAGTCGGAGGCCGCAAAACAAGGGCGTATGGCACGGGCGCATGGTAGGCTGACAGCAGCCAACCGATAGGGTTATATGTCGCCCGTACTGATTCCTAAAAGAAATCGCATATGGGTGACAGTAACAGGGCCGACCCATTTTAGCGTGCTTCGGTTCGCTCGGCTCGTAGCGGTCGCTGTAGGTCTGGTTTACTAAATTTCATTTTCTTTTGTTGTTTCTTTCATTTTATTTGCTTTTCATCGGTAATTTTGGTTTTTTTCTTCATTTTGCTTTGGTTTTTTTAGTTTACTCATTGGTTTTTTGGCTTTTGTTTCTTTGTTTTCTTTCTTTCTTGTGTTTCCTTGTTTTTTTCGGAAATTCATTTTGGCTCTAGGGAGCACATGCTCCTGCGTGCCAAAAATGGATTTTGCAAATGTTATTTATTTTTTTGAAAAAATAGATTTGTTCATTGTCACACCTAAATGGTACATGCAAATTTTCAGGGGAAAACTTAAGCATTTTCACATGTGCAAACAATAAAATAAAGTCAAACGTTAATGTTACCTCCAAATGTTACACTTAATTTTATTTTTTCACCGATAAAGCACTGCTATCCCATATGGCATGAAAATTTTCGAGCATACTTGCTACACTGATATGAACATCTAAAAAATGTTTCAGTTGTTTTACATTTTATATACTATTTATTTTGATTTACTGTTCATTAAAGAGCATATGCTAAATTCCTGCCGACTGTCAGTTTGCAACAGATCCGCACGAGTCGCGCGCAGTTGGATCTGAATCCTATGATTGATCGCGCCTTCCGATCTAATCTTTCTTGATCGCCCACTGTTCCCGCTAATCCCGTGATCTCCCACATCCCGCTTATCCCGCCCGTGATCTCCCACGTCCCACTTATCTCGTTTCTGGTGGTTGCTGGCCCCGATGGAAAAATTGAAAAATAATTTGAGAGTACTGGGACTCAAGCCCACGACCCCTTGAAAGTTTCAGCACGCACAAACCAACCCACTAACTAATGTTGTTTGTCTTGGTTTCATGCATGTTTCTAGTTGAGTTAACCAGTTCGACAAAATGAAATCGTAATTTGCTGGGTTGGGCGAGATTTGCTCCAAATTTAGTGGTTCTTGCCATCTATCCCGAGCATGATAATATATGCAGCGCTTAGTTGGTAACTTAATTAGCTGAAACATAGTAACTTTTTGAGCCTGCTATTTTTTGTTGAAAAACACCTCCGGTAACTCATGTGTAAATAACTTGGTATATACGTATAGCAGACCTGATAACTTACTGAGCCTAGACGCGATAACTTTCTTGACCCGAGAAAAAAAGTTGTTGAAAAGCATACATCCGGTAGTTTATCGAACAACATGGTAATTGTGACCCCAGTTTTTTTTGCTCTAAACATACTCTCGATAACTCACGTACATACGAACGCCATGTTAACTTTGGAAAGTATGGAGAAAGAGTTGATGAAATAGCATGATAATAGACACATACAAAGTTGATAACTCCCATAGAAACACCACTGTAATTTTTGACCAGATTTATTTGTTGTAAAACATATACCCGGTAATTTCTGTGTAAAAAACATGATAATGTACATATCTCAGACTTGATAACTAATATCTTACGTTTTAAACACCATGTTATCTTTCATCTAAGGGGGAAAAGTTTTTGAAACATTTTCACCGGTAGTTCCCATGTTAAATTGCCATACTTCCCCATGCCTTAACCTTCTCGTATTGTAGTTACCAGCCTTATCATGGTATAGTTATCATGTTGCTCATACCATAGTTATCACACTGGTCATGCCAAAGTTACCAAGCCAACTTTATATTTTTTTTTTCTGATATGGCAGAAATAAGAAAGGTTCAAATAACATTGTTTGTTTACATAGACAACAACAAAAGGTGGATTAGTTGGTTATTAGGCTCAACAACTATTGCATAGACCTGGGTTCAAATCCTCTTTCAAGCACCTTTATTTTCTTTTCATATTGTGCAGCGAAAAAACAGAAAAACCACTGGAAAGCGAGCGTAGGAAGATAGCATGGGTATTTGAGCATGTTGAATGGGCCAAATTAATCTGATGATCATATTCGGATAATCCACAAAAATACCTGGTAATCGGCATCGCCCATAGTATATATTAGTGATACCATATCCATCGCATATCCGGTTGACCAAAATCCGTATTTACATCCATATCCAGTATATTCATACCATATCCTTAAAAACGGATACGGGCACAGATTCGAAACGGAACTTATCATCACTATCATTTTCATCCCTAGTCTAGAGCGCCCACTAGGAAGCCTTCGAAGGGTAACCGCCAACTAGTTTTTTTTTCTTTTTGAGAAATCTCGCCTGCTTATTCATTCTCAACAATGTTCATCGGTACAAGGTTGTGGTCATGGGGACGCCCAGCCAAACATGTCTTCCTAAACCTAGATTACAACCAAATTTGACGAGATTATGAACTTCAAAAATAAAATTTCTACGTTCGTGGATAAAATTACATGAAATGAAAGCTTCCTTCCTAGCATTAACTTCCTGAATAATAGCTCCATGAAGACCACGGGATCCTTGATGTAAGTCCTTCACCACTCTTTCACAATCAGATGCAATGTGAATCCTGGCTGCTCCCAAGTCTTCCGCTAGAGCCATTGCCTCCCGGCATGCAAGGGCTTGTAATAGTGATGGTTCGGTGTAGCCAGCATACACAATTAACGATGAACCATCCCTGCAAATCACCGCTGCTACTAGTATTGACAAGTATATATTGTAATTGTACTGTAATGTGTTGTACGTAGTTGTCACGCCCAATATGCGACTCTATCCAAAAGGAACTCGACGGTCCCACCAAGGATAGACCCGCATATTGAAACGCTTTTGCAAGGTGGATATCATTACATCAACATTACATAATAGATGGGGATACATACATAAGGCACGAATGCCACATAGAATACATCAACATCATATCATATACAAGATCAACATCCGACTACGGATGAAACATAAACAGAAACTCAAACGACATCCACCCTGCTAGCCCAGGCTGCCGACCTGGAACCTATCCCCTGATCGAAGAAGAAGCAGAAGAAGAACTCCAAAACAAGCAACATCGCTCTCGCGTCAAGATCATCGCACAACCTGTACCTGCAACTGGTGGTGTAGTAATCTGTGAGCCACGAGGACTCAGCAATCCCATTACCATGGGTATCAAGACTAGCAAAGCTTAATGGGAAAGGAAGGGATAAAGTGGTGAGGTTGCAGCAGCGGCTAAGCATATATGGTGGCTAACATACTCAAATGAGAGCGAGAAGAGAAACAAAGGAACGGTCGTCAACTAATAATGATCAAGAAGTGATCCTGAACTCCTACTTACGCCAGACATAACCCAAGAAACCGTGTTCTCCTCTCGATCAACCCCGAAAAGAGACACTCACGGTTACGCACACGGTTGGTGTATTTTAGAAGAGTTTGCTTCAAGTTTACTACAACCGGATATTAACAAATTCCCATCTGCCACATAACCGCGGGCACGGCTTTCGAAAGTTTATACCCTGCAGGGGTGTCCCAACTTAGCCCATGATAAGCTCTCGCGATCAACGAAGGATATTCCTTCTCCCCGGGAAGACCCGATCAGTCTCGGAATCCCGGCTACAAGACATTTCGACAGCAATAAAACAAGACCAGCAAGACCGCCCGATGCGCCGACAATCCCGATAGGAGCTGCACATATCTCGTTCTCGTGGCAACACCGGGTGAGACAAGCTACGAGTAAAACCAATCCTCAAGTTGCCCTAAGGTGGCCCAAGAAGCGGCTCGGTTCGAACCAGCACTTAGAGAAGCACCGCCGGGGGGCTAAATAAAGATGACCCTCGAGAGCGACTCCCAAGGGAAAAGTAGGTGGTGGTGAGGCAAATGATAAAACCAATGTTGGGCCTTGCCGAAAAGTCTTATTCAAAGCGAACTGTCAAGGGGTCCCATAAATCACCCGACCGCGTTAGGGACGCAAAATCCGGGAACATAATACCGATATGACGGAAACTAGGGCGGCAAGAGTGGAACAAAACACAGGCATAAGGCCGAGCCTTCCACCCTTTACCAAGTATATAGATGCATTAATTAAGTAAGATATATTGTGATATCCCAACAAGTAAACATGTTCCAACAAGGAACAACATCTCCATGTTCCAACAAGGAACAAACTTCATCTTCACCTGCAACTAACAACGCTATAAGAGGGGCTTAGCAAAGCGGTAACACAGCCAAACAACGGTTTGCTAGGAAGGGTGCAAAAGGTTAGAGGCTGAAATGGCAATTTGGGAGGCTTGAGGAACAGGTAATAGGTAGCGCAGCATAGCGAAAGAACGAAGCAACTAGCATAGCAATGATAGTAGTGAGATCCAGGGTAGCGGTCATCTTGCCTGAAATCCCGCAAGGAAGAAGAACGAGTCCATGAAGAAGACGAACCAAGCATAGACGAACGAATCCTCACGATCGCAACGAAACAGGAACTAACAAGAAGAAGCACACAACATAGTAAACACACCACACATGAACAAGACATGATGCACAACAAGCATGATGCATGACAAAGCTACATGAAGCTACTCATGGCAAGAGATGATGCAAACAAGAGCAACACATCAAGGCAAGTTTAAATGAGGCCGGGAACAACATACAACAATTCCGGTAAGTCCTCATATGCAAATTTCGAAATTGTTCCAGATCTGAATAAACCTTATGTTCAAGTTGTTAAACAGCAAGTTAAGATGCACCACAATGATCTACACGAAATTCTAGTCAAGTTACATATAAAGTTCATTAGATTCGGAGCTACGGCCTAAAAGATATGAGCAAAACAAGTTAAACATGGCATTGATGCAAAATGCATACAAACATCAAGCAAACACCTCAAAACATGGATGCAACATGATAATATGAAGCTACATGCAAAATCAAGCAAGTTTCATATAGAGCACACTCAAAACGGAGCAACGGATCAACACATACACACTATACAAGTTATAGCAACAATCTGTCCAAAACAGCAACTAGGCATATTGCAAGCATCAAAACAACAAGCTACAGCATCTTAACATAATAACAAAAGGCATGGGCATGATGTACAGGTAAAACATGATAAAACATGAACACTGAGCTATCTCCAGAAACCACTAGAACATGTTCAAAAGGACATGGCAAGATTGCAAATAATTACAGTCTCATGCTTTGGCAGAAATAACATCAGGTTGCAATGTTTAGAGCTATCAAACAACATGTTACAGGAACTTAACATGGCAACCAAAGGCATGGCATGAATATACTAATTGCATAGAACAAAGGTCCTTTACTGACCATGAGCCAAAAAGGATCAGAAGATATGATGGCACCCATGTAAACATGGCAAGTTATATTACAGAATCATACATGGCAGGAACAACGATAAGTAGCATGTTGGTGAGCTTGAACCACTCACCACAGAGCAATACATGGCATGGCAAGGCAACCAACAGTAAGAAGACATGACATAGAAGCTATACATGGCAAGAACAACATCATAGCATACACGGATCAACTACAACAACCTTGGCAAAATTGAATAACATGTAAACAATCTGCCAGGAAACATTTTATAGCAAAAGTAGAGCTCGATTGACTCAAGCTATGGCACTCCATAATTGCAAACAAAGGCATGGATGGATAGAGCATAACCATATGTTCAAAACATCCTTACTGAAGTAGCTCAAAATATGCATGGATCTCTCGGTAGCATCAAGTTAACATGGCATCAAAATATCAGCTAAACAGGGGCTGAAATCAGCAACATCATGACACCTAGTTTGCATGCTTGTGCTAGTCACGACATAGATCACAAAAATACATGGCATACACCCCTGGAAAGATGGCATGGCATATTACAAAACACATGTAGGACTCAATATCATAGGGGGCACACATCAATCATGGCAAAAATGACAAAAGTGCATGTTCTGTTAAGAAACAGAAACTAACATCACATAGCCCTCTTCCAACAGCATTTCGGGCATCAACATGAGCTCAAATGAAAATGATGCAATGAGATGCAATGATCTACTCATCGAGACGAACAATTCGACACATTACACGCGCAAAACGGAGCAGCGATGACAGAGTTATGATGCGATGAAAATGCATGAAAATAATCACAGATTCGGGACTTAGACGAAAACAGAGGGGGGAAAAGAAAGTCAACCGGCATGGGAACCGAGGCTCGCTGGAGCGGGCCTCGCCGGAGATGACGGGGAAGGAGGCAGGCTCGCCGGAGATGGTCGGGGAGGGGCGGATCCGGTCCGGCCCGACCGGATCCGGCCGCAGGGACGAGGGTGGCGGAGGAGGGCACCGGCGCCGGGCGGAGGCGAAGCCGCGGCGCCAGCGATTCTTGCCGGCTGGGCGGCGGCGCTGGATCGAGGGCGCTGGCGGCCGGGCCGCGAGGAGGCGGCGGCGGCGGCGGGGCGGCGCCGCGGCAAGCGCGGGCGGAGGACCGAGGCGGCGGCGGCGGGGGCGGCGGGGCGCGGGCACCGGCGGCAGCGTCCGGTCGTCGGCGCGGGAGCCATGGCTGGGCGGGCTTTGGGCCCGAAAGCGGGCGGTGCGGTGGAGGGCGGCGAAGCGGCGTGGCGCGCCTGGTTGGAGAGAGAGGCGGCGGGGTGACGTGGCAGGAGGTGATTGGCCGGAGCGAGGTGGCGGCTGGACGTGTCCGGCCGTCGGCGGACACGTCCGGCGGCGCGGAGGGAGGTTTTTAGGGTTAGGGGGGATTCATCCGCGAAAAATGGAGGGGAGGACATATTTATAGGTAGAGGGAGCTAGGAGAGTCCAAATGAGGTGCGGTTTTCGGCCACGCGATCGTGATCGAACGACCGAGAGCATGGAGGTGAGTTTGCTGGATTTTGGGCCACCTTGAAAGGGGTGTTGGGCTGGACACAAAAGAGGCTTTCAGGGTTACCCAGTTAACCGTTGGAGTATCAAACGACCTCCAAATGGCATGAAACTTGACAGGCGGTCTACCGGTGCTATACCAAGGCCGCTTGTCAAACCTCGGGGCATTCCGAGACCGTTAAACACCCGCACACGAAAAGAGGTAAAAGGGGGCGCCGGGAGACATAGGAGTGCCGGATTGCAAAACGGACAACGGGGAAAATGCTCGGATGCATGATACGAACACGTATGCAAAATGAAATGCACATGATGACATGATATGAAATGCAGATGATGACATGGCAAAGTGCAACACGCAAGCAAATGACATGGCAAAGACGACGAATAACTGACAAACACCTGGCGCATCGAACCCGTGGCTTTACAACACTCCTCCACTAACAAGAGATCTCGTCCCGAGATCTTAGGACCGAGACGGAAAGGAAAAAGGGATGAGGTGAAACAAAAACTCAAGAAAAGAATCAAATAATCGAGAGCACTCGAGAAGAAGAGAGGAATGACGAGAATCGAAAGCTCACGGAATCCGATAGACTATGAAAGAACTCGTTCTAACCGGAGTGGTTAGAATGAGAAAAGAAACGGATAAGACTGAAAGGATATAGGCAGCACTCCAGTTGAACATGGAAGGAGTTGGAACTGAGTTTGACAAAATGGAACGATAGTTGACGAGAGGAACAACACAAAGCCTCCGGAAGAATTGAAAGAATTGAATGAAAAGAACTTAGAAGGAAGGATCGAACTGAAGTTGTTGAGAAAATCAACAACGAAAAGAATAGCTTGTTGTGGACTTATAGATAACATCTCGGAAATTATGAGGTGATAACCAACCACAAACGGAAAAGATTAAATAGCTGAGAAGAACGAAGAAATGCAAAACTCCACTTCAAAAGAATACGGAGAATTAATTGCACTTCGAGATGCAAGAAGAAAAGATACTTGAATTCCTCCAAAAGAATCTTGATGAACACTTGAAGAATGAATTAAATCATGAAGATCCACCGTGAAGAACTCCGGTAACAAAAGGATGGTGAGATAGAATGAAGGATGAAAGAATAAGATGAGCCTTGCGATGATTTAGATGGAGGATCCGACGAAATGGCCGAGAAAATTTGAACTCCGGAAAAGAAAAGATGAAAGCACTTGAAACTAGAATTTATTCCTCAAGAACAAACTCCGAAGAAAGGGATTAATCACTTTGAGGAAATAAGAATAAGATTTGTTGTATGCTTATCCTTCATCAAATTAAATTGATGACCAAGAATGGATTTGCAAACTACTTATTCTTCTTGAAAAAGAATTGAGAAGTGACATATCGCAAACTTGAGAAGGTCTTCATGAACCACCGGTAGGATTGGAAAGAACGAATGAATTAAAATGATAATCAAGGAAAAAGAATCTTGAACGAACCACCGTAAGAATTCGGAAATGACTGACGAAAGAGAATGAATCACCGGGAAGAACTAGAAGAACCAATATGCTTGAGGGGATTTAGATGCAAAAGAACAAAGAGATCATGAGCTGATTAAAGAACACTTGAACGAAGCACCGGAAGAATATTGAGACGAACGAAGGGGCACGAATATGGAATAATTGGAGAACGAATTTGAAAAAACTTAGAATGGAGAGATATTCCGAAAAGATGGCCTCTGGATGATCGAGAGCGAAAGCAACACCTGAAGTACTCCGGATGGATGAAAAGAATTGCACAACTGGAAACAACTGGATAGGATAACATCGAGCTAGCACCGCGAATCTTCGGGATAACGGGCAAGCTTTAAGAGGAACTCTTCTTCGATCTTCAAATGATGGCGAGGAACACCACCAAAAATTACTGAGATACTCCGGGAGAATGAAAAGCGAAGAGGTTGAGCCAACAATGAAATGGTTTGAAATCGATCTTGAAAAGGCATCTGACTGATGAAATTCATTCTTACGTCACACTTGAAAAGGATTGGGAATAACTCCGGGAGAATTAGAAGAGTCAGGTAAGATCCCGGGAAAAGACCTGTGGGTTAGGGCCCACTGAAATAGAACACCGTTGGAAAGGATTGTTGAAGAGATAGATGATGCACTGGAACAATTGAAATATTAGAATGAGGTGATAACCTCGAATTAATTCAAACATAGACGAATCTCCTGAGATGTCTTGAGCACTCCGGAAGGATAAACTGGCGAGAGGCGAATGAGCAAGGGGAAAACATTTGAGCCGAGGAAAAGAATGTGATCAACTCGAAGAACTTGAATTGAATCCACCGGAAAAGGAAAGGGATGAAGAATGACGAACGAGACGAGAACTCACCGGTTGAAACAAATGACGAAAGACTGAAGAGGCTCCACACGAATGGAATTAATGGTCGGAAGAAACTCGAACTCCGGGAAAAAGAGGGCGGGAGGGCGGGAGAACAAAGGCAACTTGGAAGGGGAAACCGACGAATAAGTTGAAGAGAAAACACCGGTTGAAATCATTGAGGAAAGAAAGCAACGATTTCGCACGAGTAGGATGGATACTCGATTACGGACTCCGGATTCGAGAAGAAGAAGGGAGGGCGGGTGGGAAAATAAGACAACTGAGGATTGAATTTGCAAAGATGAAGGGGTTCGAGTCGACTTGACGAGAAATGCACCGGATGCAAAGAGCCGAGGAACAACAATCGGAAAACCAACTGCGTGAACCTAAAGAAAAATTTGAAGGGGAAGAGGAGTAGTTCAAAACACCTACGTCAGGATTCCTTACCAGAGCGACGAAGGGGCTGAGGGGTAAAAAGAATTCCTACTCTCCGATATAACTAGATTCCGAAAAAGTTTTCTTCTAGACTCAGCAACGGCCAAACTACACGATCAATCAAGGGGGCTCCTAAGGTCGGTCGAGGCTCTGATACCAACTTGTCACGCCCAATATGCGACCCTATCCAAAAGGAACTCGACGGTCCCACCAAGGATAGACCCGCATATTGAAACGCTTTTGCAAGGTGGATATCATTACATCAACATTACATAATAGATGGGGATACATACATAAGGCACAAATGCCACATAGAATACATCAACATCATATCATATACAAGATCAACATCCGACTACGGATGAAACATAAATGTAAACTCAAACGACATCCACCTGCTAGCCCAGCTGCCGACCCGAACCTATCCCGATCAAGAAGAAGCGTAAGAAGAACTCCAAAACAAGCAACATCGCTCTCGCGTCAAGATCATCGCACAACCTGTACCTGCAACTGGTGGTTTAGTAATCTGTGATCCACGAGGACTCAGCAATCCCATTACCATGGGTATCAAGACTAGCAAAGCTTAATGGGAAAGGAAGGGATAAAGTGGTGAGGTTGCAGCAGCGGCTAAGCATATATGGTGGCTAACATACGCAAATGAGAGCGAGAAGAGAAACAAAGGAACGGTCGTCAACTAATAATGATCAAGAAGTGATCCTGAACTCCTACTTACGTCAGACATAACCCAAGAAACCGTGTTCTCCTCTCGATCAACCCCAAAAGAGACACTCACGGTTACGCATACGGTTGGTGTATTTTAGAAGAGTTTGCTTCAAGTTTACTACAACCGGATATTAACAAATTCCCATCTGCCACATAACCGCGGCACGGCTTTCGAAAGTTTATACCTGCAGGGTGTCCCAACTTAGCCCATGATAAGCTCTCGCGATCAACGAAGGATATTCCTTCTCCCGGAAGACCCGATCAGTCTCGGAATCCGGCTACAAGACATTTCGACAAGAATAAAACAAGACCAGCAAGACCGCCCGATGCGCCGACAATCCCGATAGGAGCTGCACATATCTCGTTCTCGTGGCAACACCGGATGAGACAGGCTACGAGTAAAACCAATCCTCAAGTTGCCCCAAGGTGGCCTCAAGAAGGTTTCGGTTCGAACCAGCACTTAGAGAAGCACCGGCCGGGGGCTAATAAAGATGACCCTCGAGAGAGCGACTCCCAAGGGAAAAGTAGGTGGTGGTGAGGCAAATGATAAAACCAATGTTGGGCCTTGCCGGAAAAGTCTTATTCAAAGCGAACTGTCTAAGGGGTCCCATAAATCACCCGACCGCGTTAGGGACGCAAAATCCGGGAACATAATACCGATATGACGGAAACTAGGGCGGCAAGAGTGGAACAAAACACCAGGCATAAGGCCGAGCCTTCCACCCTTTACCAAGTATATAGATGCATTAATTAAGTAAGATATATTGTGATATCCCAACAAGTAAACATGTTCCAACAAGGAACAACATCTCCATGTTCCAACAAGGAACAAACTTCATCTTCACCTGCAACTAACAACGCTATAAGAGGGGCTGAGCAAAGCGGTAAGACAGCCAAACAACGGTTTGCTAGGAAGGGTGCAAAAGGTTAGAGGCTGAAATGGCAATTTGGGAGGCTTGAGGAACAGGTAATAGGTAGCGCAGCATAGCGAAAGACCGAAGCAACTAGCATAGCAATGATAGTAGTGAGATCCAGGGTAGCGGTCATCTTGCCTGAAATCCCGCAAGGAAGAAGAACGAGTCCATGAAGAAGACGAACCAAGCATAGACGAACGAATCCTCACGATCGCAACGAAACAGGAACTAACAAGAAGAAGCACACAACATAGTAAACACACCACACATGAACAAGACATGATGCACAACAAGCATGATGCATGACAAAGCTACATGAAGCTACTCATGGCAAGAGATGATGCAAACAAGAGCAACACATCAAGGCAAGTTTAAATGAGGCCGGGAACAACATATAACAATTCCGGTAAGTCCTCATATGCAAATTTCGAAATTGTTCCAGATCTGAATAAACCTTATGTTCAAGTTGTTAAACAGCAAGTTAAGATGCACCACAATGATCTACACGAAATTCTAGTCAAGTTACATATAAAGTTCATTAGATTCGAGCTACGCCTAAAAGATATGAGCAAAACAAGTTAAACATGGCATTGATGCAAAATGCATACAAACATCAAGCAAACACCTCAAAACATGGATGCAACATGATAATATGAAGCTACATGCAAAATCAAGCAAGTTTCATATAGAGCACACTCAAAACGGAGCAACGGATCAACACATACACACTATACAAGTTATAGCAACAATCTGTCCAAAACAGCAACTAGGCATATTGCAAGCATCAAAACAACAAGCTACAACATCTTAACATAATAACAAAAGGCACGGGCATGATGTACAGGTAAAACATGATAAAACATGAACACTGAGCTATCTCCAGAAACCACTAGAACATGCTCAAAAGGACATGGCAAGATTGCAAATAATAACAGCCTCAAAGCTTAAGTAAATAACATCAAAGTTGCAATGTTTAGAGCTATCAAACAACATGTTACAGGAACTTAACATGGAAACCAAAGGCATGGCATGAATATACTAATTGCATAGAACAAAAGTCCTTTACTGACCATGAGCCAAAAAGGATCAGAAGATATGATGGCACCCATGTAAACATGGCAAGTTATATTACGTAATCATACATGGCAGAACAACGACAGTAGCACGTTGGTGAGCTTGAACCACTCACCACAGAGCAATACATGGCATGGCAAGGCAACCAACAGTAAGAAGAGATGGCATAGAAGCTATACATGGCAAGAACAACATCATAGCATGCACGGATCAACTACAACAACCTTGGCAAAATTGAATAACATGTAAACAATCTGCCAGGAAACATTTTATAGCAAAAGTAGAGCTCGATTGAATCAAGCTATGGCACTCCATAATTGCAAACAAAGGCATGGATGGATAGAGCATAACCATATGTTCAAAACATCCTTACTGAAGTAGCTCAAAATATGCATGGATCTCTCGGTAGCATCAAGTTAACATGGCATCAAAATATCACTAAACAGGGCTGAAATCAGCAACATCATGACACCTAGTTTGCATGCTTGTGCTAGTCACGACATAGATCACAAAAATACATGGCATACATCCCTGGAAAGATGGCATGGCATATTACAAAACACATGTAGGACTCAATATCATAGGGGCACACATCAATCATGGCAAAATGACAAAGTGCATGTTCGTTAAGAAACGAAACTAACATCACATAGCCCTCTTCCAACAGCATTTCGGGCATCAAGATGAGCTCAAATGAAAATGATGCAATGAGATGCAATGATCTACTCATCGAGACGAACAATTTGACATATTACACGCGCAAAACGGAGCAGCGATGACAGAGTTATGATGCGATGAAAATGCATGAAAATAATCACAGATTCGGGACTTAGACGAAAACAGAGGGGGGAAAAGAAAGTCAACCGGCACGGGAACCGAGGCTCGCTGGAGCGGGCCTCGCCGGAGATGACGGGGAAGGAGGCAGGCTCGCCGGAGATGGTCGGGGAGGGGCGGATCCGGCCGGCAGGGACGAGGGCGCGGTGGAGGAGGGCACCGCGCCGGGCGGAGGCGAAGCTCCATGCTGCTAAAGGTGGCGGCCGGCTGCCGGGCGGCGCAGACGAGGGGCGCCTGGCGGCGGGCGCTGGGCGGCCGGGCCGGGCGCGGAGGCGGCAGGCGGCGGCCGGGCCGGCGCGCAAAGGCGCGGGCGGAGGACCGAGGCGGCGGCGGGCGGGGCGGCGGCGGTTTCGGGCGCCGGGCGACGCGTCCGGTCGGCGGCGGGAGCCGGGCTGGGTTGCCGGCCCGAAAGCGGGCCGGGTGCGGTGGAGGGCGGGCGGCGCGTGGCGCGCCTGGTTGGAGGAGAGAGGCGGCGGGGTGACGTGGCAGGAGGTGATTGGCCGGAGCGAGGTGGCGGCTGGACGTGTCCGGCCGTTGGCGGACACGTCCGGCGGCGCGGAGGGAGGTTTTTAGGGTTAGGGGGGGATTCATCCGCGAAAAATGGAGGGGAGGACATATTTATAGGTAGAGGGAGCTAGGAGAGTCCAAATGAGGTGCGGTTTTCGGCCACGCGATCGTGATCGAACGACCGAGAGCATGGAGGGGAGTTTGCTGGGTTTTGGGCCACTTTGAAAGGGGTGTTGGGCTGCACACAAAAGAGGCTTTCAGGGTTACCCGGTTAACCGTTGGAGTATCAAACGACCTCCAAATGGCACGAAACTTGACAGGCGGTCTACCGGTGCTATACCAAGGCCACTTGTCAAACCTCGGGGCATTTCGAGACCGTTAAACACCCGCACACGAAAAGAGGTAAAAGGGGGCGCCGGGAGACATAGGAGTGTCGGATTGCAAAACGAACAACGGGGAAAATGCTCGGATGCATGAGACGAACACGTATGCAAAATGAAATGCACATGATGACATGATATGAAATGCAGATGATGACATGGCAAAGTTCAACACGCAAGTAAATGACATGGCAAAGACGACGAATAACTGACAAACACCTGGCGCATCGAACCCGGGGCGTTACAGTAGTCTACTCCTAGATTTGTGGATCTCCTTCACCTGTTGGGCCTGCGTGCCTACTCTCACGGGCCCTCTCTCCCTCTCACTCGAGGCATATATGTAAAACTCTGTAATAGAATCAATTGAGATAAGGAAACAATCTTCCAACTTGGTATCAGACTCCAGGACTCCTCATGGCCGGCACTCAGCCTCCCCTCTCCGACGACTTCTCGCAGGCCGCCACGTCGCCGGGCTCTCTCTCTGCCTCGACGGCGCCGGCCACCAACTCCTCTGCGGCCTCCTCTGTTGCCTCGTCCCCGTCGTTCATCTTCGGCACTGCTCCCTCGTTCCTCTCCAACTCCTCCGCCGCTTCTGGATCTCAGTTTGCCCCTCTCTTCAACTCCGGCACCCCACCCTCTGCCTCCCCACCTGCTCCTACCACGCGCAGCTCCATCTTCCACGATCATATCACCAACCACATCAAATTCCTTCTCAATCCCGTTGATCACAACTACCACAAATGGAAGACCTTCTTCCTCATGGTGTTGGTTCGTTATGGCGTCACACTTCCTCATAGAGCACCCACCACCACCCAACGCCCCCTCCCATTACCTTGAGCTGGATGCCCACATTGTTCTGTGGATCTACGCCACTCTCTCCGACACCATGTGCGATCATGTCGTCGGCGCCACCACCACCTTTGCCCTCTGGCACAAGATCAAGGACTACTTCCTCGCCACCCGCGCCGCCCGCTTTATGATCCTCAACCGCCAGTACCGCAATCTCAAGCAGGGGGGCCTCTCCGTCTCTGAGTACGCGCGCCGCATGAAGCAGCTCACCGACGCCCTCGCCGACATCGAGCACGGCGACACCGAGGTGGATCTCACCACGCAGTTCCTGCAAGGCCTCGACAAGCGCCTCAAAACAATTCGGGTCGTTCTTGGCGACCAGACGCTCCCCTTCGACACTGTTCTCTCCTGCGTTATCCTGGCCGAGGAGTCTCAGGCTCAGCGCGCGGCGGAAGAGAGCGCCTCGGCCTTCGCCATGTCGGGTGGTGGCTCATCGAGCGGCCCCTCCAACGCCGGTGGGCGCGCCCCCAACGACTGTGCGGATCGGTCTTCCGGCCAACCCCCCGAGCACTCCTACAGTGCTCCTCCTCCATCTGGTCGCGGGCGTGGCGACCGCTCTGGCGACGGTGGTGATCGTGGCTGCGGGCGCGGCCGTGGGCGTGGCGGTGGCCGTGGTGACAGCGGTGGTCGTGGCCACCCTCCTCCAGCACCCTTCTCCCCGTTCACCGGCTACTTCGCTCCTTATGGCATGGCACTCCCGGCCCCGCGTTCCGGCTGGATCCCTCCCAACGTGGCCGGCGTGCTCGGTCCCCGTCCGGGTGCCCATGCTTAGGCATACCAGGCGTACGCGCCCCCGACGCCGCCCGCACCATTCTACTCCGCGCCACAGCCCTCGTGGGATCACCTCGCCATGCTCAATGCCGCCTTCAGCAACGGTGGTTACCCCACTCCCCCGGCTCCCGAGTGGTACCTCGACACCGGGCGCCTCCTCACATGTCACCGGCACTCAAGGTAACCTTACCAAATCTAGTTCTTATTTAAAGCATTTACCGTCTAGCATTCTTGTTGGTAATGGGCATCATCTTCCCGTAACTGCTGTTGGTTCCACCACTCTTCCCCCTCACGACTTCCGTCTCACCGATATCCTCGTTTCACCACATGTTGTCACTAGCTTAATTTCTGTTCGCAAGTTCACTAAGGATAATTCTTGCTCTATTGAATTTTACCCGTATGGTTTTCTTGTGAAGGATCTTCGCACTCGGAAAACTCTCATGATCTCCGTTAGCCATGGCGACCTCTATCCCTTTGTCGGCAATAAACTAGCTCGGGCGTCTGCACTCCTCGCCATCACTACCGCGGATTTGTGGCATCGTCGCCTCGGGCACCCCGGCGCTCAAACTCTTGACTCCATCTCCAAAGATTTTCTTAGTGAATGTAATAAGGCTCCACACTCTCCTTGTAGTGCATGCCAACTAGGTCGCCAACCACGCCTTCCCTTCCCCTCCTCTCTTAGCAAGACTTATGCTCCCTTCGACTTAATACATTGTGATTTGTGTACCTCTCCTATTGTAAGCTTTTCTTCTTTCTAATATTATCTTGTTGTGTTGGATGACTTTACGCATTTTTCATGGACGTTTCCTCTCCGCAACAAATCCGACACCTCCACCGTTCTCCAACGCTTTTTCACTTTCGTTTACACCCAATTTCACACGGTCATCAAAAACATGCAGTGTGATAACGGCGGCAAGTTCATCAACACCTCTCTTCGTACCTTTTTCTCCACCAATGGCATCTCTTATCGCTTCTCTTGTCCCCACACATCCCCCCAAAACGGCAAGGCCGAACGTACGATTCGCACGACCAATGACATCGTGCGTACACTCCTCCTACAAGCCAACCTTCCTCCTCCCTTTTGGGTTGAGGCGCTCCACACCGCCCCTACTTGCTCAACCGGCGACCGTCCCGTGCCATTACTCCTCACACACCTCATTTTCTTCTTCATGGCGCACCCCCCTCCCACCTATGATCATCTTTGCGTTTTGGTTGCCTATGCTTTCCAAACTTGTATGCCACTATGGATCACAAACTTGCCCCACGCTCCACCCGCTGTGTTTTTCTTGGCTATGCCCTCGAGCACAAAGGCTATCGCTGCTTCGATCTCACCTCCCGACGTGTCATCGTTTCTCGCCACGTTATTTTTGAAGAAACCGTTTTTCCATACACAGCGCACCCTCCTGACCACACACCAGCCACGTCCACAGAAAATCCTCATGCAAAACCTGCCCCTCCTCCTTTACCGGATCCCCAGGCGGATCCTCCTGACGGATCTCCAGCGGCTCCCCCACCACCGGCGCCGACCGTCGCCTCGCCTAATCCCCTGCTCCCGTCGCCGCTGCCCCCGCTTCTCCAAAGACGATCTCCTCGACCGCAAGGCCGGTCCCCACGCCACGCCTGTTTCCTCCACTCGCACGCCAACCCAATCTACCTCAGATCCGCCGCCCACCAGTCCTGCCGCCCCTTCTGCTGGTCCCACCAAATCCACCTCTGATTCCGTTCCAGCCACTACCCCATCGCCACCTCTTCCCAAACATGCTATTCCCGTACAGCCACCCCAAAATTCACATAAGATGTCCACTCGAGCCAAATCCGGCTATCTTATGCCCCGCCGCTTATTCCTCGCTGATGCTTCCGGCACACCCATCTCACCCATACCACCCACCTACAAATCAGCCCTCAAGGATCCCCATTGGCGCCAAGCGATGCTCGACGAGTTTAATGCTTTATTGAATAACTCCACTTGGTCTTTGGTGCCTAAGCCTGCAGGTGCAAATGTGGTCACGGGCAAATGGATTTTTTGTCACAAATTGTCAGGACCCCGATTCCAAATCACATTGACCTAGCCGGTAACACCTCATATCACTTTACGGCCTCACGCACGGTATTCCCACGGGTGTCGCCTTACCATGGCTCGGGACCGCTTTGTGCCTTTTGGCTCACGATATGATAGTGTCGCTAGCATCCACATGACAGAGAACCCGGCCGACATGGCTAGTCGTGAACCCAAAGCGGCGCTAACCCATGGGTACAGCATACATGAATCACATCGAGCATGTCGGTCATCAACGATGAATCCTGGCTGTAGCACTGGCTAACAGGACTCGTAACCCGGCTGTAGCAGGCTAGACATGACTCGGATGTCACCGCGTGACATTTCCACGAAGGGACGTATATAGGAACGAAGTGAAACACATGCCAGCCACCAAGTGTCCAAAGCAGTAGTGTTGGGCTAGCAGGACTCCGTGAACCGGTCAGAAGCGGACTACTATCGCTCAGAAGCACTAGACTACATTTCCCCATAAGAGAGGCTGCCAAGGATAAACAACTAGATTGTCGGATCCCACACATACCAAGCATTTCAAACATGCACACAAGATGCTCAATATGTGTAAATACAACATGGCATCACAACATAACTCTACGACTCAAATATTTATTCATTAGGCCCGAGGAGCGAGATATTACAAACATGGGTCTCATGACCCAACACTCGTGAGCATACAAGTCAAAGCACAAGCGAAGCTTAACATGTCCGAGTACGTACATCTACAAATGAAAAAGGCTGAGAAGCCCGACTATCTACCAGATCCGCCGAGGGCACAAGATCGTAGCTGAGGTAACAAGCTAAACGCCAAGTCCACGCTGAACTACTAGCGAGACCGACGCCTCTCGCAAAAACATAAAATAGGCAAACGTGAGTACAAATGTACTCAAAGAAGACTTACATCGTAACTAACTACATATGCATCATTATCAAAAGGGGTGGTGGGGTTTAACGTCAAGAAGCCAGCTTTGACTCGGTGGCTAACCTGAACTACGATCGCAAGTAACTCTTTTGAGGTGGCGCACACGAGTCCACATATTCACCATATCAATACACTACTATGGACCCGCCCCGCCTCCCTACGAGAACGCCATCCATAGCACTCACGCTTATCTTGCGCATTTTAGAGTATCCACTTTCACTTGTCTATGAACTGTTATAGGCAACCCGAAGTCCTTTACCATGACACGGCTATTCAATAGATCATATTAACCCCGCAGGTGTACTTCTTCACACACGCCTCACCACTTACCGCTGTTTGCACGACATGTACTCGCAACCTTCAAGGGAAGCCCAACGTGGTGTCGGCCACGGCCTACCTAAACACTCAAGTCCCTAGTCCAGGTTTATCGCCTATTCGGTTCCATCCGCAGGAGTCCGCCGAGGTTTCCACTAACGCCCCGAACGATGTGTGCAGGGTTCCCAGATACCAAACGGGCATAATGTACACCGGCCATGGTGTATCTACCGCATCATAGCCCACCCCTAGGGTCAGCGCTATGCACGGCCTCCAACACATATCCTACAAACACCGTAAACTAGTTGCAACTCCCGGACAGAGAACAAGGGTGGTTAAGAAGCCGAGAGGGTCCATTGGTTTCGGGCCCAATGCGTGGTAGTAACTGTTTCATGGATCACAAACACGTAACTCGTTCCCGAGGACGGCTGCAATGAGACAACCCACCATGTACTCCTACATGGCCTCTCACCGCTACCTTTACCAAATCGTGTTCACACACTTAGCTCTCAACAAGAGGGACATGTTCACACACCATTCCAATTCATTCCCGATGAATCGACCTGACTCAACTCTAAGCAAGAGCGGCATGACAAACAAGCATGAATGAGTAGGCACAACAGGGCTCAAACAACTCCTACTCATGCTAGTGGGTTTCATCTATTTATCGTGGAATGACAGTCATGCAGAGGATAAGGGGTTCAGCTACCGCAGCAAGTAAAGATGAATCGTTATTGTCCTAATGCAGTAAAAGAGAGCAGGAGCGAGAGAGTGGGATTGTATCGGAATGAACAAGGGGGTTTTTCTTGCCTGGCACTTCTGAAGATAATATAGTTCTTCATCGATGTCATCGAACTCATCGCCGGAACCACGTCTACCGAGAGGGGACAAACACCGGTAAACAAGGAAGAACACAATCAATGCAATGCACAATATGATGCATGATCATGACATGGCAACATGCTGGTGTTTTGAGCTAATGCAACTAACAACAAAGTTAAATGAAGTTGGTTTGAACCAAAGGTTCAAATTCAAACTTCATATGTGATTTTTCAAATGCCAAACATATGATTTGCCCTATTCAGCAACTATAAGTTGTTCCAACATGCATGAAAATGGTACAGATGGATTCCTTGAATTTTTCTGATAATTTTTCATATATAATTTGTTTTATTTGGAGTTATGGTTGAATTCCTATGAATTTTAGAAGTTTTGGGCATTTTCTGGAATTTCCTGTAAAAGAATAAATCTAGAAAAGAGTTATTGCATCAGCATGACGTCACTGTGATGTCAATGGTCAACGGGCGCGGTCCAGGTCAAACTGACCTGTGGGGCCCATTGGTCAGTGACTCGGGGCTGGTTAGTGTCACATACAAGTGGGCCCAACATCGTCCATGTCACTTGGTCAAAGCCGACGACGTGGGGCCACCGTGATTAGTTAAGACTAAACAGAAAATAACCGTGGTTGATTAACGCGGGTCCCATATGTAAGTGGGTCAGGGGTTAATGGTGGGGATTAGCGCTAACTAGATGGCCACGCCGACAATCGCCGGAGCGTCGCCGACGGTGACCTCGAACCGCGGGCGGAGTTCGCTTTGACTCGCCAGAGGCGACGGATCGACGTGCTGTGGGCACCGTAGGTAGCTCGTGCCCGGCGCATCCTGGGAGACCAACGGAGGTGCCGGGTGGCCGGCGTTTCGGAAGCGAAGCCAGGGCGGCGGCCGGAGCTCGGCCAGGCGGTGTGCGGGCTGCGGGTGCGGAAAACCAAACGAGGGATAAGCGAGTCCCGAGGTAGCTAGGAGCTCGCTAGGCTCGTGGGTCTCGAAAAAGAAGAAGACGGCAGCGCCATGCCCGCGCCCATGGCGGACGGCGGCGCCGCACGGTGGCTAGCACGATTACAGCGGGAAGAACCATAGAGAGAGAGGGGAACGAGGAGAGCTCACGGCGGGCTAGCAGAGGCGGCAGCGAGGTCGGGAAGCTCTGGGACGCACCGAATCGGACGGTGGAGATCGCCGTAGAGGCGGCGGCGAGGACGGCGGGATGACGCTGTGGCTCCTGCGCGTCGCGGCGCTGGTGTGTAGCTCCACGGGTCGTGGCGGAGCTCGGACGCGGAGAGGAAGCGAGGGGTGGCTGTGGCCGCGGTTGGTGCTCGCTGGCGAGCCGCGGTGGCTTCGGCCATGGCGAGGAGAAGCAGAGGAGCGAGGGGAAAGCGAGCAGAGGGAGAGGGTTCGATGCGGACGGAAGCGGTGGGGTCATCCGCGTCGTCGACGTGTCTCGGGGAGCAGCCAGACAGCTGCTGCGTGGCGTGTGCGTGTGAGCGCTGTCGGGCACACGCCTGCCCTCCTCGGGCGGTGGAGAAGACGTGGCAGCATCGGTGGGCTGGACCTGTAACTGGGCCGGCAGGGCTAGACAGTGAGGCTGTAAGATTTCCTGCTCTCCTGTTTTTCCTATTTCTGTTTTTCTATTTTGTTCTGTTTTGTTTTAGTTTAGTAAAAATACTAAACCATTTTATAAAATCCTGAAAATAGTTATGTGGCTAGAACTAAAATATACCAAACCACATAAAATGTTCCAGAATTATTGGACATATATTATTTATATATCAAATATATATCCAATGCAAATAGTTATTGAATTAATTCAAAGGCCCAAAATAAATGTTTGAGTCACTCCAAAAATATTGGTTTGCATTTTACCTCATGCCAATATTTTTACAGTAATAACAGAACATTTTCTTGACTCATTTGATGAGATTTAAATGTTGGTTATTTTTAGAGGTTTTCTGAGGCTTTTAAAAACTCCTCAATTCAAGTTTCATTTGAATTTAAACATGATGCATGGAAGCTAAAGCAAAGACAAGCAAGGCCTGAACTGGGGCTGTGACAACTCACCCCCACTAAACAAGAATCTCGACCCGAGATTCAAGACGTGAGGTAAGAAGACAGAGGGGACACAAAGCTAGCACAATCTTCACGATCCAGGTTGCACTTCAAATAAACGTTGATTCAATCACCATCTTTGTCTCTATGTCTTGCTCTGAGTACTCCAACTATCATGACAACGAGAGGAAAAGGATAACTCTAGAAGGATCGATCTTCTCGAAGATCGAACAACTCAGGATCACTCATTGAGTGAGACATTGAAACATCTCTCGAGCTGAGACACGAAACACATCGAGAGAGATGGAAGAACAACGATAGGGTTTGATTTGGTGGGCAACAATTCCACGCCTAGAAAGATGGTGGATGGTGTCAAGGTGGCGAGGAAATAATTGCTATGATCCCGTGAACGGGCACCTTGGAAAAGGCGACTCGTTGACTGCTCCCTTAAGTGGCAAAAGAATTACTTTTGATCTATAGATCATTGAAACTCTTCATACCAGCTTAAGGCAATTTACAATCGATCATTTGAAGGAGTTCGAAAGAATGACATACTCAGACTAGAATGGATGATGTGGACTACCTTGTTGAAGACAACGCGATGGATGATTTTGCTTATCATCGGAAATGGATGGGACCCATGGTAGGGCCACTTCTGAAGATGATCCTGAACAACAACTGCCGAGGAGGGCAGCCCATGGAAGTTGGCACAATGGCGGTGTAAGCTGGGAAAAAAATGCAAATGCTGGGAATGGTCCAACCATCATATCCGCCTGAGATTCAGATCCGATTGGTGATAGGATACATCGGACTCAGCATGTCCGAAAAGAAAGGTCGCAACACAAATCGACGGGATGACGCTATAGATTCTCGGATATGAACTACGATAGCAAGCTCCAAAACATGAGCTGGTTCTCTACACACATGTGAACATGCTGTCCTAGACAAACATGATCACATGGTAGTCTTATAATGAAACACTACCGAGTTCAGGTTGGGAACCATCATCGAGGATAACGAAGTCCTAACATAAGTCATGACTAGTTGTTATGAAGGAACTCCTTCTCCTTGAACAAATCAATCAGTGCTTGGTGTGCTAGGAATACATATAGGATGAAGGTTGCAAGTCTCCAGACTACAGAATACTTCGCACGTATGCATGACTGATTTGGGATGATTCCAAAGGAAACAAAACAAACCTTTCTCATATTCATGGCGACAACTTACACCTAACGCACTGAATTCGAGGAAGTCACTTCTTCCATCCAAGCATAGGCTTCATGAACGGCACACGAAGAAATGCTTACACAAGTTTCCAACACTAGGTTGATGTTCAACATGACTCATGGGGGAGAAAAAATGCTGCTAATGGGCTCAACAGCAACTCATCGGAATTTCCATATCACTGGACTTCCACCATCATGTGAACACGGTGATAGCATTGGTCAGACCAAAAGATGTAATAGTATATGCTCGAGGGATCAACCACGAGTAAGACAACATTACGAGCATCGTTGGTACTGATTTGATTTGACGATAGCCCACACTCAAATCAAAGGATTGATAAGACAATAGGTCCAAGAATCGATCACAGGACCAATCGATGAAGATATCATCTTTCTTCAACACACACTACACAAGAATATCCCTTTGGAACGAACTAAGTTAGGCAAGCTTTTATCTTCCAACTCTCCAAGTTGTTGTCTAGCTTAACCAACTAGCTCAGGGATATCCAACACAGATTCTTGAAGAAAGGGTGGTTCACAAGAAACCAACTTGATCACGAGCTCAACATAACAGTCAGGAAACAACCCGGTAACACTTCCAAGAAGATATTTGGAAAGTCACGAACCACCGGTATGTTACTAAGCTCGAGAACAATCTTGCTTTTGAGGGCAAGACGATATGATCAAATAAGCAAGAGATTGAATAATCCTAACTCATTGCTTGAAGGGTGCACCAGAAATAAGGACTAGGTAGCATGATCAATCTTAGTATGATGATTTAATAACCAACACACTAAGAATGAGAATATTGTCCATTAACTACCAAGCAACGAGTTGCTCGGAGTATTGATTTCACACATCACAATTCACTTGTCGGCATTCCAGTTACAACAACACGAGGACCGAGGAATGAATGATGATGGTGAGAAGTATCACTACGTCAAAAATTCATGAGAGTTGGTGCAGTTCTCATGACAATTCTGACATAAAGGGGGTAATACTCCAAGGTAGAACAGAACAAAGCTGAATTGGCATTTTGATCTCATGGATACAACTACTTTGACCCAATCCTAGAAATGGATGAGGTACTGGAGTTTGTTTCTCCTAGTCATTCCGAAATAGAATGGCTTGACGGACCACAAGGATAATAGGCATCGATAAACACGATCGCACACATACCCTTGACTATCAGTTGATAGACGAGAGTCAGAATACAACTAAAGAGGGATAACTCAAGGAAAATATAACTTTTCGAGTTGTGGGGGCATGGATTAGTATGTCGAGCAAAGTTCAACATTTCTTCCGAATAGCCCATGCGGAAAGGGTAGAACTGGCAAATTCACAATTATATATGGAGAACTCCTCAAGAGTACTCTGATTGTGATCCTTCGGTTCAGCGAGGAACTTCTGCCATAAGCGGTTCATAGTATTTGGAAGAAGGAAATACCACGGACCTCGAGGACTATCGCAGTTACTAGTATCCTAAAGGAACTAGCAAACACTATCAACATGAGGTAAGTAGGGGAATCTCGGTTCGAAACCCGTGAGTAGAATGCCTACTACTAAATGGCATCACGGGATGCTTTCGAGAATGGTGGCCAGAGTTATCACACCGGGACACAAAACATGGCTAGATTACTAGGTGGTCTTCTAAGATACCTATGGTCATAATAATAACTCCAACATATATGTCGAGGCAATAGGGTACCTCAACTCACCGATTAGTGTGATTAACCCGCCCAAAGAGACATCGAAATGGGAAGAACGAATTTGCAAATGCATCGATTGTTTGGAAACCCGATAACTTGACATCATAACGGCTGTAAATGCTCAAAAGATTTGAGACATCATGCAAAATGGTGGCATAACCACTCAACATCACAATATCAAGATTTCGAGACCAGCTATGAACATACGGAAGTAGTAAAACTGAATTGAGACTTAAAACCAACAATCTTAAAAGTCTATGGATTAGTAACACGCCATCCCGATAGATAGACGAGAAGCCTAGTTCTTAAACCCCGAGAAGAGAAGAGGTTGACTCAGATCGAGGGCCATGAGGTATAAGGAGTAAAAAGAGCCTTACGCCCTTCCACAATCAATTCCTTACATAACTAAAGCATTTCTAGACACAACTTCGACCAGTTTGGCTTGGTAATCCCACAGCAGTCAAAGCTCGATACCAACGCTGTCAGACCCCGATTCCAAATCACATCGACCTAGCCGGTAACACCTCATATCACTTTGTGGCCTCACGCATGGTATTCCCACGGTGTCGCCTTACCATGGCCCGGGACCGCTTATGCTTTTGGCTCACGATATGATAGTGTCGCTATCATCCACATGACAGAGAACCCGGCCGACATGGCTAGTCGTGGAACCCAAAGCGGCGCTTAACCCATGGGGACAGCATACATGAATCACATCAAGCATGTCGGTCATCAACGATGAATCCGGGCTGTAGCACTGGCTAACAGACTCCGCAACCCGGCTGTAGCAGAGTTAGGCAGACTCTGGATATCACCGCGTGACATTTCGTAGGGATGTATATAGGAACGGTGAAACACATGCCGCCACCAAATGTCCAAAGAAGTAGTGCTGGGTTAGCAGGACTCCGTGAACCTGGCAGAAGCGGACTACTATCGCCAGAAGCACTAGACTACATTTCCCATAAGAGAGGCTGCCAAGGATAAACAACTAGATTGTCGGATCCCGCACATACCAAGCATTTCAAACATGCACACAAGATGCTCAATATGTGTAAATACAACATGGCATCACAACATAACTCTACGACTCAAATATTTATTCATTAGGCCCGAGGAGCGAGATATTACAAACATGGGTCTCATGACCCAACACTCGTGAGCATACAAGTCAAAGCACAAGAGGAAGCTTAACATGTCCGAGTACGTACATCTACAAATGAAAAAGGCTGAGAAGCCCGACTATCTACCAGATCCGCCGAGGGCACAAGATCGTAGCTGAGGTAACAAGCTAAACGTCAAGTCCACGCTGAACTACTAGCTAGACCGACGCCTCTCGCAAAAACATAAAATAGGCAAACGTGAGTACAAATGTACTCAGCAAGACTTACATCGAACTAACTACATATGCATCATTATCAAAAGCGGGTGGTGGAGTTTAACGGCAGCAAGCCAGCTTTGACTCGTGGCTAACCTGAACTACGAACGCAAGTAACTCTTTTGAGGTGGCACACGAGTCCACATATTCACCATATCAATACACCACTATGGACCCGCCCCGCCTCCCTACGAGAACGCCATCCATAGCACTCACGCTTATCTTGCGATTTTAGAGTTGTGACGCCGATTCAATCGACACTAATCATGCACGCAAATGTGTACGATCAAGATCAAGGACTCACGGAAGATATCACAACACAACTCTACAAATAAAATAAGTCATACAAGCATCATAATACAAGCCGGGGCCTCGAGGGCTCGAATACAAGTGCTCGATCATAGACGAAGTCAGCGGAAGCAACAATATCTCGAGTACGTACATAAGTTAAACAAGGTGCCATAAGATGGCTAGCACAAACCGGGATACAGACGAAGAGGAGCAGGCCTCCCGCCGGGATCCTCCTAGGTCAGTCCGGTCGTCGCCGCCGGGCTGCACGTAGTAGTAGGCGCCCGAGTAGTAGTCGCCATAGGCGGCGCGTTTAGCTCCTGGCTCCATCGCCGATTGCAGCAATCGAGTAGAGATAGGGGAAAAGGGGAACAAGGCAACCGTGAGTACTCATCCAAAGTACTCGCAAGCAAGGAGCTACACTACTTATGCATGGATATATGGGTAAAGGCCATATCGCTGGACTGAACGCAGAATGCCGTAATAAGAGGGGATAGTTAGTCTTAACGAAGACTACGCTTCGACACTGCCTTGCAACAGATGTAAGAGGACGGACGAAGTCCTCCAAGTAACATCATATAGCAATAATCCTACCCGCAATCCCCGCCATAACCCCGAGCGAGAGCGACCACCGTTGTATCCGCACTTGGAAGGGTGTGTTTTATCAAGTATCCGGTTCTAGTTGTCATAAGCTCAAGGTACAACTCCAAGTCGCCCTGTTATCAAGATCACGGCTATCCGAATAGATTAATCACCGCAGGGTGCACCATCTTACCCAAAGACGCTTGATCCCATTTGGCCGACACACTTTCTCGGTCATGCCCGCCGCTGAAGATCAACACGCCGCAGCCCCACCTAGGCACAACAGAGAGGCCAACACGCCGTCTAAACCTAAGCGCGCCAGGGTCCGGGCCCATCGCCTCGAAAGCACACCCGCACGCTTGCGACGTGGCCGGAAGCGCACCTAGCCCATCAGCGCTCCAGCCCAATCCGCGCCGCCGCCCGTCACGACGCCTCAAGTATTTCGGCCGATACCACGACGCCGGATACCCATAACTACTCCCCAGAGATGGTTAGTGCGATAAGCTCAGAGCCAACCCAGATCAAATACCAAGACCTCGTTAAGCGTGTTAAGTAACCGCGAACGCCGAACAGGCCAGGCCCACTCTCTCCTAGGCGGTCTCAACCTGCCCCGCCGCTCCGCCACAATGATCCACTCATGGGTGCTCCATCACCAATTCGACTTTAGTCTCCACATGTATCATGTATAAGTATATAGTATATACCCGTGATCAACTCCCGAGTGATCACGGCCCGATAGTATAGCACGCGACGGACAAGAAAGTAGGGCCACAGATGAAAGTACTAGCATCCTATACTAAGCATATAGGATTGCGTAAGGTAACAACAGAGTTACAAGGACAAAGCTATGCAAAGAAAGATAGGAATATCCAAAACAAGAATATGCTATACTACTCTAATGCAAGCAAAGGTTTATAAGAGTAGGCGATATCCGTGATCAAGGGGGGGGCTTGCCTGGTTGCTCGCAAGAGAGAGGGTCGCCAAGACCGTAGTCGAACCGCCACCGCAGGCCCGGTCTCAGAGTCTACCGGAGAGAAGAGGGGAAGAAACAATGAATACAAAGTAAACAGATGCATAACGATGCATGATATGTCGAGAAGCGATGCTAGGCGTGTTCTAACGTGGTATGAGGGGGGTACCGTTAGGGGAAAGCATCCGGAAGTTTTCCTGCCCGGACGTCGTCCGACGGATGAACCGGAGAGGAAAGTTTGCAGGTTCGATAGGTTAGGGTGTGTGGTGGACGAACGGACCGCGATCCGGATTCGCCTCGCCGCTCGAGCAACTTTCATGTTGAAAATATTTTAACCGGATTACGGATTAAAAGATATGATTTTAAAAGATTTTATTAATTTCTGAAATTTTATTAATCATTTAATTAATTTCGAAAATGCATTTATGACATCAGATGATGTCATGCCGACGCTATCAGACAACAGGGTTGACTGAGTCAACCCTGACAGGTGGGTCCCGCATGACATTCACTAATGACTAATTAACCTAATCAGATTTAATTAACATTACTTAATTTCAGAAATGATTAGTTTAATTTATTTTCATTTTATTTTAATTCCCTTTTCTTTCTTTTTTTTTGAAAACGTTCTGGGCACGGGGGCCCGCATGTAAGTGGCCCAGAGGGGCAAACGGATCGGGCGCGCGGGCGATGCCCGAACCCGATCGGGCGCGATCTGTGGGCTGGCGCGGCGGCGCGCCTACCGAGGCCAACGGGGACCGGGCGCCCGAGGCCACGGCGGCCGGGGCAGCAGCCACGGCGCGACCGCCGGCGGCGAGCGGCGCCGAGGCGACGGAGGGGGGGGGTTCGGGCCGGCCGAGCGCCGCAAGGTGGGGGAAGAGGGCTCGGTCGAAGTGCGAGGGCGCCAAAGGGGCGCCGAGATGGCGCGACGTGGGGGGGGAAGGGGGGAGAGGCCATGCGGTGGCTGGGGCGGTCGGGGCCTCGAACGGCCGGATCCGGCGAGGGGGGAAGGAGAGAACGGGGGGGGGGTCGGGCGAGCTGCTGGCGGCCAAGCCGGGCGACGGGCCACAAGGCCGAACGGGAGAGGAGAGGGAACGGGAAAGAGGGCGGCGGGCTGCTGGGGGATTCGGGCCGGGCGACGAGGCGGGCCGGTGGCTGATTTGGGAGGGAGGAGAGTGGAG
This sequence comes from Aegilops longissima, assembly GCA_021605205.1. NCBI lineage: Eukaryota > Viridiplantae > Streptophyta > Magnoliopsida > Poales > Poaceae > Aegilops > Aegilops longissima. The sequence continues at coordinate 97,607,999 of CM038678.1, read as the reverse complement.
AGGGCCTCTGTGGGGAGTCGGGTCAGGCAAAGCGGCACGGTGGAGGCCGGTGATGACCAAGGGGAGGCGGTCGGGGAGCAGGCCGGCGACGGGAGGGCCGGGCTGACCACATGATGGGTGCCCGGCTGGGGGCGATGGAGGGAGGAGGGAGGGCTCAGGTGGTGAGGAGGAGGAGGGGTTGGGGTCATGGTGGGCGGGGCGGGGCCAGGCGAGGTGGGGCGCGGGGGGGTGGCTCGGTCGGGGTTCCTCCCCCGATCCAGATCGGGTGAGGGCGAGGTGGAGGGGCGCGGGGGGATGGGAGGCGGCTAGGGTTGCTGGGGTGGGGGTATGTGCTGGGCCGGGCGGGGGGGGAATGGGCTGGGAAGGCCAAGTGGGGAGGGGGATGGGCCAGGGGGAATGGGCCAAGGGGGGGTTTTCCCCCTCCTTTTATTTTGTTTTTCTTTTATTATTTTTCTTTTTCTGTTTTTAGTTTATTTAAAATGCCAGAGCACTTTACAAAAATTAGTGCACCCCACCAATATTAGGTTAGCTATTTTAGACAACCCCCGAACATTTTAGATTTTGTTTTTGAAACTTTTCATCGTTTGCTTTTGTTTTGTTTTTGTTTTAGAGCGGATTCAATCATCGTGAGGTTAGTCACAAGAATCGGGTGATTACTGCTCCCTAATCATCCGGTGTTACAAATCTCCTCCATTACAAGAAATCTCGCCCCAGATTTAGGAGGTAGAAGGAAAGAGTGCGGATATTCATTCAAGACGATCCTCACGCTCCTGTGTGGCTTCGCCTTCGAGTGATTCACCATCGGACTTTGAGGAACTTGATCGCCTTCGACGTGTGCGGCGCTCAGCTTGGTCAAGAATACGGACCGGATGCTCTTTATAGGAGAGGTCATGTTGCAATTCGAGCACTTCATGGTCCACCGCCGGATTGGGTCCTTGAAGCAGCGCCGGAGTTGGGACACGTGGAACACATCGTGAACTCCGAGAAAGGTTCGCGGAAGCTCCAGCTTGATAAGCCACTTTTCCACGCCTTTCCAGAATAGTGAAAGGGCCAATATAGCGAGGAGCTAACTTGCCTTGATCCCGGCGGTGAGCACCCTTCATTGGTGTAACGCGAAGATAGGCCTTTTCGCCAAAGTTGATAGACCATGTCTTTGTGATGACGGTCATAATTACTTTTGACGCGATCGAAAGCAGTCTTGAGATTCTCGCGAATAATGCGGACTTGTTCTTCGCATGTTGATAATATCCGGACCAAGAGTGGACGCTCCCCGCTTTCGACCAGTTCGAGGGGTTCGCACTTTCGCCCATATAACACTTCAAGGGGGCCATCTTCGACTAGCTTGATAGCTATTATTATAAGAGAACTCAGCATACGGAGAGATTCCTCCCATTTCTTGCCGATGGAACGACACAAGCTCAAGCATGTCTTCGAGAATTTGGCTGACACGCTCAACTTGCCCTTGTGATCATGGATGAAAAGCAGATCGAAAGATAAATGAGTCCCCATAGCTTGAAAACTTGCCCGTAATCTTGAAGTGAATAAGCTACCACGGTCCGAACCGACAACCAGTGGAATACCGTGAAGTGAAACAATTTCGACATATAGAGCGCTGCAAGCTGGTTTAAAGGATCGCTTTTTGACCGCCGTAAAATGTGCAACTTTAGAGAGCCGGTCAATCACGACAAGAATAGCATCATTACCTTTCGCGATATGGGAAATCCAAAGGATTTAAGTCCATTTCAACATGGTCCCATTTCCATTCGGGAATAGAGATAGGTTGCAGAGTTCCAAGAGGCCTTTGATGTTCGCTTTGATACGACGGCAAACGCCACACTCGTAAACATAGCGAGCAATGTCCCGCTTCATATTAGACCACCGTAATCTCTCGATTTAATGTCTTGATACATCTTTGTACCGCCAGATGGATACATAGAGGCGATCATGAGCTTCTTTCATAACCTTTCGAGTCATATTCAGATTTTCCTTCTTACACGGCACCACTAGGCGGCCTTTGAAGTACAAGGCGCCATCCTCAAAGAATAGTGAAGGATGAGGGATTTCTCTCCCGACGCCTTGTTTAAGCTTGTAGACTTCAGAGTCAAATCCTGCATTGTCTTTATGGTGCCCACGAGATCGGGTTCAACAGCCGTGGTATAGAGGGAACCCTGGGGAACAACACGGAGATTCATCTTTGAACTCCGGAGGAGGGGAGCGAAAGTGCACCAGGAACAATATGAAGGTTCAGCTTTCAATTCTTCAACAAGTGGGGCTGAACTTTGTGAACTCAAGGTGGTTGCAAGAAGACTTATGCTCAAGGCATCAACCATTACATTAGCCTTGCTCGGCGATAGGAAATACCCAAATCAAAGTCTGCAACGGTCTCCATCCATCTCTCGCCGACGGAGGTTCAGGTCTGGCTGAGTAAACAGATACTTCAGACTTTGGTGGTCGGTGTAGATCTCGCAACGACACCGAGAAGGTAATGTCGCCAACGCTTTAGTGCATGAATGACGGCAGCAAGTTCGAGGTCATGAACTGGGTAGTTCTCCTCGTGAGGGCGAATCTGCCGAGAGGCATAAGCAACTACTTTGCGCTCTGCATTAGGACACCGCCTAAACCTTGACGGATGCGCCGCAGATAAATGACGAAGTCCTTCTTAGTATCGGAGGAGCTAGCACCGGGCAGACGTCAACTTGTCTTTGAGTGCCCGGAAACTTTCCCGACACTTATTTGTCCATTGGAATTTGACGCCTTATGCAACAAAGTTAGTCGAGGTTCGGCAATCTTGGAGAAGTTCTCATTTAATCGACGGCAATAGCTGGCGAGACCGAGAAAACTTCGACTTGCTTAACGCTCTTCGGAGGAGTCTAATCGAGAATAGCCTGAACTCGTTTCAGGTTGACGGCAATACCATCCTTAGAGATGACATGCCCAAGATAGGTTACTTCGGAAGCCGAATTCACACTTGGAGAACTTGGCATAGAGTTGATGCTCTCGTAGCTTTTCCAAAGACAAGACTAAGATGTTCAGATGTTCTTCTTCATTCTTGAATAGATCAGATATCATCCAGATAAACCACGCATTTAACTTGTCGAGGTAATCCATGAATATATAGTTCATCAAAGCAGAGAAGGTGGCTGGAGCATTGGTTAAGCCGAAGACATGACGGTGTACTCGTATGAACCATAACGAGTCACTAATGCGGTCTTGGGGATATCCTCCTCACTTAACACGGATCTGGTGGTAACCCAACCTCAAGTCGAAGTTTCGAGAACACGGACGAACCAGCCAATTGATCATAAAGATCATTGATCCGAGGAAGAGGATACTTATTCGAATGGTAGCTTGATTTATAGGACGGTAGTCTTGGACCAATCGGTTTGTCCCATCCTTCTTCTTGACAAAGAGAGAAGGTGCTCCCCAAGGAGAGCAACTTGGGCGTAATGAAGCCGCTTTGGAGAGATTTGTCGATTTCTCCTTTAGTTCAAGGAGTTCGCGCGGCGGCATCTTGTAGGGTCGCTTGGCTATAGGAGTGGTGCCGGTTTCAAGTCGATGACTAATTCGACAGCTCTAGCAGGGGAATCCTCGAAGTTCTTCAGAAAGACGCCTTGGAAATCGCAAACGACAGTGAATGTTTTCAATTCCTCGAGGGTGCGCGCTCAATGCATTCAATGCATAGAGCCTTGCCTCGCATCTTGAACCGCGAGCATTGTAGCTATTATTTCATCGAAGGTTGTAGCAGATGGACGGTCTTAGTGGCGCAAACGATTGACGCCAGATGCGCTTTCAACCAATCCATCCCCAAAATAAGGTCGATGTTAGACGCCTTCGTGATAATGGGGAGGCATAGAATTCCAGCCCTTCGATTCCCACGGGACGCCGACGCCAACCATGGAGGTTTGACATTGTCCCAATGGGGTTTTTACCACTCATCAAGAGTTCATCTCTTCACACTTAACGCCGGCTTGTATGCAAAGTCTTCGACATGAATGAATGCGATGCTCTGAATCAATAAAACAGATGCGTGTACTGAATTTACGAGGAGTGTACCCATCACAAGAGCAGGCTGGTCTTGAGCTTCGCTCAGATCAACGTGGTTGGCCCGAGCTTGCCCATAAGACTTGCCGTTGTTGTTGCGGTTCGTTGTTTCCACGGCCACTGCCGAAGGGCCACTGATTCTGGTTCTCGTTGCATTCTCTAGCACGGTGTCCCGCTGTCCGCACCAAGCATAAGCCATTATTTGGAGGGAACAGAGCTTGGGGTGGTGGAGCTGGAAGCTTCGCTGCTTAGTTGTAGGCGCACGAGGTGTAGCATAGTTCGCTTTGAAGGTGAGCATTCGGCCGGTACATGCTGTTGGGAATCCATATCTTGCGCTCATGAGGACGGGCCCAAGATGAGCCCGTGTCACGGTTGCACTGTTAGAGCTCGTATTCCTGCGCACCAGTTTCGACATTGATAGCTTTGTTCACCAAGGTGGCGAAATCAGCAAAGTCGCACTAGGAGTGCGAGCTTGATGTCGCCTTGAAGACCGTCACGAACTTCTCTTGTCTCAAGGCATCAGTTGCAATATCCTCTTCAAGATAGCGAGACAAGTCCAAGAACTCGCCGATAGGCTTCAACAGTCTTGTTGCCTTGGGTGAGGTTATGAACTCACGCTTCTTCCGTCCATGACCCTTGAGGGATGAAGGGCACGAAGGCAGCCCGAAGTCCGCCAGTGATGAGTGTTCCAACTGGCAGAGTACGCCGTGGCTGTCCCACCATTGAGCTGCGTGTCCTTCAGAAGAAGGAAGCAAAAGTGACATAGCTGGTAGGGGCTACATCAGCAGACTCCATCTCATAGGTGATGTCACGGAGCCACCATCAAGATCCAATGGCTGAGTTGAGCTGCGGTACACGCCGGGTTCAGCGTATGAAATCCCGCAGAGTTGTCCCGCTTGGGTGTGGTGCATATTCGGGCGAGGAACTGAGCCATCATGTTCTCCATGAACTGGCGATTCATCTCGAGCTGTTGGATCATACCAGCCATGTACTCAGCGGTGGGAAGTTGGCACCACGACCACGACCTGCTGGCCTAACCATCCTGCTATTATATAACAGGTAGTTCAGATTTGAGAAATTAAGCAAGAGACAGAATCATTCATGATGAAACATGCATAATGAAAGCAGATGATGGGAACTACATAGTAGTTGGCATATCTTACAAAAGGAATCATGCGAGAGTTCGATACATAGAGTCCAAGACATAGACTACTACATCATAGGCGGCACATGTGCTCATGGCGAATACATCAAATACTAACAAGCAAGTCTACATCGGTCCCACGCGACATCATGGAGGTAGTCAGAGCTCTAAAGTCGATAGTGCGGCAAAGGATAGTCCTCCACGCAGTGACTGGGGCCGCGGATACTCGTGCTGTATCCGACGCCCGTGTGGCGAAAAGGGGCTGGCGCGGAGAGTAGCCTCCCACGCCCCGCCAACCGACACCCCGGGCATCACGGTCCTGGCTGGGTAGATCGCAGAACGCGTAGCTCTCCGGATCGGACAAAGGGTGCATCAGCGCCGAGCACGGTAGAGGTGCCGACGGGTGATGTACAACTCGTGGCGAAGAGCTCGGTTAGCTCGATCCAGCCCATCGCGATGCGTAACAAAGTTCGATGGTGGAAGGGCTCTCTCGTGACAAAGGGTGTAGGCAGCAGGTAGTAACCTCCTCACCAACATCGACGCGATAGCAATGTGCCTCAAGGGGAGGTGTCCAACTCGATACTCGCACGAAGACGGTCGAGCAGCATAAGCAGCATCGTGGACTGCCATATCGATGGTCACCCAACTCCATGTGCGTGTGCAGACAAGAGTGGACCCATACTCCCGAGAGTAGAGGTGGACGATGGCGCTGCATCGCTGCTCCGGTTGTAGTCCCGGTACTCCTCATAGACGGTGTACTCAGGTGCCAGCGATAACCCAGATAGGTCATCATCTCGCTAGCACCGCAGGTGATCCCGAGGCACCAATGGCCGTCGTGTGGCGCACGACCTGCCTCGTGGGTTCCATCTTTCTTCAACACACACTACACAAGAATTGATAAGACAATAGGTCCAGCAACTGATCACAGGGACCAATCGATGAAGATATCATCTTTCTTCAACACACACTACACAAGAATATCCCTTTGGAACGAACTAAGTTAGGCAAGCTTTTATCTTCCAACTCTCCAAGTTGTTGTCTAGCTTAACCAACTAGCTCGTGGATATCCAACACAGATTCTTGAAGAAAGGGTGGTTCACAAGAAACCAACTTGATCACGAGCTCAACATAATACCAGAAACAACCCGCAACACTTCCAAGAAGATATTTGGAAAGTCACGAACCACCGGTATGTTACTAAGCTCGAGAACAATCTTGCTTTTGAGGGCAAGACGATATGATCAAATAAGCAAGAGATTGAATAATCCTAACTCATTGCTTGAAGGGTGCACCGTAAATAAGGACTAGGTAGATGATCAATCTTAGTATGATGATTTAATAACCAACACACTAAGAATGAGAATATTGTCCATTAACTACCAAGCAACGAGTTGCTCGAGTATTGATTTCACACATCACAATTCACTTGTCGGCATTCCAGTTACAACAACACGAGGACCGAGGAATGAATGATGATGGTGAGAAGTATCACTACGCCAAAAATTCATGAGAGTTGGTGCGTTCTCATGACAATTCGACATAAAGGGGTAATACTCAAGGTAGAATGAACAAAGCTGAATTGGCATTTTGATCTCATGGATACAACTACTTTGACCCAATCCTAGAAATGGATGAGGTATCGGAGTTTGTTTCTCCTAGTCATTCAAATAGAATGGCTTGACGGACCACAAGGATAATAGGCATCGATAAACACGATCGCACACATACCCTTGACTATCAGTTGATAGACGAGAGTCAGAATACAACTAAAGAGGGATAACTCAAGGAAAATATAACTTTTCGAGTTGTGGGGGCATGGATTAGTATGTCGAGCAAAGTTCAACATTTCTTCCGAATAGCCCATGCGGAAAGGGTAGAACTGGCAAATTCACAATTATATATGGAGAACTCCTCAAGAGTACTCTGATTGTGATCCTTCGGTTCAGCGAGGAACTTCTGCCATAAGCGGTTCATAGTATTTGGAAGAAGGAAATACCACGGACCTCGAGGACTATCGCAAAGTTACTAGTATCCTAAAGGAACTAGCAAACACTATCAACATGAGGTAAGTAGGGGGAATCTCGGGTTCAGAAACCCAGGAGTAGAATGCCTACTACTAAATGGCATCACGGGATGCTTTCGAGAATGGTGGCCAGAGTTATCACACCGGGACACAAAACATGGCTAGATTACTAGGTGGTCTTCTAAGATACCTATGGTCATAATAATAACTCCAACATATATGTCGAGGCAATAGGGTACCTCAACTCACCGATTAGTGTGATTAACCTGGCCCAAAGAGACATCGGAAATGGGAAGAACGAATTTGCAAATGCATCAGATTGTTTGGAAACCTGGGATAACTCGGACATCATAACGGCTGTAAATGCTCAAAAAGATTTGAGACATCATGCAAAATGGTGGCATAACCACTCAACATCACAATATCAAGATTCTGAGACCAGCTATGAACATACGGAAGTAGTAAAAACTGAATTGAGACTTAAAACCAACAATCTTAAAAGTCTATGGATTAGTAACACGTCATCCTGATAGATAGACGAGAAGCCTAGTTCTTAAACCCCGTAGAAGAGAAGAGGTTGACTCAGATCAGAGGGCCATGAGGTATAAGGAGTAAAAAGAGCCTTACGTTCCCTTCCACAATCAATTCCCTTACATAACTAAAGCATTTCTAGACACAACTTCACCAGTTTGGCTTGGTAATCCCACAGCAACAAAGCTCGATACCAACGCTGTCAGACCCCGATTCCAAATCACATCGACCTAGCCGGTAACACCTCATATCACTTTGTGGCCTCACGATGGTATTCCCACGGTGTCGCCTTTACCATGGCCCGGGACCGCTTATGCTTTTGGCTCACGATATGATAGTGTCGCTATCATCCACATGACAGAGAACCCGGCCGACATGGCTAGTCGTGAACCCAAAGCGGCGCTTAACCCATGGGGACAGTATACATGAATCACATCAAGCATGTCGGTCATCAACGATGAATCCGGGCTGTAGCACTGGCTAACAGACTCCGTAACCCGGCAGTAGCAAAGTGCTAGGCAGACTCGGATATCACCGCTGTGACATTTCAGAGGGATGTATATAGGAACGAAGTGAAACACATGCCGCCACCAAATGTCCAAAGAAGTAGTGTGGCTAGCAGACTCGTGAACCTGGTCAGAAGCGGACTACTATCGCCAGAAGCACTAGACTACATTTCCCCATAAGAGAGGCTGCCAAGGATAAACAACTAGATTGTCGGATCCCGCACATACCAAGCATTTCAAACATGCACACAAGATGCTCAATATGTGTAAATACAACATGGCATCACAACATAACTCTACGACTCAAATATTTATTCATTAGGCCCGAGGAGCGTAGATATTACAAACATGGGTCTCATGACCCAACACTCAGAGCATACAAGTCAAAGCACAAGAGGAAGCTTAACATGTCCGAGTACGTACATCTACAAATGAAAAAGGCCGAGAAGCCCGACTATCTACCAGATCTCCGCCGAGGGCACAAGATCGTAGCTGAGGTAACAAGCTAAACGTCAAGTCCACGCTGAACTACTAGCGTAGACCGACGCCTCTCGCAAAAACATAAAATAGGCAAACGTGAGTACAAATGTACTCAGAAGACTTACATCGTAACTAACTACATATGCATCATTATCAAAAGCGGGTGGTGGAGTTTAACGCAGCAAGCCAGCTTTGACTCGTGGCTAACCTGAACTACGATCGCAAGTAACTCTTTTGAGGTGGCGCACACGAGTCCACATATTCACCATATCAATACACCACTATGGACCCGCCCCGCCTCCCTACGAACGCCATCCATAGCACTCACGCTTATCTTGCGATTTTAGAGTTGTGACGCTTCGATTCAATCGACACTAATCATGCACGCAAATGTGTACGATCAAGATCAAGGACTCACGGAAGATATCACAACACAACTCTACAAATAAAATAAGTCATACAAGCATCATAATACAAGCCAGGGGCCTCGAGGGCTCGAATACAAGTGCTCGATCATAGACGAAGTCACGGAAGCAACAATATCCGAGTACGTACATAAGTTAAACAAGGTGCCATAAGATGGCTAGCACAAACCGGGATACAGATCGAAGAGGAGCAGGCCTCCCGCGCGGGATCCTCCTAGGTCACTCCCCGTCGTCGCCGCCGGCTGCACGTAGTAGTAGGCGCCCGAGTAGTAGTCGCCATAGGCGGCGGCGTTTAGCCCCTGGCTCCATCGTCGATTGCAGCAATCGAGTAGAGATAGGGGAAAAGGGGAACAAGGCAACCGTGAGTACTCATCCAAAGTACTCGCAAGCAAGGAGCTACACTACTTATGCATGGATATATGGGTAAAGGCCATATCGGTGGACTGAATCGCAGAATGCCGTAATAAGAGGGGATAGTTAGTCTTAACGAAGACTACGCTTCGACACCGCCTTGCAATGCATGTAAGAGGACGGACGGAAGTCCTCCAAGTAACATCATATAGCAATAATCCTACCCGCAATCCTCGCCATAACCCCGAAGCGAGAGCGACCACCGTTGTATCCGCACTTGGAAGGGTGTGTTTTATCAAGTATCCGGTTCTAGTTGTCATAAGCTCAAGGTACAACTCCAAGTCGCCCTGTTATCAAGATCACGGCTATCCGAATAGATTAATCACCGCAGGGTGCACCATCTTACCCAAAGACGCTTGATCCCATTTGGCCGGACACACTTTCTCGGTCATGCCCGCCGCTGAAGATCAACACGCCGCAGCCCCACCTAGGCACAACAGAGAGGCCAACACGCCGTCTAAACCTGTTGCGCAGGGTCCGGGCCCATCGCCTCGAAAGCACACCTGCACGCTATGCGACGCTGCCGAAGCGCACTCCAGCCCATCAGCGCTCCAGCCCAATCCGGGCGCGCGCCGCCCGTCGCCGACGCTCAAGTATTTCGGCCGATACCACGACGCCGGATACCCATAACTACTCCCGCGAGATGGTTAGTGCGATAAGCTCAGAGCCAACCCAGATCAAATACCAAGACCTCGTTGCGTGTTAAGTAAATCACAACGCCGAACAGGCCAGGCCCACCTCTCTCCTAGGCGGTCTCAACCTGCCCGCCGCCTCCGCCACAATGATCCACTCATGGTGCTCCATCACCAACCCGACTTTAGTCTCCACATGTATCATGTATAAGTATATAGTATATACCGTGATCAACTCCCGAGTGATCACGGCCCGATAGTATAGCACGCGCAGACGGACAAGAAAGTAGGGCCACAGATGAAAGTACTAGCATCCTATACTAAGCATATAGGATTGCGTAAGGTAACAACAGAGTTACAAGGACAAAGCTATGCAAAGAAGATAGGAATATCCAAAACAAGAATATGCTATACTACTCTAATGCAAGCAAAGGTTTATAAGAGTAGGCGATATCCGTGATCAAGGGGGGGGGGCTTGCCTGGTTGCTCGGCAAGAGAGAGGGTCGCCAAGACCGTAGTCGAACCGCCACCGCAGCTACGGTCTCAGTAGTCTACCGAGAGAAGAGGGGAAGAAACAATGAATACAAAGTAAACAGATGCATAACGATGCATGACATGTCGAGAAGCGATGCTAGGCGTGTTCTAACGTGGTATGAGGGGGGTACCGTTAGGGGAAAGCATCCGGAAGTTTTCCTGTTCCGACGTCTCGTCCGACTGATGAACCGGAGAGGAAAGTTTGCAGGTTCGATAGGTTAGGGTGTGTGGTGGACGAACGGATCGCGATCCGGATTCGCCTCGCTGCTCGAGCAACTTTCATGTTGAAAATATTTTAATCCGGATTACGGATTAAAAGATATGATTTTTAAAAGATTTTATTAATTTCTGAAATTTTATTAATCATTTAATTAATTTCGAAAATGCATTTATGACATCAGCATGATGTCATGCTGACGTCATCAGACAACAGGGTTGACTGAGTCAACCCTGACAGGTGGGTCCCGCATGACATTCACTAATGACTAATTAACCTAATCAGATTTAATTAACATTACTTAATTAAGTTAATTAATGATTAGGGTTAATTAATTCAGAATTAATTAGATTAATTAATTACTTAATTAATTAATTACTTAATTAATTAGTTAATTAGTTTAATTTATTTTCATTTTATTTTAATTCCCTTTTCTTTTTTTTTTTTTTGAAAACGTTCTGGGCACGGGGGCCCGCATGTAAGTGGCCCAGAGGGGCAAACGGATCGGGCGCGCGGGCGATGCCCGAACCCGATCGGGCGCGATCCAGGGGCTGGCGGCGTTGGAGCCCGCCCGAGGCCAACGGGGACCGGGCGCCTGAGGCCACGGCGGTCGGGGCCGCAGCCACGCGCGCGACTGCCGGCGGGCGAGCGGGCACGGAGGCGAGGAGGAGGTGGGGTTCGGCCGGTGGCCGAGCGCCGCCGGTGGGGGAAGAGGGGCTCGGTCGGGTGCGAGGGCGCTGAAGGGCCGGAGATGCTGCCGACGTGGGGGGAGAAGGGAGAGAGGCCATGCGGTGGCCGGGCCGGTCGGGGCCTCGAACGGCCGGATCCGCGATGGGGGAAGGAGAGGAACGGGGGGGTCGGGCGAGGCTGGCGGTCAAGCCGGGCGACGGGCCACGGGCCGAACGGAGAGAGAGAGGAACGGGAAAGAGGGCGGCGGGGCTGGGGGGGGATTCGGGGTCATGACGAGGCGGGGCCGGTGGCCGATTTGGGAGGGAGGAGAGTGGAGAGGGCCTCACAGGGGGAGTCGGGTCTAGGCAAGCGACACGGTGGAGGCCGGTGATGACCAAGGGAGGCGGTCGGGGGCCAGGCTGGCGACGGGAGGGAGGGGCCGACCATGGCATGGAGGGTGCCCTGGCTTGGGGCGACGGAGGAGGAGGGGAGGGGCTCAAGTGGCGAGGAGGAGGAGGGGGTTCGGGGCATGGTGGGCGGCGGGGGGGCAGGTGGGGGGGCGGGGGTGGTTTGGTCGGGGTTCCTCCGCCCGATCCAGATCGGGTGAGGGCGAGGTGGAGGCGCGGGGGGGGGAATGGGAGGCGGCTAGGGTTGCTGGGTATGGGGGTATCGGGCCGTGTGGGCAGGGGGGAATGGGCCTGGGAAGGCCAAGTGGGGAGGGGATGGGCCAGGAATGGGCCAGGGGGTTTCCCCTTTTTATTTTGTTTTTCTTTTATTATTTTTCCTTTTCTGTTTTTAGTTTATTTAAAATGCCAGAGCACTTTACAAAAATTAGTGCACCCCACCAATATTAGGTTAGCTATTTTAGACAACCCCCGAACATTTTAGATTTTGGTTTTGAAACTTTTCATCGTTTGCTTTTGTTTTGTTTTTGTTTTAGAACGGATTCGAATCATCGTGAGGTTAGTCACCGCAACTGGGGTGATTACTGTTCCCTAATCATCCGGGTGTTACAAGAGTATCCACTTTCACTTGTCTATGAACTGTTATAGGCAACCCAGAAGTCCTTTACCGCGGACACGGCTATTCGAATAGATCATGTTAACCCCGCAAGGGTGTACTTCTTGACACACGCTCACCACTTACCGCCGCCATACACGACATGTACTCGCAACCTTCAAGGGGAAGCCTAACGGGTGTCGGCCACGCCTACCTAAACACTCAAGTCCCTAGTCCAGGTTTATCGCCTATTCGGTTCCATCCGCAGGAGTCCGCCGAGGTTTCCACTAACGGCCCCGAACGATGTGTGCAGGGTTCCCGAGATACCAAACGGCATTCAGACACCGGCCACGTGTATCTACCGCATCATAGCCCACCCCTAGGGTCAGCGCCACGCACGGCCTCCAACACATATCCTACAAACACCGTAAACTAGTTGCAACTCCGGACAGAGAACAAGGGTGGTTAAGAAGCCGAGAGGGTCCATTGGTTTCGGGCCCAATGCGTGGTAGTAACTGCTTCATGGATCACAAACACGTAACTCAGTTCTCGAGGACGGCAGCAATGAGACAACCCACCATGTACTCCTACATGGCCTCTCACCGCTACCTTTACCAAATCGTGTTCACACACTTAGCTCTCAACAGTAGGACATGTTCACACACCATTCCAATTCATTCCCGATGAATCAGAACTGACTCAACTCTAAGCAGTAGCGGGCATGAAAAACAAGCATGAATGAGTAGGCACAACAGGGCTCAAACAACTCCTACTCATGCTAGTGGGTTTCATCTATTTACTTTGGAATGACAGGTCATGCAGAGGATAAAGGGGTTCAGCTACCGCAGCAAGTAACAGATGAATCGTTGTTGTCCTAATGCAGTAAAAGAGAGCAGGAGCGAGAGAGTCGGGTTGTATCGGAATGAACAAGGGGGTTTTGCTTGCCTGGCACTTCTGAAGATAATATAGTTCTTCATCGATGTCATCGAACTCATCGCCGGAACCACGTCTACCGAGAGGGGACAAACACCGGCAAACAAGGAAGAACACAATCAATGCAATGCACAATATGATGCATGATCATGACATGGCAACATGCTGGTGTTTTGAGCTAATGCAACTAACAACAAAGTTAAATGAAGTTGGTTTGAACCAAAGGTTCAAATTCAAACTTCATATGTGATTTTTCAAATGCCAAACATATGATTTTCCCTATTCAGCAACTATAAGTTGTTACAACATGCATGAAAATGGCACAGATGGATTCCTTGAATTTTTCTGATAATTTTTCATATATAATTTGTTTTATTTGGAGTTATGGTTGAATTCCTATGGATTTTAGAAGTTTTGGGCATTTTCTGGAATTTCCTGTAAAAGAATAAATCTAGAAAAGAGTTATTGCATCAGCATGACGTCACTGTGATGTCAATGGTCAACGGGCGCGGTCCAGGTCAAACTGACCTGTGGGGCCCATTGGTCAGTGACTCGGGGCTGGTTAGTGTCACATACAAGTGGGCCCAGTCAAAGTCCACGTCAGCTTGGTCAAAGCTGACGTGTGGGGCCACTGTGATTAGTTAAGACTAAACAAGAAACTAACTGTGGTTGATTAAGGGCGTGGGTCCCATATGTAAGTGGGTCAGGGGGTTAAGTGGTGGGGGATTAGCGCTAACTAGATGGCCACGCCGACATCGCCGAGCGTCGCCGACGGTGACCTCGAACCATGGCGGAGTTCGGTCGGACTCGCCGGAGGCGACGGATCGACGCGCCAGGGCACCGAGCAGTAGCCCATGCCCGCGGCGCATCCGGGAGACCAACGGAGGTGCGGGGTGGCTGGCGTTTCGAAGCGAAGCCTGGCGGCGGCCGGAGCTCGGCTTCGAGCGGTGCGGGGCTGCGGGGTGCGGAAAAACCAAACGAGGGGATAAGCAGAGTCCTGGGGCAGCTAGGAGCTCGCTAGGCTCGTGGGTCTGAGCGCAACAGCACGGCAGCGCCATGCCGAGCGTCCATGGCGGACGGCGGCGCTCGGCACGGTGGCTAGCACGATTACAGCGGGGAAGAACCACAGAGAGAGAGGGGGAACGTAGGAGAGCTCACGGCGGGGCTAGCAGAGGCGACGGCGAGGTCGGGGAAGCTCTGGACGCGCCGAATCGGACGGTGGAGATCGCCGGCAGAGGCAGCGATGAGGACGGCGGGGATGACGTTGCAGGGCTCCTACGGTCGCGTGCGTCGGGTGTGTAGCTCCACGGGGTCGTGGCGGAGCTCGGGACGCGGAGAGGAAGCGAGGGGGTGGCTGTGGCCGTGCTGGTGCTCGTCGGCGCAGCCGCGGTGGCTTCGGCCATGGCGAGGAGAAGCAGAGGAGCGAGGGGAAAGCGAGCAGAGGGAGAGGGTTCGATGCGGACGGAAGCGGTGGGGTCATCCGCGTCGTCGACGTGTCTCGGGGAGCAGCCAGACAGCTGCTGCGTGGCGCGCGGCGAGCGCGCGCGCGTCGGGCACACGCCCGCGTCCTCCTGGCGCGGTGGAGAAGACGGTGGCGGCACTGGTGGGCTGGACCAGGTAACTGGGCCGGTGGGTGGGCTAGACAGGTGAGGCCAGGTAAGATTTCCTGCTCTCCTGTTTTTCCTATTTATGTTTTTCTATTTTGTTCTGTTTTGTTTTAGTTTAGTAAAAATACTAAACCATTTTATAAAATCCTGAAAATAGTTATGTGGCTAGAACTAAAATATACCAAACCACATAAAATGTTCCAGAATTATTGGACATATATTATTTATATATCAAATATATATCCAATGCAAATAGTTATTGAATTAATTCAAAGGCCCAAAATAAATGTTTCAGTCACTCCAAAAATATTGGTTTGCATTTTACCTCATGCCAATATTTTTACAGAATAACAGGAACATTTTCTTGGACTCATTTGATGAGATTTAAATGTTGGTTATTTTTAGAGGTTTTCTGAGGCTTTTGAAAACTCCTCAATTCAAGTTTCATTTGAATTTAAACATGATGCATGGAAGCTAAAGCAAAGACAAGCAAGGCCTGAACTGGGGCTGTGACAACTATTCAACACTGATGGATCCTTGGCTCGATACAAAACGCGGTGGGTTGTTCGTGGGTTCAGTCAGCAAGAAGGCGTGGATTACTCTGAGACATTCAGTCCTGTGGTCAAGCCAGCCACAATTCGGGTTGTGTTGAGTCTTGCCACCTCTCATTCGTGGCCTATCTATCAAATTGACGTCAAAAATGCATTTCTTCATGGTGAACTCAATGAGACAGTGTACTCCTCGCAACCAGCTGGCTTTGTTGACGCCTCCAAGCCGGACCATGTATGCCTTCTTCGTAAGTCTCTCTACGGCCTCAAGCAAGCGCCTCGCACATGGTTCCTTCGTTTTCAAGCCTTCTTGTTGTCCCTTGGGTTTCGTGCTTCCAAGAGCGACTCTTCTCTTTTTATCTTGCATCATGGCACTTCTATTGCGTATTTGCTTGTTTATGTGGATGACATCATCCTTACCGCTAGCACTCCCACAGCGCTTCACTCTGTCATCGCCGCTCTCAAGAAGGAGTTGCTATGACTGATCTTGGTGCCCTCCACCATTTCTTGGGCATCAACGTAACCAACAACACCTCCGGTCTCTTTCTCTGTCAACAACAATACACACTCGAGATCCTTGAGCGCGCTAAAATGCTCAACTGCAAGCCTGTTTCCACCCCGGTTGACACCACTGCCAAGTTGTCCTCCCATGACGGTCAACTTTTATCCAACCCCACTCATTATCGCAGTCTCACGGGTGCCCTACAATACCTCACTCTTACACGTCCTGACATTGCGTATGCGGTCAACAGGCTTGCTTGTTCATGCATGCACCCCGCGATATCCACATGCAACTTGTGAAGCGCATTCTTCGGTATCTCCGAGGCACGTCTCACTACGGTCTTCAGATCTTTCGGTCGCCTTCGATGGACCTCACCGCTTATACAGACGCGGATGGGCAGGGTGCACTGACACCCGCAAGTCAACGTCTGGTTTCTGTGTCTATCTTGGCACGAATCTTGTCTCCTGGTCCTCCAAGCGTCAACCCACCATCTCATGTTCGAGTGCCGAGGCTGAATACCGTGGTGTTACAAATTGTGTGGCCGAATCTTGCTGGTTGCGGCAGCTTCTTTTCGAGCTCAAGGTGCCACCGACTCGTTCTACCGTGGTGTACTGTGACAACATTAGTGCCTCATACCTTGCCAGCAATCCAGTGCAGCATCAGAGGACCAAGCACATCGAGATCGACTTGCATTTTGTTCGTGATCGTGTGGCACTCGGTGAGGTGCGGGTGCTTCATGTTCCATCCAGCTCCCAATATGCAGATGTGTTCACCAAGGGCCTTCCTTCGTAGATTTTCCACGAGTTTCGGTCCAGCCTTAACACCCTTCCTAATGGTGTTCCGGCTGAGGGGGGTATTGACAAGTGTATATTGTAATTGTATTGTAATGTGTTGTACGTAGTCTACTCCTAGATTTGTGGATCTCCTTCACCCGTTGGGCCTGCGTGCCTACTCTCAGGCCCTCTCTCCCTCTCACTCGAGGCATATATGTAAAACTCTGTAACAGAATCAATTGGGATAAGGAAACAATCTTCCAACTACTAGTTGCTCTCGGGTATAATCACCACCAGTCCACCGCGTCGTCACGACCGACGTCACGCAGGCCCGGCCCGTCTCCTGGTCGTCAAAGACTAGCGACGACCAGCCTAGCAGCAATGTGCGTGCTCAGGAGTATGGAGGCATATACGCGCGCAGCAAGCGTACGTGACCTTCCTTCCTTGCCTCGCGCTCGTTAAGCACGGGTCAAAACAGTCCCTTTACTAATCCCACAGCACACAACGCACACACGCAAACGCCGTACGACTTGCTCCTACTTTTCTGCAGGCTGGATGTTACGACTCCGACATATTATAACGACGGGTTGCCATTACAGAACACAGCGGGTCGATGGATACGGTTGTATATATCCCGCTGGCCCCGGTATGCATGTCAGCTATAAACACCACGTTACGTACGTCATATATATGCCTTTTCAGAAAATATGAATTGATTTATCTCTCTGGAATGACTAAGCATATCTATCTTAGCGCAAAGGCTAATCTTTTTCTTTCCCCAACTGAACACGGTTTCATCTTTATACTCTCCCATGGCAGAAATCACATATTTGATCTGAGGGCGAAATCAAATCACAAACTGACCTGCTCCTGAATTTTTTTCACTCTACTGACCCTTTCGTGTGGCGCCCGACAGCTGGGCGCCGCACACTACTATGCAGCGCCTCTGGCTTAGGCGTCGCACCTCCTGCCAGCGTGGCAGCCCTGGTCCAGTTGCGGCCCCACAGACAGCACTGCAACGCCTTGTAATGTGCAGCGTCTAGCTCTTGGGTGCTGCACAGTCTGTGTTCCACTTGGGCTGGCCCCACCCTCTCTCCCCTCCCACCCCCACCCCACACACCCCCACCCCACCCAAACCCTTAGACTTGCGCCCCTCCTCTCTTCCCCTCTCCCCCTCTCAAATCCTTCTTAAATCTTGCAAATCTGGAGTATTTGACCGTGGATTTCGAAGCCAACCCCTCCCTTAAGGTAATCTCCTCTGATCCCCTCGTTTTCATCCATAGGAATTGTTACATTTGCTCAAATCTTGCTACTTTGTGGAAACCCTAGTTTTGGCTTGGATTTGCAAATTTGTGTTGAATGATGTTATGTTTCTTTGCTAATTTGGGTTGGTTAGGCTTCCATAGTATGCTAGGGTTAGGGTTATGTGTGTTTGATGTTGGTGTTAGGGTTATGCTATGGTTAGGGTTGTGGTAATTGTTATGTGGGGGTTAGGGTTATTAATTCATATATATGTTAGGGCATATGTATTTTGTGCAAATATTTTTGTTAAGTACTTACTTGATATATGTGTGTTTTTTATTATTGTAGGGATGGGGAGAACATGTGTTTATGTTCATCATGTGGATAAAGAGGCCTTTTTGAAAGGCAATGTTGAGCCGTACCCGGATGAGCTTGACATGGTGTTTGAGAGTAGTCCTAGCTATGCGGAGCTCTTGGAACAAGTGAGGAAGGATTTAAATTGGATGGACCCAAGTGACGTTGTTGAGTTCGATGGAAGGCATAATGTTGGTTTTGGAATGCACATCCGTTGGAAGACAATGCATGTGAACTCCGAGCAACGTTGGGTTGCATATAAGGAGACGGTTGCCGAATCTCTACACAAGGCTCTTGAGTTATTTGCCTCCAAGAAGGTTGAGTCTACTTTGAATTTGGACTTGAACCGGAACCCCTCCCCGTTGGTTGGTAGCACTCCACCACCCATGAACCAAGATCAAATGAGTGAACCTCATTTCACGCAACAAGATTGGCCAACATTGAGCCCGACTCCAAACAACCAAAATGAAGCTTTTAAAGAGGAGAATGATGAGTACGAGGAGGATGACAACGAAGTTGATCTCCATGACAACAATGTGGGTGATCTCGACCAATATCATGTGCAAGAGACAATGGACCAATCCATCCCTTTTTCCCGTGCATATGCATCGGACTCGGATGACGATGGTCCCGATGAAGAAGTTGATGAGGAGGGCTTCACGCCGAAGGAGGCCCAAGCATTCAAGAAGGTATTCGGGCGGGATCACAAGACACCATTGTTCAAGGATCTTAGTCTCGCGGATGAAGCCGTTGTGGATGGTGGCAAATGCATATCTCTTGGAGCTACGCCAAGTTCTCACCGTGATTTGGAAGACGGCAAGAACGGGATATATCCCGGTTGTGAGTTTCAATCCTTCTTGGAATTGAAGATGTGGCTCGACAACTACTCGGTTACGCATTATCGTCCACATAAAGTGGCCAACTCGGACGTCAATGTGCATTACATGGTCAAATGTGAAGTGCCAAGATGTCCATGGATTGTGTGTGCAAGGCCATGGAAAGGAGGTCCCACTTGGCACATAGTGAGTTGTCTACCAAATCACATGTGCCGGCACAAGAATGCGGATGGCAAGCTTGTGTACCAACAACACAGACAACTCACGTCCGAGTTCATTGCTTACAGGCTTTCCAACCAAATATCCACACTTCCAACAATGATCATCAAGAGTGTCATTGACCTTGTGAAAGCCATCTTTCATTACAAGGTGAAGTACGGCAAGGCATGGAAGGCGAAGCAAGCCGCATTCAAGATGTTGTATGGCAATTGGGAGGAAGCATACAACCGACTCCCTAGGTCGTTGTTAGCTATGGCCGCCACAAACCCAGGCATGGTTCACGTGGTTGAGCCTCATGGGCACCAAACATTGATTCACAACGGGAGGACCGTCCGAGTATTTGGCCGTGCATTTTGGGCCTTTGAGCAATGTGTGAGGGCTTTTGAGCATTGTCGGACCATCATCGCCATTGATGGCACGTTCTTGACCGGACAATACAAGGGCACTTTATTGGTTGCAATAGCAAGTGATGCCAATAACCGGGTGTTGCCTTTGGCTTTCGCTTTGGTTGAGGTGGAGAACAATGATAACTGGGAGTGGTTCTTGCGTCAATTGAGAACAAGGGTATTACCGGCTGAAAGGGAAATTTGTGTCATATCGGATCGCCATCCAGGAATTCTAAATGCGGTGGTGGTTGACATTCCTGGACATAGAAAGTTGCACCATCGATGGTGCATGAGGCACTTTTGTGCAAACTTCTATAGGTCATGTGGTATCAAGGAGTTGGCCGATGATCTTCAAGATTGTTGTCTCGCTTTCACCAACAAGCGGTTTGCCACATTGTTCAATGCATTGCTCAGACACAAGAAACTTGACCCCGGTGGTCATGAATTTCTCAATAAGAACATTGTCGAAAGGAATATGTGGGCACGTGCTTTCGATGAAGATGGCCGGAGGTACGGTCAAATGACAAGCAATATGGCAGAATGCTTCAATAAGGTGCTCAAGGGTGTACGTGCATTACCCGTGACGGCAATAGTTCAATACACATTTGACAAGATGAATGGATACATTTTAAAGTATTCAATGGAGACGGATAAGCAGATTGCTGGTGAGAACAACGATAAGCACAAGTACTATTTCCCACCAAAGGTTGAAGAATGGTTGGACTTTCAATCACGAAAGGCATACTCCCAAGAAGCTGTACTATGTGACGACAATGAGTGGAAGTATGAGGTGAAAGAGCCTGGAGGAACCACAAACGATGGCCACCAACACGGAGGCCGCACTTTCAAGGTCTCCCTAACACAGTGTGATTGCAGCTGCATGAGGCCATCGTTGCTTCATCTCCCATGCTCGCACTTGTTAAACGCATCCCGTGTTAGGAATGTGGACGTTAATCACCCTCTTACCGTGAGGGAGTCCGAGTTCCCAATCATGACGGTAAAGAATACATGGGCTCCCCGGTTTCAGCCATACTTGGACCAATCACAATGGCCGGAGTATCATGGAGTTCAACTATGGCCGGACCCGGAATTGAAGGTCGTTAGACGGGGAAGACGTAAGACAAAGCGTCTTAGAGGTGACATGGACGGATGGGGCCGTGGTGGCGGTGGAGAATACGGCACCGACCAATTCCAAGAGCCTCGTGAGCAATCCCATTGTGGGGACTGCAGTCATGGGGACACAACACAAGAACTTGTCCCAAACCAAGAAAAAGATCAAAGAAAAATGATGCAAGCACAAGCCAAGAAAATGATAGCCAACCAAGGAGTAGCCAACCAAGTCAAACAAGCCAACGAGGATTTCGAATGCCTCCCCACCCCACACACCCCCACCCCCACACAAACCCGAAGCTCAGTGCCTCCCCTCTGCCCTCCTCTCTCCCCCTCTCAAATCCTCCTCAGATTCGGAGTATTTGACCGTGGATTTCGAAGCCAACCCCTCCCTTAAGGTAATCTCCTCCGATCCCCTCGTTTTCATCCGTGAGATGTTGGTGAACTATCTTCTAGGGCAAGCTGCCATTTGTCATTTGTAATGAATGTGTCGTGAACCATGTCGTAGTAACGTTTGAATTGTCTTAAGTTATGAACTCGTCAGCATAAAATTTGTGTTTGTTCAAATTGCTGTGATGCTGCAGTCATTGTAAGTATTATGATGTTCCGGTGAAATGAATGTGCTGTAAACTCTGTTTTTCCAGTAAACAGCCGTGCAGCGCCCAGAACAGAGGCGCTGCACTATACTATGCAGCGCCCAACGGATAGGCGTCACACAGTACAGTGCAGCGCCTGGCTCTGGGGCGCTGCACTATGACTTGGTAATTTTCGTGGATGGTCAGTGCTGAAAGCTTTCTGTGGCCCTTTGGATAGCCATGGCCAGTTCAACAGCGCCTATGAGGCACGGCGCAGATTGTCTTGTGCAGCGCCTAGGCATTAGGCGCTGCATAATCTGATCAGCGCCTTTGATTGTTACGCCAGAAGGTTGTTAATCGCCAAACTGCAGAAACAGATTCCATTTTGGCCTCATACAACACTGGCATAACTTGCTTCAACATAAATAAAATTACTGTAAACACAAATACTGAACAAAGACAACTAATAACTTGAACATCACATCATTTAGGACAATTCAACATTACTACTAGTTCGCAAACACAAATACCACACTAGTAAGAGTTCATCAACATATAAAATAACCTCACAAGTTCATCAACCTAATGAAACGGCTACAAGAGCACTAACAAACACAAGCACTAATGCTTTCCGCGCGTGTTCCTGGTGCCACGCCTGCAGGCAATCTTCTTCTTCCTGGGTGGACGAGCCTCCTCTTCCTGCACTTCCTCCTCCGCCTCCGCCTCCGCCTCATGATCCAAGCTAGCCATCCGCGAGGTCCCTACGACCACCTTTGGGTTGCCTCTGTTGTCAAAGTCAGCATGGTATCGGCGTCTGGGCTGCCTAGGCTTGAACACATATGGGGACCGAAGTTGAGCGTCCGCCAAAGTCATGTCATCATCAAGCTCATCGCCCTATCACACAATCAAACAATATGGTGAAGACCGATGTCGTAATCAAGTGAGAATCACATCTAAAGGATTAATCATACCTCTTGTGTGACCGCACCCTCATCATCCAGATAAGCATCTGAGGAACTCACATCGTCCCCCTGATGGTGAGATGAGGGGTCTGATGGTGTACCAGACCTAGAGGCAGATGGTTCATCAAATTCGGGATCACGGCAACCGAGAAGATTCGATAACCGCCTTAACTTCTTGGCCTAACGCTGTAACATGAACAAGTGTGGAAGATATCAAACTCCGC
The DNA here is from genome assembly GCA_021605205.1 of Aegilops longissima. Classification (NCBI taxonomy): domain Eukaryota; kingdom Viridiplantae; phylum Streptophyta; class Magnoliopsida; order Poales; family Poaceae; genus Aegilops; species Aegilops longissima. The sequence goes on along the minus strand of CM038678.1, from coordinate 97,585,116 downwards.
AACATAGACTGGCTCTCATAGTGAATGTGATATGTACCTTGAGGAATGCTCGTAGTGAACCATCTGTTGGGGAACGTTGCAGAAAATTAAATTTTTTCCTACGGTTTCACCAAGATCCATCTATGAGTTCATCTAAGCAATGAGTCATGGGAGATAGATTGCATCTACATACCACTTGTAGATCACGTGCGGAAGCGTTCAAGGGAACGGTGATGAAGGAGTCGTACTCGCCATGATTCAGATCACCGATGACCAAGTGCCGAACGGACAGCACCTCCGCGTTCAACACACGTACGGAACGGACGACGTCTCCTCCTTCTTGATCCAATAAGGGGGAAGGAGAGGTTGAGGAAGAAGGCTCCAGCTGCAGCACGACGGCGTGATGATGGTCGAGAGGCAGTACTCCGACAGGGCTTCGCCAAGCACTCAACAGAGGAGGAGAGGTATTGGGGAGGGGAGGGGCTGCGCCTTGGAAGTGTGTTGCAGCCCTCCTCTCACCCCTATATTTATAGGGAAGGGCAGGGGCGGCCCCTCTAGATGAGATCTAGAGGGGGGGCAGCAGCCAGGAGGGGGCTTGCCCCCAAGCAAGGCGCCCCACTAGGGTTCCCCCAACCCTAGGCGCATGGGCCCAAGGGGTGGGCGCCACCCCTCCAGGGCTGGTTCCCTGCCCCTTGCGCCCATGAGGCCCTCCGAGAGGGGTGGCCCCTCCGTGGACCCCGAACCTCTCCGGTGGCCCCTGTACAATACCGATATGCCCCCAAACTTTCCGGTGTCCGTATGACAACTTCCCATATATAAATCTTCACCTCCGGACCATTCGGAACTCCTCGTGACGTCCGGGATCTCATCCGGACTCAACAACATTCGTAATCACATACAAGTCTTCCTAATAACCCTAGCGCCACCGAACCTTATGTGTAGACCCTACGGGTTCGGAGACATGCGACATGACCGAGACGACTCTCCGGTCAATAACCAACAGCGGGATCTGGATACCCATGTTGGCTCCCACATACTCCTCGATGATCTCATCGGGTGAACCAGATGTCGAGGATTCAAGCAACCCCGTATACTATTCCCTTTGTCAGACGGTATGTTACTTGCTCGAGATTTGATCGTCGGTATCCCAATACCTCGTTCAATCTCGTTACCGGCAAGTCACTTTACTCATACCGTAATGCATGATCCCGTGACTGCACACTTGGTCACTTTGAGCTCATTATGATGATGCACTACCGAGTGGGCCCAGTGATACCTCTCCGTAACACGGAGTGACAAATCCAGCCTCGATCCGTGTCAACCCAATGACACTTTCGGAGATACCTGTAGTGCACCTTTATAGTCACCCGTTATGTTGTGACGTTTGGTACACCCAAAGCACTCCTACGGTATCCGGAGTTACACGATCTCATGGTCTAAGGAAGAGATACTTGACATTGGAAAAGCTCTAGCAAAACGAACTACACGATCTTGTGCTATGCTTAGATTGTCTTGTCCATCACATCATTCTCCTAATGATGTGATCCCGTTATCAATGACATCCAATGTCCATAGTCGAAACCATGACTATCTATTGATCAACGAGCTAGTCAACTAGAGGCTCACTAGGGACATATTGTGGTCTATGTATTCACACGTGTATTACGATTTCCAGATAATACAATTAAAGCATGAATAAAAGACAATTATCACGAACAAGGAAATATAATAATAATCCTTTTATTATTGCCTCTAGGGCATATTTCCAACACTATCACACCCGATCATCACGTGGTGCTTTGAAACGACGAACTTTAGCAACGGTGCACAGTTAGGGGGAACACTTTCTTGAAATTATTCTAAGGGATCATCTTATTTACTACCGTCGTTCTAAGTAAACAAGATGCATAAACATAATAAACATCACATGCAATTATATAAAGTAGTGACATGATATGGCCAATTTCATATAGCTCCTTCGATCTCCATCTTCGGGGCTCCATGATCATCTTCGTCACCGGCATGACACCATGATCTCCATCATCATGATCTCCATAATCGTGTCTTCATGAAGTTGTCACGCCAACGACTACTTCTACTTCTATGGCTAACACGTTTAGCAATAAAGTAAAGTAATTTACATGGCGTTCTTTAATGACACGCATGTCATACAAAAATAAAGACAACTCCTATGGCTCCTGCCGGTTGTCATACTCATCGACATGCAAGTCGTGATTCCTATTACAAGAACATGATCTCATACATCACAATATATCATTCATCATTCATCACAACTTCCGCCATATCACATCACATGACAATTGCTGCAAAAACAAGTTAGACGTCCTCTAATTGTTGTTGCATCTTTACGTGGCTGCAATTGGGTTCTAGCAAGAACGTTTTCTTACCTACGAATAACCACAACGTGATTTTGTCAACTTCTATTTACCCTTCATAAGGACCCTTTTCATCTAATCCGCTCCAACTAAAGTAGGAGAGACAGACACCCGCTAGCCACCTTATGCAACTAGTGCATGTCACCGGTGGAACCTGTCTCACGAAACGCACGTGTAAGGTCGGTCCGGCCGCTTCATCCCACAATACTGCTGAAGCAAGAAAATACTAGTAGCGGCAAGCAAGTTGACAAGATCTACGCCCACAACAAAATTGTGTTCTACTCGTGCAATAGAGAACTACGATAGACCTAGCTCATGATGCCTTTGTTGGGGAACGTTGCAGAAAATTAAAATTTTCCCACGGTTTCACCAAGATCCATCTATGAGTTCATCTAAGCAACGAGTCATGGAGAGAGATTGCATCTACATACCACTTGTAGATCGCGTGGAAGCGCTCAAGGAACAGTGATGATGGAGTCGATCGCCGTGATTCAGATCACCGATGACCAAGTGCCGAACGGACAACACCTCCGCATTCAACACACGTGAGGAACGGATGACGTCTCCTCCTTCTTAATCCAACAAGGGGAAGGAGAGGTTGAGGAAGAAGGCTCCAGCAGCAGACGACGGCGTGATGATGGTGGAGAGGCAAGATCTCGGCAGGCTTCGCCAAGCACTCAACGGAGGAGGAGAGGTGTTGGGAGGGAGGGCTGCGCCTTGAAGTGTGTTGCAGTCCTCCCTCACCCCTCTATTTATAGGGAAGGGAAAGGGGCGGCCCTCTAGATGAGATCTAGAGGGGCGGCGGCTGTGGAGGGGGCTTGCCCCCAAGCAAAGGGGCGCCCCACTAGGGTTCCCCAACCCTAGGCGCATGGGCCCAAGGGGTGCGCCCAGCCCTCCAGGCTGGTTCCTGCCCCTGCGGCCCATGAGGCCCTCCGAGAGGGGTGGCCCTCCCGGTGGACCCCGAACCTCTCCGGTGGCCCCTGTACAATACCGATATGCCCCCAAACTTTCCGGTGTCCGTATGACAACTTCCCATATATAAATCTTCACCTCCGGACCATTCCGAACTCCTCGTGACGTCCGGGATCTCATCCGGACTCAACAACATTCGGTAATCACATACAAGTCTTCCTAAGAACCCTAGCGCCACCGAACCTTAGTGTGTAGACCCTACGGGTTCGGAGACATCGAACATGTCCGAGACGACTCTCCGGTCAATAACCAACAGCGGGATCTGGATATCCATGTTGGCTCCCACATACTCCTCGATGATCTCATCGGATGAACCATGATGTCGAGGATTCAAGCAACCCCGTATACTATTCCCTTTTTCAGACGGTATGTTACTTGCCCGAGATTCGATCGTCGGTATCCCAATACCTCGTTCAATCTCGTTACCGGCAAGTCACTTTACTCGCATCGTAATGCATGATCCGTGACCGGACACTTGGTCACTTTGAGCTCATTATGATGATGCACTACCGAGTGGGCCTAGTGATACCTCTCCGTAATACGGAGTGACAAATCCCAGTCTCGATCCGTGTCAACCCAATAGACACTTTCGGAGATACCTGTAGTGCACCTTTATAGTCACCCAGTTACGTTGTGACGTTTGGTACACCCAAAGCACTCCTACGGTATCCGGGAGTTACACGATCTCATGGTCTAAGGAAGAGATACTTGACATTGGAAAAGCTCTAGCAAAACGAACTACACGATCTTGTGCTATGCTTAGGATTGTCTTGTCCATCACATCATTCTCCTAATGATGTGATCCCGTTATCAATGACATCCAATTTCCATAGTCGAAACCATGACTATCTATTGATCAACGAGCTAGTCAACTAGAGGCTCACTAGGGACATATTGTGGTCTATGTATTCACACGTGTATTACGATTTCCGGATAATACAATTAAAGCATGAATAAAAGACAATTATCACGAACAAGGAAATATAATAATAATCCTTTTATTATTGCCTCTAGGGCATATTTCCAACACCATCATCATTGCCTTTTCCAACCGGTGTGTTCTCAAGAATAGACTGGCTCTCATCAGCTACTTTCTTTATCTTGGTGCGCTGCGGATGAGAAAGAATGAACACGTTAGCCATTCAAACATGTGTAATACGACCAACGGGAAAGTAAAGAAGGAACACTTTACCACATAGTTAATCATCGGAATAGCAGGGACTCCTTGCCCTAACCTGACATCTCTGTTGTACTTCCCCTTTGATAGATCCTCAAAGTTTACGGGTTCTTCAAGAATATCCTCATTATATGCCGACGGGCATATCTCAACTCGAGTATTTTCAAGAAGCCATCGTATGTAGTTATCAAAAGCAACTGGGTTATGCTCACGAAGCTGGGCGCGTGCACTGCTACGAGCTTGCTCCACGCAAAGCTGGAAGCAGGTAACATACGAAGCATGATGCTTGTCCAAGTCCTTTATCTTCCGCTGCCTTCTCCTGTCCAACCTGCATGGTACAATACCAAACATTAGCAAAATCAAGAAGGATTGCGATGCTTAGTCAATACGCTCTCTTACCTATGAAGTGCTTTGTTCGTATCCACCCATTCCGGCGGGTGAGGCTGGAACAGACCAAACTGACGAAACACGCGATGTGGCAAATGAAACTCAACAGCCGAGTTGCATATCAGTGGGCACCACATAAGCCAGAGATCCCTATCCCGCAAGCACATCGGGTTGATGTTAAACTCCGGGGTGTACCCATGTCTGTCATCGGCGCCATATGGCTGCCATTCCACCTATGAAATAGGGCAACAATGCAAAATTGGTGACTTTTTTCAGGCAAACATGAGAAATGACTGAAGTAATGACCTCGTTACCTGCTCAGGCGTAATCGTGTCCAACTCGGCAACGTACTTATGGTACATGAGATTGACATCGTTCGTCATCTCGGAAACCACATCCCACTTGTAAGCCCAAGTGGGGCGCCGTAATTCGTCATCTTCATCTTCATACCAAGGATTAAACCTGACGCTCTTCGGGCGTCCAACAGGCAGACGCTCCCAGCTCCATACAGAAAGTAGAAGCATATTACCACCAATGCCTGCATTATCTGTGATCCTGCAACACGCATCGTCCAGCTGCATATGAAAGAAAAACAATGTTAACTTGACAGCAAGCTTGCATTGCTAATGAAGAAATGAGTTGATCACAAAACAGACCAACTACCTGTCGGTACAAGTAGGCAAGAGTCGCTGAACCCCAGCTCCATTTGCTATCGAAGACGGTCAACGCCTTCAGCCACATCCATGGAGCGTTCTTGCCAGTGGAATCAGGAAACAAAGTCCTCGACACAACATACCACATGTACACACGAGCATGTGTCTAGATCACATCATCAGTGGCATCCGGAGGGCACGTCGCAAAGTGAGTTTGAATCCACGTGAAAGCAGCTCCGGCTGCTTTCCTTTCCCTCTTCTTCTTCTCTTCTCCCTCCTCTACATCAGCCTCAGCCTCGGTAGGAGCCATACCGATAAGAGCAATCATCTGCTCGTGCCACCCATCAGAATCGGTGCTCATATAGAGAGGCATATCGTCGATAGCAAGACCGGTGATCAACGAGACATCCTCGAGCATCATGGTCATCTCCCCAGACCGAAGATGGAAACTATGCATCTCCGGCCTCCACCGATCAGCAAGAGCGGACACCAGTGGAGCGTTCAGATTCGGCGTGGACCGGCTGACCAACTGAATCCACGGGAGTAGTCCTGCCTGCTTGATGTACGGTGTGTACCGCTCATCGTAAGGCATGGCAGGACCAGAGACCCCGTGATACCGAATCTTCAAAGGTTCAAGCTTCTGCAAAAAACAAGTAATGACAAATCTTAGGGCATGTAAATTTCAACTTAAGGCAAATTTGCAAAATATTTAGATTACTCGTTATTACCATCTCCTTCTCGCGCATCATGTAGGACCGGTGTTTCGTGTCGTAGACATCGTCGAGAAGCCAAACCATCCTTACAAAGTTCAAACAATAAACATATATGAGTTCATCTTCATCTCAAATATCGGTATACACTAAACATCTAATATGTGTTCAATTACAAGAATCTCAACATATCCTTCTCACACAATGAATATGTCATATGTTTTCAAATAAACTCAACATCTAATATTTCAAATAAACTCAACATCTAATATATATCTAAAAAACATCTCATATATGTCTACACAACTCAACATCTCATAGTTATCTATAAAAATAGGCATCTCATATATATCTAAAAAAACTAAACAATCTAGGGTTTCACTAACAAGAACCATATATTGTGAACTAAGCAACAACACTACGGTACTACCACTATGACTACACATCCTAAATCAAGCAAATCAAGCAAATCAAGGGTTCCATCAAATCTTGGACAAATCTCTAAAATGGCAACAAATTTATGGAGGAAAAGAAAGGGAACGGAGGAGTTTACCTAGTAGGATGGATTGGAGATCGAATCCACGGATCAAATCTTCAGATCTGAGAGGGATGTGGGGGGATTCGATGGGGCGCCGCCGCTGCTCTCTGTCCAGAGAGCGGAGAGGGGGAAGAACTGCCTGGTCGGGCTGGGCCGATGCGCTTTAAGTCACTGTGCAGCGCCCAAGAGCTAGGCGCTGCACATTACAAGTGCGACACCTAAGCCAGAGGCGCTGCATAGTAGTGTGCGGTGTCCAGCAGTCGGGCGCCACACGAAAGGGTCAGCGAGTGAAATTTTTTCGGAAGCAGGTCAGTTTGTGATTTGATTTCGCCCTCAGGTCAAATATGTGATTTCTGCCCTCTCCAATTCTGTTATGCAAGGTGTATTATTTTCGGCACGGTGGCCAAGGCACGGAATTATAGACATGTTAGGACTAAATTACCCTTGGCAAATTTGTTGATTAGTGGTAAGTAAATTAATTAGTCCAGAAAAGTAAAAGATGCATGCAATCGGCAAAGAGACACTTTCCTTCTTTTGATATAAGGAGAGATACAGACAATCAGGAGAGAGATATTTTCCATTTTTCTAGAGGGCTAACATGAGAATTATGAGAAATTAGAAGAAATGCACCTTACATTCTGGGATTTTATCAAAAAACAAATACACCTTATATAAAGGAACGGAGGGAGAGAGTATATAGCAACTCACAGATCCCACCCTCCTGGTTTCTCAATCATTAAAAAAAATAAAGACCATCATGGAAAAGATGAAGCCTCACAACAATTAATTTTTGTGTACGGTAATATTCAAACATCTAGGAACATCATGATTCTTGTTATTCCGCATAGACCTAACGGCTGCAACAACAACTATCCACAGAAAAAGGCATCGGAGCTCCCCGACCCTTCACCCTCATCGCCCGAGTCGGGCTACTCGGGGGGAACCCTGCTCGCCGGCGGCCCGCCCCCACCTCCCTCCCACCCCGCCCTGCCTTCGCCGGAGGGCCTGCCGGCGAAGCCGCGCCAGGCCCTGGGATGGCGGTGGGGGGGTTGTTTCTCTTCACCTCGCCCCTTGCCCTCCCCTCCTCCACTCCGCCCCTCCCCCATATTCGGACCTTGGCGGAGCGGGCGGCCTCCACCGGCGGCAGGGCGGCTTCCCCCGGCGCGCTGACTGCTTGTGTCACCTCCCCCGGCTGCGGTTCCTCTGTTGCGGTCCGCCCCAGATGGGATCTGGGGCCACCCCGGCCGATCACGGTGCTCCCCGTCCGTCCTTCGTGATGGCCGGGCGCGCTCAACTCGCTGCAGCTCCCCAACCCCGCTCCCCCGACCCTCCCCATCCCCTGGTTAGGCTTCGGGTCAACTTCTTTGGGAGGTGGCCATGGAGGTGCTTGGTTGTGTCCGGCGGCGTCTGCTCCCTGTAGCGCGCCGGGAAGTTTGGCTTCCAGTGAGTCCTCTTCACCACCCACCCACCCACCCCCGGCAGGGGCGGCTTCGGCCCGGCGACCATGGACCTGCGCCCCTCCTGTGTTCGTAGCCGGCCGGCGCGGCTTCGGATCCAACGAGCCTTGGAAGCTGCGCTCTTTCCGGCCTCTTCGGTTTGTTGACTCCCTGGCATCTCCGCACCACCATCACACTGCTGGCGCCCTTGGTTGGTCGTCCATCCTGGCGCATCGTCAATTCCGTCACGCTTCGAGAGCTGCGTCCTCTTCCAGCTCTTTGAGCAAGACGGCGTCCCTGCTGCTCCGGTTCCGGTGGCCTGGATCTGCACTTCCTTCCAGATTCTGGCTCACCCGGGTCTCCGGCCACCGCCGCACCCCCGTCGCCTTCATTCCGCTCAGCCACACAACCTTGCCCTCCTCCGAGGCCCGCGCGTCCGGCAGCGCCCAGTGCCTCCTTCGGCATCGGGCGTGGCTCCCCTTCCCGCAGTCGCAGCTCCGGCGTATGCTAAACTTCCGGTTCTCCCGTTCGTGCTCCGATGGCTTGGGATTGCTCGGACGACGACGACGTCTTGATGTCGTTCTCCTTCGTGAAGGCGTTGTCTTGTTTGCTCGTGGTGTCCTGGTTGTTGGATTTGGAGATGTTGGTCGTCAAGTTGTCGGTGGGACTGCTTCTCTGGTCGGCGAGTTTAGTTGTGTTATCTTTTTTTGGGTCGAGCATCTCATGTCTCTTTATTTCCGGCACCATGTTCACGCCTCTTGCGTTCGTGTCATGTGTTGTACCACCTCTTGTATTCATTCTAACTTCTTCTATCAATGAAATGATACGCAAGCTTTGTGTATTCGCGAAAAAAAAACTGCAACAACTATATATCGGTTATACTACCTTTGTAACTAAATATAAGATGTTTTTGCATTTCAATTGAATTGCAGAAACATCTTCTATTTAGTTTTGAACTACGAAAACATCTTATGCGTTTTTGCAGTTTAATTGAACTACAAGATGTCTTATATTTAGTTTTGAATTGCAAAAATATGTTATATTTAGCTACGGAGGTAGTAGTATTTTATTTCAAGATCACACATTGCACGATAGTTATGTTAAAACCATTTCCTTGTTTGCCAATGTTTAAAACATATGACTAGTTGCCTAGTTCAATGTACTCATCCAGTCATCCTTGTAAGTTTAACAAACTCGATCATTTTCATTTCAAATTCATAGAATTTTGGAATTTCGGTGACCACCTGGGTTCAAATCTTCCCACTCAAGCCATATGGGTTCAAATCTCCCCACCTACCTAACAACGACAAAGCTAATCTCCGACTAGTCGGACGTTCGCTTCAGATCTAAACGACCTAGATAGCGTTCGTTTTGAATCCGACGGCTCGCATTGGGCGCGTCCATATCTCAAACCATAATCTTGTGTCCGAACCTAAAAACAAGAAAACATTGCCTGGAATGACTAGTCTCGAGAAGAAAACTTTCGCTCTTCCCCTTCCAACAAAAACTAAATAACAAATGAATTTTGGTGCCCTACTCCCTTAATTATTGCTTTTATACGTACTCTGGATCGGCAGCTGATCGACCCGGTCAAGAAATGAAACAGGTAGCTGCTAGCTACTAGAAAGACCCAGCGCCGGCCACGACGGCATGGTGGAGCATGTTGTGGGCGATGGTGTCTCGCATCTGCGCAGCGGCGGGGGAGGGCACGGGGTCGTTGGCGACCATGTGGTTGTCGTCGTCTAGGTCGAGCTCCAAGCCTTGCAGCAGCTGGAGGTCGAACGGTTCGCCGCTGCGCTCGCAGATGTTGTGTAGCGCGCAGCACGCGCCGAGCATGACGGAAAGGTCGTCCACCTTGACCTCGGTGCGCCTCTGGAGGCAGGCCCAACGCGCCTTGAGCCTCTGGAACGCGGTGGCGGCCACGGCGCGCGCCTTTGCCAGTCTCTCGTTGAACTCGTGCTGCGTCCACGTCAGGTTCTGGTGGGAGTATGGCACCAGAATCCAGTCCGTGAGCGGGTAGCCGGCGCCGCCGACCAGGCGCATGCCCTGGCCAAGGGTCTCCCCGGTAAGCTTGGGCTTGTTCATCGACCAGAGGAGGAGGGTTTGCTCGTCGGCCATGGCGCCTGGGCCGACGCAGATGTCCGTGAAGGTCCCGTCCGCGTCCACCGACGCCTGCAGTGTGATGCTGTAGCAGGTCTTGCTCTTTCGCGCCGTGGCGCGGGGGTTTAAGTAGTTGATGACATGGTGCTTGGGCGCGATGATGGCCACGTGGGTGGTGTGGACGCCGCCGATGATGCCTGGGATGCCCGACAAGGCCTCGAACTTTGCCGCGTTGGTGGCCATGGCGGCAGCGTCCGGCCACTGGATGACGTTGGGCACGACCGTGGTCTGGATGGCGGCGCAGACGTCGAGCACGAGCTTGTGGCAGGTGGAGACCCCGATGGCGAAGCGATCGGCGACCTTGCGTAGGGTCTCCCCGGTGGCGAGGCGCCAGACGCAGACGGCGACGCGCTTCTGCACGGGGATGGCGGCGCGCAGCGCGGTGTCCTCCTTGCGGACGGCGGCCGCCAGCTGCTCGCACAGAACCTGGAACGTGTAGGGGGACATGCGGAAATGGTGCCTGAAGTCCGCCGCCGGGTAGCCCGGGCTGCTAACCGTGTCCCACCACGCGCTGTGGCGGTCCTTCTTCCACAGCCGCCTCCCTCCGCCGCCAACTGCACCCTTCTCTCCCGTGCCCGTCGCCAGCACCACAGACTCATCCACGATCTCGCTTCCGCCGTCTTCATTGCTCCCGCCGCTCGCGGTCTCCATTGAGCCCGACGGCGAGCGCTGCCTCTTGGACCCCCGCGCCCCCGAGACCAACGGCACCCCTCCCATCCACTCTGCTCCCAGGTTGACCATGCCCTGCACATGCGGCACCCCAAACCCCACCGACGACTCCACCACATGAAGCTCTAGCCCGCCATTGGTATCCATAGACTCCCACAGTGAGTTCTGCCTCTTAAACCCCGGCTCCCCCGCCCCCATCTCATTCCACAGACCCACCACGGCCTGCCCCTGCGGCGCCTCAACCTCAACCTCCATCGCCGACGCCCCCCTCTTCTTGCTCCCCTGCGGGTTCACCGCAGCCGGCACAGACTCAGGCACAGCGTCCTGTTCGAAATAGTAATCGAGGTAGGACAGGTCTCCGCCGTCGGCCATGGTTTGGGCGGAATAGTGGTGCGACCCCACGTAAGGCTGGTTTCTCATCATCTAAGTGGAGTTTTGTGGGTACGGTGGAACAGCAGAAACAATGGTGGGATGGGAGATTGAGGATAGAGAAGAGACAAAGACGAGCAAGTATCGATCCTCCCGCGAGAGGGCTGCGAGGGTCGGTGGATGGAGGCAGGGTATATAAAGGTTCGGGCCACGCGGAGAGAAGGAAGGAAGGAAGGCGACGGTTGGTGGCGGCGCTGGAACCGCGGCTCGCTCACGCGGTCGGGGAGAACATGGGAACGCAGCGAGTGGGAGAAGGCGCCTCGCGACGTCGCTCTCGAACCCCAGTCAGTGGTAGTAGTAGTCCGATCGATTGTTTGTCAGTTGCCGAAAGAATGTTCTGACGCCGCCTAATGGAGCCGTCGCTTTGCGTCACGACTGGCGTGCTGTACGTACGTGTTGGGCTACCAGACCATGTTTATTCAAATGTTGTGCCGTGGGGATTAGTTTTCGACTGGTTACGTTAAAAAAAGAACGAAATGGATTGACCCCTTGGTGCTAGTTATCCCTCACAGAAGAAAAAGATATGCTTCCATCACAGTAAAAAAGGAAAGAAATGCTACGCTCATTCATTGAATAATTGCTTTGTCGACGAGTATAAGTAGCTCTTTTATTGCCGGGAATTTATTTGTGGTTGTAAGAGATATTTGGGGTACTCCGAAGATGTGGGTCGTGATCCTACCGTGAAGAATTGCTCTATGTGCAGAACATCATTCTCGCATAGGGCAACTGGTATGGGAACCGTGTTTCTTCGTGCTTTCAAGTCATGTTTTATGTGGAGAGTATTGTATATAGTGAAGTTGTTGTTTTTTTCAAATACGCAAATTACATGATGTAACCCACAATGGCGCGACTGCAAGTGCAGGAGCAGAACAAAGAGGAAGGGGTTAGCCCACAAATCGTGCCTCCTACTGAATACTACTCCCTCTGTCCCAAAATATAAGAACGGTTTTTACACTAGCATAGCATCAAAAACGTTCTTATATTTCGGGACGGAGGGAGTAGTTTACAAGAGACAGAATGGAGGGTTGCTACTCATCAAAGATGCACTTTTTAATTTTGTAGTTAGCATGATTGTATGCATTATAGTTGCGTCAATGCAGTAAGTTTGTGTTTTCATGGTGTGCTAGATGGAACCACGATCATCCGACAATATAGTTGTAAGTGTCATGATTATTTTCATTCAAGGTTTATTTTATCGGATTGGGGAAAATCTAGACGGGGCTAGTGAATCGGTTAACCATGTTTATCTGTGAGGAATTACCGATATATTTTTTTTGGGGGAGGTTAAGGGGAGTTCCTCCTTAACTTTTCTTGTTAGGCAGGTGGGGAGATTTGAACCCAAGTGGCTTGAGTGGGGAGATTCGAACCCGGCCATGTGGTTACTGAAATTTCGCGGACCAGAACTATACGAATTTGAAATTAAATTGGCCGAGTTTGTTAAACTTGCAAGGATGACCGCATGAGTACATCGAACTAGTCAACTAGCCATATTTTTCAAACATTGGAAAATACAGAAATGGTTTTAATAACATAATTAACGTGCAGTTTTGATGTGTGATCTTGAAATAAAATACTATAGCGGATATATAGTTGTTCCAGTTGCCAGGTCTACGCAATTAACAAGAAAATCATGAGGTTTTTAGATTTTTTTGTGGGACATGAGGTTTCTAGATGTTTGAATATTATACAGTACAAAAAAATGAATCTTTGTGTGGAAGTACCATTTTGAGCTCGAGCTCATTTGAGCCTGGATGAACAGTACACTTGACAGATATTCTAAGTGTTTGCAATTCTTTCATCATGAGATCACATTTGTGGAAAGAATGGAATCTATGAGTTGCCATAAAAACGCAGTTGGGGAAAGAAACAGATTAGCCTTTGCGTTGCACGCTAAAGACAGGTATGCCTAGTCATTCGAGAGAGATAATGTAAGATCAATCAATTAGTATTTTCAGAAAAGGTATATACACGACGTACGTGGTCCTTTTATACTTTGTTTTTAAATATTTGTCATTTTAGAGATTTCAACAAATAACTACATACGAAGCAAAATGAGTCAGTCTACACTTTAAAATCATAAAAGCAGAAATCTAATCAGAGACATCAGTTGTCCCGGTTTGCTAGCTGCACTCGAACAAAGGCCGTGGGTTTAGAGTTCGACTCCTGCGGCAGGCACGTATTTTTTGGATCATTAAAGGAATGAAAAAAAAGAAGTAAAACGGGCCTGGCCCATGACGGGAGGGGGGTGTGCGCCCGTTTGGGAATCAGCCTATAACGGGCGCTGAGGGCGCCATTTAGGAAATGCCGATTAGGAGATGGATTCTCGAAAAAAAAAAACTGGGTTAGGTGATCTCTTGGACCTTGTATATCACTATCAATTTTGCCAAACATTTATCCTTATTTCATTTTGGCATCAAATACAATAGATTGATCTCTCCCACTTCCACATGTAAAAATACTTTGTTGTTCTTCGGTTAGTATGAAATCCGGATTATGCAAGTACTACCTCCGTACCAAAATTTAAAATGTTTTTGTATACTAAATTAACTTTTAAAAACGTCTTAGATTTTTTATACCGAGGTAATACATGATATGATATCTATGTGTAGTTTAGTGTACAAATAGTAGCTTTGAGTTTGTCGTGGGCTCGTGGCTGAACTATCAACTGTAGCTAAACTACCGACTGTATGTAGACTTCGAAGCTTGCCACTATCCATGAGTTTGCTATTTGTACCACAAATGCTTTTGCATTATGATTTAGCTGGATTTCACCGCAGCTTGTGCGTGAATTGAACTTTTTGTGTTGCAATCTTTGGATCGACGAATTAACCGGTTATTTTAGATGTTTTGAATCTGGTTGAAACATTTTTCATTGTCACGCACATTTTATAAAGCTATCAACATTTATTTAGTTGCGCTTACATTTTTTATACAGTGTTAGAACTTTCTAAATTCATGGTTTTTATTTTTTCTCAAATAAATTTATTTTTCTAATATTTTTTAATCTAAATATAAATAAGAAGTAAAGAAAGTAATTAGCGTGATGTCAGCTGGACGTCAACGTGACATCGGCGCGCCCAACTTATGTGATCGGTTGAACCGGTTTCTAGAATGTTCTGCGTGTTTTACTTTTATTTTTGTGTCTTTTTTTCTCTACACATGTGTAATTTTTCTCAATGCAGAGTCTACATTCTCCTTGTACATGCGGAACATCTTTTTGATACACATTGAGTACATGATGTACATTTTTTAAAAGTATATATTTTGATCATTTTTTGAATATATATTAACATTTCTAAAATACACATTGAACATTTTTTGCATTGAAATTAAACACATTTTGTAAACTACGCAGACATTTTTTTAACTGTATAAATATTTTTTGAAACTTTACCAAAATATTTTCAAACACGTGAACATTTTCAAACACTGAAATATTATGTGTCACTTAGGGAGGGGACCTTCTATTGATCTATCGGTGCTTCAGGCGCCGCAAAAAATTCCGGGTGCTTGCTAGCTTCCGTCATGAGCTGCGACCCAAACAGTGACTTCTCTGGTACATAGCATTCACGAGGTCTCTCATTTAAGTGGTTCTTCATTTTTGTATTTTGAATAAAAATGGTCACAGATTTTGAATAAAAGCTCACAAACTTCAAAAACTTCCATGGAAAATTCTACATTGTTTCCATGAGCATGAACACAAGTGTTCAAAATCGACCCTCACTTCTTCAATGCATAACCTCTCGATCACTTCTCTTTTTGAAAAAGTTTTTAGGCATAAGAGGCAAGTAAATTTTTTTTTTGGTATTTTAATTTTGTAATTTTTTTGTTTGTTTCACCCACAACTAAAGAAAAATAAAAGGGAAAACAAAATCTACTTAGTGAAGAGAGCGAACAAGCATACACGAAAATATCAACCCCACGCTATTGCTCCCCGGCAACGGCGCCAGAAAAGAGCTTCATAATCCCCAAGTGCAAGGAATCATCGTAGCAATTCCCAAAGGTGGAAGTGATAAGTATGGAGTGTCGAGCCCACAAGAAGCTAAAGGTAAGATCAATATTCTCTCAAGTCCTATCTGCCACTAATACGACTCTACGTACACCGAGCGTTTGCTTCCATCTAGAAACGAGAAATAAAACTACGTTGTGGGTATGAAGAGCATAACTTTGCATGATATCGGAGAACTAAAATATAAAAATAGGTGTTGTTAACATAAAGTTAGAATATATTATAATAGCGAGTGTGGAATAATGATGGATCGGTGTGCAGAATTATCCTAGGCAATTGTTAATAAGATCGGTGGTCGTCATTGCAATTTTATATAAGGGAGAGGCATAAGCTAACATACTTTCTCTCCTTGGATCATATGCACTTATGATTGGAACTCTAGCAAGCATCCGCAACTACTAAAGATCATTAAGGTAAAACCCAACCATAGCATTAAAGTATCAAGTCCCCTTTATCCCATACGCAACAACCCCCTTACTCGGGTTTATGCTTCTGTCACTCAAGCAACCCACTATAAGCGAATCATGAACGTGTTGCAACACCCTACAGCGGGAATCCTTCACGTGTGTGCGGCACAGAAGGCACCATAGGACAACACCAAAATAAAACATACAACTCAAACAATCTAGATCCTCAATCAACCCAAAGGACAAAAGAAATCTACTCAGAACAGCATAGGATGGCAACACATCATTGTATCATAATATGTTGCATAAAGCACCATGTTCAAGTAGGAGATTACAGCGGGGTGCGGGAGAGTGGACCGCGTAAAAAAATGAGGAAGGTGATGAAGATGGTGATGTTGATGAAGACGATCACCGCGGCGATGGTTCCCCCGATGGCACTCCAGCGCCACCGAGAGAGGGGGAGAGGTTCTCCCCCTTGTGCTTCCTCCTCCATGGCCTCCCCCCTATATGGGGAGAGATTCTCCCTCTGGTCCTTGGCCTCCATGACAATGATGGCCCCCTCCGGGATCCTCCTCCATGACCTCTGATGATGATGGCCCCCTCCGGCAGGGTGCCAGAGAGGGCCTAGAATGGGTTTTCGTGGCTACAGAGGCTTACGGCGGCGAAACTCCCGATTTAGGTTTATTTCTTGGGGTTTCTATATTTATAGGAATTTTTGGCATCGAGAACAAGTCAGGGGGGTCCACGAGGAGCCCACAAAAGACCGGAGGGCGCCCCCGGGGCGGTAGGGGGTGCCCTGCACCCTTGTGGAGGCCTCGTGGCTCTTCTGGCCCAATTCTTTTGCTTCGGGGGCTTCTTATGGTCCATAAAAATCACCGTAAATTTTCAGGTCATTTGGACTCCTTTTGATATTCTTTTCTGCGAAACTTAAAAATAAGGAAAAAACAGAAAACTGGCACTGTGCTCTAGGTTAATAGGTTAGTCCCAAAAATCATATAAATGCATATAAAACATCCAAGATACATAATATAATAGCATGGAACAATAAAAAATTATAGATACGTTGAAAACGTATTAAGCATCCCCAAACTTAATTCATGCTCGTTCTCGAGTAGGTAAATGGTAAAAACAATTTTTTTAATAGGGAATGCTAGCAAGTACACAAGTTTGATCAATGATAATTTCAATCACTTTTTCTAGCATCATTATATATCATAACAGTAGCTCATATCATAAAGCTTTTCATGATCAAGTAACAAGTTATTCACATGTTAAAGCATAGACCATAATCTTTCTTGAAAACTAACCAACTATGTTCTCAGTCGTCAAACAATTGCAATTCATCTTATTTTCAGGAAGGGTCTATGTAAGAGCTTTGACTTAGCAAATCCCACATACTCAACTATCATATAATATTTCATGATTGCTACCACTCAAAGCATATTTTTTTTAAAAAGCATCCATCGAACACAGAGTAAGATATGGACTTAATGTTTCACCTCCCAACTTACTTATCATATAGATCATTGTCAACAATAATAATTCATGATCAAATATATTTGAATGGCCATATATGCTTAGATCTTTCCCCATCACATGATGCTTGCCGACTAAAGAATAGGTTGGAATGAGAAGGAATACTATTGACTCTTGCATAAAAGTAAAAGATAGGCCCTTCGTAGAGAGAAGCAGGGATTTGCAGAGGTGCCAGAGCTCGAAGCTTTTAAAATAGAGATGAAAATAATTTTGAGAGGTATGCTTTCATTGTCAACATAACAACCAAGAGTTCTCACTATTTTCCATGCTAGACACATTATAGGCGGTTCCCAAACAGAATGGTAAAGTTTTTACTTCCCCACCACCAACAAGCACATTCCACGGCTGGTCGGAAAAAACGGGTACCGTCCAACTATCAACAATTCCGGGGGAGTTTTGTTTGTGATTATAATTTGATTTGATTTGAGCATGGAACTGGGCATCCCGGTTACCATCCATTTTCTCGTGAATGATGAGCGGAGTCCACTCATCGTGAGAATAACCCACCTAGCATGAAAGATACTCGCAGCCCCTAGCCGCTACATGAGCGATTCGGGCATACAAAACAAATTATTATTTGAAGATTTAGTGTTTGGCACATGCAAATTTACTTGGAACGGCAGGTAAATACCGCATAAAGGTAGATATGATGGACACTCATGGAAGAAACTTGGTTCAAGGGTTTTTGGATGCACAAGTAGTATCTCTACTTAGTACAGAAATTTTGGCTAGCAAAAGATTCTAAAAAGAAAGCACCACATGTTGGAGGATCTATAACACTATAACTTCTATACAAATATACCCAAACATAACTCATTAAGTTGTCTTCCTTGTCCAACTTCAACTAATTTGATCAAGTTTGAAAATAATTAATGGGGTTCACAATCATAGAAGATGTCCAAGATAGTATATTTATATGTGAAATCTCTCTTCCTTCAATATTATTTCATGAATTGTTCAAGTGACCAATACTATGTTTGCTAACTTTCAATAAATTTACCCCTATACTTATTATATGTGAAGTCATTACTCCCCATGGTATAAACACATGAAACATATATAAATTCAGATTTATGATATTCAATTCATTCAACCATTTACTCATAGGATATAAGTGAAGCACATGAGTAAATGACAAACTACTCCAAAAATATATAAGTGAAGCACAATGAGTAGTCAAGTAATTAACTAGCCATGGGAGGACTCTCTCCCATTCAAGATTTCAGATCGAATGATTCTATTCAAACATCAAGTAAAATTAAAATACGCTCCAAGCAAAACACATATCATGTGACGAATAAAAATATAGCTCTGAGTAAGGTATACCGATGGTTATGAAGACGAAAGAGGGGATGCCCTCCGGGGCATCCCCAAGCTTAGGCGCTTGAGTCTTCCTTGGTTATTACCTTGGGGTGCCTTGGGCATCCCAAGCTTAGGGTCTTTCCACTCCTTATTCTCTTCATATCGATATCTCACTCAAAACTTGAAAACTTCAATCACACAAAACTTAACGGAACTTCGTGAGATGGGTTAGTATGATAAAGAGTAAATCATTCACTTTGGTACTGTCAAAGACAATATTCAAAATTGTTATCACACAAGGCCTACTGTACCTTATAATTTATACAATTTATATTAAGCAATATAAGCCATAGAAACTAGAAAATAAGCAAATTATGCATTGAAAACAGAATTTGCCAGAAACAGAACAGTCTGTAATGATTTGACCAACAACCATACTTCTGCTACTCCAAAAATTCTGAAAAATTAGGACAACCTAGGCAATTTTTATATCAATTTTTTGTAAAAAATTCAGATCAAAAGAACGCTTCTGTGATTTTTTAAAATTCTGGCAATGAGCGCAAAAGTTTCTGTTTTTTTAGCAAGACCAAATCAATTATCACCATAAGCCATCCCAAAGGTCTTACTTGGCACTTTATTGAAACAAAAGCTATAAAACATGATTACTACTGTAGCTTAATCATGTGAACACACAAAAACAGTAAGGATAAATATTGGGTTGTCTCCCAACAAGCCCTTTTCTTTAATGTCGTTTTAGCTAGGCAAGATATTATAATGATACTCTTCCAAGCCAATTGCGATGATAGTCGAAGTTCATGAAGCATTCTATAATGAATATAGATTACCAACATCCAAGTTCAAAATATATAAGTAAAGTACATGCAACATTCTATAAAGCCGTACTCAAATGATTTAAGTGAAGCACAAAGAGCATTCTATAAAGACACACTCAAAAGATTTAAGTGAAGCACAAAGAGCATTCTACAAATCAATGATGGGCTATCTCACACTAGCATGGAGCATAAAGGAAAAGAAAAGAGAAATAAACACAAAAGACGCATATCACGTGAACAAAACAAAAACCGAGGTATACCAATAATTGTTGAAGAAGAAGGATGGGATGCCAATCGAGGCATCCCCAAGCTTAGATGCTTGAGTATCCTTGAAATATTTACTTGGGGTGCCTTGGGAACCCCAAGCTTGAACTCTTGCTTCTCCTTATTCTTCTCATATCGGTAACTCCTCGTTCTTCGAACACTTCATCCACACAAAACTTAACAAAAAACTTTGTAAGATCTGTTAGTATAATAAAGCAAATCACTACCTTTAGGTACTGTTGTAAACTCATTCCAATTGCATATTAGCATTATATCTATTGTATTCCAACTTCACCATGGTTCATACCCCCCTATACTACCCATAGATTCATCAAAATAAGTGAACAACACATTGAAAATAGAATCTGTCAAGAACAGGACAGTCTGTAGCAATCTGGAACTTTTGTATACTTCTGTAACTTCAAAATTCTAAAAAATTAGGATAATCTAAAAAATTGGCAGAGAAGTGATGTGTAAAAATTTCAAGATCTTATCATGCTCCAGTAAAAAAATCAAATACTACAACAAAAGTTTCTGTTTTTCTGCTGCACACACCAAACAAGCAATTTAAACATTCTAAAGCCAAACCTTGGCACATTATTTTTATAATACAATGGATATATACAAGGGGATAATTATTTTTGAGAAACTTCAATGAAAAAATCTACATTGTTTCCATGAGCATGAACACGAGTGTTCGAGGTCGACCCTCACTTCTCCAATGCATAACTTTCCGATCACTTCTCTTTTTGAAAAAAGTTTTTAGGCATAATAGGCAAGTAATTTTTTTGCTATTTTCATTTTGTAATTTTTTTGTTCGTTTCACCCACAAATAAAGAAAAACAAAAGGGAAAACAAAATCTACTTAGTGAAGAAAGCAAACAAGCATACACAAAAATATCAACCCCACGCTATTGCTCCCCGGCAACGGCGCCAGAAAAGAGATTGATAATCCCCAAGTGCAAGGAATCATCGTAGCAATTCCCAAAGGTGGAAGTGATAAGTATGGAGTGTCAAGCCCATAAGGAGCTAAAGGTAAGATCAATATTCTCTCAAGTCCTATCTGCCACTGATACGACTCTACGTACACCGAATGTTTGCTTTCATCTAGAAACGAGAAATAAAACTACGTTGTGGGTATGAAGATGATAACTTTGCATGATATCGGAGAACTAAAATATAGAAGTAGGTGATGTTAACATAAAGTTAGAATATATTACTATATATTATAAATAGCGAGTGTGGAATAATGATGGATCTGTGTGCAAAATTATCCTAGGCAATTGTTAACAAGATTGGTGGTTGTCATTGCAATTTTATATGAGGGAGAGGCATAAGATAACATACTTCCTCTCCTTGGATCATATGCTCTTATGATTGAAACTCTAGCAAGCATCCGCAACTACTAAAGATCATTAAGGTAAAACCCAACAATGGCATTAAAGTATCAAGTCCCCTTTATCCCATACGCAACAACCCCCTTACTCGGATTTATGCTTCTGTCACTCAAGCAACCCACTATAAGTGAATCATGAACGTATTGCAACACCCTACAGCGGGAATCCTTAACGTGTGCGCGGCACGAAAGGCACCATAGGACATCACCAAAATAAAACATACAACTCAAACCAATCTAGATCATCAATCAACCCAAAGGACAAAATAAATCTACTCAGAACATCATAGGATGGCAACACATCATTGGATCATAATATGTTGCATAAAGCACCATGTTCAAATAGGGGATTACAATGGGGTGCGGAAGGGTGGAACGCGTAAAAGAGATGAAGAAGGTGATGAAGATGGTGATGTTGATGAGGACGATCGCCGCGGCGATGGTTCCCCGGATGGCACTCTGGTGCCACCGAGAGAGAGGGGGAGAGGTTCTCCCCCTTGTGCTTCCTCCTCCATGGCCTCCCCTCTAGATGGGGAGAGGTTCTCCCTCTGGTCCTTGGCCTCCATGACGATGATGGCCCCCTCCGGGATCCTCCTCCATGGCCTCCGGTGATGATGGCCCCCTCCGGCAGGGTGCCAGAGAGGGCATAGATTGGTTTTTCGTGGCTACAGAGGCTTACGACGGCGGAACTCCCGATCTAGGTTTATTTCTGGGGATTTCTATATTTATAGGAATTTTTGGCGTCGAGAACAAGTCGGGGCTCTAGGTTAATAGGTTAGTCCAAAAACTCATATAAAATAGCATATAAAACATCCAAGATAGATAATATAATAACATGGAACAATAAAAAAATTATAGATGCGTTGGAAACGTATCAGTAATACATGGTATGATGTCTATGTGTAATTTAGTGTACAAATAGTACTCCCTCCGTTCCAAAATAGATGACCCAACTTTGTACTAGCTTTGTAGTAAAGTTAGTATAAAGTTGAGTCATCTATTTTAGAACGAGGGAGTAGCTTTTAGTTTGTCGTGGACTCGTGGCTGAACTATCAACTGTAGCTAAACTACCGATTGTATGTAGACTTGGAAGCTTGCCACTATCCATGAATTTGCTATTTGTACCACAAATGCTTTTGCATTATGAGTTTAGCTGGATTTCGCCGCAGCTTGTGCGTGAATTGAACTTTTTGTGTTGCAACCTTTGGATTGATGAATTAACCGGTTATTTTTAGATGTTTTGAATCTGGTTGGAACATTTTTCATAGTCACGCACATTTTTGAAAGTTATCGACATTTATTTAGTTGCGCTTACGTTTTTTTATCTAGTGTCAAAACTTTCTAAATTCATGATTTTTATTTATTTTCAAATAAATTTATCTTTTTAAAATTTATTAATTTAAATATAAATAAGAAGTAAAAAGATAATTAGCGTGATGTCAGCTGGACGTCAACGTGACATTGGTGTTGGTGAACCACCTCTCTATCAGCTAGGAATAGGCGCGCCCAACTTATGTAACCGGTTGAACCGGTTTTAGAATGTTCTGCGCGTTTTACTTTTATTTTTTTGTCTTTTTTTCTCTACACATGTGTAGTTTTTCTCAATACAGAGTGTACATTTTCCTTGTACATGGGGAACATCTTTTTGATACACATTGAGTACATGATGTACATTTTTTAAGGAGTTAAATGCACTGGAGGTCCTAAAAGTTTCGTCGGGGTGTCACTTTAGTCCTAATTCTTTCAAAATGCATTTTTAGGTCATAATTCTTTAGTAAGTGGTTCACCTGAGGTCCTTTTTTCACGAGCGCTCACTGACCTGCCCGCGTGGCGCGTTGACCCATGCCACGTCAACACAGGGCAATCGCATGGCGAGAGAAATAGACTAGAGGTCCTAAAAGTTTCTAGGCAGTATCACCTTAGTCCTACTTCTTTTAAAATGCACGTTTAGGTCCTAATTCTATAGTAAGTGGTTCACCCGAGGTCCTTTTTTGCACCATCGCTCACTAACCTGCTCGGTTGCGCGTTGAACCATGCCAGGTCGACTTAGGATCACTAGCAGATGAGAACATTGCAAAAAACCTAATTTTTTTGGCCGCTATCGTCCCGTAGCTATGTGATTTCCTCTACTCTGCCACAATCACTAGCTGTAGGCATTGATTTAGTTCGATTTGCACTTTTCATTAAGTTTCTCAAACTGCTTGCTCTGATTTGAGGTTAGGTGATAGGAGCTTGTGGAGGAGGCGGTGCCGACGATGCTGCTGCAATGCTCCCCTTCGTCACACGCTTCCCTACCGAGGAGCTTACTATCCCAGCCATGGCGATGGTGTGGGCACGAGGGAGAGGGAGAGGATTTCAGTAGGGGCTGGGAAATGTCAAGAGGGGGGTTAACAAGGGGCTTTATGTAAAAAAAGAGCAACCGCAACAGCCTATAAGTTGACATGGTGTGGCTCAACGCGTCATGCGAGCAGGTCAGCAACCGCTCGTGCAAAAAAGGGCCTCGGGTGAACCACTTACTATAGAATTAGGATCAAAATGTTCATTTTGAAAGAAGTGGGACTAAAGTGACACTGCCCAGAAACTTTTAGGACGTTTCTTGCCTGGCGGTTGGGCCCTGTGTTGATGTGGCGCGGGTCAACGCACCACGCAGGCAGGTCAATGAGCGTTTGTGAAAAAAGGACCTTGAATGAACCACTTACTAAAGAATTAGGACATAAACATGCATTTTGAAAGAATTAGGACTAAAGTGACACCCCGACAAAACTTTTAGGACCTCCGGTGCATTTAACTCTTTTTTAAGTATATATTTTGAACATTTTTTCAAATACATACTAACATTTCTAAAATACACATTGTACATTTTTTAAATGAAATTAAACATGTTTTCTAAACTATGCAAATATTTTTTAAATTGTATAAATATGTTTTGAAAATTCATCAAAATATTTTCAAACACGTGAACATTTTCAAACACTGACACATGAAGTGTCACTTAGGGAGGGGACCTTCTATTGATCTATTCATTGCTTCAGGCGCCGAAAAAATCCCGGGTGCTTCATTTAAGCGGTCTTCCGGGAGGGGACCTTCCGTCATGAGCTGAGGCCCAAACAGCGACTTCTCCCGTACGTAGCATTCACGAGGTCTCTCATTTAAGTGGTTCTTCATTTTTGTATTTCGAATAAAAATGGTCATAGAGTTTGAATAAAAGTTTACAAACTTCTAAAAACTTCACGTAATAGAAAATATTTCATTGATTTTGAAAAAAGATCATCAAATTTGGAAAGGCTTTCACAAATTTGAAAAAAAGTTTACCAATTTTCAATTTTTTTATTCACAAATTTGAAAAGTTCATCGATTTCATAAAAGGTTCACAAATTTTAAAAAGTTCATCAATTATGAAATTTTTTTATGAGCTTCAAAATGGTGCACAAACTTTTTATTGAAAAGAAAAACCCATGGGCTTCCTGCAAACTGGAAAAAGTATAAAAGGAAAAAATGAAGTAAGGTTGGACATGTTTTGCGATGTCCTACTGGTTAGTGCACTTCTCGTTCAAGATACAAGTCCAAGTTTGAACCTCAACACCCGCAAAAAGAAAGGGCCGGCCCAACTTTGAGGGGGGTGTGCACCGGTTGGCAAAATAGCCCTTAACCGGTGCCGAAAGCGCCAAATAGGGCTTGCCTTTAGGGAGCTCCTAGTTCGTGGGCGAGTCACTGGGTAGTGACCTAGGGCGCATCACCCGCTCCCCCAGCGCGTATTGGGGTGGGCCGCCCCTGTTTTTTGTTTTGTTTCTTTAATACAATTGTTCAGGATTTAAAAACAGTTATAAATTCTATATATACATAAAAGAATCATCTCCACTCACTTACTTATCTCAACATACAAGCATGCCACATCACCATACAATTATTGAAGGGATAAGGCCCATCAACATGCACCCACGCATGTGAAATCACCCACCACCACATCCAGCCATGCATCAGAAAATATTATTCACTCTATTATTCTACTTATATTCAATTAATATTTTACAACTATACATAATAAAATATGATACGTCTTATGTACATAAGAAAATATTGTTCACATGTTGTTAAATGAAATATTTATACTCCACATAATCAAATGCTATTGAAATATATTACAATTCATTCCCGCAGCAAGGCACGGGGTATCATCTAGTTTCAAATGATGGTTGGGATGTCAGAATGAAAATTGAATGCCAAAAAATGTTCATGAGTTTTGAAAAATTGTTCTCACATGTTCAAAAGTTTTGCAAGACAAAATTGTTTCTGGCTTCGAAAAAAGTTCTCAAAATGGACAAAATATTCACAATTTCGAACAATGTTCACGAATTCAAAAATAAAAATTCATGATTTTGAAGAAATGTCCATGTATTCAAAATTGTTAATGAATATGTAAGTAAATGATCAAAAATCAAACAATATTTGTGAATTTAAAAAATTCATTGTTTCAAATAATAATGATGACTCACAAAT
Source organism: Aegilops longissima (assembly GCA_021605205.1). Taxonomy (NCBI): domain Eukaryota; kingdom Viridiplantae; phylum Streptophyta; class Magnoliopsida; order Poales; family Poaceae; genus Aegilops; species Aegilops longissima. The sequence goes on along the minus strand of CM038678.1, from coordinate 97,559,366 downwards.
AAATGCTCATGACATACAATTTTCTTTTAATTAATATTTTTAAAATTCCTGAAAAAATATTCACTAATTCAAGAAAATGTTTACGGGTTCCCGAGAAATGTTGACAATTTCAAAAACAATCGTCGGGAGTTAAAACATTATATTTTATAGAAATGTGAATACTTTAAAAAAATGTTCATGAATTTGTAAAAAAATCATGAATTTGAAAGTGGTCAGGATTACATAAAATATGCACAAATTCTACATTTTCAGGATATAAGACAATGTTCATGATTTCAGAAAAATGGTCACAAAATTTTGAAACGAAGTATGAGAAAATTAGATAAATAAAATAAGAAAGGACATGAAGAAAATAAATAAAATGAAAACAAAATGGAAGAACAAAATGAAAAAGCAGAAAAAAATCAAAAGAGAAAACACATAAGAAGATAAAAATATGGTAGGGATAGTAGTAGAAAAAGAAGAGAAAACAGAAAACACAGACGACCTACGCGCCAAATAGAATTGGACGTGTCACATAGACAATGATTCACGTAGGCAGACCTTCCAACTTGCCTGGCCTTTATAGCAAGACTCGTGAAATGTTTATACTAATTACATAAAAACCCGGTAGAAAAATACATTTTTTAATTTATACTAATTAATAAAGAATACCATGAAATTTTCCTGCAATTCAGGTTTTTTTTCGCATTTTTTGACTTTTTTTAAAATGATATATTTTATGTGAAAACGCAAATGAACAAAATTTTGACTAGGGGAATTTATTATTAATAAATTTTTTGAAAATTCTGATGTTTTGAGACATGAAGAGCTTTGTGAATTTACAAATATTTTGAATTTATCAACATATTTTTAAAATAGATGCATTTTTATATCCCCAAATATTATTTTGAAAATCTGAAAAAATTGTTTGACACGTGAACATTTTTAGTTTAAGGCCACATTTTAAAGGAACATTCTTTACAAAATCTGAACAACTTTTGAAGACACAAAAAATTAAATAATCTTTTAAAAATATTTCTAACACAAGAACATTTTCTAAACTTCCGTACAAAATTTGATAACACCAACTTTATTTGTAGACATGAATTCTGTAAATTGTGTAAAAATCATGAAATTTTTATAATTTCTTCGAAAAAGTACATACATTTTTTTTCGAATTTCCAAAAAGATAAAATAAAATAAAAATGAAGTAAAAATAAGAAACTAAATAGAAAATAAAAGAAACCGGAAACGAACAGCAGAAAATGAATACTAGTTCGTAACCTAAACCAGTCACGACAAAGTTCCCACAACCGGAACCGGGTGGGGCGTCCCCCTCGAAGGAGGCATCGCTTCAAAATGTTTCTCATCTATACTATAAAATACATAATGTATGTGAAAAAAGTTGATAATGTATTAAAAATTGTTAATCAAGTGTTGAAACAATGTTATAACTATTTTTGTAATCAAGCATCTGAAAATTGTGAAAAATTAGGAGATTTTTTTTATATGTGTATAAAAATGTTAACCATGTATTAATTTTTTTATTCTTAACACAAGATCTGCTGGCCCAGGTGCACTGGAGGCCACAGCCTCGTATTTTTTGTTTTTCTTTATGTTTTTATACTTCCAAATACTTGCATTTTAAAAACTCTTTTAATAAGAGTTGAAAATAAAAATTAACCAAGCATTTTAAAAATGTTAGATGTACATAGAGAAAATGTTTCTCTTGTAACAATAAAATAACAAATGCAGTCGAATTTTTTTATCATGTATTATTTAAAAAATGTTAATCAAGCATTTGAAAATTATTAGAAATATATAAAAAATATTGACCATATATTAGAAAATGTTAATCTTGCGTTGAAAAGTATTTTAATGAAGCAGTTGGAAAATATTAAATGTGTATAAAAATATTTGCCATGTAGTAAGAAACTTTAATATTGAATATAAAAATGTTAATCTTGTATAGTAAATATGTATAGAAAATATTAATTATTTAATCAAAAATATTAATATAGAATATAAATTTTATAGAAAATATTAATCATTTATTCAAAATGTTAATCTTGTATATGAGAAACATTAATCAAAGATTCCAAAAATATTAAATGTGTATACAAATTCTTACCCTGTATTAAAAATGCTAATCTTTAATTTTGAAAATTTTAAACCAATATTTTAGAAAATGGTAAAACGCGTGTAGAAAAATATTTGTCATGTACTAAAGAATAATATTACATTTTAAAAATAGTGACCACACAGTCAAAAAATGTTAAACTTGTATTAAAAAATGTTAACGAGTATCGAAAGATGCTAAACTTGTATTCAAAAATGTTCTTGGTGTATACAAAATGTGGAACGAAATCCAAAATAAACAAAGAAAAATAAATAAACCATTAAAATGAAAAGAATCAAAGAAAACCAAATAAAAATGAAAACAATAAGGAAAACCAAATGAAAAGGTACCAAAGAATGTAAAAAATTGAAAATTGATAAAGAAACAAAGAAAAACAGATATAATGCTCTTCCAAACAAAAGAAAGAAAAGAACAACAAAAAAAAGTACATGAAACAAACAAAGAGAAACCGAAGAAAATCAAAAGAAAAAACAAAAAAAGTGTACCAACAAGAAATGGAAACCCAAAAACCGGAGAACAAATGAAAACAAAACAGAAAACAGACGAACCGAACGAAACATCGTTGAAGACAGACCGGATTTTTTCATTTCTTGATGGTTTCTTCTTCTGTTTTTTTTCGTTTTTTCTAGTTCTTTTATATTTTTTGTGTTTTTCATAACTGCAAAAATTACATAAATGGGTACCAAAATTTTTAAATTTTATCAAAATTTCAAAATTGTTCACTTTTTCAAAAACAAACTGGATTGCAAAATTTTGTTCACGGTTTCCAAAAAAATGTTCGGAAGTTCCATATTTTGTTCAAATATTATGTTTTGAAAACAACCGCTCACATTTTCCAAAAATGTTCTGAAATTTGAAATTTGTTCATGATTTCAAAAACTGTTCACAAATTTTGTATATAATTCCGGAATTGTGTTCATGTTTTCAAAAATTGTTCACGTTTTTCTAAATCACATTTTTAAAATCATGGTGATTTTCAATATTTGTTCAATTTTTCAAAATTTATTCATTTATTCAAAAATATTTAGAATTTTGAAATCAGTGCATGCTTTCAAAATTGTGCACGTTTTTTAATAGAGTATCTGAATTTTCTTCATGTTTTTCAAAATTTGTACACTTTTTACAAAATGTTTGGTATTTCTATATTTGGTTCTTGTTTTTCCGATATTGTTCACTTTTTGAAATCCGTTCAGAATTTATTAATTTTATTATTTTTGTATCGAAATTTGGAATTTTTTTCACGTTTATAAACTTGTTCACCTTTTGAAAAAAAGTGTTCGAGTATTAAATAATAATGGAATATGAAAATTTTGTTTATGTTTTGAAAAATTGTTCACAAAAACGACTGTTCAGATTTTCCAAAAAATGTGAGCGTTTGTCAAAAAAGTTCAGAATTTTTCAAAAGAGTTCATTATTTTTGGGAAAAATACTCAGATATGCCGTTGTAATTAGTTCTTAAAAGTTTACGATGCTTATTAGTCACTAACAAGTATAAGGTGCTGCGTTAGCTTGACGCGTTATGTAGCGAGGGATATGGAGTTCGATCGCTACATAATTAAAACTGGGCCGTCCCATTATTGCAACGACAACTCGTTGCGTGTGCGATTTAGTGGCAATCTACCATTGAGAGCTTCATATAGGAGTTCCACTAATTCATCAACGGGAGCGATCTTTCCCTCTCGCTAGGGTTCGTCTTCCTCTCGCCGCCACCGGCGACGTACATAAATCTTGTCCTTCGCGGCCGCCATACCTGATCCTCTCCGCTCGGGCTGATCACGGGGCAGTCTAGTATTGCTTCCCGGCCTTGGCGGGGGGTTTAGGATCTCGGTTTCGCGTTAGGGTTTTGGTGTCCTGGCGGCGGGGTGTCCGCGAGATCGGAACCGAGTTTCGGTAACTATGGCGAAGCAAGGCGCTCAGGATGCATCGGGGAGCAAAGGGAAGGGGAAGCTTGAGGATCTCATGGAGGAGCTAGCCCTGAACGAGGATGATCTAGATGACGTTGTTTTTGAGGATGAAGATGCGCCACCGGAGGAGGATCTTCGATGGATGATTCTGGCTCGAGTTCACATCGACAAAACCTTCAGCACCTACTGGTTCTTCCGCAACATGAGGTCAGCCTGGGATCTCGCTAGGCATGTGAAGATCAAAACCCTAGAAGATAATTTGTTCATTATGCAGTTCGAGTGCCTAGGGGACTGGGAAAGAGTGACTCTTGGAGGTCCATGGCACTTCCGAGGTAACCCGGTTATCATCGAGCCTTACGATGGTTACTTCAAACCCACGTCGATTGAGCTTTTCAAGTTTGAAATCTGGGCGAGGATTCTTGATCTCCCCATTGCCTACCATGGCAAGGTTAAGGCGCTGGCGTCAAAGCTAGGTGAGTTTGTGGAGTCAGAGCCTGCATCTTTTGACTTTGAGGGAAACTTTTATCGGGTCAGAGTCCGGCTGGATGTACGTAAGCAGCTGAAGAAAGCAACTTCGATCGTGCGAGGTGGCCAGAGGGAGATTTTTGCGGTAAAATATGAGCGGCTTCCGGACTGGTGTCAGGTTTGTGGTATGATGGGCCATGAATTTAAGGAACATGGGGATGGTGTGCATCCTCCCTCGACCCTGGTCTTCAATAACTTGAGGGCTCCTGCCACTACTGCTTGGGGCTCAAAGCGTCACAATAAGGGACAGAAAGCCTGGAGAAACGAGGGAGGAGGAAGTGGATCCGGTCTAGTTTCACAGGAGGATGCAATGGAAGCTGAAGCTACTACTATGGGGGAGAGCGATGCAAGTCGCAAAAGAGCTTCTGATGAGGTTGTGGGTGTTCCCGTTTCTGCAGCGGCCACCACTGGCCTACAGCTTGTTCCCATTGAGAAGAACAATGGTGCTAGTTTGGGTGTCCCCCCTAGCCCGCCTCCTAAACAGGATCCGTAGCGCTCCAAGACTACACAGCAGTCACAGAAGGCAACTAGTGCAAGCGGGACGAAGAACATGGTAGGTCTGAAAAATCTTGATGCAAAAACGGCGGCCTCCCCGGCGGAGGACCGCCGAGCACAATGAGTTGCATTAGCTGGAACTGCCGGGGACTAGGCAACGCCATGATAGTTCAAGAGCTACGAGAAATCGTGTTAAAGTTTTCCCCTAGAGTACTTTGCATTGTTGAAACACAAATAAGTCAAGATAGGGCTGAGGGTTTATCAAGTACTCTAGGTTTTGCTTCTTCTTTTGCTGTTGGTTCCACTGGTCGGAGTGGTGATTTAGTTTTATATTGGAATGATGAAATAAAGATCAAGATTTTGGGCTACTCGCAGTATCATATTGATGCCAAGATTTCAGAGTTTGGTGGGGATCCTTGGAGGCTTTCATGCTTCTACGGGGAGGCACAAGCACACCTCCGGCAGAGAACTTGGGACACGATGAAAAACTTATCAGCCCTCCAAAACATGCCATGGGTGTGTATGGGGGACTTCAACGAAGTTCTTCGCTATGATGAGCATGAGGGGATCGGCCAGAGGAATGCTACTCAGATTCAAGGATTTCACGACGCAGTTGACATGTGTGGATTAATCGACCTTGGTTTGCAGGGTCGCAAATGGACGTTCGAAAAGAAAGTTACAGGGGGCTCTTACACAAGAGTCAGTCTAGATAGAGCTTTGTGCACTCCCGAGTGGGGAGCACGCTTTCCACTAGCGGTTGTGGAGCATCTAATAGCCGCTACTTCTGATCATTCGCCCATCAGAATGATGCTTGAGCCACTGGAAAGTAAGCAAGTGCAGCGGCAGTTCCGGTACGAGTGCATGGGGGACACGCATCCCGAGCTAATCCCCACCGTCCAACATGCATGGGAGGCGAACGACCCTAATCTTACGGCTGCGGAAGTTCGAGCGAACTTGCAATCTTTGTCTAACAACTTGGGCGAGTGGAGTAAGTCAACGTTCGGCAGTGTCAAGGCAGAGATAAAGAGGTTGAAGAGAGATTTGGAAATATTAAGGAATGATCCATTGAGGGTTGCACTGAGCCATATTGAGATCAAAACGAATGATCGCTTGATCGAGCTTTATCTTCGTGAAGAGATAATGTGGCGCCAAAGATCAAGAGTGGCATGGCTGTCAGAAGGGGATAGGAATACACACTTTTTCCATCTCCGGGCGTCCAGCAGAAGACGCAAAAATTTGATCAAAGCGCTGCAGAAGCAGGACGGGCAGTTAACGGATGACTTATCCGAAATGCAGGAACTAGCTCTAGATTTCTACGAGACTCTGTACACTTCAGAGGGGGTGGAGGGACTAGATGATGTTATCCAACATGTACCCTCAAAGGTCACCGCAGCTATGAATGACACTCTTTTTGCGCCCTATAAAGAAGAAGAAGAAGTGAAGAAAGCCCTTTTTCAGATGTTCCCAACGAAGGCTCCTGGGCCTGACGAGTTCCCCGCACACTTCTTCCACCGGCATTGGGACATTTGTGGAGCTGCGGTCACTCGTGCGGTATTGAGTATAGTTCGAGGAGAAGAAAGCCCGGAGTGTGTCAATGACACGATTCTGGTTCTAATCTCTAAGGTATCAAAACCTACTCTTTTATCTCAATTTCGACCGATTAGCCTATGCAATGTCTTCTACAAAATTACTTCAAAGGTTTTGGCTAACCGGTTGAAGGTTTTATTGCCCGAGATTATTTCTGAAGAGCAGTCAGCCTTCGTGCCTGGCAGGCTTATAACTGATAACATAATTTCAGCATATGAGTGTTTTCACTTTATGAAGAGGAATAAGTCCAAGAACAACAGTTATTGTGCTCTCAAACTTGACATGATGAAAGCATATGATAGAGTGGAGTGGAATTATCTAGAAGCTATCACGAGGAAACTGGGTTTTGTAGCACCGTGGATCAATACGGTGATGAGAATGGTCAGAACGGTATCCTTCTCAGTTCTGTTTAATGGACGTAAATTGGAGGAATTCAAACCATCTAGAAGTATTCGTCAGGGAGACCCAATCTCTCCATACCTTTTCTTGTTGGCAGCAGAGGGCCTTTCGTGCCTGTTAAGATCTCAGAGTCAATCATCCCAGCTCAGCGGCATCAAGGTGGCCCCATCGGCACCGTCGGTGAACCACCTTTTATTCGCGGATGATAGCCTGCTGTTCTTCAAGGCGAGTATTGATGGAGCGGAGGGTGTGTCACACCTTTTGGATACTTACTGCATGGCTTCAGGCCAAAGGATTAACAGGGACAAATCGTCTATCTTTTTTAGTAAGGGATGCCCGCAGATTGTGAGAGATGCAGTCAAGGGGTGCCTTCAGGTGCCTAACGAGTCATTAAGTGACAGATACCTGTGTATGCCTACAGATGTTGGACACTCAAAAAAAGGAACTTTCAAACATCTGAGTGATCGTGTATGTGACAAGGTGAAAGGTTGGATGGGAAAGTGTTTGTCCACGGGAGGAAAGGAGGTGTTGATCAAGGCAGTTGCACAAGCCATCCCGGTCTACTCCATGTCCTGTTTCAAGCTACCTAGAGGTTTATGCGAGCACATAAATTCCATCATCCGAAAATTTTGGTGGGGCAGCAAGGAGGGACAACGGAAGCCGGCTTGGGTCTCGTGGGAAGAAATGACAAGACCAAATTACTTGGGAGGAATGGGTTTCAGAGATCTGGAGCTTTTTAACCTCGCACTTTTGGCTAGGCAGGCCTGGAGGGTGCTGCAAGAGCCGTCATCGTTGAGTGCGAGAATTTTGAAAGCCTTCTATTTTCCCAATACTGATTTCCTCGTGGCAGAACTAGGGTCACGATCATCGCAGATTTGGCGAACGATTTTGGAAGGACGAGACATACTAAAGCAAGGCATCATCCGAAGGATTGGCAATGGACAGTCGACAAGCATATGGGACCATAACTGGATTCCCAAGGAGGGATCGTTGCGGCCAATTCTGTCATTGGTCCAGAACCCTCCTGAGTTGGTCTCTGAGCTCCTTCTACCAGCAACTGGCTCCTGGAATAATGATCTTGTTAGGTCGATTTTCTTGCCAACAGATGCCGAGGCAATCTTGAGGATTCCAGTATGTACCGGCAACGTTGATGATTTTTGTGCATGGCATCCAGAGAAGAAGGGAAGGTTCTCGGTGAGCTCGGCTTATAAATTTATGGTCAAGACGAAGATCACCAGAGAGAACTGGCTTGAAGGGAGGAGCGGATCTTCGAGCAATGAAAGAGAAGAAAATGACTGGACCTCTCTTTGGTCCCTAAAAGTACCATCAAAAGTTAAGGTCTTTTTGTGGCGTCTCGCCCGGCACTCGCTACCCACAACCAACGTACTCAGTCGAAGAAACATGGCCACACGAGAAGCGTGCCCACTGTGTGGCTCCCCTGATTCCTGGAGGCACGCGCTCGTATCATGCTCTATGGCTCGCTGCACCTGGGCGTTGTGTGACCCTGAGCTGGTAGCGAAGATGGCGGACACCGGCGAGGCAAATGCTAAGCACTGGCTGTTTGGTATGAGTGAGGAGGTGGATCACAGTTTATTCACAAAACTGGTTGTCACCCTATGGGCTATATGGTACGCCAGGAGGAAGGCCATCCACGAGGGGATTTTCCAGTCCCCAATGCAAACCTCCAAGTTTGTGATCTCTTATATGATGAGCTGCAGCAGCTCGAGAAACCTGTCAATTTTCAGATGAGGACTGTAGCGACAAGTGGAGGGACAAGAATATGGCTAGCTCCACCAGAGGGGATGGTGAAAATCAATGTTGACGGAGCAGTCGCGCGACACAAGCGTGGAGGGGCAGTTTCTGCGGTGTGCCGAGACCAGACGGGACTATATCTGGGTTCGTCGGCGGCAGTCTTTCGAGGTATTACTGATCCTACGACGCCGGAGACCTTCGCGTGCAGGGAGGCATTGGTGCTGGCGCTGGATCTTCAGGTGTCTAATATTAAGGTTGCTTCGGACTGCAAGGGCGTGGTACTGGACATAAACGAAGGGACGGGTGGTCCACACTCAGCTATTGTACATGAAATAATGCAACGTAGGAGTTCTTTTGAGTTAGTCTCTTTTGTTTTTGAGAGTAGAAAGAACAACTTCGAGGCTCACAATCTCGCCAAGTTCGCCTGTAATTTAGGTGTAGGTCGACATGTTTGGTTGGGACTCCCCCATGACCAGACTAATGTACCTATGAACATTTCTATCATCTAATAAAGTGGCGAGATTTCTCAAAAAATAATATAGGAGTTCCACTATAGGCTCGGGTGGCTATGTCTCGTTTCGTTCAAATAATAGCTCGGCTTGTATAGAGGGAGCCGGTTAGTCGGCCTACCCAGTAGCCATTCGGGAGGCATGTTTTCTCTTTTGGTTACATTTGAAAAATCTAAATAATATATTCTTAAAATTTATTTTACTCAAAATTTTAAAAGTTATCACCACACATTTGAAATATCTGCATGCAGTGTGAAAAAATGTTGGCTCAGCTTTTAGGAGATGTCTGTACCTTAACAAAAATGTTGTGACATTTCAAAAGCATTCACACGTTTCGAAAAAATGTACGTGCCATTTTTGACAAATGTTATACAATGTATTAATATTTTGTGTGTGTTTCAAGAAAATGTTTCATACCATTCAAAAAATGCACATTACATTAAACAAAATGTTCACTCATTTCCAAAATATATTTGGGACATTTTAAATGAATTTTAATACAATGTAATATAATGTTTGCTTAGTTTTTAAAATATGTTTCGTATTATTTAAGAATATATTTCAATGTGTATATAAAGAATATTGAACATGTATACTAAAAAATGTTCAAAAACATGTATCAAAAGGTTATTCATATATTTGAAAATTTTAAGTGTGTATAAAATGTATAATGTGTTTACAAAAAAGTAGACATCAAAAAATATATTTGAAATCTGTTGGTCAAAAATAATATTTAAAATAAATGTTATTTTTGTAGTTGAAAAATGGAAAACATGTATAAAAAGTGTTCCTGATGTATACGATAAATGTACGATATGTAAAATATGTTGGCAGACGTTGAAAAGAATAAAAAGGGAAATCTGTCCAATTCAGTAACATTTCCAGGATTTCTGCTCCAGACCTCTCACGTCCTGGCCCTCGGGTCTCATGTGTGTTGTAGAACAGATCCCCATGAGTTCTCCACTCATCCTCTTTGTCAAGCCACCTTGTATGGCCCATGAACAATGTTTTCTGCTGCCCTTTTCCGATAGCTGCCGAAAAGATGTGTCATCCATATGTTTAACACATCCGTAGTGTCCATGGCATGCCTATTCGGAGATATATCCGTAACCCAGATAGTTATGAACGGTTGTGAGCAATGCTGCTCTCATGTGAAAATAATTTCCCGTGCTAGCGTCCCAGGTTTTGACCCCTTCAGGCCTCCATAATATTTCTAACTACTCCTTGAACAACTCAAGATATGTGTTGATATCATTGCCAGGTTGGACTGGCCCTTGAATTAGCATAACCATGTGTATGTACTTCTGTTTCATGCAGAGCCAGGGCGGGTGGTTGTACATCCTTACAAACACGGCTCATGTACTATGTGTGCTACTCTGATTGCCAAATGGATTTAGTCCATCACTACTGACACCCAACCTAGGGTTTCTTGGTTCTGCTGCGAATTCTGGTTCTAAACTGTCCAGTGTTTCCACTAACAACCATCTGCAACATGTCTGAGAATGCCATCATTTTTAGACGTTCTAGTCTTGTGCCAAGTCATGTTCTTTGCTTCCTTCGGGTCAGCGAAATAACGCTGCAAGCGAGGAATCAATGGAAGGTACCATACAACCTTTCAAGGTTCCTTCTTTCCAGGCTTGTATCGGGGTACGTTGCAAGTTGGACACTCTGTTTTGTTCTCATGCTCATTGCGATATAAGATGCAATCATTTATGCATGCATGATATCTTACATGCGGCAAATAGCGCGGGTACACGAATCTTCTTCGCCTCATCGACACTATGAGGCAACAAATTCCACTTGGGCAAAACTTTGTGTAAATATTCCAATGTAGCATCCAGACTTGCATCTGTGCTCTTGAATCTTGCCTTGATGTCTAGAAGTTTGAGCGTGACGTGCAGACGGGTGTGCTCGGGATTGCAACCTTCATACAATGGAGTTTTCACGTCTCATTCCAATTGCGTCAACTTTAGAGCCTCTTTAATAATAGCTCTCTCGGCTATCGTCTTCTTCCGAAGCAGAACTTTGACATGAGGATATTGCAGCGTTGTAGCCAACGGCATATCCTGCATGACAGTCTCATGATCCTCTTCATGTTCGGGTGACATTTCATCATTTTCTCCTCCATGAGCATGTTCATTGTTTCCTCCTTCTGGCGGCTCTGCTTCATCAAAAGAGTTTTCGGCTTCATTGTTTCCACCTTCATCATCGCTAACATCCTCCTCACCATGCTTTTCCACCGTGTATAACCTGTAACGGAACCACGACAGAGTAAGTGCGCCAGCACGCTGCCTTCGAACGGTTGTGCAAAACTCCATTTTCACATGTCGAACATGGACATAACATCGACACTTCACCCTTTTGTATCATATTTGCCACCGCAAAATTGAGAAAGCCCTTCACACTTCGATCCATATTGAATCTTTCGATAGATCAAGTAGCGCTGCAAAGGGTATAAGTACAACAATAATTACATATATTACCAATGATGACATAAAACAAATTCAGCATGACCTTTACTAAAAAATGGACATATTGAGGTGCCAGAAATTTGAGGAAATGGAAATGAATCAACGTTTCACCTAAACATTGGCAACTCTCTAGACATTGCGTGCAAAATGAAACATAGCGCGAGACATTAATGTCTACTACACAACCTTCTTCTTGTAGACGTTGTTGGGCCTCCAAATGCAGAGGTTTGTAGGACAGTAGCAAATTTCCCTCAAGTGGATGACCTAAGGTTTACCAATCCGTGGGAGGTGTAGGATGAAGATGGTCTCTCTCAAGCAACCCTCAACCAAATAACAAAGAGTCTCTTGTGTCCCCAACACACCCAATACAATGGTAAATTGTATAGCTGCACTAGTTCGGCGAAGAGATGGTGATACAAGTGCAATATTGATGGTAGATATGGGTATTTGTAATCTGAAAATATAAAAACAGCAAGGCAACAAGCGATAAAAGTGAGCAAAAACGGTATTGCAATGCTTTGAAACAAGGCCTAGGGTTCATACTTTCACTAGTGCAAGTTCTGTCAACAATGATGACATAATTAGATCATATAACAATCCATCAACATGCAACAAAGAGTCACTCCAAAGTCACTAATAGCGGAGAACAAAACGAAGAGATTATTGTAGGGTACGAAACCACCTCAAAGTTATTCTTTCTGATCGATCTATTCAAGAATCCATAGTAAAATAACACGAAGCTATTCTTTCCGTTCGATCTATCCTAGAGTTCATACTAGAATAACACCATAAGACGCAAATAAACCAAAACCCTAATGTCGCCTAGATACTCCAATGTCACCTCAAGTATCTGTGGGTATGATTATACGGTATGCATCACACAATATCAGATTCATCTATTCAACCAACACAAAAAACTTCAAAGAGTGCCCTAAAGTTTGTACCGGAGAGTCAAGACGAAAACGTGTGCCAACCCCTATGCATAAGTTCACAAGGTCACTGAACCCGCAAGTTGATCACCAAAACATACATCAAGTAGATCACGTGAATATCCCATTGTCACCACAGATAAGCACATGCAAGACATACATCAAGTGTTCTCAAATCCTTAAAGACTCAATCCGATAAGATAACTTTAAAGGGAAAACTCAATACATTACAAAAGAGTAGAGGGGGAGAAACATCATAAGATCCAACTATAATAGCAAAGCTCGCGGAATATCAAGATCGTGCCAAATCAAGAACACGAGAGAGAGAGATCAAACACATAGCTACTGGTACATACCCTCAGCCCCGAGGGTGAACTACTCCCTCCTCGTCATGGAGAGCGTCGGGATGATGAAGATGGCCACAGTGAGGTTCCCCCTCCCGTGGTCTTGGAACAGGTCACGATTGACTTTTGGTGGCTCTGGAGGCTTGCGGTGGCGGAACTCCCGATCTATTCTCTGTTCTGGAAGTTTTAGGATACATAGGTATATATGGGTGAAAGAAGCACGTCAGGGGAGCCACAAGGGCCCCACGAGGCAGGGGGCGCGCCCTAGGGGGGTAGGCGCGCCCCCCACCCTCGTGGCTTCCTCGTTACTGGTACATACCCTCAGCCCCGAGGGTGAACTACTCCCTCCTCGTCATGGAGAGTGCCGGGATGATGAAGATGGCCATTGGTGATGGATCCCCCTCCGGCAGGGTGCCGAAAAAGGGTCCCGATTGGTTTTTGGTGGCTACAGAGGCTTGCAGCGGCGGAACTCCCGATCTAGGTTATTTTTCTGGAGGTTTCTGTATTTATAGGAATTTTTGGCGTAGGTCTCACGTTAGGGGGGTCTCCGAGTCATCCACGAGATAGGGGCCCACGCCCATGGGGGTAGGGCGCGCCCTCCACCCTCGTGGACAGCTCGGGACTCTTCTGGCCCAACTCTTTTACTTCGGGGCTTTTTTGGGTCCATAAAAAATCATCAAAAATTGGCACGTCAATTGGACTCCGTTTGGTATTCCTTTTCTGTAAAACTCAAAAACAAGGAAAAAACAGAAACTGGCACTGGGCTCTAGGTTAATAGGTTAGTCCCAAAAATCACATAAAATAGCATATAAATGCATATAAAACATCCAAGATGGATAATATAATAACATGAATACTTCATAAATTATAGATACGTTGGAGACATATTAGCATCCCAAGCTTACTTCCCGCTCGTCCTCGAATAGGTAAATGGTAAAAGAAATAAATTATGAAGTGTGAATGCTAGTAGGTGCACAAGTTTGATCAATGATAATTTCAATCACCTTTTCTAGCATCATTATATGTCATAACAGTAGCTCATCTCATAAATCTTCTCATGATCAAGTAACAAGCTATTCACATGTTAAAGCATAGACCATAAACTTTCTTGAAAACTAACAAACTATGTCCTCAATCATCAAACAATTGCAATTCATCTTATTTTCGGGAAGGGTCTATGTAAGAGCTTTGGTTTAGCAAATCCCACATACCCAACTATCATATAGTCTTCCATGATTGCTACCACTCAAAGCATATTTTTAGAACAAATAGCATCCATCGAACACAGAGAAAGATAGGGGCTTAATATTTCGCCTCCCAACTTACTTATCATATAGATAATTGTCAACAATAATAATTCATGACTAAATTGTTGGGGAACATAGTTATTTCAAAAAATTTCCTACGCACACACAGGATCATGGTGATGCATAGCAACGAGAGGGGAGAGTGTTGTCCATGTACCCTCGTAGACCAAAAGCGGAAGCGTTAGCACAACACGGTTGATGTAGTCGCACGTCTTCACGATCCGACCGATCCAAGTACCGAACGTACGACACCTCCGAGTTCAGCACACGTTCAGCTCGATGACGTCCAGCGAACTCCAATCCAGCAGAGCTTCACGGGAGAGTTCCGTCAGCACGATGGCGTGATGATGTTGCTACCGACGCAGGGCTTCGCCTAAGCACCGCTACGATACGATCGAGGTGGAATGTGGTGGAGGGGGGCACCGCACATGGCTAAGAGATCAAGAGATCAATTGTTGTGTCTATGGGGTGCCCCTGGCCACGTATATAAAGGAGTGGAGGAGCGGGAGAGGGCCGGCCCCTATGGGCATACGGAGGAGTCCTACTCCCACCGGGAGTAGGATTCCTCCCCTTCCAAGTAGTAGGAGTAGGAGACAAGGAAGGGGAAGAGGGAAGAGAAGGAAGGAGGGGGCGCCGCCCCTCCCCCTAGTCCAATTCGGACTAGTCAATGGGGGGGGGGGCTGCCTCTCTCTCTCCCCTAAAGCCCAATAAGGCCCATATACTTCTTCTCCGTATTCCCGTAACTCCCCGGTACTCCGAAAAATACCTGAAAATCACTCGGAACCTTTCCGATGTCCGAATATAGTCGTCCAATATATCGATCTTTACGTCTCGACCATTTCGAGACTCCTCGTCATGTCCCCGATCTCATACGGGACTCCGAACTACCTTCGGTACATCAAAACACATAAACTCATAAGCTAACCGTCATCGAACTTTAAGCGTGCGGACCCTACGGGTTCGAGAACTATGTAGACATGACCGAGACACATCTCCGGTCAATAACCAATAGCGGAACCTGGATGCTCATATTGGCTCCCACATATTCTACGAAGATCTTTATCGGTCAAACCGCATAACAACATACGTTGTTCCCTTTGTCATCGGTATGTTACTTGCCCGAGATTCGATCGTCGGTATCTCAATACCTAGTTCAATCTCGTTACCGGCAAGTCTCTTTACTCGTTCCGTAATACATCATCCCGCAACCAACTCATTAGTTGCAATTCTTGCAAGGCTTAAGTGATGTGCATTACCGAGTGGGCCCAGAGATACCTCTCCGACAATCGGAGTGACAAATCCTAATCTTGAAATACGCCAACCCAACAAGTACCTTCGGAGACACCTGTAGAGCACCTTTATAATCACCCAGTTACGTTGTGATGTTTGGTAGCACACAAAGTGTTCCTCCGGTTAACGGGAGTTGCATAATCTCATAGTCATAGGAACATGTATAAGTCATGAAGAAAGCAATAGCAACATACTAAATGATCAAGTGCTTAGCTAACGGAATGGGTCAAGTCAATCACATCATTCTCCTAATGACGTGACCCCGTTAATCAAATGACAACTCATGTATATGGCTAGGAAACATAACCATATTGGATCAACGAGCTAGTCAAGTAGAGGCATACTAGTGACACTATGTTTGTCTATGTATTCACACATGTACTAATTTTCGGTTAATACAATTCTAGCATGAATAATAAACATTTATCATGATACAAGGAAATAAGTAATAACTTTATTATTGCCTCTAGGGCATATTTCCTTCAAAAATATATTTGAATGGCCATATATGCTTAGATCTTTCCCCATCACATGATGCTTGCCAACTAAAAAGTAGGTTGGAATGAGAAGGAATACTACTGACTCTTGCATAAAAGTAAAAGATAGGCCCTTCGCAGAGGGAAGCAGGGATTTGCAGAGGTGCCAGAGCTCGAAGCTATGGAACGGAGATGAAAATAATTTTGAGAGATATGCTTTCATTGTCAACATAACGACCAAGAGTTCCCAATATCTTCCATACTAGATACATTATAGGCAGTTTCCAAACAGAAAGGTAAAGATTTTACTCCCCCTCCACCAACAATCACACTCCACAGCTTGTCCGAAACAACGGGTGTCGTCCAACTATCAACAATCCTGGGGGAGTTTTGTTTAAATTATTTGCGATTTTGTTTTTGATCTTCTGATCATAAGACTGGGCATCCCAGTTACCAGACATTTTCTCGTGAATGATGAGCGGAGTCCACTCATCGCGAGAATAACCCACCTACCATGGAAGATACTAACAATCCCTCATACAAAACAGATTATTATTTGAAGATTTAGAGTTTGACACATGCAAATTTACTTGGAACGGCAGTTAAATACCGCATATAGGTAGATATGGTGGACACTCATGGAATAAACTTGGTTTAAGGAATTTGGATGCACAAGCAGTATTCCCGCTTAGTACAGATATTTTGGCTAGCAAAGGATTCTAAATAGCAAGCACCACATGTTAGAGGATCCATAACAATATAACTTTTATACAAATATACCCAAGCATAACTCATTATGTTGTCTTCCTTGTCCAACTTCAACTAATTTGCTCAGGTTTGAAAATAATTAATGGGGCTCACAATCATAGAAGATGTCCAAGATAGTATATTTATATGTGAAATTTCTCTTCCTTCAATATTCTTTCATGAATTGTTCAAGTGACCAATACAATGTTAGCTAACCTTCAATAAATTTACCACCTCTACTTCTTATATGTGAAGTCATTACTCCCCATGGGATAAGCATATGAAACATATATAATTTCAGATTTATGATATTCAAATCATTAAACCATTTACTCATAATATATAAGTGAAGCACATGAGTAAATGACAAACTACTCCAAAAAGATGTAAGTGAAGATCAATGAGTAGTTAAATAATTATGTAGATATGTGAAGACTCTCTCTCATTTAAGAATTTCAGATCTTGGGATATTATTCAAACATCAAGCAAAAAAAAAACGACATTTCAAGGATAGCACTCATCATGTGAAGAAGCAAAAACTTAGGCTCAACCGATACTAACCGATAATTGTTGAAGAAGAAAGGTGGGATGCCTACCAGGGCATCCCCAAGCTTAGATGCTAGAGAATTCTTATCTTGGGATGACTTGGGCATCCCCAAGCTTAAGCTTTTGTGTCTCCTTAATTCCTTTTATATCACGGTTTCCCTAAATCTAAAAAAAACTCCATCCACACAAAACTCAACAAGAACTCGCGTGAGATAAGTTAGTATAAACCAATGCAAAAACCTTATCATTCTCTACTGTAGAAAATCACAAAAATTATTATTCAACATTGCATACTAAATTTATCTGCATATTTAATACTCCTATCCTCGAATAGAATCATTAAACAAGCAAACATATGCAAACAATGCAAACATAACAGCAATCTGCCAAAACAGTACAGTCTGTAAAGAATGCAAGATTCATCATACTTCCCTAACTCCAAACATTATGAAATTCTACCACACTGTAGAAAATTTAGCAGAGCTTGTTATGCAAAAAGTTTCAACATTTTATCATATTCTGGCTTTTCTAGGGAATTTTTGCAACAACGATAAACTTTCTGTTTTCAAACAGCAACATGTATACTAGCAAAATAAGCATGGTAAAGGCTATCCATGACATTTTTATTGAAAATAAAGATGCAAAAAATTATTATAAATAAATCAAGCAAATTCTAACAAAATAAAATGATGCTCCAAGCAAAACTCATATCATGTGATGAATAAAAATATAGCCTTAAGTAAAGTTACCGATAAACGAAGACGAAAGAGGGGATGCCATCCGGGGCATCCCCAAGCTTAGGCTCTTGGTTGTCCTTGAATATTGCCTTGATGTGCCTTGGTCATCCCCAAGCTTAGGCTCTTGCCACTCCTTATTCCATAGTCCATCGAATCTTTACCTAAAACTTGAAAACTTCACAACACAAAACTCAACAGAAAATCTTATGGGCTCCATTAGTATAAGAAAATAAAACCACCACTTAGGTACTATTGTGGAACTCATTCTAAATTAAAATTGGTGTAATTTATACTGTAATCCAACTTATGTATGGTTCATACCCTCCAATACTACTCATAGATTCATCAAAATAAGCAAACAACATAATGAAAACAGAATCTGTCAGAAACAGAACAGTCTGTAGTAATCTGTATAAAAGGTATACTTTGGAACTCCAAAAATTCTGAAATAAATTGGTGGGCATGAGGAATTTGTCTATTAATCTTATGCAAAAATAATCAACTTAAAGTCACTCTTCTGTAAAAAATGACAGCTAATCTCGTGAGCGCAAAGTTTCTGTTTTTTACAGCAAGATCACATTAACTTTCACCCAAGTCTTCCCAAAGGTTCTACTTGGCACTTTATTGAAAAAATCTATAAAACATGATTACTACAGTAGCATAATCATGTGAACACACAAAAAAATTAGGGGTAAATATTGGGTTGTCTCCCAACAAGCGCTTTTCTTTAATGCCTTTTTAGCTAGGCATGATGATTTCAATGATGCCCACATAAAAGATAAGAATTGAAACATAAAGAGAGCATCATGAAGAATATGACTAACACATTTAAGTCTAAACCACTTCCTATGCATAGGGATTTTGTGAGCAAACAAATTATGAGAACGATAACCAACTAGCATAGGAAGGCAAAACAAGCATAACTTCAAAACTTTTAACACATAGAGAGGAAACTTGATATTGTTGCAGTTCCTACAAGCATATATTCCTCCCTCACAATAATTTTTAGTAGCATCATGAATAAATTCAACAATATAACCATCACATAAAGCATTCTTTTCATGATCTACAAGCGTAGAAATTTTATTACTCTCCGCATAAGCAAAATTCTTCTCATTCGGAATAGTGGGAGTATCATAAGAGACTCGAATACTATAAATTGTTTCCACATTAAAAGAGTAATGTTCAGAAAAAGGGTAATCATAATCATGACAAGTTTTATAAATATTATCATCACTACTTTTTATAGCATAAGTGTCATCACGATAATCATCATAAATAGGAGGCATACTATCATCATAATAAATTTGCTCACCAAAACTTGGGAGGCTAAAAATATCATGTTCATTAAACATAGCGTCCCCAAGCTTGGGACAAACATTAATTACAGCAAATAAATTCTCAAACATTTCATTCTCATCAAACATAGCATCCCCAAGCTTGGTCCTTTTCATATCATAAGCATAATCACTCTCATCATTAATAGTATGGATAGCACCAATAGTATAGCAATTATCATCATCACAATGAGTAATAGGAACAACATCATTTGGGAGGGATTCCTTTTTACCTTTGCTTTTCCGTCTTTTCTTTTTCTTCTTCACATTATGTGTGGGTTTAATCCTATTTTTGGAGCTCCTTATTAATGAGATTGGTTGAACAGAAGGCTCCTCCTATTTACCTGATTCATCATAAGATATAAAAGGAGGATATTGGGAAGTCTCTTCCCTTTCATTAGTATTCTCTTCATCTTCTATTTGTTTTCTTGTCTTTATGTAATTGGCAATATAAGGATCTTCAATGCAATTCACCGCACAATACATAAAAATTTCTTCTAGATCAAAATCAAGAACTCTCTCAAGGGAAAATTCTGGAATATTCTTAGTTATACGTTTCATTTCTTCATAACCCAAAAGAAAACTAAGTTCATTATGATGTGCAAGGGAAATCAAGTCATCACAATTTTTGGACACGATTCGATCATGAAACAATTTGCATTGGATATTTGGATGACCATGTTCATTGCAAAGTTCACAAGGATGGCTAAGAAAATTTAAATTTTCAGCACAAACATCTAGCCTTTCTTGCAACCATTTAGTTTCTAAATACTTATGCCTCTTGCAAAATCTATCTTCCCTATTTGGTGTGTACTTGCAGACTCTATGTACTCCACAAAAGTTGACATGCTTATAAGAGACATTTTCATCATGACTAGTGCAATCATCATTAGTACTATGGATATTCAAAGAGTTCATACTAACAACATTGCAATAATGCTCATCATTCAAAGATTTAGTGACAAATTTTTTAATGCATTCTTCTTCTAACATTTTGGCACAATTTAGCGGAATCCTTATTTTCATGAAAGATATTAAAAAGATGAAGCATATGAGGCACCCTCAATTCCATTTTTTGTAGTTTTTCTTTTATAAACTAAACTAGGGATAAAAAAAGAAACTAAAAGATTCGATTGCAAGATCTAAAGATATACCTTCAAGCACTCACCTCCCCGGCAACGGCGCCAGAAATTAGCTTGATGTCTACTACAAAACCTTCTTCTTGTAGACGTTGTTGGGCCTCCAAGTGCAGAGGTTTGTAGGACAGTAGCAAATTTCCCTCAAGTGGATGACCTAAGGTTTATCAATCCGTGGGAGGCGTAGGATGAAGATGGTCTCTCTCAAAAAACCCTGCAACCAAATAACAAAGAGTCTCTTGTGTCCCCAACACACCCAATACAATGGTAAATTGTATAGCTGCACTAGTTCGGCGAAGAGATGGTGGTACAAGTGCAATATGGATGGTAGATACGGGTATTTGTAATCTGAAAATATAAAAAACAACAAGGTAGCAAGCGATAAAAGTGAGCAAAAACGGTATTGCAATGCTTCGAAACAAGGCCTAGGGTTCATACTTTCACTAGTGCAAGTTCTCTCAACAATGATGACATAATTAGATCATATAACAACCCCTCAACATGCAACAAAGAGTCACTCCAAAGTCACTAATAGCGGAGAACAAAACGAAGAGATTATTGTAGGGTACAAAACCACCTCAAAGTTATTCTTTCTGATAAACCTATTCAAGAGTCCGTAGTAAAATAACACGAAGCTATTCTTTCCGTTCGATCTATCCTAGAGTTCATACTAGAATAACACCATAAGACGCAAATCAACCAAAACCCTAATGTCACCTAGATACTCCAATGTCACCTCAAGTATCAGTGGGTATTATTATACGATATGCATCACACAATCTCAGATTCATCTACTCAACCAACACAAAGAACTTCAATGAGTGCCCCAAAGTTTGTACCGGAGAGTCAAGACGAAAACGTGTGCCAACCCCTATGCATAAGTTCACAAGGTCACTGAACCCGCAAGTTGAACATCAAAACATACATCAAGTAGATCACGTGAATATCCCATTGTCACCACAGATAAGCACATGCAAGACATACATCAAGTGTTCTCAAATCCTCAAAGACTCAATCCGATAAGATAAATTCAAAGGGAAAACTCAATCCATTACAAGAGAGTAGAGGGGGAGAAACATCATAAGATCCAACTATAATAGCAAAGCTCGCGGTACATCAATATTGTGCCAAATCAAGAACACGAGAGAGAGAGAGAGAGAGGGAGATCAAACACATAGCTACTGGTACATACCCTCAGCCCCGAGGGTGAACTACTCCCTCCTCGTCATGGAGAGTGCCGGGATGATGAAGATGGCCACCGGTGATGGATCCCCCTCCGGCAGGGTGCCGGAAAAGGGTCCCGATTGGTTTTTGGTGGCTACAGAGGCTTGCGGCGGTGGAACTCCCGATCTAGGTTATTTTTCTGGAGGTTTCTGTATTTATAGGAATTTTTGGCATAGGTCTCACGTCAGGGGGGTCTCCGAGTCGTCCACGAGATAGGGGCCCACACCCAGGGAGGTAGGGCGCGCCCTCCATCGTCGTGGACAGCTCGGGACTCTTCTGGCCCAACTCTTTTACTTTGGGGCTTCTTTTGGTCCATAAAAAATCATCAAAAATTGGCACGTCAATTGGACTTCGTTTGGTATTCCTTTTCTATAAAACTCAAAAACAAGGAAAAAACAGAAACTGACACTGGGCTCTAGGTTAATAGGTTAGTCCCAAAAATCACATAAAATAGCATATAAATGCATATAAATCATCATGATGGATAATATAATAGCATGGATACTTCATAAATTATAGATATGTGGAGACATATCAGCATCCCCAAGCTTAATTCCTGCTCGTCCTCGAGTAGGTAAATGATGAAAGAAATAATTTATGAAGTGTGAATGCTAGCAGGTGCACAAGTTTGATCAATGATAATTTCAATCACCTTTTCTAGCATCATTATATGTCATAACAGTAGCTCATCTCATGATCAAGTAACAAGCTATTCACATGTTAAACCATAGACCATAAACTTTCTTGAAAACTAACAAACTATGTCCTCAGTCATCAAACAATTGCAATTCATCTTATTTTCAGGAAGGGTCTATGTAAGAGCTTTGATTTAGCAAATCCCACATACTCAACTATCATATAGTCTTCCATGATTGCTACCACTCAAAGCATATTTTTAGAACAAATAGCATCCATCAAACACAGAGAAAGATAGGGGCTTAATGTTTCGCCTCCCAACTTACTTATCATATAGATAATTGTCAACAATAATAATTCATGATCAAATATATTTGAATGGACATATATGCTTAGATCTTTCCCCATCACATGATGCTGGCCAACTAAAAAGTAGGTTGGAATGAGAAGGAATACTACTGACTCTTGCATAAAAGTAAAAGATAGGCCCTTCATAGAGGGAAGCAGGGATTTGCAGAGGTGCCAGAGCTCGAAGCTATAAAACGGAGATGAAAATAATTTTGAGAGATATGCTTTCATTGTCAACATAACAACCAAGAGTTCCCAATATATTCCATACTAGATACATTATAGGCGGTTCCCAAACAGAAAGGTAAAGATTTTACTCCCCCTCCACCAACAATCACACTCCATGGCTTGTCCAAAACAACGGGTGCCATCCAACTATCAACAATATCGGGGGAGTTTTTTTTAAGTTATTTGCGATTTTGTTTTTGATCCTTTGATCATAAGACTGGGCATCCCAGTTACCAGCCATTTTCTCGTGAACGATGAGTGGAGTCCACTCGTCGTGAGAATAACCCACCTAGCATGGAAGATACTGACAGCCCCTAGTCGCTACATGAGCGATTTGGGCATACAAAACAGATTATTATTTGAAGATTTAGAGTTTGGCACATGGAAATTTACTTGGAACGGCAGGTAAATACCGCATATAGGTAGATATGGTGGACACTAATGGAATAAACTTGGTTCAAGGAATTTGGATGCACAAGCAGTACCGCTTAGTACAGATATGTTGGCTAGCAAAGGATTCTAAATAGCAAGCACCACATGTTAGAGGATCCATAACAATATAACTTCTATACAAATATACCCAAGCATAACTCATTATGTTGTCTTCCTTGTCCAACTTCAACTAATTTGCTCAGGTTTGAAAATAATTAATGGGGCTCACAATCATAGAAGATGTCCAAGATAGTATATTTATATGTGAAATCTCTCTTCCTTCAATATTATTTCATGAATTGTTCAAGTGACCGATACAATGTTTGCTAACCTTCAATAAATTTACCACCTCTAGTTATTATATGTGAAGTCATTACTCCCCATGGGATAAGCATATGAAACATATGTAATTTCAGATTTATGATATTCAAATCATTCAACCATTTACGCATAGGATATAAGTGAAGCACACGAGTAAATGACAAACTACTCCAAAAAGATATAAGTGAAGGTCAATGAGTAGTTAAATAATTATGTAGATATGTGAAGACTCTCTCTCATTTAAGAATTTCAGATCTTGGGATATTATTCAAACAGCAAGCAAAAGAAAATAAAACGACATTTCAAGGATAGCACTCATCATGTGAAGAAGCAAAAACTTAGGCTCACACTACAAAAAAAATACACTTCCGTGATGATACGTGTTTGTCACGAGAGGTCGCGTTTTTGTCATGCATGTACATCCATGACAAATTTATGGCGAGAATCAAGATAGTCATACATGTCTTTGTCGAGAAGTGTTCCATGACATTACCAAAATTATCATCACGAAGTGTCCACTTCCATGACGATAAATCGCGTAGCGTCGCGAAGTGCTTTCGTCAAGGGTGACCGACACGTGGCATCCACCGTAACGGAACGCCGTTAAGCTATCGGGTCGGTTTTTGGATCCGATAACCCGTTAACAGCCCCGACCAATGGGGATTTTCCACGTGTAAAATCATCATTGGCTGGAGGAAACACGTGTCGACTCATCGTTGGGATAGATGTCATCCACTCATTGGACAGAAGGCGCCTATGATACGTCGACAGGTGGCAGGCCCAACAGAGGTCCATTCCTGTGAAAAGGCCGGCCCGTTTGACTTGGTGAAAAGGTGGCGGGCCGGCCCATGGAAAGCCTGTTAATGGCCTGTTCGCATATAGCCCATTTGCGGCCCGCTAACCCATGGCCCGTTACGCCCTATCCGAATTAGGCCCAGTAGCGTCATCTGGGCCATCCAATATGATTCCAGCCCGTTTTCACTTCTGGCCCATGTATGGCCCATGACGTCTTTCGGCCCATATGAGGCCCTATGTAACTCTTGGCCTATTAACGGCCCGTGTGAAACGGCCCGCAATGAACAAATGTATCACTTTACACCCATTAACGGCCCATGGTGAACGGCCCGTAATGAACAAAGATATCACTTTATACCCATTAAGGGCCCGTTATTCAGCTGGGCCGTTTCCAGCAAATGTTATCTTTTGACCTTCTCAGAGCCCATTTATTCTTGGGCTCATTTCCAGCATTCGTTTACTTACGGCCCGTTACTGTCATTTTCTGCTTGTGGGCCAAATTCAGCATGTGGTTACATCGGCCAGTTTGTGGTCCATTAATACGTTGGGCCATTTTCATAGCGTCATCAAATACGGCCTATTAACGATGGCCCGTTATGGTCATACGACCCGTATAAGGCCCATTGATGATACGACCCGTAGAAGGCCCATTGTTTTTACGGCCCGTAGAAGGCCCATTGTTTCTACGGCCCGTAGAAGGCCCATTGTTTCTACGGCCCGTAGAAGGTCTCTGTTTCTACGACCGTAGAAGGCCCATCGCTTTTCGGCCCGTAGGAGGCCCAAAGGTCACTACAAATAAATATTAGCCCATGGTTATTGTGGCCTAGTTTTAAAAAGAACTGCACCGACTACAAGCAAACAAATAAACAAGACAACAAGGAAATAAATAAGCAAGCAACTTATGCTAGGCTATCACGGCTGTTACACATATTACATCCTTTGGGCATCAAAGTTCGCCACTAGTGCAAATATAGGGAACAAAGCAGCATATCATATACCTTTGGTTGTCAAAGTTGGCGACCAGCGCAAATAAATGCCGCAGACAAAACAAATCCGAGCTGAAACCACTTGAAGATCTCAAGAAACAATATCCTGGTACCCATAATGCTAGCAAGATGCTTAGCAAGCTTATTAACTTTCTCTTGTTTGGCGCTTAAATCCTCCAGTAGCTTGTTGTTGCACCGAAAATATGCATCTAAATTCTGCAGGACTTCCTCGGTCCTTGACTTCCCGTTAAAGACATCTGATTGATGTCTTTCAACTTGAAGTTGAGACTCAAGAAGACGAACTGATTCAGCAATGAGTTCAAGAGCTTGTGCCAGCGAGAGTGGCGATAACTTTCGAACACTACATCAAGATAGGACTTTTGGGTTCCCTCACTATCGTCAAGATAGTTTTATCAGCTTTCTTGGAGACCAACAGGATGTCTCACTATCTTGAACCTTATCTGCATTACTTCCTTTACCATTGGATAACGCGGCATCTGTTCTCCAATATTTTGTCCGCATTCTAAAAGAGAAACAAGCAGACACATCACATGTTTACCATGTTGTATATGAAACTCATTTTGGTAAATGAGTTCAGTAGTAAAGTGGACAGGATAACAACATGAAACAAAGATATATCTATGTACCATGGTCACTTTATGGTCTATATCATTCTAGTTTTTGTTGCCAAATCAAGATAGAGACACAGTTCAAATAATATTTGTTCAAGACAAAGCAGAATAGACAGAATATAAGTGTGGGTAACTATAGAGCAATAACAACACTTGTAATGTGCATGACATGAGAACATAACTGTTTATTCAATTGAAATTGAAATCAACATAGAGCAGGTTACAACAGCAAACCAGTTAAAGAAACAGGTTTAAAACATACCTGTTGCGCCATTGGAGTGTCAATTCCATGCTTCAAATTTGAAAATAGTTGGTATGAGTAAATACAGTAATGCAAGAGAAAAGGAGTATGAACCATAGCTACAGAACCTGACCTGAGAACAAATCTTCTTCTCCTTTAAGCGTTGAGTTGGGATTCGGAGTGGTGGTCCTCGTGCTTTGGGCACTGCAGTTCCCTTACTAACCGCTCGTGTTTGGGTGCTCTGTGGTGGAGACGGTGCTGTGTCAACTGGAACTGGGTTACTATCTGCCGGGGTTGGGGTTAGAAGGGGTGTAGCTGGTTCTCTGTCCAACTGGGTAGGGGTACAATCTGCGAGAGTCTGGGTTATGTGTGGTGGATCTGGTCCTTGGGCAAGTACAACCGTGGTTCTATCTGCATCAACTGGTAGCACTATCTTTTCTGAAGACCGTGTTGTTACTCCCTTAGATACTGCCATCACGCTCTCCAATTCAAATGGCTGATAAACAAGAAAAGTAATTGAAAGTATAGACATTGTATGATAGACAGGTGCAATGGATAGTGGGGAATAAAAGAGGGCATGAAATAATTCATATTTATGTTGTCTAACCAAACAGGATAGCATGACACAATTTCACATATATGATGGCTAACTATACAGGATAGCATGACACAATTTCACATTATGATGGCTAACTAAAAAAGATGGAAAGACATAGTTCAAAATATGAGACTATGTAAACAGGATAACACGACATAACTATATAATGTGTTTATTAAATAGGTTGGCATGCCATAATTCACATACATTCATGGATAGAATGCCATAATTCTAAATATGATGACTGTAAACACTAAACAGGATGAGATGATATAACTATATGATGTCTTTATTAAATGGGTTGCCATGCCATAATTCAGATAGATGATGTGTATGTACTATGTAAATATGATGGCATGATATAATTCAAATATATGATTTATATAGTAAGCAAGTAAGAAGATGGCAATCTATATATGATGTAAAAACTAAGCAATGCAAGAAAACATGCATGACATGGGTAATATAACCCTGCCAAGTTTGAGCATAGACCTCAGGGGGGAAATAGGACTGGTCATTAGTCTCTGAATCCTCCTCTGAGGAGCTCTCTGTAGCCACCAAGATGTCTGCTTCAGCAGGTAGCATTGTCTGCTCTGAATACCTTGTTTTCACTCCAGATACTTCCATCACCGCTTCAAATGGCAGATGCACAGGAAGAGTAGTTGAATATACAAATGTTGTCGACAAATGGAACACGTAATACAAAAAAATGATAGCATGATATAATTCACATACATGATGATTGGCTAAACAACATGGCATTGCATAATTCACATATATAACGCCTTTGCAACAAGATAGCATTGTATAATTCACATATATAATGTCTTGCAACAAGATGGCAATGCATAATTCACATATATGGTAATTAGACACTGAACAGGTGGCATTCACACAAAGCATGTCTAAACTAATCAAATGGCATAGCAATGCGAGACACCATACACACGATATGAGCAACATAACCTGCCAAGTTAGAGCATACACCTCGGGGATAGGACTGGTCATCTGTCTCGAATCCTCCTCCGAGGAGCTATCCGTAACCAGCGAGATATGCGCTTCGTCGAGATAGCATAGTCTGCTCGAAGACCTTGTTTTCACTCCAGAATTTGCCATCACCGTGTCAAATGGCTGATGCACACGAAGAGCAGTTGAATGTACTAACATTGTTGACAAATGTAATATGTAACGAAAAAAGGATGGCCTGATATAATTTACATATAAGATGAGTGGCTAAGCAGGATGGCATTGCAAAATTCACATATATGATGCCTGGCTAAACAAGGTGGCATTGCATAATTCACATAAACGATGAATAAACTAAATAGATGGCATTCGCACAAAGGATGTCTAAACTAAGCAGATGACATATTTGATGTATAAAGTAAGCAATGCAAGACACCATATGCATGATATAACCAACATCAGCATGCCAAGTTAGAGCGAAGACCTCAGGGGGTAAATAGGAGTTATCTTCTCCTTCTGAATCCCCCTCAGATAAGATATCTTCCTCCCGATTACAATCCGAAATGCGTGGAGGGGGCCCTACCTTTGCGCCTACCATGGAGCGACGTCTGCATGAAATTATATTGCCACGCAAGGCTCGTCTCTTTTGCTCTAAATTTTCAGTTCCATTGTTTACAATAACTGTCATGCATAGGAATAAAACATAGTGAGATTATGTAAGGAGTGCATGCAGAAATCCAGAGTGATGGTAGCAACCTGTGGATAGACCCAAAACCAATAATAGCAGGCAGATAATGGCTTCAGTTAATAAATACAGATAATGGATTCTTTACTGTTTGTTTCCCACCCAACATGAAACTCATAGTAGACACCAAAGATTAACCAGATAGTAGATAGATACTATTGATAGCAGCCCCGATATGTACCCCACAACCATTTAAAAACTCAAGTTTGACCATTAGTTTGGAGCTGACTCAGAGTCTAATCGATGAACATGACGATAAAGTAGCATGTAATATTAAGCGATGCATAACGTAAGCAGACACGAAAGAGTGCGACCTCTCTTGCGGACCCGTGTAGTCCTCGAGGTCATCTGCTCGGTTGATGATGGTAATGCAGTTTTCATGGCTGCCAACGGCGGGGAAGAAGATCTGAGGCGGCAAAAGACAGTCCGGAGGCCGGATCCCTGCTATGCTGGACCCTTCTGTTGTTGGAGCAGCTGAGCTAGGGTGGACGACGGCGCAGCAGGAGCGGGACAAACCACGCAAGATTTTCTTTGACAACTATCTGTAAGAGAAGTAATTCTGTAAGGGCTAAGGATTCCAACAATGCAGGGATAGGAAATAGACAGGAATAGGATAGGAATGCACGTGCAAAACAGAGAATTTAAAAACACAGGATTTCTGCCAATCTGGGTGTTTGATTCACAACAATTGGAAGATCACAGGATGCAAAGAAGCATGGTGAGATTAAGTAAAACCACAAGAAAATGTACGGTTATAATGCTATTATGCTACTATCTCTTAGTCTTGTGCTTCATGAATAGGAATTTGAAAA
This sequence comes from Aegilops longissima, assembly GCA_021605205.1. Lineage (NCBI taxonomy): Eukaryota > Viridiplantae > Streptophyta > Magnoliopsida > Poales > Poaceae > Aegilops > Aegilops longissima. Next base: position 97,529,789 of record CM038678.1, on the reverse strand, counting down.
GGAGGACAAGTGAAAATTAAAATTCCTACGTTTTTTCTTTCAAGGAGACACTAAAGGAACAAATCCGTATGCTCAGTGGACAATATATATAACATGTAGAGTAAAAAAGAGATGCAACAAGTGTACAACCTCTTTGGCGAAGCCATGTCGATCTCAGCGTGATTGGGTTGGCCGGTGAGGATGCTCCGGCTGACTTTGCTGTCGGAGGAGGGGAAGAAGATCTTAGGCGTCTGGAGATGGAGCCGAGGAACTGCTCGCTGTGATGGAGGGTTTAAATCGTTGGAGCAGCTCCGTGAGTTGTACGACGCCGAGGCTGAAGCAGACAAGAGAGACAACGAACAACGTTAACCTGCATGGAATTCTAATAGCATCTCCAATACATGACGTAAAATACATAACCACAAAGTGCTAGATGTAAAATACATCAGCCGCTCATCTCTGAACTTAACTGTCGAAACAGAACTTAACTGTCGAAACTGAACCTAAGCGTCGAAATTGAATTTTCTTTGTCGAAACTGAATTTTGCTGTCGAAACTGAACGCACTAGCAAGGTGAGGCTACACGTCGGTCGACTGACTTTTTCATCTCTGGTCAGTCTATTTGCAGCCGTTGGATACAAATTCAAGGGCCTGCGGTTCATCTTCAACCTCCACCCCCATGAGCTGCCAGCCACCACCGGCCAAACAGCAGCCCCCCGCCGCCCGTGGTCGGCGGTGCGCCGCCCCGCCCGCCCCGAAAATACTCCCCACCGCCGGTTCGCCCGCCGCCCTGCCATCCTCTAGCCCCCCGTGCGAGCTTTTCTCCGGCGATTCCCATGCCACCGCCCCGCCAACACCCCGCCACCGCCGGCGACCACCACCCCCATCCTGAACCCTAAGATAGATAGTGGGGTACCTCTCCGGCGAGCCCCCTCCCTGCTGCGGCTGGTTCTTCCTTCACCCCGCGAGCCCACCCCTTGAAAATCGACTGACCCAAAAGTCGATTCAGTCGACTGAAGTGTAGCCAAATTGGAGCAGCATCGCAAGCAAGAGCAAGAGCGAGAGTAGCAGCGCGAGCAAGAGCAATAGCAAGAGCAGACCAGGCAGGGGACCGAGAGCAAGAGCAGAGCAGCAGCGCAAGCGAGAGCTAAAGCAGAAGCAGTTCCTACTGATGCGGACGTCGCCGCCGAGGGAGCGACGCCATGGAGGAAGTGGCCGCGACGCCGCCGCGGATGGAGCCGCGCCGTGTCGGCTCGGGACCGAGCGCCGGCAGCACCGTGAGATCGAATCAAGAAGAAAATGCGGTGATTAGTGTACAACCTCTTTGGTGGCACCGATTAGGCCACAGCTTCATCCGAGGAAACGGTGATGATGATGCTCTTCCGGTGGTGCAGGTGAAGACGGCAGTGTGGGAATGGAGGTGGCACGAAAGACGAGGGGAACGTTGGGGCAGCTCCTTGGAGGTGGAGGACGGGATGGCTGAACCGGCGGGACGATGAGATCGACGACGGATCCTCATCCGGTATGGTGGATGAGGGACGTTGAGGTGTTGCTGTGGACGACGTCGTCGGGGAAGAGGCTCCGGCTGGGTGGCGGACGGAGCAGGGTGTGGGGTTTCGTCGCGGGTTTTCGCGGCCTCGGTGTATGAATGGGTGGGCGGATGGGATGGTAGTGGGGAACCATGGCTTAGAGACGCGCTTGTCTGAAATGTGTGGTAAGTTACGAAAGTACCCCCCACCGATTTGAGGCAGTTCTTTCGGTTCAGGGGTATCACGAGCATTTCGCGTGTCGGGATTTCACAGGAGGTGGGAGTTGTCGTGCGCGTTGTAATTTCAGAATAGAAAGGCGCGGGTTGAGATGGAGGGAGTTGTCGGAGCACAACGAGACAAAGATATATCTTAAATATTTTGGGCTAACAAGGCGCGGGTTGAAATTTCCGGACAAGCCTAACGTGTACTGTACCAAATCAATGCGCACTACAAATGTCATTCAAAACTTTGAATTCATGTTATGTTCAATTAAAATATTTCGCTACGTGTATAATGCATGCAACCTACTACTCAAATGAACGTTTTAGTGCATTCCAAACGTATATACTACCGCTTCAATATGAACTAAATTTGAATAAGATCTACTGATAATGATTGTTGTGAAGTCAAAGCATTTGAATTCGTTTCTCTGTTTTAATAAGATCTACAATCATCATTATTGTCAAGTTAAACCATCGTTTGTGTATTATCTTCACAGCACACCACATGATTAGTCTCGAGTTACATATGAACTATGTGTACTATATGAACTCGAACTAGATTTTTTGAATCCACTTTATTTTGATTTCAAATCACATTACATTTCTAGCTCTAGCTAGATCTTCATAATCTAAACCATGTCTCATATGTATAATGTGTTTATCACATTATGTATGGTGCCCCACCCCCTACGCCTACAAGTATTTAGATGTGAGTTGAAAACACCACACATTACCACAAATTCAAATAAAATGTGAGAATGTTCGATATATAGTATTGTTTAGATTGCTCGATATTTAGTTGTAAGCTGCAAACGCCGCACATTATCACAAACTAAAATAAAATGTGAGATTGTTTGATGTATAGTATGAAGGAAATATGCCCTAGAGGCAATAATAAAGTTATTATTTATTTCCTTATATCATGATAAATGTTTATTATTCATGCTAGAATTGTATTAACCGGAAACATAATACATGTGTGAATACATAAACCTACAGAGTGTCACTAGTATGCCTCTACTTGACTAGCTCGTTAATCAAAGATGGTTATGTTTCCTAACCATGAACAAGGAGTTGTTATTTGATTAATGGGATCACATCATTGGTTGAATGATCTGATTGACATGACCCATTCCATTAGCATAGCACCTGATCGTATAGTTTGTTGCTAGTGCTTTTCTTCATGACTTATACATATTCCTATGACTATGAGATTATGCAACTCCCGTTTACCCGAGGAACACTTTGGGTGCTACCAAACGTCTGGCGTAGCTGGGTGATTATAAAGGTACATTACAGGTGTCTCCGAAGGTACATGTTGGGTTGGCATATTTCGAGATTAGGATTTGTCACTCCGATTATCGGAGAGGTATCTCTGGGCCCTCTCGGTAATGCACATCACATAAGCCTTGCAAGCATTGCAACTAAATGTGTTAGTTGTGAGATGATGTATTACGGGCGAGAAAAGAGACTTGCCGAGAATGAGATTGAACTAGGTATTGGATACCGACGATCGAATCTCGGGCAAGTAACATACCGATGACAAAGGAACAACGTATGTTGTTATGCGGTCTGACCGATAAAGATCTTCGTAGAATATGTAGGAACCAATATGGGCATCCAGGTCCGCTATTGGTTATTGACCGTAGAGGTGTCTCGGTCATGTCTACATAGTTCTCGAACCCGTAGGGTCCGCACGCTTAACGTTTGATGATGGTTATTATGAGTTTATATGATATTGATGTACGAAGGTTGTTGAGTCCGGATGAGATCACGGACATGACGAGGAGTCTCGAAATGGTCGAGACATAAAGATTGATATATTGGAAGCCTATGTTTGGACTCGGAATCACTCCGGGTGAAATTGGGAATTTTAGAGTGCAGGGGTTACTGGAACCTCCGGGGGTCAATGGGCCTTGATGGGCCTTAGTGGGAAAAGAAAAGGGGCCATATGCTGGCGCAGCCTTCCCCTTCCCTAGTCCTATTAGGATTAGGAGAAGGGGTGGCGCTCTCTCCCTCTCCCTTGGTCAAACCCTAGTTGGACTAGGATTTGGGGGAATCCTACCCTAGTAGGAGTAGGACACCTGGCGCGCCTCCTCCTGGCCGGCCAGCCCCTCCCTTCCCTCCTTTATATCTGAGGGCAGGGGCACCCCATGACACACAAGTTGATCATTGAGATCGTTCCTCAGCGTGTGCGGTGCCCCTTCCACCAAACTACACCTCGAATATACCGTTGCGGAGCTTAGCGAAGCCCTGCGCCGATAGAACATCATCATCGTCACCACGCCGTCGTCTTGTGAAACTCTCCCTCAACACTCGGCTGGATCGGAGTTCGAGGGGCGTCATCGAGCTGAGCGTGTGCAGAACTCGGAGGTGCCGTGACGTTCGGTACTTGGATCGGTTGGATCGGGAAGAAGTACGACTACTTCCTCTACGTTGCGTCAACGCTTCCGTTGCTGGTCTACGAGGGTGCGAGACAACACTCTCATCTCGTTGCTATGCATCACCATGGTCTTGCGTGATCGTAGGAAAATTTTGAAATTACTCGTTCCCCAACGGTGGCATCGAGCCTGGTTTTATGCGTTGATGTCATATGCACGAGTAGAACACAAGTGAGTTGTGGGCGATACAAGTCATACTACCTACCAGCATGTCATACTTTGGTTCAGCGGTATTGTGAGATGAAGCGGCCCGGACCGACATTACAGCGACGCTTACGCGAGACTGGTTTCACCGCTGTGAGCACTCGTTGCTTAAAGGTGGTGGCGGGTGTCTGTCTCTCTCACTTTAGTTGAATCGAGTGTGGCTACGCCGGTCCTTGAGAAGGTTAAACGGAGTCTATTTGACGAAGTATCGTTGTGGTTTTGATGCGAGGTAAGAACGGTTCTTGCTCAGCCCGTAGCAGCCACGTAAAACTTGCAACAACAAAGTAGAGGACGTCTAACTTGTTTTTGCAGGGCATGTTGTGATGTGATATGGTCAAGACGTGATGCTATATTTTATTGTATGAGATGATCATGTTTTGTAACCGAGTTATCGGCAATCGGCAGGAGCCATATGGTTGTCGCTTTATTGTATGAAATGCAAGCGCCATGTAATTGCTTTACTTTATCACTAAGGAGTAGCGATAGTCGTAGAAGCAATAGTTGGCGAGACGACAACGATGCTACGATGGAGATCAAGGTGTCGCGCCGGTGGCGATGGTGATCATGGCGGTGCTTCGAGATGGAGATCACAAGCACAAGATGATGATGGCCATATCATATCACTTATATTGATTGCATGTGATGTTAATCCTTTATGCATCTTATTTTGCTTTGATTGACGGTAGCATTATAAGATGATCCTTACTAAATTATCAAGAAGTGTTCTCCCGAGTATGCACCGTTGCGAAAGTTCTTCGTCTTTGAGACACCACGTGATGATCGGGTGTGATAGGCTCTACGTTCAAATACAACGGGTGCAAAACAGTTGCACACGCAGAATACTCAAAGTTATACTTGACGAGCTATGCATATAAGATATGACCTCGGAACACGGAGACCGAAAGGTCGGCGTGAATCATATAGTAGATATGATCAACATATTGATGTTCACCATTGAAACTACTCCATCACACGTGATGATCGGTCATGGTGTAGTTAATATGGATCACGCAATCACTTAGAGAATTGGAGGATATTTTTCTAAGTGGGAGTTCTTAAGTAATATGATTAATTGAACTTAAATTTATCATGAACTTAGTACCGATAGTATCTTGCTTGTCTATGATGTGTAGATAGATGGCTCGTCTTTGTTGTTCCGTTGAATTTTAATGCGTTCCTTGAGAAAGCAAAGTTGAAAGATGATGGCAGCAATTACGGACTGGGTCCGTAATTTGAGGATTATCCTTATTGCTGCACGGAAGAATTACGCCCTGGAAGCACCGTTAGGTGCCAGGCCTGATGCAAGGGCTGCGCCGAAGTTGTGAACGTCCGCAAAGCAAAGCTGATGACTACTCTATAGTTCAGTGTGCCATGCTTTACGGCTTAGAACCGGGACTTCAACGTCGTTTTGAACACCATGGAGCATATGAGATGTTCCAGGAGTTGAAGTTAATATTCAAGCGAATGCCGGATTGAGAGATATGAAGTCTCCAATAAGTTCTATAGCTGTAAGATGGAGGAGAATGGTTACGTCGGTGAGCATATACTCGTAATGTGCGGATATAACAATCACTTGATTCAACTGGGAGTTAATCTTCCGGATGATTGCGTCATTGATGAAATTCTCCAATCACGCCACCAAGCTACAAGAGCTTCGTGATGAACTATAATATGCAAGGGATGACCAAAACAATGCCCGAGCTCTTCGCGATCTTTGAAAGCAGCGGAGGTAGAAATCAAAAGGAGCATCAAGTGTTGATGGTTAACAAAACCACTAGTTTCAAGAAAAGGGCAAAGGAAAGAAAAGGAAACTTCAAAAGAGCGGCAAGCAAGTTGCTGATCAAGAGAAGAAACCCAAGTCTGGTCCTAAGCCTGAAACCGAGTGCTTCTATTGCAAGCAGGCTGGTCTTTGAAGCGGAACTGCCCCAAGTATTTGGCGGATAAGAAGGATGGCAAGGTTAACAAAGGTATATGTGATATACATGTTATTGATGTGTACCTTACTAATACTCGCAGATAGCACTGGTATTTGATCTGGTTACATTGCTAATATTTGCAACTCGAAACAGGGCTACGGATTGCGAAGATTGGCTAAGGGCGAGGTGACGATGCGCGTGGGAAATGGTTCCAAAGTCGATGTGATCGCGATCGGCACGCTACCTCTACATCTACCTTCGGGATTAGTATTAGACCTAAATAATTGTTATTTAGTACCATCGTTGAGCATGAACATTATATCTGGATCTTGTTTGATGCGAGACGGTTATTCATTTAAATCAGAGAATAATGGTTGTTCTATTTATATGAATAATATCTTTTATGGTCATGCACCATTGAAGAATGGTTTGTTTTACTTAATCTTGATAGTAGTGATACACATATTCATAATGTTGAAACCAAAAGATGCAGAGTTGATAATGATGGTGCAACTTATTTGTGGCATCGCCGCTTAGGTCATATCGGTGTAAAGCGCATGAAGAAACTCCATCTTGATGGACTTTTGGAGTCACTTGATTATGAATCACTTGGCACTTGCGAACCGTGCCTTATGGGCAAGATGACTAAAACACCGTTCTCGGAACTATGGAGAGAGCAACAGATTTATTGGAAATCATACATCTTGATGTATGTGGTCCAATGAATGTTGAGGCTCGTGGCGGATATCGTTATTTTCTCACCTTCACAGATGATTTGAGCAGATATGGGTATATCTACTTAATGAAACACAAGTCTGAAACATTTGAAAAGTTCAAAGAATTTCAGAGTGAAGTGGAAAATCATCGTAACAAGAAAATAAAGTTTCTACGATCTGATCGTGGAGGAGAATATTTGAGTTCGAGTTTGGCCTACATTTGAAACAATGCGGAATAGTTTCGCAAACTTACGCCACCGAACACCACAACGTAATGGTGTGTCGAGCGTCGTGAATCGTACTTTATTAGATATGGTGCGATCTATGATGTCTCTTACTGATTTACCGCTATCGTTTTGGGGTTATGCTTTAGAGACGGCTACATTCACTTTAAATAGGGCACCATCTAAATCCGTTGAGACGACGCCTTATGAACTGTGGTTTGGCAAGAAACCAAAGTTGTCGTTTTCGAAAGTTTGGGGCTGCGATGCTTATGTGAAAAAGCTTCAACCTGATAAGCTCGAACCCAAATCGGAGAAATGTGTCTTCATAGGATACCCAAAGGAGACAGTTGGGTACACCTTCTATCACAGATCCGAAGGCAAGATTTTGTTGCTAAATTCGGAAACTTTTTGGAGAAAGAGTTTCTCACGAAAGAAGTGAGTGGGAGGAAAGTAGAACTTGATGAGATAACTGTATCTACTCCTTATTGAGAAGTAGTACATCACGAAAACAGTTTCGTGACACCTACACCAAATAGAGAGGAAGCTAATGATGATGATCATGAAACTTCAGATCAAGTTTCTCAGAACTTCAGTAGATCAACAGAGCAAGATCCGCACTGAGTGGTGCGGTAATCCTATTTTGGAAGTCATGTTTTGGAACATGATGAACCTACGAACTATGAAGAAGCGATGGTGAGCCCAGATTCCACAAAATGGCTTGAGGCCATGAAATCTGAGATGGGATCCATGTATGAGAACAAAGTGTGGACTTTGGTTGACTTGCCCGATGATCGGCAAGCAATTGAGAATAAATGGATCTTCAAGAAGAAGACCGACGCTGATGGTAATGTTATCGTCTATAAAGCTCGACTTGTTGCAAAAGGTTTTCGACAAGTTCAAGGGATTGACTACGATGAGACCTTCTCACCCGAAGCGATGCTTAAGTCCGTCCGAATCATGTTAGCAATTGCCGCATTTTATGATTATGAAATTTGGCAAATGGATGTTAAAACTGCATTCTGAATGGATTTACGGAAGAAGAGTTGTATATGATGCAACCGAAGGTTTTGTCGATCCAAAGGAGCTAACAAAGTGTGCAAGCTCCAGCGATCCATTTATGGACTGGTGCAAGCCTCTCGGAGTTGGAATAAACGTTTTGATAGTGTGATCAAAGCATTTGGTTTTATCTGAGACTTTTGGAGAAGCTTTGTATTTACAAGAAAGTGAGTGGGAGCTCAGAGCATTTCGATATTATATGTGGATGACATATTATTGATCGGAAATGATATAGAATTCTGGATAGCATAAAGGGATACTTGAATAAGAGTTTTCGATGAAAGACCTCGGTGAAGCTGCTTACATATTAGGCATTAAGATCTATAGAGATAGATCAAGACGCTTAATAGGACTTTCACAAAGCACATACCTTGATAAAGTTTTGAAAAAGTTCAAAATGGATCGTGCAAAGAAAGGGTTCTTGCGGTATTACAAGGTGTGAAGTTGAGTAAGACTCAATGCCCGACCACCGCAGAAGATAGAGAGAAAATGAAAGATGTTCCTATGCTTCAGCCATAGGCTCTATCATGTATGCAATCTTGTGTACCAGACCTGATGTGTGCCTTGTCTGTAAGTTTAGCAGCAGGTACCAAAGTAATCCAGAGTGGATCATCGACAGCGGTCAAGAACATCCTTAAGTACTTGAGAAGAACTAAGGATATGTTTCTCATTTATGGCGGTGACAAAGAGCTCGTCAGAACGGTTACGTCGATGCAAGCTTTGACACCGATCCGGACGATTCTAAATCGCAAACCGGATACGATTTACATTAAGCGGTGGAGCTGTCGGTTGGTGCAGTTCCAAACAAAGCGTCGTTCGGGATCTACATGTGAAGTTGAGTACATAGCTGCCGGAAGCAGCTAATGAAGGAGTCTGGATGAAGGAGTTCATAACCGATCTAGGTGTTGTACCTAGTGTATCGGGTCCAATGAAAATCTTTTGTGACAATCTTGGTGCAATTGCCTTGGCAAAGGAATCCAGATTTCACAAGAGAACCAAGCACATCAAAAGACGCTTCAACTCCATCCGGATTTGGTCGGTGGGAGACATAGAGATATGCAAGATACATACGGATCTGAATGTTGCAGACCCATTGACTAAGCCTCTTCCACGAGCAAAACATGATCAGCACCAAGACTCCATGGGTGTTAGAATCATTCTTGTGTAATCTAGATTATTGACTCTAGTGCAAGTGGGAGATCAAGGAAATATGCCCTAGAGGCAATAATAAAGTTATTATTTATTTCCTTATATCATGATAAATGTTTATTATTCATGCTAGAATTGTATTAACCGGAAACATAATACATGTGTGAATACATAAACCTACAGAGTGTCACTAGTATGCCTCTACTTGACTAGCTCGTTAATCAAAGATGGTTATGTTTCCTAACCATGAACAAGGAGTTGTTATTTGATTAATGGGATCACATCATTGGTTGAATGATCTGATTGACATGACCCATTCCATTAGCATAGCACCTGATCGTATAGTTTGTTGCTAGTGCTTTTCTTCATGACTTATACATATTCCTATGACTATGAGATTATGCAACTCCGTTTACCCGAGGAACACTTTGGGTGCTACCAAGCGTCACAGCGAATCGGGTGATTATAAAGGTACATTACAGGTGTCTCCGAAGGTACATGTTGGGTTGGCATATTTCGAGATTAGGATTTGTCCTCCGATTGTCGGAGAGGTATCTCTGGGCCCTCTCGGTAATGCACATCACATAAGCCTTGCAAGCATTGCAACTAAATGTGTTAGTTGTGAGATGATGTATTACGGAACGAGAAAAGAGACTTGCCAAGCGAGATTGAACTAGGTATTGGATACCGACGATCGAATCTCGGGCAAGTAACATACCATGACAAAGGGAACAACGTATGTTGTTATGCGGTCTCGACCGATAAAGATCTTCGTAGAATATGTAGGAACCAATATGGGCATCCAGGTCCCGCTATTGGTTATTGACCGAGAGGTGTCTCGGTCATGTCTACATAGTTCTCGAACCCGTAGGGTCCGCACGCTTAACGCTTCGATGGCGGTTATTATGAGTTTATATGATATTGATGTACGAAGGTTGTTGAGTCCGGATGAGATCACGGACATGACGAGGAGTCTCGAAATGGTCGAGACATAAAGATTGATATATTGGAAGCCTATGTTTGGACTCGGAATCACTCCGGGTGAAATTGGGAATTTTACCGAGTACCGGGGTTACGGAACCTCCCGGGGTCAATGGGCCTTGATGGGCCTTAGTGGGAAAGAAAAGGGGCCATATGCTGGCCGCAGCCTTCCCCTTCCCTAGTCCTATTAGGATTAGGAGAAGGGGTGGCGCTCTCTCCCTCTCCCTTGGTCAAACCCTAGTTGGACTAGGATTTGGGGGAATCCTACTCCTAGTAGGAGTAGGACACCTGGCGCCTCCTCCTGGCGGCCAGCCCCTCCCTTCCCTCCTTTATATCTGAGGGCAGGGGCACCCCATGACACACAAGTTGATCATTGAGATCGTTCCTTAGCCGTGTGCGGTGCCCCTTCCACCAAACTACACCTCGAATATACCGTTGCGGAGCTTAAGCGAAGCCCTGCGCGATAGAACATCATCATCGTCACCACGCCGTCGTCTTGACGAAACTCTCCTCAACACTCGGCTGGATCGGAGTTCGAGGGACGTCATCGAGCTGAGCGTGTGCAGAACTCGGAGGTGCCGTGACGTTCGGTACTTGGATCGGTTGGATCGGGAAGAAATACGACTACTTCCTCTACGTTGCGTCAACGCTTCGTTCTGTTGGTCTACGAGGGTGCGTAGACAACACTCTCATCTCGTTGCTATGCATCACCATGGTCTTGCGTGATCGTAGGAAAATTTTGAAATTACTACGTTCCCCAACATAGTATGGTTTAGATTGTTCGGCATTTAGCTGTGAGTTGCAAACGCCATGCATTATCACATTATGGTATAACATGTGCACAGCACGTGTATCACCGCTATATTCATGCATGCAATGTTTAAAACACTATGATCTCCTATTCAAATATATGAATCCGCTTTCATATCAAATTATGATCTTTGTTAGTCTCTTACACCCACACAATCCTCTAGCCTTTGTAGCTACCACTAACTTTCTCTTGTGCATGCACACGCCCTCCTCGCCCTCCTCCTCCCTCGGCATTCTATCCACTGGGCACATTCATTTTTTTCTTTAGGTCATTCTCCCAGAGTCTCCACAACTCCTTTTCGACACACACCGATCGATAAACCTCTCCAGCGATGCCTGCCTACAGCATACACACACAGCTTCAATCTCCTCCTTTATGTGTCCTTGCCTTGTGTCTCTCATATGGTCAGACACACGTGTAAACTCTCGCCCCTCTTTTCATCGATCTCACAACCGCACACTCCTCCCCCTATCTAGCTAGTAGTTGGGCCTCTCGCACCACCTCCTAGCTCCATTCTCTCTGTCTATCCGTCTCGCTGGGCCTTATTTGCCTCTAACAAATGGACGTACACCGACCGATCTCTCTCTATACATATAGCCAGCTAGTTCCTTATAACTCGTTTTTACCCACACATCGATCGATCTAGATCATTAGTTGTGCCTCTCCCTTTCCTCCGACAAACAACAATTGATCTACCGATCTAGTTAGGTTAGCTTACCAAACACATGGTTCCCCTTCATCATCAATGGATGCGTCCCGACAGATCTATCACGCACAGGCACACACAGAAACACATCCCCACTCTTATTGATAACATTGCAGTTCCACCCTCAGATTGTCTAGTACGCCTCTCCCAACATCCCCGAGAAGCAACTCCATCACCAATCCAGCACTCTACCCCTCTCCCTCCCTCTCCCTCCCTCTCTCTCTCCTCTCTCTCTCCGTCCCATCATATTTCCCGTCCTTCAGTTATGTATGGATGTCGACCGATCTCCCTCAAGACATAGCTGGGTCTCTCCTTCTCAACACATATCTGAGTCGTTCTACCTCTATAGTTAGGCCTCTGCCTACCCCTCCCCCACCCCCCCCCACACACACCGATACATCAAGCGCTCTAGTCATGTCTCCCTGCCACACACAAACTTGACATGTGCCCTCTAACGTTCAGTAGGCAGTCGCCCTATATCTTTGACTCACACACACACACACACACACACACACACACACACACACACACACACACACACACACACACACACACACACACACACACACACACACACAATTTCGATGGCTCTCTTCATCGATCTCGCACCCACCCACTTGATCCTCTCTTCGACTCTATCGATAGCTATGACCCCTCCCTATCTTCTCGTGGATTGCCCAACCCTCTATGTATGATATGGATAGGCCTCCATTTCACACACATTGCATGCAAAATTTTGTTTGAGATGCCATCGACACATATTCCCACAAATAATTCACGAAATCAACCCCCACCCCACCCCCACCCCCACCACAAAACAAAAAACACTCACGAACGCGGTTTGTATCTCTCACACACACCCACATAGGTGGGGGACGTGCACGAAGAGAAGAGGTGCATGCACGGCACACGTACTCCCGTCTCTTTCCCAAGCACACCCACGCGGGTACACGGTGGAGCTCATTTCTGTACGAAAAAGGCAGCCCACGTGGTAATTTGGCACGTGTACTGGTTGTCCACTTGGTGGAGGGAGGATCGTCTACCACGGGTGAACAAACAAATTGCGACTTGGCGCGTTATGTTAAATTAAAAAAAGGGAAACCATGTGGGGCCTACCTTAGAGACAAGGCTCTATACACTGGAGTACTTTTGGTGTGTCCCGTCAACTCGCAGAACGAGGAGAAGCTTGCTTAGTACGCCGTCTCCCCCGCGCACGGGCGCGGTGGCTCACAGGATGAGGTGAAGCTTGCTCCTCCCTCGCCCATGCGCGTGGTGGCTCACAGGACGAGCAGAAAAATTTACTACTCCCTCCGTTTACTCCTCGTCCCTACTACCTTGGTTATAGAGATTATTTCATATTGTTTGGAATATATATGTCCTTTAGTAGATTTCAATACGAACTACTAGTACATACTCCAAACACTGATGTATATAGACGTATTTTAGAGTGTACATTCACTCATTTTGCTCCGTATGTAGTAGCACTCTCCTCGCCCTCGACCCTGCCCACGTGGTGGGCGTGCAGCAATACATTCAGTCTCATATAGCCAGAACGATATATATTGCACTACCATTATTGCTCGACTTCCCGAAGAGGCGAAGAGCCAATCGCAAGGTTAATATTTTGGAGATGCCAAGCGCAAGGTTAGTAGGTGCTGCGTCATTTATAAATATTCTTTTTCTTCAGTGGCACGTACGCAATATGATAGGTTCATATGGAGAGAAAAGGAAACCGCTCCACTATATACATAGTCAGGACGGGCCAGCCTACACGGTTGCTTGCTGGGGTTGCTCTCTTCACACTCTCTCGCACAAAACGACTATGGCCACATCTCTAACATCCCGGTGGATCACGTCCACTTGGGGAAGGGCTGGATGCTTAGTGTAGATGCGGTGGCCGTCGCCAACAGCGAAAACCCACTGTCGGCACGTCCCGATCAGGGGTCCCCGCTGTTCTCTCTCACAAAGCCGGTGAGGTTGCCTTCGTCCCTTGCTCACTGCCGCGACGTGGGCAGTTTCCGCCTCCTGCCGCCCTCCTCAAGGTTGAGCTCGTCCCTCGGTACAACTCCCTTTACAGCCGGCTTGCACCTCGCTCCAGCTGCCCACATCACTCCCTGTGGATATTTCTCTACTTCTTTGCCCCTTTTATACCGATACCTCTCTTGGATTCTCGTCTTGTATTTGTGATGAGTTTATGTCTCATCAACTAGTCCTAGTAATCTTATTCTAATCACGCTTCTTGAATTTCTTTGCCACGGGGATGCTCATCTCGATTTTGGTGAAACTGCACAAAATGATCCGATGGTCAAAAGGTTGCAAACTTCATTTATTAGGAAGCTCGAGCGTTGCCGACAAATTGAAGCCTGGTCGGGGTTCACGGTTCAAGGGCTAGGGACTGCATGGATCGTTTTTTCTTTAGCTGCCTCTATTCCAAAATAAGTGTCAACTTTAGTAGTAGTACAACTTTGTACTAAAGTTTGCACAAAGTTGAGACACTTATTTTGGAGCGGAGGAGTACATATTGCTATGATCATCAATCATTGAGATGCAATAGCATGCATTTTAGTCTCCTTTGTATTTGATGAAATGTTGCAACGGGCAACCTTGGACGCAAGATACATGTAACAGGAGCTGGAAGCTTCATAGCATTGTACAAATTTATCTCGTTGATAAATTACAGTACATACTAGTACTATACTAGTACTTCCTCCGTCCCTAAATATAAGTCTTTGTAGAGATTTCACCATTAACCACATGCGGATGTATATAGATGCATTTTAAGTGTAGATTCATTCATTTTGTTCCGTATGTAGTTCACCTAGTGGAATCTCTACAAAGACTTATCTACTAGTAATAGCTAGCCCCCACTACTAGGAATTCTCTATCCTCTCCTTGAGCCACATCATCAAAATTGACATAGTCGTTAGATGAAGTAAATCAGTCATAATAGCCGTCGATCTAGGCGTTGAGAGGCTCAGACTAAGCCACATGCAAGCATGCAGAAATACCGTGGCACATGCATGTGAGTGGGTTTTAAATCACATCAACATGTCGCATGCAAGCATGCACCGTAGCATGCATGTAAGTGAGCTTTTAAGTCCCATTAACATGTCAAAAGAAAAATATAATCCCATTATGCAGAGGAGTTGGCTGATCTTTTTTCCTTACGTGGGATGATCTAAATGATGATGGGAGTTTATTTAGTTTGGCTACCACATTTGTCATGCGGTTATAGATTTTTAGTTCTATGAAATCGATAATTTTGCAGAGAGATATATCGCTGTTCATGACAACGCTGGGACTCATCTAGTAATATTTAGGAACAAAGGGAGTACTATGTAAAGAGTTAGGTGTCGCGGTGATAGTGTGAGGTGGGCCATGTAATCACCGAGCTGCGTGTTTTCCTTGCTCTTGCACTCCTCCGCTGTAAGAATGGAGAAAATTGTAATCTACTACCTCCTTTCGCCAAAAGCGTGGGACATCCAGCAGTCCTACCACCTCAATAATAAAGACCAATGAGCCGTCAAATCACATAGACCCAGCGATAAGTTGGACGGACGAAGCAACCATCACTCTTGCGCCGGTGGGAGGTCGCGTCCGCTCTTCCGGGCATGAATGCGGCACCGATTCTTTGGAGCGGCGCTGACCGTTTCAGGCGGGAAGCGTCTTGGAGCGATGGAGGGGCTTTGGGTGGGCTAGGCTGGTGATGAGCAGGCGTGGCAGCTGTGCATGTCCCTACGGACACGCCCTGAAGCGAGAGGATGCACCGACTCTGCGGCTAAAATCGTACACTACACACCATATCTCTGTAGGAGTAGCTCGATCTGTCGCACTCTCTAACACACACATCTTTGTTAAAACACACACGCACACGCACGCACCTTGGTCCGTTGCACCTTCTAACGTGACTTATTACACCTAGACGGAGGGAGTAGTAAGTATACGAGATCTGGTGGCACACCGACTTAAGTCGAATACAAGTGCCCAAAATTTGTGTGCATGTTATAATAAGGATTCACTTAAAATAGTACGTGAGCGAACGGAGGATCAATTGGACAGCGTTCCAGCGAGAGCGAGATGTGTGAGGTAGTAAGATACACGCTGGCGCTTTTAATTTTCTTATTAATTTGTTTGTTTCACCCTCACGGGACCCAGCGTACTACGTGGAGAGAGGTAAGGTGACTAAGGCTGCATTATTTCTACACCACTTGTGGATAGTCTTACCACCAAAGCCACATGGCACGATTATGATTGAAATCCTAATGACTCCACACACACAAAAAAACACGGCATACTGTCACACGAATGCAGGAATGTATAAAGGTTATTTTCCTCTCGTTGAACATAATGGGAGGGTTGTGTAGCTGGTTAGCCTGTTCGCTCATCAAACTTGAGGTCTCGGGTTCGATAACTACACTTGAGCATAATTTTGCGGGAGGATTCTTTGACTGGTCAAAATGTTTTCTAGGGTTTGCACGCTTCACACTCTCTCTCCAAAGATATATATACACACTGGAGCCTCGGTGCTTGTAGTTGCTCTCTTCACACTCTCTCGCCCTCTCCGCTGGAGCCTCGGCGCTTGTAGTTGCTCTCTTCACACTCTCTCGCCCTCTCGAGATCTAAACAAGACTTCGTTGGCCTCTCTCTCCCTCTTGCTGCTCAAAGAGCGGCAGGATCCGTCCTTGGGAAGGGAAGGAGGCTTAACGCTGTCGCCGTCGGCGAGGAGGAATCCACTACAGCGCTGCTGTTCACTTTCCACCCAGTGGCGGGCGGGAGGGCCTCCGACCCTTCTTCTTCGCAGCCGTCCCATCGCCCACCAAACCACGCCCCAAGAATCTTAAGGTATATTTTACTTACTCCACATGCATTGCTCTAGCTGCATGTATACCATGAATCTAGGGCGTGGTTCAAAGAGGAAAGGAGTGGGGAAAGTAGTGGGAAAAGTTGTATATAGCATGAATCTAGGGCGTGGTTCAAAGAGGAAATGAAGGGGAAAGTTGTATAGCATGAATCTAGGGCGTGGTTCAAAGAGGAAAGGAATGGGGAAAGTAGTGGGGAAAGTTGTATCGCATAAATCTAGGACGTGGTTCAAAGAGGAAAGGAAGGGGCGAAAGTACTAGTTCAAAAAGGAAAGGAAGGGACAAGGCTGTAGAGTTTGAGCAGGACTAGATTTGCTGCACTCACATAGGGAAAGGTGTCTAAAGATAACAAAACTGGGACCAACACAAATATGCTCCTTGGTTGTTTGTTCTTTGTTGCAACAGACTGTGCATGACCACAGTACATCGGTAGATGCACATGGTGCTGGTGCGTCCACTGTCCTGTGCAACTCATTAGCTGTTGTTAATCTAAGGCCCTGTTTGGTTAAAAACTCCCTTGTCCCTACCTGCTTGGTTCCAGGGACTAAACATGGACTAGAGGTTATTAAATGACATGATAAAAGACCATGTTACCCCTAGTAATGAACTAATAGAAACAAGGTGCGATGCGTGGCAGGGGCAACTATTGGAAAAGTCCCAAAAAACTCCCTCGGGTCTTCTTTCTTTAGTCCCAAATGCCCACTTTTAGTCCCGAAAAGTCCCTCTGTTTGGTTTAGATGTGGTGACACGGAGTTTTTAGTCCCTACACCAAAATGTCCGTAAACAAACACCCTCTAATAATGCCCTTTGAAAATTGATGTAATGCCACGTTAAAAGCAAATTACATGTTTAACTAATTTTATTGTTAATATAATCTCTATGTTAATATTAATCAATGCCACCGTTTGAGAAATGCTCTTGTCTTGCTTTCTTTCCCATTTAGATAAGGTAGATGCTTCTTTTGTTGGCTTCATGTCATCCATCGTTATTGACCACTAATTGTTTCCTTTGCACCTCTGTGTAAACAGGGTTATCTACTTCACCTCGTTGCCATTGTGACCTTTTGTTGCCGCACAAAACACTTTTGTTTTAAGAGTGTTTTGTGCAGTTCAACAAAATATCACACCGACAACGTTGCTTGATTGCTTGATCTTAGTGGAACTGCACAAGAGGAGATCTTACTTCCTATCCGTTAAGGTAATTTGGTTCAGATCTTCTTCTTGTGAGTTGTTTGAATTCCGCATCATGAGAGGTTAGTACTAGCCTTCTTTCACATGATTCTGCGGTGTGCTTTCATATGTTGTGCTACTTATGCGATAATGTTGCTTGATTTTAGTGAACTGCACAAATGGAGACAAGACTTCCAATCTGTATGTGCACGTAATATCCCATTGAGGTAAGATAAGGATATTTCACAACTGCCGGCCTGTATTTTGCCACTTTCATCAGAAAATTAAGTTTAGTACTATACTTTTGCTCCCTAATTGACATGCCAAATCTTACATTGAAGGCGAAGCTTCTGCATTATTGAACCAAGTGATGAAGGGAAGAACAAGCGGAAGAAAACAAAATCAACTCCGGTGCTGTAATGAAACCTTTGGAACTGTGATGACACAAGTAATGATATAGTTTTGCATCTTAATTTATTGCTATGGCTGGAGCGAGCAATTGTTTTGCCACCGATTTGATGCCATACGTAATTATCTCTACTTGTGCAAACAGGATCTTCTTTGAAGATACCATATATTTTAGTGGAACTGCACAAGAAGATGTTGGAAACATTAAACTAATCGAGGAGTATATAGTAAGCATGGCCACCCAGAGATAGCAGCAGATGGTTCCGGAGAAGTGCTTCATCTGTATGCTCTACACAATCAGCCTCGACAAATGTTGGTACCACCCACTGATTTCATCCATATGATTGAGCTTTGTCATCTCTATTGGTGTTGTGCTACTGTTTAGATCTTGTCATGAAAAAGTGGTATTGTCCTTGAGAAGTGCTTCATCTGTGTTGTTTTAAATATTTCCTTTCCTTTTTTCGAAAGCAAACAGGGATCATCTTCCTCGAAGAAGAATATGGAGTACGTGAAGTGACTAGTTCCGATTATGCGGGATGAAGAAGCCTGTCTATCTTCTCATCGGAAGGAGCAGTTGAAGGATGGTTACATTACTCCCCACAAGACCAAACTAACTTCAGCTCGGAAGGGTGACAAATCTCCATTTTTTGCTGTGATCTGTGAGTACAATGTTGTTATAGTATTCTTTCGGTGAGTTCCATTTTTCTAAAAGTGTGCTCTACATGGACCATGTATGTGCTGTTGAAGCTGTCAATTCATAGTACAGTTTGCTTTATACTAATCACTTTTTGTATTTGTGCAAACAGGGTGCTCAGCTTGATTTCAGCGGGAACTGCACAAAATGTTCATGAATACATCGAATCATTCATTTCCACCACAAGAAAGGAGGTGCCCATAAGTTCAAGGCGTTGCAACATATAAGGCGAAATCATACAAGCTACTGTGCGAATTTGGTTGATTTTGGTGGAACCGCACAAAAAGAACAGCTAGTTTATTTAGCACGAGGTGCCATGTCAATGTCGAACTAATGGCAAACCCTGCCCATTCCACAATCGTAGGCATTTGATATTTTGGAATGGGACAACCTTGTCAAATTTTGCTCATTGATTTTAGCAAGATATCGTTTGATATTTTGAATGGGGCGCCTTTCTTTGTCGCAGCTGACGATTAATTTTTGTTTATTCTTTAGTTGTGAAGTAAATATTGCCTCTAACATGTGAGTCGCTGAGATGCATAATAATCGATTGTTTTGAATGTTCTCTATGAATTGCCAGGCTGTGTGTTTGATTGCAATGTCTGAAACGCTAAAAGCTGCTCAAACTCTTTGTCTTTCATTTCCTTTTACTTCGCACATGTGAAAGTGCATACTTTTTGTATAAGATTGGTCAAAGTAGAGATACTTTGACTGCAAACAAAACTTGTATGCAGACTAGAAAGGACGGAGGAGTACATGTGAAATTGCTGCAAAGCGTGGTGATCACCACAGGAATAATGCTAGTACGTATTGTTTTGCATGTTCATCCAATGCCGTGATACAGAATTGAACTAACGAAATAAATTCATTCATACGGTCGGTTCATATAAACATGCGGATTTCATTACATTTCATACATTCTTCCACTAAAAGGGGTGTTTGTGGCGCATGCATCTCCCGAGATCAGAGGCAGGGGTCATCCTCCTTTTGAAAAAAAACTAAAGGGTGCCACGGAGGTATAATTAATTGATCGAAGCTACCCACTGTGTCCCGCTGAGCGAGCGAAGCTTTAGTGACTTAAGCTGCAGGTGCAGTTGAGTAAGCGATATGTGGCCTGTTGGGCCCCGTGTCGATCGCCAACCGCACCAGCGATTAAGTAGAAGCAGCGTTCTTCTCCAGCGCAGCTCTCCGACTCCACGTCGCCGCCAAGAAGCTAACCGGCCGTCAATGGTCAACCCGCCTAGCTTGGCTTCAACCGGAGGGTAGCAGCGGTGGCCTTACTTGGACCCGAGCGGCGCCGATCTACCGTGTTCTACTCTTCCTCGTTTTCTATGTGGCGTGGCCTCATTGGCAGCGGGGCGGGGCCTCGGCGGAGCCGGCAATGTCCTCTGTCTCGTTGCCGGCGAGCGGCGCCTCAGCGGAGCGGTGGAAATCCTCCCCCACGTTGATGGCAGGGTGGGGCCTCGGCTGAGCCGGCGATGTCCTCTGCCTCGTTGTTGGCGGGGCGGGGCCTCGGCGGAGCCGGCGGTGTCCTCTGCCTCGTTGTTGGCGCCGCGGGGTCTCGGCGGAGCAGGGCGTCGTCAACGCCAGCGGAGCGAGGACTCGTCGGAGCCGGCATTGTCCTCTGCCTCGTCCTCGGTCTTGCCAAACATCGCCTCGCCCGCTTCATCGCCCTCTTTGCTAGCCTCTTTGTAGGCGGCCGCAGCCTCCGCCACCCGCATGCGGTACCGCCAGCGCTCGAGGCGGCCCTTGCGGGCGGAGCGGTACGAGTCGAGCAGTGCCTCCTGCTCCGCCCGCTCGGTGTTCCTGGAGGAGATGGTGGTTGTAGGCGGCGTCGGCCTGCGCCTCCCAGAACTGCTCCTCACGCATCGGCCTCACCCTGTTCATATATTGGGCACGGGCCTCGCTGATGGTGTGGCGACCGGTTTTCCGGGTATTGAATTCCAGAAAATGGCCCTTGTGCTCACCAGCCCCAGGATTACTGTTAGCTGATGAGGCACCAACTTGATACAGAAATTCCAAGCAAAATACAAAATATGTAGTACAAGACCATTCTGGCCTGTGAGTACAACAAATGGTTTCTAGTGGTTGATGGCGGAAGTGGTTTGTGGATCATCAGTGTCTATGGGACTCCATTTCCCCACAGGAACAGCTGACCAGGATAACTCCTATCTTCGCGAGGCTGCTATCACCAAAGCTTAGGTTCCGGGACTGTCATCACGGTCGCTCCTCTCCGCGCAAGAAATCTGGCCAAGACAATAGCCAGGGACAAGCCAGTGAGTACTTTTGAATGTACTCGCAAACATTATGAACACGGGTATAATATAACAAGCTAATTATGTACTGAAAATATTTTAAGATCATGACGTCAGTCACAAAAATAAAATCTCTGATGCATGCAAGCAGGTTATTTATGGATATGCAATAACATAGTAGTAATAAAATGCACCGATCGGGTGTCTGGAGCGACACCTCGAAAGGTTAGTAGACAAAAAGAGATGCCTCAGTCGGGCGTCTGAGCGACGCCGCATAAAGGGCTTATAAAAATAAATATATAACAAGCATGCCACAGTCGGGCGTCTCAGCGACACCACATAAAGGGCTTATAAAGAAAATAAATAACAAGCATGCCACAGTTGGGCATCTCAGCGACACCACATAAAGGGCTTATAAGAATAAATAAATAACAAGCATGCCGCAGTCGGGCGTCTCAGCGACACCACATAAAGGGCTTATAAGAATAAATAAATAACAAGCATGCCGCAGTCGGGCGTCTCAGCGACACCACATAAAGGGCTTATAAGAATAAATAACAAGCAAGCATGCCGCAGTCGGGTGTCTCAACGACACCACATAAAGGGCTTATAAATAATCTCAGTGAATACCCAGGAGGTAGAACTATTCCAGGGATATTTGATAATTCCAATAATATGACGGGTGAGGGAGTTCCGGACTAGGGGGTGTTCGGATAGCCGAACTATCATCATCGGCCGGACTCCAAGACTATGAAGATACAAGATTGAAGACTTCGTCCCGTGTCCGGATGGGACTTTCCTTCGCGTGGAAGGCAAGCTTGGCGATACGGATATATAGATCTCCTACCATTGTAACCGACTCTGTGTAACCCTAACCCTATTCGGTGTCTATATAAACCGGAGGGTTTTAGTCCGTAGGACGAACAACAATCATACCATAGGCTAGCTTCTAGGGTTTAGCCTCTTTGATCTCGTGGTAGATCTACTCTTGTAACACACATCATCAATATTAATCTAGCAGGACGTAGGGTTTTACCTCCATCGAGAGGGCCCGAACCTGGGTAAAACATCGTGTCCCTTGTCTCCTGTTACCATCCGCCTAGACGCACAGTTCGGGACCCCCTACCGAGATCCGCGGTTTGACACCCACATTGGTGCTTTCATTGAGAGTTAAATGCGTAGTCGTCGCCGTCGGGTAGGATGCCTCATCTCGTCTTTAGAGACGATACTATCGCCAAAGGAGCCTTGGCCGCTGGCCAGACTCTTCGGCTAGGCGGTTTTCTTATGATCGCCAGTCCGGCCACCGCGCCGACGATGACCTCTCGAGTCATCGGAACCAATCTCGAGTTAGTTGAACTTGCCGAACAGTTAGATCAATCGAGCTCTCCTCCATAAACGAGCTCTTGGATCGCATCGCTGCCACAGGAGTCGCCACAGACTACGACGGATCGGGCCTAAAACCGATCGAGAGAGATCAATTTTCCCGGGCTACCCATCATGTTGCTGTGATAGAGCAGCAATGCGGCGATTCTTCTTGTATCTTAAAGACTAGTTGCGTCCGGATTCCCTATCCCTCCATGCGGATTCCCGAGAGGGACGGACGTCGACCAAGCCCTGAACTTAAAGTCGGTGGCGGGTTGGACTCATTGGATAACACTCAAAAATCCAAACTTCCAAGTTCGGAAACTTCTCGGCCCTTGAGTCCTGAATTGGACAGGGTTCCGGATCTAGTTCCACCCGCCCACCCGAACATTAGCGACCTCTCTGGAATTCGGCAAGAGCCCGCTGAAACAGTACATCATTACTGGGCCAGATTCCTCCTGGTTAAGAACAGGATAAAGGACTGTCGAGAGGAGGACGCAATCCCAATTTTCTGCAATAATTGCATGAACAAGGGAATCCTAAACGCCATAAGTCGTCGCGAAATTACACGCTTTACTGACTTGGCGACCATAGTACAAAAGTACTGTGCGATGGAGAGCGCCTGGAAAACTGAAAGTAAATTTTGGGATAATCCGGCCCCGAATACATCCCTAGTCCAGAACAAAAGGGTGCATCATTATCAAGCACCCGGGTTGAATACCAAAAAAACAAAACCCCCTAAAGGGTATGGAACCGTACTGGAGGGTTGGCTCAGCGGACCTGCAAAATCCACGAAGACGGAGGGCGCCACTCCAACACACAGCCTTGGCGTGTTGGATACTACGGCAGTGGCCAAAAGTGGCGAGGCTTTTTAGCCCCGGAAACCAACCCAGCAGATACCGAGACGGTATTAACAGTCTTGAGACTTTCGCATCAAATAACATGCGAAGCGAACAATCCGCAACCTCGCGAAGTCTACCAAGTAGCAACAACAAATCGATGGAGCGACACGGCTATCACCTTCAACGCCATGACGAACCTAAATTTGAACAGCTAGAGCACCGGCCGCATTGGTCCTCGGTCCGATAGTAGACGGCTTTCGTCTTACTAAGGTACTCATGGATGGCGGCAGCGGATTAAACCTCATCTATGAGGAAACCCTTCAAAAATGGAAATTGTTGGAGCCGCATTGGCGAAGCAGCACAATCTTGGAGGGATAATCCCTAGTCGAGAAATGCACGCTGCGGGGAAAAATCACACTAGATGTAGTGTTAGGCTCACCGGCAATTACAGTTCGAGGAGGTCACGTTTCAAGTGGCCCCATTCGACAGCGGATATCACGCTTTGTTAGGGCGAGAGGCATTCACAATCTTCAAGCTATACCCCACTACGGGTACATGAAGCTCAAAATGCGGACCCAATGGGATAATCACTCTCGCCGATGATCCGGATCTGGCACTCCGCTGAAAATAAGACAGCCGACTGGCCCTAGAGGCATTGTCCAAAGCCCTAGCGGCGGAGGAACTAGCTACGCTGCGCCCACGGTGGATAGGGACGATGTGATACTCGATAAGAGGTCCAAATCCACCTCTTTTAAACCAGCGAGCGAGATAGTCAAATTTCAGGTCCATCCAACGGACCCCACAAAGACGGCCTCCATTGGGGCACAATTAAGTCCTGATGTCGAGGGCCGACTACGAAATTCCCGGGAAAATTGGGACATTTTGCTGGCATCCCTCGACATGCCAGAATCCCACGCAGTGGCAGAGCACAGCCTAAATATCCTAAAAGGATTCAAGCCAGTCAAGCAAGCTCTTCGGCGATTTTCCGAGCCCAAAAGACAGGCAATGGGAGAAGAGCTAGCCAAACTCTTAGAAGCTGGATTCATCAGAGATATAAAGCATCCGGACTGGCTAGCCAATCTAGTAATGGTACCAAAAAAGGACAAATCCTGGCGCCTCTGCGTCGATTTTAAAGACCTTAACAAGGCCTGTCCAAAGGACCCTTTCCCCCTCCCTCGCATCGACCAAATCATCACGTAGACGATGTGGTCGTCAAGAGCAAACACGTCGGAACTCTAGTAGAAGACTTGAGGGTGACATTCGACAACCTCCGAGCATATGACATTAAGCTCAATCCGGAAAATCGTCTTGGTATCAGCCGGAAAGCTCTTGGGCTTCATTGTATCCGATCGAGGAATTGAAGCAAACCCGCCAAAATCCGAGCTCTGTCACAATTGGATACTCCAAAAGACCTCAGCAGATACAAAAACTAACCGGATGCGTAGCGGCCTTAAGTCGCTTCATCTCCCGTTTGGGAGAAAAGGCTCTGGCCCTCTACCGCCTCCTCCGGCACACCGAACATTTTGAATGGACGGATGCTACCACAGCCGGACTCGAAGAAATAAAGGCCATCTTGCAACAATCCGGTTCGGCGCGCCCAACCTGGGCGAGCCTATGTTATTATATATCGCAGCAACACATCAAGTTGTTAGCGCGGTACTCGTCGTTGAGCGAGAAGCGAAGGGCACAAATTCCCTCTTCAAAACCAGTGTACTACGTATCCACCGTTCTAACTCCATGCAAATCCGGTACCCACATTATCAAAAGATAGCGATCACGGTGTTCACGGCATCCGGAAGCTGCGTCACTGCTTTCAAGAGTGTTCAATAATGGTGGCCTCCGAAGTACCTCTGAACGATATTATAAACAATCGCGACGCAACGGGCAGGATTGCAAAATGGGCTATCGAGCTCTTACCATTTGACATAACCTACAAACCACGGCGAGCTATAAAGTCGCAGGTTCTGGCGGACTTCATCGCCGAATGGATCGAAGCCGAACTCCCTAAAGAGTACGGCGCGTACTCCAACTGGATCATGCATTTCGACGGATCCAAAATGTTGGCTGGCTTGGGGGCTGGCGTCGTCTCCGGCGTCCCCAACGGAGACACAATCAATACGTACTTCAAATAATGTACATGGACTCCAACAACGCAGCCGAATACGAGGCCCTCCTACATGGCCTCCGGATGGCAATCTCCATGGGCATTCAACGCCTAGAGGTGCGCGAGGATTCAAACCTCGCAATATCCCAAGTAAATGGAGACTTCGACGCCAAAGATCCAAAAATGGCAGCTTACCACAACGCCGTCCTAAAAATGTCAGCTCGGTTCGAAGGACTAGAATTCCATCATGTAGCCCGGGATAATAACCAGGCAGCAGATGTGTTAGCACGCATCGGCGCTTGAAATGAGACGCCGTCCCTCCTAACATCTTCTGGAGCGGCTCTTTAAGCCATCCAGTATTATGGGAAGAGGAGTCCGAAATAACAATCCGGAGCCAGCTGCATCACCTAACTCAGACCATTACGACACAATCGGCTCACCAGCGAAATAACACCTTCACTCATGAAATAATGGCAGTCATTGCCCGTGGACAGAACCATTCCTAGCCTACTTAATGCGGCAGAACTTCCGAAGACCAAAATGAGGCCCGCTGCATAGTTCGGCGATCTAAAGCCTACAAGGTCCATGAGGAGAGCTTTATAAGAAAAGCACAACCGAGTCCTTCAAAGGTGTATCTCAAGAGGAAGGGCGAAATCTCTGGCTGAAATTCACGCCGGACTCGGCGGGCACCACGCTGCAGCCGGGCCCTTGTAGGCAAGGCCTTCCGTACATGATTTTATTGGCCAACAGCCAGGCAGATGCTCAGATTTAGTCCAACGATCGTCGGTTGCCAGCTCTTTGCTAATCGAGCCATATGCCACCCACCGCCTCAAAACTATACCCATTACACGGCCGTTTATGTGCAGGGGCTTGACATGGTCGGACCCCTTAAAGGGGGAACCCACAAGCACAAATACTTATTGGTCATGGTGGACAAATTCACCAAATGGATTGAGGCCAAGCCGGTTAAAGCGGCAGAATCCGGACCGGTGATAGACTTCATATCGGGGTAGTACACCGTTTGGTGTCCCCACAGCATCATCGCGACAACGGCACGAACTTCACGGCCGACGAGGTTAAACTCTGGTGCAAAAACATGGGCATTAAGCTCGATTACGCTTGATCTATCACCCCAAACTAACGGTCAAGTTGAGCGAGCAAATGCTCTAATCATGGCGGCATCAAACCCGACTAGTGCGGTCCCTCAAGGAATCTAACACGCACTGGGTAGAGGAGCTCGACTCCGTACTCTGGGGGCTGCGGACCATGCCAAACCGAACTACCGGATTCACACCATTTTTCATGGTATACGGCGCAGAGGCAGTCCTGCCCTGCGCTATAATTCATGACTCACCTCGTGTGCGCATGTACGAAGAAAGAGAAGCCGAGCTAGATTGGCAGGACAGTCTGGACGCCTTAGAGGAGGAGCGGGCGTGGCAAAGGCTCGTTCCGCATTTTATCGACAGCAGCTCGAAGATATCAAAGCAGAAGTACGGGCCAAAACTTACAATGTTGGCGAACTTGTTCTACGCTGTCGGACAAGAAAAAGGACAAACTCAAGCCCAAGTGGGAAGGTCCTTCATCATCGACCAAGTCCTGACCGGCGGAGCGTACCGTCTACGTAATGCATTGGACAACCGACTCGAGCCGAACCCATGGAACGCAGCCCGTCTCCGAAGATTCTACGCCTAACGCCGGACTCCGGGTTCGTCTCACCCCCGCCCACTCCTTGTTTTTTGTCTCTCCTCCTCCTCCTTCTTCCCACTTTTTTACCTTTTATGGGCTGATTTGCGCTTTGTTCGCACACACTTGATGTGCCCCTAGCACTCATTATACACGGGGGCTTCTTTAACAGAAGCTTATTCATACGGGCTTCATGCCCAATACATGTGTCATACTTCCGCATGTACCTTTTATTCACCATTATATGCATCGATATGACTTAAGTTTTGACCAAGCTGGGTTGCCTGGCTCCTGTGCTTACCCCTACGTCCCGATTGTTTGGCTAGGAGGTAAAGGAGCACCTCTGCGATTATTATTGCGGGTCAGCGGATGTGTACCTCGACTGGGTGAAGCCAAAGCTAGCGTTCTTAAGAGAATATTCGGTCGGTGACTTGAAAGATGATTTATTACTTACTTATTTATCTGCCCCCAGATGCTTTTTCTGCTATTTTCGCAGTCCGGCATTGCACTTTAGGGCATGCCTCCCAGGGAAAGGAACCCTTAACGGAACTATTCTCCCTGGAAGACGTTTCTTACTAACCATGTAATATAACATAACTAGTTGGGCACTTGTTTGATAAAGAAATTATGACCCCGACACCTTGTCTCCATGCATGCCCCGGTTCTTTTATAACCGTAAGGGTATTCGGACACACTCCGGACTATTGGGTCCCGAGGTTGAAGCAAAACGGTCCGCAAAGACAAACGATCTACAATCCGGCTAGAAGGCATTTTACATGTCATTTCAAATTACATCGTCAAACCGACTGATTGTACTCCTCTTCAATCCCATCTAACGGGCTGTCTAATTCTGATCCTGTTGGGAATATTCGCGCCAATTCTACTTGGCCGTACATCAACTCACAGGATCTCCTTCCCATCAGGCCCCGCAGGTCCGACCTCGGCCATTTGGTTTGGGTCAGACTTCGGGTAACGTGTCTTCACCATGGCCCAGGCCTCCCTGGCGCCCTGACGGCAGGCCGATATCTTCCACAAATGGAGGCGTCGCTGTGCTCCCTGAAGCTTCTCAGCAAGCTCACCAAGGCCCTCGGGTAGGGAGACGGATGGCCATAAAGCATGAGCAGCGCCACTCATCGCTGCCGAACACGTTCGAGCAATTGAACTAGCTCGGGAAGTTGGTCACCCGTTGACTCAGGCATTTCCTCATGAGGCGACACTGTGAGCACACCTAAAGACATATTTACATCAATCGTCTTCCTCGCCAATTCTTCTTTTCAAAGGAATTCGTTCAAGCACTTACTATAAATGCCGCTGAAGCGCTGATTCTCCTTCACGGAGCTGATAGCTGGGCGAACACCTTTCAGCTCTTCTCCTTCTTTGGGTGTGGGCATCTTGGAGCTTGTTTCTCTCCGCTGCACCTTCATAAGCACCCTCTCGCGGCCTTTAGCTGACGAGATAGCTGTTGCTTGTCCGGATCTAGTCCGGCGCCTCTGCAATATTATTGTCGATTCACGCCACACTTTGCTAAATAATTATCTTTAAAAGTACGTCTTACCAGCGGGGTCTCGTGGCTCCCCTGTATGGCGGCAGTCTTGGCTTCAAGTTGGGCCTTGCACTCTTGGAGCTCCTGGGACAGCTGGGTATTCTACCCTGCATAATAATTGATCCTTAAATCAGTTATTTCAACTATTTTAAGTCTCGAGGGCTACTGGCATATATAACTATTAAAATTACTTACCCGTATGTCTTTCACATACTGCTCCGTAGCTCTGGTTAACCCATCTTGAGCGGCATGGAGGTGCGCGTTTCCCGCTTTAAAGGCATTTAACGCCGAGGAGAAACAGCGTCACGAAGAACTGTCCGGCGGCGCTTTGTGATTCTGGCGCTCTCCATGTCGGACGGGTGGCGGACAGCCTGTCGGCATCCTCCGTCGGAGGAGCGTCCGGTTTACGCCTTGTATTCACCTCCCCTCCCGGACCATGCGTTGGAGCATGGCCGGCGGAGGCTTGATTGGCAACCTCTCCGGACATTGTCCGGCGAGTGCTCTTTCTGGAAAAGTTATGAGCATTAATATACCTTCTGGGGATCCTTCCCTTAAAAATAGCGGTGCTCCGTACCGTTGCGGCGACGTCTCGGTTCGCGCCGCACTCCTCTTCCTCCTACCGGGCCGGACTGATCCTTGTTGGTCGGCCGCCGCGGGTTCGGCTTCCCGCCTTAAAGGCACATCCTGCGATACACCATCAGCATGGGATGGTCAGAATTAAGCGCGGATCAAATGATGGTGTCAAGACCTCGGTCGTAGTCACCTGGGAGGCTGAAAACAAACCGGGGTAGTCAGCTGTAATGGCGACTAGGGTATTGTCTATGCTACGTTGGTGGAACACCCCGTCAATCAGCTCCACCTTTATGTCCGGATCCTCTTCGGAGGCCGGATCAAGGGATCGTTTCGGATCCTCGGGCTGTGGAGCTAGGCTTTGTATGCCCTCCACGTCCCGGCACAGCTCCTGCGTCGAAATCACAGAGTAAGATACTTGACTTTACAAAAAAGGTATGGATCGGGTAGATGAACATCCGCTTACCCAGCTCTGGGGGTTATGCATAGAAAATCCATTCAACGGATTCTTGCGGAGGAAGTCCTCCTCCTCTCCCTTGTACAAGCCGGACATGATCTTTGCCAGATCGGCTGCCGAGCCTAGCCCTTTGCGGCCATGACGGGTGGCGTCATCTTCCCCGTTGAAATCCCACATAGGGTGGCCCCTATATTGGAGTGGCTGCACCCCTCGCATAATGCACGTGGCCATGACTCCAATCATGGTCAATCCGGAATGGGCCAGTAACCTAATCCGGCCCATCAGATAATGGACGCTCCTGTCATCTTCCTGTTGAGGGCTCCGCGGGCGCCAACTCAGGCGTTTCTTCAAGGGAGCATTGTTGAACTCCGGGAGGCGATCCGGACTGGATCCGCAGAGGGCGTCCTCCATGTAGAACCATTCGAAGGCCAGTCTTGGACGCCTTCTTGAGTGCGGATAGATATCGGTCCGGCGATGCGCCATATTTCAGCTCCGCCCACTTGGTATATCGACCCCTCATGAGAACGGGGTACGAGACAGAACAATCTCTTCCACAGGGCAAAATGGGGCTCGATGCCCAAGAACAGCTTGCAAAAAGCTACGAAGCCCGCGATGTGCAAAATGGAGGCGGGCGTGAGGTGGTGAAGTTGGAGTCTGTAGAACTCTAGGAGCCCCCGGATAAACGGATGTATGGGAAATCCGAGTCCCCTTATTAGATAGGGGACAAAGCATACCCGCTCCCCTTTGGAAGGGTTGGGGACGCTCTCCGCCTGCTTCCCACCCTTATAGGTGGCCAGTCCCGCT
The DNA here is from genome assembly GCA_021605205.1 of Aegilops longissima. Taxonomy (NCBI): domain Eukaryota; kingdom Viridiplantae; phylum Streptophyta; class Magnoliopsida; order Poales; family Poaceae; genus Aegilops; species Aegilops longissima. The sequence continues at coordinate 97,499,107 of CM038678.1, read as the reverse complement.
CGAACCGGAACCATGAAAGCTGGGGGAAGATATCCCTCGGTTTGAAGCACCACTAGCTCGCTGTGTGGAACTGATCAAGTCCCCCAATCTCCTGGCTTAGGGCTGGGAGCGCGAGAGGAGGAGCCGCGTCGGCTATCCATGATGGAATGGATTTTTGTCAAAGGCGCTTCGATGAGAACTTGCAGATGGAGGATGGTGTGAGCTGGATCTAGATCCTCGCCTCTCTTGTAGGCGGCTCGTTCACACGGCTAGGGTGCAAAATGTAAAAATATTCCAGCCTTTCGCATTCGTACGACACATGGAAGAAGGCCATTATTGGGCGTAGAAGCCAAGGAGCGCAACATTTATAAAGAAGCCGGACACTATTCGGCGGGAACATGAAGATCGAAGGAGAACCCGCCTTGCAATGCGAAGACAACATGCGCCGGACTCATCGTCATTGAAGCCTGGTTCGGGGCTCTTGAGGAGTTCGGACTAGGGGTGTCGGATAGCGAACTATCGTCATCGGCGGACTCCAAGACTATGAAGATACAAGATTGAAGACTTCGTCCCGTGTCCGGATGGGACTTTCCTTGGCGTGGAAGGCAAGCTTGGCGTCGGATATATAGATCTCCTACCATTGTAACCGACTCTGTGTAACCCTAACCCTATCCGGTGTCTATATAAACCGGAGGGTTTTAGTCCGTAGGACGAACAACAATCATACCATAGGCTAGCTTCTAGGGTTTAGCCTCTTTGATCTCGTGGTAGATCTACTCTTGTAACACACATCATCAATATTAATCTAGCAGGACGTAGGGTTTTACCTCCATCGAGAGGGCACGAACCTGGGGAAAACATCGTGTCCCTTGTCTCCTGTTACCATCCGCCTAGACGCACAGTTCGGGACCCCCTACCCGAGATCCGCCGGTCTTGACACTGACAACGGGTTAATCCACAACAAAATAATAATCATAATCATCACAAGTCTCAAGTCGAGATTCCAGTTCTGGTTTAACAGTTTCTCCTCCGAAGACTGACACTAAGACCGACACTCGACCCATCCCAGACTGAAATCCTTAACCATGGATACGGCTATTCAAATAGGTTTAAATCTCTGCAGAGAGTGTACTCTTTACCCACGAGTAACGGATTCCTTTAGTCCATCGGAACTAATTCCGTCTCTGACCTTTTAATTGAAAAACACACCTATCCGCACACACCAGCCTAACTTAGGTGTGCAGGAATCACCCACGACACTGTTAAGCAAAACTCTAAGTGGGGAGGCTACAACCTCGACGTGACATGGGATCACAAAATTTATACCGCGCGCAAACTAGGGGAGCTAACCCTTCGGCTACAACCGAAACACCCATGCTCCCGGACCAGGTGGCATGCCTACCGGATGCCTCCGGTATCTTCCACCATGGCCTCTCTGTACGGTGTGTGCTAGGAAAGGGGTTGACAACTTACTGAACCGTACCCTACCTATGGCAGGGACGAGTGGCAGCACGAAACAAGTATGGGGGTTACTGGAACAAGACTCGATCTACGGTCGACTCAGGAGGTTTAAATATTCCCTGCATGATTAGCATAGCAATATATACTTCAACCAACAGACATAATCATCACGCGACATACCCCCTCATGCCATACCGGACACAACCGTCTCGACGGAGGATTAGGTACAAGACCGTGTCTACCCAAGACAGAGGCCATTCCCGGATTCCCTTCCGCTATGCATGAAAGGCATATGACGGTGATTACCATCACAACCATATCAACTCCAATAGCATGGAATCATTAATATGCACTCATGAGTAGGAACACATAATCACATAAAATGACGTATGCCCCGTGTCGAGGTGGTGTTGTCACCGTGTCAAATAACACACAAAAATATTATGCCAGGGTTCAGAATGCTTGCTTTCAAGTTGTGGGGAGGCTGGGTGCATTCCAAAACTCTTGAAAGTTTTCTCCTCTCTCCACAAATCCTATTTAAAAATATTTTTGAATCAATATATAGTTTAAAAACAGTACCGAAAAGTTGTCTGAATTTTTTTGAAATAAATTTTAAAATAACTAGACAATATTTGAAAGAGGTAGGAAAAAGAATCAACTCATTTGGAGTTATATTTAAAAAGTTATAGCTAGTCAAAGTTTTGGTAAGAATCTGTTTTAATAAAAAGAAAAGAAAAAAGCGTTCAAGCGAGATTACGTTTTCGCTCAGAGGAGGCGTACTTGGGGTTTTACGCCTCCACTTATCCAGCATGGACCGCGCGGGAGTCGCTGAAAGTGGGTCCAGGGGGCCCACTAGTCATGTTTGACTGGTCTCCCCTCCCTCTTCTTCTTCTGCCCGAGCAGAGGCGGGACTCCGGCGACCGTCGCCCGTGACAGCGTTCCTCGCGGGAGCTGAGGCGGGATGGATCCATGGATCGAGGCGGTCCTTCCGGTGGTTGTAGGGTCGTCGGAGGTAGAGGGAATCGCTGGCGGCGAGCTCTACGGTGGGGAAAAGCTTCGGTGGATTTGGGGGTTCGAGCTAGGGTGATGCTCCGTCGTTGTTTGGGGTCTGGGCGGCTCCGCAAGACGATGTGGAGCAGAGTGGTGGTGATGGAAGGGTGGGGGAGGCTCTGGTGGCGCCGGAGTGAACCGGGACGAGGCGGCGGCCGAGCTGGCCGGAGAGGTTGAAGCGGCCTTCTCCTCTTCAATTGATGGCAGGGGGCACCGGGGGGCGGTGTGAGGCTGCCTAAGTGCTCGGAGGGGCTCGGGGCTTCCTTTATAGCACAACCATGTCGGTTCGCGGCGGCCGTGGATGAGCTCGTCGGGCGGACCGCCCTCTCTGTCTTTGCAGGGCGGCGTGGTGGTGGCTGGCTAGCTCTGAGGGCTAACGGCGACCACTCCACGCTTTGAGAGGGAGGCGGTGGCCTTTTGTGGTGGTTTAGGCGATGCTGCCCATGGCGGTTGTGGATGCGACCACGGGCGTGCCGCCAAGAGGTGGTGGCGGCAGGGGGCGAGGAGGTGGTCGGGGCTTCTAGCGTGGCGTGGCGAGAGGAGAGGGTTGGATGAACTCGGGAAACTTATCCGAAGTCTGGCTCGGACGCGAGCACGTGCAAAAGCGATGCTCTGCTTTCGCGCTCTGGCGTCTGCGGCACTCGTTCGATTTAAATGCAGAGGCGACCAAAGTTGCTAGAGAGCCACTTCAAATCCACGGGCCTAAGTTAGAGACATATAGAAGGCTACTAGATAACTTGGTTTGGGGCAAGGGGAAAGTTCACCACACAAAACCTTCAACCATGCCAAAACTGTCTATGCACACAGGGTGTTTGACAAAATGCCAGAGGCATCTAGGTAGTACTTGGGGTGGTCAAGTCTTCCAGAGTGGGGTCTCTTTAGATGAATGAGAGGGTGGTGAGGTTAGTTTTCCAAATGAAGAAACTTGTTAGTGCACGTTTTGCAAAACTTCAATTCTGGACAGGGGGTAAATGGCATCATTACATGAACCAAAAATGTCCCAAAGGGTGCATGCTCCTGGACTTAGGGGTTTTATAGGGTTGACTACAAGCAGGAGAAAACACAAGGTCACTAGAGCAAAATTTAATAGGGTTGCAGTAGAAATCACAAGGCTGGACCAGAATGAAAAAGAGGTTGATTCACTCAATTTTTCCAAAGAACATCGCTAGGTTTTTGCATAAAGTTGGATTGCATGCTACTACTAACATCCCAAAATTTTGGTGGAGGCTTTAAAGACATATTTAAATAGGCTGTAGTGCAAAACTGCCCACTGGACCAGATTTGAAAATTAGGTGTAGAGCTCAAAATATTCAATGAATGAAGTATATTTTTTGCATAAAAGTGATTTAGAAACATCACATGACCTCTCCAAATTTTGGTTGAAATTTTAGTTAAATTAATCAAATGGTTGTAGTTCAAAAAGAGCTCCAAAACTCATGGAAGTCATTATAAGGAAATAAGCTCAGAGTGAAATAATTAAATAAATAAATCCACTGATTAAGAATTGTTATAATGAGAGAGCATAGAAGTCCAATACATTTTGGAAAGTTTCCACTTGGGTAAAACTCCTCAATATTAAAAAGAAGGGTTCTGAAATCAACAGAAAATCCAGAAAGCAAAAAAAATTAAATTCCTAGAAATTTTTTAATAATTAGAACCTGGTTAAATTTTTGGGGTGTTACAGATGGTCATGGTGCAATGCACCGACGAGGATGGCACGGAGGAGGGGGTTGGCGCCGGATCGTCGACTACCATGTTCTCCATTAGGACGTCATCGTCCTCCGGCTGCCTGCCGGCCAACCGGTCGGCAGTAATGGCTGCCATCTCCTAGTGGTCCGTCGTCCACCCGCCCCGAAGAGCGCTGGAGCGCGCGGAAGCCATTGTGGGAAGTAGTGGTGTGGACAGGAGAAAGGGAACGGATACGGATGACTGCGGCTATGGCCGGGCGCAACAGTTTATATAGCAATGGTGGGCGGGCGGAGGGACGAACATGTGGCGCCGGAGTAGCCGCCTCGGCAACCGCGTATCATTAATGTGTGCGGAAGATGGACGGACGGACGACACTTGTGTCGTTTGAAGGCGGAACAATCGCCTGCACCAGGAAGCGAGAGGCCGACGCCGATTATTTGGTGGAAGCGCGCCGGGCGAGAGATGACTTTACTTGGATATTATGACAATGGGGACCCACCAGGTCCATAGCCTCATGTACGCAAGTGCCTCCTTATTATATATATATATATATAACTATAATTTATTTTGCTTCCTCCTGGTTTCCTGACATCACGGTCCCACACCATTATCAACCTATGTACTCTAGTCAATAAGCAGAGAGAATTGCACAAGCGGCCGATATTTGGGACCAAGCAGCTCGGCGGTATTTGTGTTTTTGAGGTGAGCACTTTGCAGATTTTTTGATGTTTACCCCAGATATTAATTTTTCTCCTCTGAACAACAACGAAAACATCGCTGCAGGTATTAGTAGGCGGGCTATGGCCCGTCTAGCCTGAGCAGATATCCAGCCGGATATTATTTTTTCAAGTGAAAATGGCTAGACCAGCTATACTTTTTTAGAATACCCGAGGCAAGGTCAAGTTGTTATTCACTTTGCTTGTTGGCTGCAAATATTTCCTAGGAGGGATGCATTAGGCTTGACAAGAAAATGGGCTTTAAGAAATAATAAATGGGATGTAATTATAAAAACTGGGTAGTAACTATTAAAAATGCAACAAATAGTGATTACTTTATAAAATATTATTTTGGAATATTGAAAATTTTAATTTCATTAATTGTTCTTGAGCGCAATGTTTAGTTGGATTTTTACGTAATATAAATTTATATTGAAATTGTATTTAATCTGACTAGAAATTTCGGGATAAAAATATTCGGATCCCATCAAAATGTGGGAAATTCTATTGAATTCTGTTTTGAACGGTTGGTTGAAATGGGCTGTAGTTTTAACAAACTGTAAATGGGCTGTAGTAAATTCCATTAGAATTAAAAAATGGGCTACACATTCTTACAAATCTCAAATGGGCTATAAGTTCTTTGCCACACACTTCTGGCCTTACTAAGTTGACGCGTCCCCTAAAAAACTAGAGTTGACGCGTATGCAAGGCTTTGTCAACTTATAGTCAACACACGGTTCTAGCAGCAGTGGCCATTGGATGTCCATCCGACGGATGCCGTGCTTCTTCTTCAATCTCGGATATTCTAGCTTCACCCGCCCAAAAATGATTCCTCCCCCTGACATATGGGGCGCACCGTTTCGGAAGCTGACCTGTGGGCCTACTAAGTTGACGTACCAAGGGCTTGGTCAACTTAGTCAATAATAAACGATTCTAGCTGCAGTGACCGTACGATGTCCATCCAGCGGCCGTCGTGCTTCTTCAACCTCTGGTCTTCTTGCTCCGGCCGCCCAAAGCAGCACCGGTCGTGCCGCTTTGCTCCTGCCTCCGTGGCGGTTGTCTGCTGCGGAGGCCTCACCGCCCTACTACTCCCACGCAGGCCAGGCCATCCTCCACTCACCCACACCCCTGTTATTCTATGGCGGCGGCAAGCAGCGCCAACCAGTGAACCCTCGTACTCCTCTCGCGTGTGCATCCACTGCCGCGTCTTCCCCGGCTCCGTGTCGTCCCCTTCCTAGGCCTCGCCGTCGTCCACCGCCGTGGTGCTCTCGGCGCGGCGTGGTCAACGTGGTCAAGGAACAACTTCCATCGGATGTGGACTGTACGTGGAGAGGCTGACAGCTGGGTCCACAACAGCCGCAAGGAAGTGCCTCCTTATTACGCGCAAAATAATTATTCCCCCACTTGACACCGGGGACCCACCGGACGGGCCACCGTATCCCCCCTGACTGCTGGGACCCACGAGCTACATCTTCGCACGAAAGGAAGTGCGTCCGAAAAAACGATTCGCCCCCCTGACTGCTGGGACCCACCAGCTACACCTTCACACGCAAGGAAGTGCGTCCGAAAAAAAACGATTCGCCCCCCGACTGCTGGGACCCACCAGCTACACCTTCGCACGCAAGGAAGTGCGTCCGGGCAAAAACAAAAGCGATTCGCCCCGACTCTGGGACCCGGTAGCTACACCTTCATGCGCAAGGAAGTGCGTCCGCAAAAAAATGATTCGCCCCGATCGTTGGGACCCGGCAGCTACACCTTCGCACGCAAGGAAGTGCGTCCGGGCAAAAAAAACAAAACGGTCGCCCGACGACTCTGGGACCCACCAGCTACATCTTCGCGAGCAAGGAAGTGCACGGCGGTCGGGGCCCACTGGTGAGCGTCACGTAGCATTGTCATCCTGGTCGTGACGTGTACATACATCTTGGTCGATGTAGCGGCGCGTATGTATTAGTAGTAAGCGCGCGCGCGTGTCGTAGTAAGGCGCCGCACGTAGCATGTACACATCGTCTGGCGACCGAGGTGCAAAAAAAGAAAATACGCCACGTATGTGTACATACTGGCGGGGTCTCGAAACGCCTAATCGGCGCATACGTCTGGCGAGGGCTCGTGTTCATGGGAGGCAGCGGAATGCGTGTTCATGGGAAGCAGCGGAATGCATCGTGTTCATGGGGAGGCAAGGGAATGCGTCGTGTTCATCGGGAGGCAGCAGGAACGCGTGGGAGCCAACGGCTTGGGCGGAACAGGCGATGAAGCGAGGCTGGCGTGGCGCTGGCGGAGAAGCGGACCTCCCACGGTCGGCAGGGGTCTGTTGATCGGGAGGGTGTGGCGTCCATAAAGCGGAAACGGACCCCTACGGTTGAAGCAGGGGTCTTGTTGATCGGGAGGGTGTGGCGTGCCGCCAAAAGCGGGAAGCGGACCTCCTACAGTCGGCAGGGGTCTGTTCGCCGGGAGGGTGTGGCGTGCCAAAGCAGGACTCCACGAGATCTGTTCATCTCCACCGTCGACCTCCTCCAGCCTCCACGGGCTCTGTCGACCTCCTCCGGCCTCCACGGGCTCCTGTTCATCCAGCCTCCACCGCGCTACTCCACCAGCTCTTTGTTCAACCACCCCTCCATGAGCACCCCTCCACCATCTCTGTTCATCCAGCCCTCCACACCACGGGTCTGTTCAACCACCCCTCCACAGCCACCCCTCCACCGTCTCTGCTCATCCAGCCCTCCACACCACGAGGTCCTATTCATCTAGAAACAACGCCACCGCTCCTTTATTCATCCAACCCCCCCCAACGCTCATTGTTCATCCAATCGATCGGCTTGATTAGCAGCGATAGCGAAGAATCGCTCCATCGGGTTCGATTAACGGCCGTCGATCGATCGCTTCGGGTTCGATAACGCATAGCTGCAGTACAATCGCTCGGGTTGAGTTAGAGCTCAATGCCTCGCTTCGAGTTGATTAGAGTCAACGCCTACGCACACAGCAGCGTGCATTATACGAGAGAAACACGCATCGCTTTCGGCCCCGACCTCCCACGTGCCGGCAACTCCACGAAATTTTCCTACCCTCGCTTCTACCACGGTTTTTTCGTCATGGGCGGCCCAAAGAATGTCATGCAGCTGCGTCTCCGCCCGCCGGGACGAAAAGCCCATTTTCTATCATGATTTTTTGTCATAGAAGTAGGAGCCCACCACATCTATGATGATACCGGGTTCTGTCACAATTATCATCATAGAAGTGTCATATGTATGACAGAATTTTTTTTCGTTCGGCCCAAAATGTCACGGATGTGTCTTTTTTTTGTAGTGTCAACCGATACTAACCGATAATTGTTGAAGAAGAAAGGTGGGATGCCTACCGGGGCATCCCCAAGCTTAGATGCTTGAGACTTCTTGAAATATTATCTTGGGCTGCCTTGGGCATCCCCAAGCTTGAGCTTTTGTGTCTCCTTAATTCCTTTTATATCACGGTTTCCCTAAATCTAAAAGAAACTTCATCCACACCAAACTCAACAAGAACTCGTGAGATAAGTTAGTATAAACCAACGCAAAAACCTTATCATTCTCTACTGTAGCAAATCACAAAAATTATTATTCAACATTGCATACTAAATGCCTATGCATATTTAATACTCCTATCCTCGAATAGAATCATTAAAGAAGCAAACATATGCAAACAATGCAAACATCACTACAAAAAAAGACACATCCATGACATTTTGCGCCAAACGAATTTTTTGTCATACATATGACACTTCTATGACGATAATTGTGACAAAACCCGGTATCATCATAGATGTGGTGGGCTCCTACTTCTATGACAAAAAATCATGACAGAAAATGGGCTTGTCGTCTGGCGGGCGGAGGCGCAGCTGCATGACATTCTTTAGGCCGTCCATGACGGAAAAACTGTGGTAGAAGCGAGGGAGGAAAATTTGGGAGTTTCGGTTACGGTGGGAGGTCGGGGGCGAAGCGATCAGCGTTCTATCGTGACACTGCGTCTGCAGCGTGTGTGTGATACTTCTCCGTCGTATCTACTTTTCCAAACACTTTTGCCCTCGTTTTGGACTCTAACTTGTATGATTTGAATGGAACTAACCCGGATGTATTTGTTTCAAATAGAATTGCCATGGTGTTGTTTTATGTGCGAGAAAACAAAGTTCTCGAATGACTGAAACTCCACGGGATATGCAGCCGGTTCGGGTTCAGCGAGACCCTTGAGGTTCGAACCTTTGGGGTCTTGCGGAATCTCGCCCTCTACCTACCTGTACCCCGCCGCCTTGCTAAGATCTAGGCTATGAAAGGAACAACACAAGAGACACAGGGTTTATACTAGTTCGGGACACCATTGTGGTGTAATACCCTACTCTAATTTGTGGTGTGGTGGATTGCCTCTTGGGCTGATGGTAATGAGCAATACAAAGAAGAACAGCCTCACGAGGGCCTGTTCTTGGCTGGTGCGATGAACTGCTAGGGGGAGTTCAGTCGCCTCTCTCTATCTCTCTTGTTCGTTCTCTTGCTATCTTTCCGGGTCCTCCTTTTTTCCTCTTCTCTTCTCCCCTGTGGGTGGCTAGTCCTATTTATAGGTAGAGGCCCTGGGCCTCTTCCCAAATATTGAGAGGGAAGGGCGCCAACAATTGGCCATTTTGAAGGGGAACATATGGTACACTTATCCTGACTAAAGTTGGTCCTCGCCTGTCAAAGGCTCTGGTGATGACGCTAGCTTGGGCTCCAGAATGACTTCCTTCCTGCCATTGGACTGGTCTTGGTCTTGTTGCACCGAAATGGACGCCTTTGCTTGATGCTCTCGCCTGCGCTTGCTTCCTTTGCACCAAAGAGGAAAGGAGGACACTGCGTGGGCTGGCGCCCGCCTGGCGCCCTTGGTCGTCATGGCTTGCGTCATGGGCACCTCGTGAGGTACCCGCCTTGATCTCTCCGCCTCCTTGCGAGCCAGCTGATGAGGCCGTGCTGCAGAAGCTCCCTGTCGTCCGCCCAGCAATCTGGCCCCTCGCGAGGTCTTGAGCTTCGTGTTGATGAAGATGGGCGTGGCGGGCCCCGTTTGGCGACGCCCGCAGGCGCGAGGCGAGCAAGTCAGGGACCCCGTTCCCGAAGCGCCGGCAGTAGCCCCAGGCCCAAAGCGCGCCGGACTTGGCGGCGAGAGGCGAAGTGGCAAGTGCGAAGCGTTGCGGGTCCTAACAGCCTGCGGCCTTGGGCACCACGTGGCGGTTGATTGGACATGGGCGTCTCCACTTCCCCACGGCGCCTCGGCAGCTGCACGACAGCGTGTCCCTGCATGCAAAGCGGGTTATGATTACCTGCGATCATGGAGGCGGCGGTTAGCCTCCTCACGGCTTTAAATGCGGGCAGTGCGGCGCTCCTCGGTCCGTTCTTTCTCGCTTCTCCTTCTTCCGGTCCTTGCCCGTCTTGCTGCAATGGCTCCGATCCGCCGGTTCTCCAGCGGCGAGAAAGGAAAGGCTCCTCGAGAGGTCTGACCGCTCCGCCGAGAAAAGCGGCTAACCCTCGCCATCGGAATGAGGTGCCCACGAAGTGTCGAGGCCCTGGTGCGGCGACCACCACGGGGTTCCGCTTCCTTTGTACACTCAGATCGAGGGCTCTGAAGAATTCATTGCCCGAGCGCCACAGGCGGCCTTGCCCGTCGGCGCCGGCGGAATAACGAAGTCTGTGTCGTTCCCACTGGAGTCCATGAGGCTCCTCCGAGGATTCGTGCTCCATTCCTCCATGTATCCTCGGTCTTGGATTCACCTTCCCCTTCTTTGCTTCCGAGATTCATGGGAGGACCCTGGAGCTCTGGCTGCTGCCGCGCCGGCTGCGGCACCCTATAGCCCAGGCGAGAGGTTGAGGTCGTTGCCCAGGCGAGGTCTTCATGACTTCGAGGCTGGGCGAGATTGCCCGGTCTGCGGGACAAGGCGCCTCGCGATCCACAGGTCTGACAGGCGCTTTGGCCATGCTCTTCAAGGTCTTCGATGCGGAAGGGCGCCGGCTGGAGTGCTGCCCCGGGAGAGGTGATCGCAGCCCTACCACGGCGAGGGCTAGGCCCGCCGACCGCTCCTTCGGCAACTCCTCAGGCGGTGGAGGCGTCGGAGGATCCAGCGACTCCGCCGAGCTCTTTGCGACTCCGGAGGCGGCGGCGACAGACTCTCGAGCCTCAGAGCTGCGCGCTCTCGGGCGAGGCGGGCTCGGCAGGCCGCGGCCGCCTTTGATCTGGATGGGGTTGGCGCCGGTGCCTGGTGACCCACTGTTGATGATGGCGTCTTTTGCAGGAGCGCGTGTAGTTAGCGTTCTCTAGGATCTGTTTCCTACGAGGAATCAAAAAAAAAATGCGCCCCGTGGGGGCTTGTAAGGTGCCTGTGGCCCTGTTTGTTAATATGATCCTTGTTGTGAAGCAGTGCGAGTCGCTCATTCCGCCTTAGCTCAGTTCTCCCTTTCAAACCTTGCGAGGGCTTGACGCTCTGCGCCGACAGGTCCCAGTCCCAAGGCAAGCTTCAGCCGTCGCTGGTATGCCAGGTCGTGATGCCGTAGTCCGGTAAGAGCCCCTGAGTCGCGATGCTCAGGAGGTCCCCCTTAGCGCTCAAGCAGCCATCGTTCGGTGAGAAAGGAGAGCGACATTGCTAACACGGGATTGCGTTGGGTGAGGGGACGGTGCCGTGTTAGTTAGTGCTTCGGTGACTTATCTCGAGAATCGAGTCGCTTCTGGTGTGTTGCGGGTCCGTGCATCGGCGAAAGTAAACAGCGAGGTCCTCAAGTGTCTCTCCCTCTTGCCTTTGCTCCCTTTCGCTCGTCCTCGGGTCCGGCCCTCGGCGAGTCTCAGCCATCACTAGTATGCGGTCGCGATGCCGTGGTCAAGGCGGAGGTGAGGATGGAGAGCGGTAGGAGCCACGAGTCACAATGCTCGAGGCACCCCCTTTAACGTGCAAGCGGTTGCGCGGATGAGAGTGAAGGAGACACCGTGGGGGCCTCGCTTTGCCGCTGCTCCTTGAAGAGATCCTGCAGGCTCATCACGAGAAAGAGCGAAAGTTCGCCGTGACAATCGACAGTAGCAGTTGGTTGCCGGAAGGGTGGCGAAACCTTGAAGGCAGCAGCGAGTGGCGCTATCGCGGGGCTGCATGACGAGCTCAGCCATTCAGGTTTGTCGGCGTTGCGAGGGGCGGACCCATGCATAGCGTCGTGCCGTTAAGGGAGCAGCTCGGCGGTTGGTATCGATTGAGCGGCAACTAGGTCAAGCATATTAATCACGAAGGGCAGGTCCATTTAGATAAGCGCAAAGAAGGCGAACATCGCGGGCGGACCCGGCGACACAGGGATGATACAGCCGAAGGCGCCCCAATAAGGTAAGCTAGGGCAGGAGAAGTAAAGGATACACACGCGAGGACAGACCCCGCGGCACAGGAATAATGCAGCCACAGAGGCGCTCGGCTGAAATGAAACTTGAAAGATGTCACCTCGTGGCGTTGAAGGCGAAAGGGTGTTGGTGCAGCAGACTTCGGTGGGCTGCGGGGCCCGATCCTCCACGAGCCCCGGGCCGGGGGCCTCGGGAGGCTCGGGGCTGGTGGCTCCTCGTGGACCATCTCCATCTCCGCCGGAGCTCTGAGCGCCTGGCCTCTTGAGCCACTAGGATGTCCCTCATGAGGCGCTGTGCGTGGCGGCTGCGTTCGGCGAGCCGTAAGGCATCTGACGTGGCTGTGGGGTGGACCTTGCGGCGGCGCCCAGAGAGGGCAGGCGCTCTGAGTGGCGGCTCGGTTGAGCCCTGGTATGTCGATGCAGACGCGCAGCCCACCATCCTCGCCTAGATGGGGAGCCACGGCAGGTAAGCGGCGGCTGCCACTCATGACTCTTGACTCTTGCAGCTCTTGAACGATCTTGCTGATGAACTCTTGAGGGTTTGGCCCTCCTTGCCTTGCTCCTTCTTGAGAAGCGTGCTTGAAACACGCCTCCAAGTGGTGCCCAAGCACCTCCTCGTGACCTTAGCAAGGTCGGTGGCCCTCGGGGAGGAGCCCGAGCCCTGCTGAGGAGGCGCCGTGGCCTTTCCTATCGCGATAGAAGGAGGTTCCCCTTAAGCGGTAGCGGACCTGAGGGGCCTGCCTCTTGAGGGCGGGCAGACGATGTCTTCTTCTTCTTGGGAGCAGTCTTGGGAAGCCTCCTGCCTGCGATCCGGGTCCTCGGTGATGCGGCTGAAAGGCTCGCTCGAGGGCTGCTGCATCTTTCTCTTCGCAGGGCACCGTGATGGCTCCGCCACTTCACAGCATCTTGAGGGCGTTGTAGCCGTGGTGGGTTATGGCCATGAACTTGGCCAGCGCTGGGTACCGAGGATGGCATTGTATGGCGGCGAATGTGGGCGGCGTCGAAGTCGATGAGCTCGGTCTTGGTGGTTGTCGCGTCTTGCCGAAGGTGACAGGGAGGCGAACCTGCCCGATCGGGACCGTGGAGCCGTTGGTGACCCAGAGAGAAAGGCTTGGTCGGCTGGAGCTGATTGTAAAGGCACTTGGAGATTGTTGAACATTTCCACGGAGAGGGCGTTGAGCCCTACCCGCCATCGATGAGGCTCTTGGTGACTAACGCGTTCGCGATGATTGGGGAGCGAGCATCGGGAGGACTCGGCTGTGGCCGCACACTTGAGCTGATCCGCTGAGCTGAGCGTGATGGTGCCGCCGACCACGAGGCGTGTGGCTTGAGCAGGGAGGACTGCATTCACTTCACAGGCGAACTGCTTGAAGATCGTTGAGAGGCTGGGGCTTGAGCTCCGCCCAGGATGCGAGCGATTCGCGGCTCTGAAGCCCCAGCCCCTCGTCTGATGATGGTCTTCATTTCTCCTTGGCTGCGGTGGCGGAGGAGGGAGGCCTGCGTTGCCTTGCAGGCGATCCTCGCGGGGCTGATCCTCGGCCTCCCTCATGGGCGGGTCTTGCCAGCGATCCTCGTGAGGTTGGTCGCGCCACCCTTGGCGAGGGCCACGGTCTTCCCAGCGTCTTGCGTTCCTTCCTTCTCCTCGGCCGTAGCCCCGGTCGCTGCGGTCGGGATGTCGGCCGATCCTCCCTTCTCGCACGGCTCGGAGTTCTTGACATTCGTTGGTGTTGTGGGTGTGGAGGTCGTGGTACACACAATACCGGCTGCCCTTGGAGGACTCAGGCTGATCTCTGCCCTGCTTGGTGTTCGGTTCTGCCGCGAGCACGGCAGCCCCCTTGCGCTTCACGTCCTTGGCCTTGGGTTTCTTCTCTTACGGGTCGTGGCTGGCAGCTCGAGGAGGAGGCGCCCTTCCTCGGCCTGGCGCGCAGTCGCCGGGTTGAACAGCTCAAGGAAGTGCACAGATCTTCATGCATCGCCGGCTCCTCCTTGATCTTGGCGTCGCGCACACCGTCGGAGAAAGCGGAGATGATGGCCTCCTCGGTCACCTTAGGAATCTTGAGGCGTGCGTTGTTGAGCGTTGGATGTACTTCTGCAGGTCTCTCTGGTTGCTGCTTGATGCGGTGCATGTCGCTCACGGCGGGTGGCGGTCGCGAGTACCTTGGAAGTTGGCGATGAAGCGGAGTGCGCATCTCGTCGAGAGGAGATCGTGCACAGGGCGAGTTCGAGGAGCAGTGCGGGCCCGTCTTTGGCGCCATGGGAAACAAGTTCGCCATGACCTTTCGTCTCCGTTGGTGGCCGATGCTCAGCTCGTGAGAGCTGGAGGAACTCTGCGAGGTCGGCCGTACCGTCGTGGCGAGGAGGCAGGTCGGCTTGAACTTGCGGGCCCAGTGACGCTGCGTGTGCTTCGAGGGTGAAAACGCGGCAACTGTTGTAGCCACAGGAGGCCTTGGATGTGAAAAGCTTGGTCTTGTGGGTCCCGTGCCTGCAGCTGGGAGCAGCGCGGGGTCTTGGCGTCTTGCGGAGCGGGGCGTGGTCGCGTCGAGCGGGCGGGGAGCACTCGGGCAGCTTCTTGCGGGCGAGGACCTCGATAGCTCTGCTCTTGCAGCAGCTGGCGCCGGACGGGCGAGTTCCGCCCGAGACCCGCAGCCTTGTGGCGGCGCCTTCTTGAGGCGGCGGCGCCCGGGAACCGTCGCCCGTGCGGGGCGGGGAGGTTGGTGCAGCGGGGCCGAGCGGTCGCAGAGAGCCCCTGCGGCCTTGAGCGAGCTTCGGCGGCAGTCGAACCACTTCATAGGCGTCGTCGGCAAGCGTAGCGCGAGAGCTTCGTTTGCGCGATGGCGCAGCTCGAGCCTCCATAAGCGTCGAGCAGCGAGGCGAAAAACCAGCCGAAGCGGCGAGGGTAGCGGTGCGGCCGTCTTGCCTCACGGAGGATCTTTGGGGCGATGCTTGCTGCTCGTTCCCTGCCGGGCGATGGCGGCGTTAATGGCAGGTGACGGGAGCAGCGAGGCGCCCGCCGGCAGGAGGCCGTCTGGCGACAGCAGGAAGCGAGCGGCTCGGCGCTCGGCACGGGCCCGGCAGCGTCGGAACATGGATGAGGTGGTCGGCGGAGAACAGGCGGCGGAAGGCAATTTGGCGCACCCTACTGGCGCGCCAAATGTCGGATTTCGGGTTCCGGCAGACCCTTGAGGTTCGAACACTCGGGTGTGCGCGGAATCTCGCCCTCTACCTACCTGTACCCCGCCGCCTCGTTAAGATCTAAGCTATGAAAGGAACAACACAAGAGACACAGGGTTTATACTAGTTCAGGCCACCATTGTGGTGTAATACCCTACTCTAGTTTGTGGTGTGGTGGATTGCCTCTTGGGCTGATGGTGATGAGCAATACAAAGAAGAACAGCCTCGCGAGGGCCTGTTCTTGGCTGGTGCGATGAACTGCTAGGGGGAGTTCAGTCGCCTCTCTTATCTCTCTCGTTCATTCTCTTGCTATCTTTCTGGGTCCTCCTTTTTTCCTCTTCTCTTCTCCCCTGTGGGTGGCTAGTCCTATTTATAGGCAGAGGCCCTGGGCCTCTTCCCAAATATTGAGCGGGAAGGGCGCCAACAATTGGCCATTTTGACGGGGAACATATGGTACACTTATCCTGACTAAAGTTGGTCCTCGCCTGTCAAGGGCTCCGGTGGTGACGCTGGCTTGGGCTCCACAATGACTTCCTTCCTGCCGTTGGACTGGTCTTGGTCTTGTTGCACCGAAATGGACGCCTTTGCTTGATGCTCTCGCCTGCGCTTGCTTCCTTTGCACCAAAGAGGAAAGGAGGACCTTGCTGTGGCTGGCGCCCCCTTGGCGCCCTTAGTCGTCATGGCTTGCGTCATGGGCACCTTGTGAGGTACCCGCCTTGATCTCTCCGCCTCCTCATGAGCCCGGCTGATGAGGCCGTGCACGAGAAGCTCCTGTCGTCCGCCCATGAATCTTGCCCCTCGCGAGGTCTTGAGCTCGTGTTGATGAAGATGGGCCATGGCGGGCCCCCTTTGAGCCACGCCACAGGCCGCATGGTAGGCAAGTCAGGGACCCCGTTCCCGAGCGCCGACAATGTCGATAAAAATAATAAAAATCCTTGCCAAAGATGAAGACCAGGGGGCCCACACCCTGCCCACGAGGGTGGGGGGCGCGCTCCCCTGCCTCGTGGGCCCCCTGGACACCCTCCGACGCCAACTCCAACTCCATATATTGGCTTTCGGGGAGAACACAATCAGAGAGAAGAAATCATCGCCTTTTACGATACGGAGCCGCCACCAAGCCCTAATCTCTCTCGGGAGGGCTGATCTGGAATCCGTTCAGGGCTCCGGAGAGGGGGATTTGTCGCCATCGTCATCATCAACCATCCTCCATCACCAATTCCATGATGCTCACCGCCGTGCGTGAGTAATTCCATCGTAGGCTTGCTGGTCGGTGATGGATTGGATGAGATTTATCATGTAATCGAGTTAGTTTTGTTAGGGTTTGATCCCTAGTATCCACTATGTTCTGAGATTGATGTTGCTATGACTTTGCTATGCTTAATGCTTGTCACTAGGGCCCGAGTGCCATGATTTCAGATCTGAACCTATTATGTTTTCATGAATATATGTGAGTTCTTGATCCTATCTTGCAAGTCTATTGTCACCTATTATGTGTTATGATCCGACAACCCCGAAGTGACAATAATCGGGATACTTCTCGGTGATGACCATAGTTTGTGGAGTTCATGTATTCACTATGTGCTAATGCTTTGTTCCGGTTCTCTATTAAAAGGAGGCCTTAATATCCCTTAGTTTCCAATAGGACCCCGCTGCCACGGGAGGGTAGGACAAAAGATGTCATGCAAGTTCTTTTCCATAAGCGCGTATGACTATTTACGGAATACATGCCTACATTACATTGATGAATTGGAGCTAGTTCTGTGTCACCCTATGTTATGACTGTTACACGACGAACCACATCCGGCATAATTATCCATCACTGATCCGGTGCCTACGAGCTTTCAATATACTGGTTTACACTTATTTACTTTTCCGTTGCTACTGTTACAATCACTAAAAAAATACCAAAAACATTACTTTTGTTGTCTTTACTTTTGTTACCGTTACCGCCACTATCATATTACTTTGCTACTAAACACTTCGCTGCAGATACTAAGTTTCCAGGTGTGGTTGAATTGACAACTCAGCTGCTAATACTTGAGAATATTCTTTGGCTCCCCTTGTGTCAAATCAATAAATTTTGGTTGAATACTCTACCCTCGAAAACTGTTGCGATCCCCTATACTTGTGGGTTATCAAGTCCTTTTTCTAGCGTCGTTGCCGGGGAGCATAGCTCTATTCTTTGAGTCACTTGGGATTTATATCTGCTGGACACTATGAAGAACTTGAAAGGCGCTAAGACAACAATTTATCCCTCAACTACGAGGGGAGGTAAGGAACGCCATCTAGCTCGCACTTGATTCACCTTCATTATGAGTAAGCTAGCGACACCTAAACCTGCTACGCTATTAGTTCCGATATGTCGCATGTTATTGATGATGCCACCTCTGTTATGCATGATACTTATGATGAAACTACTTCTATGCTTGATACTACTGTGCCCCTTGGTGAATTTCTAGATGAACAAATTTCTAGGTCTAGGGAAAGAGAAATTATTGAAACTGAATACAATGATGAAAGTGATGATGAAAATATGCCTGCTATTCCTAAGGGTTATCTTTTTGATGCGAAATCTTCTGCAGCTATTTTTGCTTGCCAGGATAGATATGTACTTAAGAGGCTTCTAGTTAAATGGAGTAAAGAATCTCTTAGAGATAGGATGAGACCTGACCCTGCTTTTGCTACTTCACCTATCTGTGTTCCTGATAAGGATTATGAATTCTCTGTTGATCCTGATATAATTACTTTGGTTGAATCTGATCCTTTTTATGGCTATGAATCTGAAACTGTTGTGGCACATCTTACTAAGTTAAATGATATAGCTGCCATGTTTACTAATGATGAGAGATCGCGCTACTTTTATATAATCAAAATATTTCCATTCTCATTAAAGGGTGATGCTAAGATATGGTTTAATTCTCTTGATCCTGGTTGTGTGCGTAGTCCCCAGGATATGATTTATTACTTCTCTGCTAAATATTTCCCTGCTCATAAGAAACAAGCTGCTTTGAGGGATATACATAATTTTGTGCAAATTGAAGAAGAGAGTCTCCCACAAGCTTGGGGAGGCTTCTCAAGTTATAATGCTTTGCTGATCATCCTCTTAAGAAACCTGAAATACTTGATATCTTTTATAATGGACTAACCGATGCTTCAGAGATTACGGATAGTTGTGTTGGTTCTCTTTTCAGGAAAGAACACCAGATGAAGCTGAAATTTTATTGAATAATATGTTGGCAAATGAAAATAATTGGGCACCTCCTGAGCCAACTCCTGAGCCAGCTCTGAGCCAATTCTTGAGCCTATTCCTAAACCAACTCCGAAGAAGAGAGGTGTTCTATTTCTCATCCGAAGATATGCAAGAGGCAAATAAATCTATGAAAGAAAAAGGTATTAAAGCTGAAGATGTTAAAATTTACCTCCTATTGAAGAAATACATGGTCTTAATTTACACTTTGTAGAAGAAGTGTATGATCTCAATTCTTTATTCACTGAAGAACCTCCTGATCCCGATATCCTGACACAGGTAGTAAAGGTAAATTCGCTCTATAGATATGATAAAGCTGAAGTACCTCCTACTAAAATTGCTAGTCAGTGCTTGGATGAGTTTGATAACTTTATGTTTAAGCAAGATGACTTTAATGCTTATTTTGGTAGACAATTAAAACAGAATACCTTTATGATTAAACACTTGAGTGATTATATGGCTAATATTAGAGGTGAACTTAAACTTGTTAGCAAACATGCTTCTATGGTTACCACTCAAGTAGAGCAAGTACTTAAAGCTCAGAAAGAAGTGCTTGATGAAATAAATAGTAAGAAAAATGATTATGCTGTTAGAGTGGTTACTAGAACGGGTAGAATGACGCAGGAACCTTTGTATCCTGAAGGCCACCCTAAGAGAACTGAGCAAGATTCTCAAAGAAATAATATTGATGCACCTAGTTCTCCTCCCATTGTAACCGACTCTGTGTAACCCTAGCCCTCTCCGGTGTCTATATAAACCGGAGAGTTCTAGTCCGTAGGACGAACAACAATCATACCATAGGCTAGCTTCTAGGGTTTAGCCTCTCTGATCTCGTGGTAGATCTACTCTTGTACTACCCATATCATCAATATTAATCAAGCAGGAGTAGGGTTTTACCTCCATCGAGAGGGACCAAACCTGGGTAAAAACATGGTGTCCCTTGTCTCCTGTTACCATCCGCCTAGACGCACAGTTCGGGACCCCCTACCCGAGATCCGCCGGTTTTGACACCGACACTCCATTAAAAGAAACTATGTTAAAACTGCTTTATGTGATCTTGGAGCCGGTGTTAGTGTTATGCCTCTCTCTTTATATCGTAGACTTGACTTGAATAAGTTGACACCTACTGAAATATCTTTGCAAATGGTGATAAATCAACTGCTATACACTGCCGGTATTTGTGAGGATGTGCTGTTGTGGTTGCAAGCGTTACGATTTTAACGGATTTTGTTATTCTTGATATTCGAGGATGATAGTATGTCTATTTTTCTTGGAAGACCTTTCCTTAATACTGCAGGGCTGTTATTGATTGCAACAAAGGCAATGTCACTTTTCATGTTAATGGTAATGAGCATACGGTACACTTTCCGAGGAAACAACCTCAAGTTCATAGTATCAACTCTATTGGAAAAATTCCATCGATTATTTGGAGGTTTTGAATTTCCTCTCCCTACTGTCAAGAAGAAATATGATATACTTATTATTGGGGATGTCCATATCCCCGTTGAGGTAACATAGTGTTATTCGAAATTTCTTCATTCCATGATTATCGGAATGAGTTTGTTAACAAGACTTGATCAACCTTGTTAGTGGATTCTTTTTTATGAGCATGAGATGGATGAAACTAGAAGCACAACCTTCTGTACCCTCTTTATATTTTCTGTTCTTTAGTAGAAATAAAGTAAAATAGTATTTTTCTGTCTATTTCTGACTTATCATGCAATATAAAATATCCCAAAATAAAAGTCCTCGAATGCCATGCCAATTTAATAGGATTTTTTCGGGAATATTTGAGGATTTACTGTGCAAAAATTACCGCGGGGGGAGCTGCCACCTGGCCACGAGGGTGGAGGGTGCGCCCCCTGCCTCGTGGGCCCATGGTGGCCCTCCTCCACTTATCTCTGCACCCATCTTCTTCCTCTGCCTCACACAAACCCGAAAAACCAACTCAAGCTCGTGTTCCAGCCACTTTTGCTGTGATTTTCGATCTCCTTGCTCAAAGCACCTCTCGCGAAACTGCTTGGGGAGATTGTTCCTTGGTATGTGACTCCTCCATTGGTCCAGTAGTTTTTTTTCTAGTGCTTTATTCTTTGCAAATTTGTGCTGCATAGGTGACCATGTTCTTGAGCTTGCATGTCAAATTTATATGGTTCCAAGTAGTTCTAATGCTTGATATATGCTCTAGACACTTGTATGAGTAGTTGCTATCAGTTTTATTGAAGTTGGTTCACTTATGTTTGAAGTCACTAAAAATTTCAGAATTATTTTTCAAAAAAAACAATATGTTTAGGAAGATGTTCCAAGGTGGTTCTTCAAGGAAGCAAGGTCGGGCTTGCAATGCGTGATCTTGACGAGGAACCACCAAGAGGCGCTCTTGTGAGGCCACATGAATGGCCTTGGAAAATTTTATGGATCAAGCGGGAATCAAAGAAGAATTTAACGCATATTTGCGTAATGCCGGTCTTGAGGATTTTGAAGCTGACAAATTCCCCCAGTATCGTGATCTCACAAGTTCATTTGTGGGGAGGTCTGAGTTTTCATCTTCGCGTAATTCTCCTTCAGTCATGTTTGACCTTTATGACAAATCTTATACCATGGACTTAGAGGATTTCAATTTTGCGTGCAAACTTCCATCTTGGGGATCCCTCGAAATCTGAATATAGAGACTTTCTTGCTAGAATAACTATGGGGGAATCTAGAGATATAACACAAGCCACTATAGGGGGCATTCACTTTCCTGCTATACATTATTTTGCTCTCTTCATAGGTAGATGCATAAATGCTAAGGACGAAGAATGCCACATGTGTGCCCCTGATCTCAGCATTCTCAGAAGTGCTGTGTTAGGGGACCAATCTTATCATATGGGAGCTGAGGGAGTCCTGGATTAGGGGGTGTCCGGATAGCCGGACTATGACCTTTGGCCAGACTCCTGGACTATGAAGATACAAGATTGAAGACTTCGTCCCTTGTCCGGATGGGACTTTCCTTGGCGTGGAAGGCAAGCTTGGCGATACGGATATGTAGATCTCCTACCCTTGTAACCGACTCTGTGTAACCCTAACCCTATTCGGTGCCTATATAAACCGGAGGGTTTTAGTCCATAGGACGAACAACAATCATACCATAGGCTAGCTTCTAGGGTTTAGCCTCTCTGATCTCGTGGTAGATCTACTCTTGTACTACCCATATCATCAATATTAATCAAGCAGGAGTAGGGTTTTACCTCCATCGAGAGGGCCGAACTGGGTAAAACATCGTGTCCCTTGTCTCCTGTTACCATCCGCCTAGGCGCACGATTCGGGACCCCCTACCCAAGATTCGCGGTTTGACACCGACATTGGTGCTTTCATTGAGAGTTCCTCTGTGTCGCCGTCTTTAGGCCCGATGGCTCCTCCGATCATCAACAACGATGCGCTCAAGGTGAGGCCTTGCTCCCGGGCAGATCTTCGTATTTGGCGGTTTTGCCTTGCGGGCCAATTAAGCAGCCATCTGGAGCAGATTAAGCTCGCCCTGGCCATCAGGTCAGATTTGGAAGTTTGAACTACGGCTGACATCGCGGAGACTTGATCTTGACGGGTTGAGCCACAGACCAAGCGCGCCGCCTTGTCGAAGGGCATGATCTATCTCTGCCGCCCGGACGGTGTCACGGAGGCCGCACGAGTCCGTTCCGACCTTTAGCTTCCGGAGCCGACCGCCATGTCGAGGATGGGTGGCTGGACACTGCCTCGGGGCTGCGATCTCCATGACGATTGAGCCATACACCTACCCGTCCTTCTGGCTCGTGACTCCAAGGCGCGGACTCCGAGCCTTGGCGCCCGCCAATCGAATCCGATTGAGGCGCCGATCATAAATTCACGCCACGGACATCTTTCAACACTTCGCCCTTTGGCGACATTCTGAATTCACTAAAGTCTCTCTCTTTATCGGAGAGCCTGGCGGATTATGGTCGGGAAGGTTGGGATGCGAGACGACGAAGAAAATCAAAGCCCACCCACCACCCACTTCGTAGCCACCGTCGATGATTTAACCGACATGCTCGACTTCGACTCGAAGACATCGGCGGTATGGACGGCGATGCAGGAGGCGACCAAGAACCAGCGCCCACGAGGGCACTGGAAAACCACCTCGTCGTATGACATATACATAGTGGACATCCCAAAAGATGGGAATGGCGATGGAACAGCGGAGGATGACCCCTCAAGAAACAGCCTAAGCACCGGCGTCGGTGGCGCCGCTCTAAATCCGCCACGGCAAAAGCGGTGATTCCGCACGGAGATAATAACACCGGACGGTGCGAAGACAACCCCTCCGGCAAGATTCAGCGCAGGAGGATGGAGAAGCTAGCCCTCATGAGAGAGCGGCAGAAAAAGAGGTAGAGGATGATAATTACATGCCTCCCTCCGAAGATGAGGCAAGCCTCGACGACGATGAATTTGTCGTGCCCGAGGATCCTGTCGAACAAGAGCGTTTCAAACGCAGGCTCATGGCCACGGTGAGCAGCCTCAAGAAAAAGCAGCAACAGCTTAGAGCTGACCAAGATTTGCTAGCAGACAGATGGACTTAAGTCCTTGCGGCCGAAGAGTATGAACTCGAGTGCCCCTCCAAGAGCTACCCAAGACGCAGGCTGCTACCCCGATTAGAGGAGGAAGCACCTAAACCTACATCACCGGTGCATGATATGGCTGACCGACCACCTCGTGGCCACGACACAGAGGCCTCTCGGCCCTCAATTCAAGCCGCACCCCGTCGCCGCTCGAAAAATACAAAGGCACGGGGAAATGCACCAGACCTGCGAGATATATTGGAGGACAAGGCAAGGCAGACAAGATCGATCTATGGATCACGTGGACGCCCCACGACACGTGAAGATAACCGTCACGCCGGATATGGCAACTCCGGCCGAGCCGAACACAATAGACAAAGCTCATTTGAGCTGCATCGTGATATAGCCCAATACAGAGGCGCCGCACACCCACTATGCTTCACAGATGAAGTGATGGATCATCAAATCCCTGAGGGTTCCAAACCCGTAAACATTGAATCATACGATGGCACAACAGATCCTACGGTTTGGATCAAGGACTATCTCCTCCACATCCACATGGCCCGCGGTGATGATGTTCACGCCATCAAATACCTCCCACTCAAGCTCAAAGGACCAGCCCGGCATTGGCTTAACAGCTTGCCAGCAGAGTCAATCGGTTGTTCGGAAGACCTAGAAGCCGCATTCCTCGACAATTTCCAGGGCACATATGTGCGACCACCAGACGCCGATGACCTAAGCCACATAATTCAGCAGCGGAGGAATCGGCGGACAATTCTGGACACGGTTCCTAACCAAGAAAAATCAAATTGTCGATTATGCGGATGCCGAGGCCCTTGCAGCCTTCAAACACAACATCCATGACGAGTGGCTTGCGGCACCTAGGGACAGGAAAAGCGAAATCCATGGCAGCCCTCACAACACTCATGACCCGCTTTTATGCGGGAGAGGACAGCTGGCTAGCTCGTAGTAACAACATGACCAAGAGCCACGGTAATTCGGATACCAAGGACAACGATGGCAGGTCGCGTCGCAAAAGCACAAGCGCCGCGTGCGGTGATAATCTGAGGATACGGCGATCAATGCCGTATTGAGCTCTAAACCGGTCAGCGGAAAAAGCCATTTAAAAGAAATACTCGGGCCCGTCAATTTGGATCGAATACTCGATCGCTCGTGCGATACATGGCAACCCGAAAAGCCAGCCCATCACACCAACAGGGATTGTTGGGTGTTCAAGCAGCGAGCAAGTTAAATGCGAAAACAATGACAAGGGGCTGCATAGCGATGGCGAGGAGGAGCGGCCGCCCGAACAATAGAGGACAGAAGGGCTTCCCGCAAGTGCGGACGGTGAACATGATATCGCAACCCACATACCCAAAGGGGCGGAAGCGTGCACTAAGGGTCGATATCGTGATGGAGCCGTCGCCCCAAAGTTCAACCCGTGGTCTTCCTGCCCGATCACTTTTGATCGAAGGACCACCCACTAGCATCCGCCATGGCGGATTCGCGCGATGGTTCTAGACCCAATCATTGACGGAGTTCACTTCACTAGAGTCCTAATGGGCGGCGGCAGCAGCCTGAACTTGTTTTATTAGGATACGATTGCACAAAATGGGCATAGACCCATCAAGATTAAACTCACAAAGACGACCTTCAAAGGCGTCATACCAGGGTAGAGGCCAAGCTATACAGGCTCGATTACACTTGAAGTGGTCTTGGATCCCGGATAACTTCCGGGCGAGAGTTAATCTTGACATAGTCCCGTTCATGGCGGCTATCATGCCTTTGCTCGGACGAACCGCATTTTCAAAGTTCAATGCGGTGCCGCACTACGCATATCTCAAGCTCAAGATGCTAGGTCCTGAGTCATTACGGTCAATGGAAACACCGAACACTCTCTTCGGACGGAGGAGCATACGGCGGCCCTCGCGGCGGAAGTGCAAAGTAGCCTCTTAAGGCAATTCTCGAGTCTGGCTATTAAACGTCCGGACACCGTCAAGCGCGCCCGGAGTAACCTACAACAAGACCGCCTGGCACGTTTCAAGCACGCATAGCAATGCGGCCCAAGCCCCAGCCCTCGCGAAATCGCGAAACCAGTATTACGCGTACATAATTACGCTCTGGAAATATCATGGGCATAGGGGAAGGGGCACAACCACGGCATGCCCAGAATGCGGCTCAACCACACCAGGGGCTCCCGATTGTGTCATCCTTTTTTCTCTTTCTTTTTACTTTCAGGACTCCGTTCTCACGAAGCCTTGTCCGGCATTAGAATCGTCAAACACATGATGCAACAGCCAGGGAAGCAGAAAGCTACGTCGAGTGTCCAGGTGGTCTCTTTTACGAGCAATATATCTGTTTTACACAACATCCATGGCTTACCCCACGAGGGAGACATGTCAAAAGTCCGTCCCTTGCTTATCGCACTATTTGTATCGTTCGCTCTTACAGCAGCCCTTTTGAATAAACAATATATAGCTTCGCTATTATTGTTTTCCCTTATATATATATATATATATATATATATATATATATATATATATGTTCATTTATGACATTGTGCAACCGTACACTTTAGTGCGGGCAATACACCAGGGCTTAAGTACCCCATAACATGGTGTGATAAGTCGAACACTTTCACAAGTCACGGCACCCCAAACTTATAGCATTATATGCATCGGCTCGAATCATGTCTTGGGTCAATAGTTGGGTTTGCCCGGCTCCCATGTTTTGGTACCTTACGTTCATTATATCGGCTAAGGTAGCGCTGGGAGAACCACTGCGATTGTGCCCGGTTGAGCTGGGTTAAGCACCTCGGTGGAAAGCTAAAACTGAACTCATGATAGGCGAGAGCGATCGCTGTTCGAGAGGTTTTCGAGTCCCTAAAGACTTATGCCGCTTAGAGCGAGGAGTCGGCATTGTCCGGCCTAGGCGTGGATAGCGCCCCGAACTCGGTCTTCCTAATACCAGGGGCTTCGCCGAAATTTAAAATTATATAATTCTATGGCTAAGTGAGTGTGTTCAAGCATTATAGTCCGGTTGCCTTGTTCGTGGCGTTGAGCGCCTCCCTCGAAGGACCCAAGAATGGGAACAAGAGCGCTCAAGTTCATCCCGAACACCCCAGCACTCGTGGCATGGGGGCTGAAGCCAATGAATCGCCATCTCTCAAATTTAATACACGGCCACACAGAAGGTAATATTTTAAATTAAGAAGTGTTGCTTAGCGCATATGAACAAGTTTTCAGCGTACATGATAACAAATGCGAGTCTACTCAAAAATTATATCTTTGGAGCATTCATCCGCTGTAAGGCAGGCACCCTTCAGGACGCCCTCGTAATACATTTCAGGCTTGCGATGCTCCTTCTTCGGCGGTGGTCCGTCCTTCACAAGCTTCTCAGCGTCCATCTTGCCCCAGTGCACCTTAGCAAGGGCAAGGGCCCTACGGGCACCTTCAATGCAGACGTAGCGCTTGATGACTTCAACCCATGGACAGACGTCCACCGGCCGCCTCACCAGCCCGAAGTAGCTCCGGGCATGGCTTCCTTCGCCACGGCCGAACTATGAGGCCCCTCATGGCCTGTTCGGCCACCTTATGGAGCTCGACCAGTTGCTTCAACTGGTCGCAAAAACACCGGATGTCCGGCCTCGACATCTCGAGACCGAACACCCTCTCCGTCGAGCTCCCTCCTTGGCTCGGTAGAATCGGCAGCATCAACCACTTCGCAGGCAGATCTGCGAATGCTCTGGAGAGCTCGGTTCGGGTAAGTAACAGATAATTCACTTTCACATGCTTGCTTTGCATATAGAATGCCTTACCCGCCGCTATCTTCTTCATCGCCTCAATCTCCTGGAGGGCTTTTTGGGCTTCGGCCTTGGCATGGTTAGCAGCCTTGGTGCTCTCAAGGGCCGTGGCGAGCTCGGACTCCCGAGTCTTTGAGTCACGCTCCAAACTCTCATGCATTTCCACGAGAGCCTAGAGCTCTTGCCGCACCTCCGCCACCAGCGCCTCCTGCTTTTCTCGCACGGTGCGCTCCGCGGCCGCATTGCTTTCGGCCCGGGACACCGCCTCCTTCAGGGTCGCCACCTCGTTCGTGGCCCTTGCAACATTCATGTTATTCCTGTCATTTTTTGCAAACACATCTTTTAAATACTCCAATAAGGTGTTACTTACCTTCCTTGTCCTCGAGCTGATTTTTGGCAAGTCCGAGCTCGTTCTCGGACTGCTTGAGGCTCTGCTTCAATGCACCAACCTCCGCAGTCAGTGCGGCAGAGGTCAGCAGCGCAACCTGCATTTCCCATATTGACACACTTACATTAGACTCCTGCGTATATCTTTTTAGATCCTCAGTTCGGCTTTTTCTTTCCGAACACCAAACTGAGCATCAGGGGCTACTGTCTACGTGGTAATATTTTTATACATACCTCAAAGCCTGTTAGAAGGCTGGCGCAGGCTTCAGTCAGCCCGCTCTTGGCGGACTGAACCTTATGGATCACCACACTCATAACAGTGCGGTGCTCCTCGTCGATGGAAGCGCCGTTAAGCGCCTCCATCAAATCATCTAGTGCCTCTGGTTGGCCGGAGGTCACCAGCGTCGCAGATCTTGCCCTTCTTCTGAAGGGTGCTTTGTCGAGTCCGGAACCACTTGAAGGTTCGATGCGGAGTCGGCGCGAGGCGGACTTGAAGCCCTTGGGTTTTATCCCTTTGAGCCCGGATTCCGGAGGTCGCCTGCAGGCGCCTCCATAGCCACCTCCTCTGGCTGGGCCTTTGGGACTCCACCTGGCGTCATCCACGGCGGGAGGAGACGAGGCGGTTGGAAGTGAGGTGCTATTCACCTCCGACGAATCCACGGAGCCGCTCGACGAATCATCGAGCCCATCCTTGGGTGGGCTGCATGGTTATATCCGGCGTTATAGGATCTTGTGCGACAAATGAAACATACGAGTTATTCGGTGTCCGGACACTTACGATCTCGCCGAGGCTTGGCCCTTGGAGCCCACCCATCTTCGCCGTCGTCGGCATTGGCGGTGTAGTCCGGAGGAAGGGTCCTTCCTTCTTGGACCCTCCGGCCTCCCGGTGGGGCGGCCTTCCTTTCTTCTCTCCCCGCCGGGAGAGGCCTCTTCCTCTTCCTCGTCTTCGCGGGAGAGTCCGCCTCGGCGTCATCGGACGATGAGTCCGACAACACTGGCGCGGGAACTCCTTGAGTTCCCATGGCCTTCTTCTTGGCCTTCTTCTCGGCACCACGTGAGGTGCGGAACCAGCAACCCGTCAATTGGGCGTCCGCTGGGTCTTCGGCAAGGGCAGACGGTCGATCTGTCTCGGCGTCTTGACCAGTCTGTCAAAGGTGAGGAGTGTTAGATCCCATAGAGTCAAACTATGAAAAAGAATCCCGTAAAGGGTAAAATAACTTACCTCGCTGGCTTGATCTGCGAGCTGAATCGCGATCTTCCGTCGCGGATGCGGAGCTTCGCGCGTTTGAACAGCACCTTCCGGGCATCTTCGTGCGTAGTGTCGAAGAGCCGGTTCAAGGTTCGGTGCTATGCCGGATCAAACTCCCACAAGTTGAAGTCCCGTTGCTGGCATGGGAGAATCCGGCGGATGAGCATCACCTGGATTACGTTGACAAGCTTGAGATTCTTGTCCACCAGGTTTCGGACGCAGGTTTGGAGTCCGGCCAACTCTTCCGAATTGCCCCCACGTCAGGCCCGTCTCTTTCGATGAGGTGAGCCGTGTGGGGAAGCCAGATCAGAATTCGGGGGCCGCCACCCATTGGGAGTCGCGCGGCTCGGTGATATAGAACCACCCCGATTGCCACCCCTTTATGGTCTCCACAAAGGAGCCCTCGAGCCATAGGACGTGGCCATCCTGCCCACAATGGCGCCTCCGCACTCCGCTTGGCGGCCGCCCACTACCTTCGGCTTGACATTGAAGGTCTTCAGCCATAAGCCAAAGTGGGGCTGGATGCAGAGGAAGGCCTCGCACACGACGATAAACACCGAGATGTTGAGGATGAAATTCGGGGCCGCCACCCATTGGGAGTCGCGCGGCTCGGTGATATAGAACCACCCCAATTGCCACCCCTTTATGGTCTCCACAAAGGAGCCCTCGAGCCATAGGACGTGGCCATCCTGCCCACAATGGCGCCTCCGCACTCCGCTTGGCGGCCGCCCACTACCTTCGGCTTGACATTGAAGGTCTTCAGCCATAAGCCAAAGTGGGGCTGGATGCAGAGGAAGGCCTCGCACACGACGATAAACACCGAGATGTTGAGGATGAAATTCGGGGCCGCCACCCATTGGGAGTCGCGCGGCTCGGTGATATAGAACCACCCCGATTGCCACCCCTTTATGGTCTCCACAAAGGAGCCCTCGAGCCATAGGACGTGGCCATCCTGCCCACAATGGCGCCTCCGCACTCCGCTTGGCGGCCGCCCACTACCTTCGGCTTGACATTGAAGGTCTTCAGCCATAAGCCAAAGTGGGGCTGGATGCAGAGGAAGGCCTCGCACACGTCGATAAACACCGAGATGTTGAGGATGAAATTCGGGGCCAGATCATGGAAATCTAGGCCGTAGTAGAACATGAGCCCCCGGACGAATGGGTGAAGTGGAAACCCTAGTACGCGGAGGAAGTGGGGGAGGAACACCACCCTCTCATGGGGCCTGGGGGTGGGGATAAGCTGCCCCTAGTTGGGGATCCTATGCGCGATGTCGCTGGACAAGTATCCGGCCTTCCGCAGCTTTTTGATGTGCCCCTCTGTGACGGAGGAGGCCATCCACTTGCCTCCCGCTCCGGACATAGTTGGAGAAGGTTGAGGTGGGATGTGCGGACTTGGGCGCTGGAGCTCGAGTGCACGGAAATGGATAAGCAAAGGAGGAAGAAGGCGTGTGTGAAAAAGCAGATTCTTATCCCCTTATATGGACGGACAAAGCTATGCGTCCCCACCGGCCTGATAAAACTCGCTTATCTCCCAAGCGCTGTAATCAATGGCGCGGTTGGGTTACTCACGCCCGTATTGATGAGAATCCGGAATAAGGGACACGATCTACGCTTTGACAAGGCGTGCCAAGAAACCGCCTCGCTAAGCGCTGATGTTGGGCAGTAAAAGCGATTCGAATAAAGGTTTAGCCGTGGTGTGATGTCACGCTGCGGGATACGTCAGCAAATTGAACTTGTGTAAACGTTATTCTCTCTACGGTGTTATGTGGAACTTATTTTGTAGAGCCGGACACTATCCTTGTGTTCAAAATCTTCTATGAAGTATTTGGAGGAGGAATCCGCCTTGCAATGCCAAAGACAATATGCGCGCCGGACCCGTCGTCATTGAAGCCTGGTTCAGGGGCTACTGAGCGAGTCCTGGATTAGGGGGTGTCCGGATAGCTATAACCTTTGGCCGGACTCATGGACTATGAAGATACAAGATTGAAGACTTCGTCCCATGTCCGGATGGGACTTTCCTTGGCGTGGAAGGCAAGCTTGGCGATACGGATATGTAGATCTCCTACCCTTGTAACCGACTCTGTGTAACCCTAACCCTATTCGGTGCCTATATAAACCGGAGTGTTTTAGTCCATAGGACGAACAACAATCATACCATAGGCTAGCTTCTAGGGTTTAGCCTCTCTGATCTCGTGGTAGATCTACTCTTGTACTACCCATATCATCAATATTAATCAAGCAGGAGTAGGGTTAACCTCCATCGAGAGGGTCCGAACTTGGGTAAAAACATCATGTCCCTTGTCTCCTGTTACCATCCGCCTAGACGCACAGTTCGGGACCCCCTACCCGAGATCCGCCGGTTTTGACACCGACAGGAGCCATTGTAGCTCGTAGGTTCCATCATAATAGACATAACCGAGATTTCTTTGGAGGAATTTATGCAACCCGCTTAGCTAATTTTCTGGAGATAGACATTCGTGAGGGTGATATGGATTTACCCCCTACTTATTTAGATTTTGATTCTATGGTTTCCCACTAGTTTGTTGAGAGGACTGAACCACATCTCCAGTATCGACTAATCTTTAACAAACGGCATGTTGTCCATGTTACTCTTCCTGCTCCTGCCTTCTTTGATTTTCAGATGAGAGGAAGATATATTTTTACCAGAGAGGAGGCAGATGAGTACGATAGGAGAGCGGAGGCGTCTCGACGCCATGCTGCAGCTCAGGAGGCGATAGCCGTTGCATCGCAGTATGACCCCAACTACACCTACGGGTATCAGCCAGGCTATCCCTGGCAATGAACCAACTTAGGCCAAAAGCCTAAGCTTGGGGGAGTACGTATTTCCCACCGACATTACATTCATGTTCACACACACTCATTGCTAGATGTCGGTGCTCATACTCTTTCATTGTAATATCCATGCTAGTTTATTTTATTTTTCCTCCTTTCTTCTTGTGTGTTTAATAAACCTTAGAAAAACCAAAAAAATTAGTAGTAGTTTATTTTTCCTGTTGTAGTAGTAATAATTAAAAAGAAAACCCAAAAATATTTCCCGTTCTTCTTTTGCTTGTTGGGAGCTTTCCCATGTAAATAGTTTTTATTTCCTTTCTTTTCTTTGGGGGTCAGTAGGAGAAGACCATGATTTAATTGCCGTAGTGGCTCTTATATGCATCATTGTTGATTTAACCAAGAGCCCATATTGCCTTGTCTTCTTCTGTTTATTGAATGCTCGCAGATTCCAGCTTAGTCCAATGCACGTACACTCTTATTATTATTCACACAGTTCGGTCGTGCAAGTGAAAGGCAATTATGATGACATATATGATGGACTGACTGAGATGGGAAAAGCTGGTATGAACTCGACCTCTTTTGTTTTTGTAAATATGATGAGTCCATCATTCTTGATTCAGCTTGTTATGAATAAACATGTTTGCAATGACAATTAGAGATCATAGTTGCTCATGCCATGCTTTATTAGCTATGAGTTATAATGGTTTACCTTGCGTGCCAACATGCTATTGAGATGATTATGATGTGGTATGATAGGGTGGTATCCTCCTTTGAATGATTTAAGTGACTTGACTTGGCACATGTTCACGCATGTAGTTGAAACAAATCAACATAGCCTTCACGATATTTATGTTCATGGTGGATTATATCCTACTCATGCTTGTATTCAATGTTTATTAATTTTAATGCATGTTCATGACTGTTGTCGCTCTCTAGTTGGTCGCTTCGGTCTTTTGCTAGCCTTCACTTGTACTAAGCGGGAATACTGCTTGTGCATCAATCCATAAACCCCAAAGTTATTCCATATGAGTCCACTATACCTTCCTATATGCGGTATCTACCTGCCGTTCCAAGTAAATTTGTATGTGACAAACTCTAAACCTTCAAATAAACATTCTGTTTTGCATGCTCGAATAGCTCATATATCAACTAGGGCTGCCCTTATCTTCCGTGTTAGGCGGGTTATTCTCAAGAGGAGTGGACTCCGCTCCTCACTCACGAGAAAATGGCTGGTCACCGGGATACCCAGTCCCATGCTTTATGCAAACTAAATCAAAATAATTGCAAACAAAACTCCCCCTGGGACCCGTTGAATGCTGGAGGCACTCGTTGTTTCGAGCAAGCCATGGATTGATGCTTGTGGAGGAGGGGGAGTATAAACTTTACCATTCTATTTGGGAACTTCCTATAATTTGTTTAGCATGGAAGATATCGTCATCTCTTAGCTGTTATGTTGACAATGAAAGTATGCCGCTCAAAATATAATTATCTCTATTTCAAAATCGAGCTCTTGCACCTCTACAAATCCCTGCTTCCCTCTGCGAAGGGCCTATCTATTTACTTTTATGTTGAGTCATCACCCTCTTATTAAAAGCACTATTTGGAAGCACAGCTGTCATTTGCATTCATTCTTTGTTAATTTATATTGGGTATGACTATGATTGGATCTCTTTTACCATGAATTACAATGTCTAGTCAGTCCTTGATCTTTGAAGGTGCTCTGCATTTATGTTTTGCGGTCTCAGAAAGGGCTAGTGAGATACCATCTTGTTATATCATATTATGATTGTTTTGAGAAAGTGTTGTCATCCGAGATTTATTATTATGACTTGCTAGATGATTATGTTATTGATATGAGTAAACATGAGACCTAGGAGTTATTGCAAATGGTGTTAGTTATGATCTTTGCTGAAAACCTGAATGCTGGCTTGACATAAGTACAACAACAAGAGCAAACAAAGTTTGCAAAAGTTTTTCTTTTTCTCTTTCAGTTTGTCAACTGAATTGCTTGAGGACAAGCAAGGGTTTAAGCTTGGGGGAGTTGATACGTCTCCGTCGTATCTACTTTTCCAAACACTTTTGCCCTTGTTTTGGACTCTAACTTGTATAATTTGAATGGAACTAACCCGGAATGACGCTGTTTTCAGCAAAAATGCCATGGTGTTGTTTTATGTGCAGAAAACAAAAGTTCTCGGAATGACTGAAACTCCACGGATGTCTTATAAAAATAATAAAAATCTCGTAAAGATGAAGACCAGGGGCCCACACCCTGTCCACGAGGGTGGGGGGCGTGCCCCCCCTCCTTGGCGCGCCCCCTACCTCGTGGGCCCCCTGGACACCTCCAACGCCAACTCCAACTCCATATATTGGCTTTCGGGGAGAAAAAAATCAGAGAGAAGAAATCATCGCGTTTTACGATCACGGAGCCGCCGCCAAGCCCTAATCTCTCTCGGGAGGCTGATCTGGAGTCCGTTCGGGGCTCGGAGAGGGATTCGTCGCCATCGTCATCATCAACCATCCTCCATCACCAATTTCATGATGCTCACCGCCGTGCGTGAGTAATTCCATCGTGAGGCTTGCTAGACGGTGATGGGTTGGATGAGATTTATCATGTAATCGAGTTAGTTTTGTTAGGGTTCGATCCTAGTATCCACTATGTTACGAGATTGATGTTGCTATGACTTTGTTATGCTTAATGCTTGTCACTAGGGCCGAGTGCCATGATTTCAGATATGAACCTATTATGTTTTCATGAATATATGTGAGTTCTTGATCCTATCTTGCAAGTCTATAGTCACCTATTATGTGTTATGATCCGACAACCCCGAAGTGACAATAATCGGAATACTTCTCGGTGATGACCATAGTTTGAGGAGTTCATGTATTCACTATGTGCTAATGCTTTGTTCCGGTTCTCTATTAAAAGGAGGCCTTAATATCCCTTAGTTTCCAATAGGACCCCGCTGCCATGGGAGGGTAGGACAAAAGATGTCATGCATGTTCTTTTCCATAAGCGCGTATGACTACTTACGGAATACATGCCTACATTACATTGATGAATTGGAGCTAGTTACGTGTCACCCTATGTTATGATTGTTACATGACGAACCACATCGGCATAATTATCCATCACGATCCGGTGCCTCTGAGCTTTCCATATCTGGTTTACACTTATTTACTGTTACATGTTGCTCTTGTTACAATCACTACAAAAATACCAAAAGATTACTTTGCTATCTTTACTTTTATTCTTTATTACGCCACTATCATATTACTTTG
Organism: Aegilops longissima; assembly: GCA_021605205.1. Classification (NCBI taxonomy): domain Eukaryota; kingdom Viridiplantae; phylum Streptophyta; class Magnoliopsida; order Poales; family Poaceae; genus Aegilops; species Aegilops longissima. Next base: position 97,464,389 of record CM038678.1, on the reverse strand, counting down.
CTACTAAACACTTTGCTGCAGATACTAAGTTTCGGTGTGGTTGAATTGACAACTCAGCTGCTAATACTTGAGAATATTCTTTGGCTCCCCTTGTGTCGAATCAATAAATTTGGGTTGAATACTCTACCCTCGAAAACTGTTGCGATCCCCTATACTTGTGGGTTATCAGTGTAGGAGGCGTTGGCTCTAACTGAACCCGAGCGAGGCGTTGGGCTCTATCTGAACCCGAGCGATTGCACTGAAGGCTACGCATTACTGAACCCGAGCGATCGATCGATGGCTGTTAACCGAACCTGATCGAGCGATTCCTTTGCTACTGCTGCTAACTGAAGCCGATCGATGCTACCTCTGGGATGAACAGTTAGCGTTGCGGGGGGGGTTGGATGAACAGTGGCGGTGGCATTGCCTCTGGATGAACAGGACCCCGTGGTGTGGTGGAGGGCTGGATGAATAGTAGACAGTGGAGGGGTGCCCATGGAGGGGTGGTCGAACAGGACCCCGTGGTGTGGAGGGCTGGATGAATAGTAGACGGTGGAGGGGTGTCCATGGAGGGGTGGTTGAATAGGACCCGTGGTGTGGAGGGCTGGATGGACGGTGAGCGGTGGAGGGTGCCCGTGGAGGGTGGTTGAGCGATGGCCGGTGGAGTAGCGCGGTGGAGGCTGGATGCATAGGAGCCCGTGGAGGCTGGAGGAGGCCAGCGGTGGAGATGAACAGTATCCGTGGAGTCCGTTTGCTGTCGCCACACCTCCCGATGAACAGGACCCCGTTTGACCGTAGGAGGTCCGTTTGTCCGTTGCAGACGATCGCCACACCTCCCGATCAACAGGACCCCCATTTCGACCATAGGAGGTCCGTTTAAATCCGTTTTGCGATGCGCCACACCTCTCCCGATCAACGGGACCCCGTTTCGACCGTAGGAGGTCCGTTTAAATGCTTTTGCGATGCGCGGACCCCTCGATGAACAGGATCCCGTTTCGAATGTGGCCGGTCGAACACAAGGCCGTTTCCTCCGTTCTGTGGTACGCCAGGCCTCGTTTCCATCGCCTGTTCCGTCCAAGCCCTCCGGATGAACACGAGCACGCATTCCGTTCCGACCCAGCCTGTTGGCTCTCATGCGTTCCGTTGCCTCCCGATGAACACGACCCATTCCGTTGCCTCCCCATGAACACGACGCATTCCGTTGCCTCCCCATGAACACAACGACGACGTTGTTTCTTCGTTCCGACCCAGCCATGTCAACGAGCCCTCGCCGTACGTATGCGCGAGTAGGCGTTCGACACCCCACCCGTATGTACACATACGTGGCCGTATTTTCTTTCTTGCACCCTGGCGGCTGTGCGTGCGTGTACATGCTACGTCGGCGCCTCTACTACGACATGCGGCGCCTCTACATCCACCGGTATATATGCGTACACTTTCGCGACCAGAATGACAACGCTACGTACGCTTAGACCAGGTGGGTCCCGACTGTCAGGCACTTCCTTGCGTGCGAAGATGTAGATGGTGGGTCCCAGCAGTCAGGGGGCGAATCGTTTTGTTTTTTTTGCCCGGACGCACTTCCTAGCGTGCGAAGGTGTAGCTGGTGGGTCCCAGCAGTCAGGGGGGAAACATTTTTTTCGTGAAATACGGTGGCCCGTCCGGTGGGTCCCCGCTGTTAGGTGGAGGAATCAGTATTTTGCGCGTAATAAGGAGGCACTTCCTTGCTGCGGCCGTGGACCCATCTGTCAGCGTCTCCACGCACAGTACTCTTCCGATGGAAGTCGGTCGTTGACCACATTGACCACGCCGCGACGAGAGCACCACGGCGGTGGGCGGCGGCGAGGCCTAGGAAGGGGCGACATGGAGGCGGGGAAGACTCGGCAGTTGTTTCCCACGTGGAGAATCTGTTGTCACGAGGGTTCTTGGTTCATCTGCCGTCGCGGAGAATAACAGCAGTGTGGGTGAGTAGAGGGATGGCTAGGCCAGCGATGGGAATGCGGTGGGGCGGTGAGGCTGCTGCAAAGCAACTGGTGGCTGCGAGAGAGGAGGAGCGAGCAGTCCTGCGGCGCTTGTTTGGTAATTTGGAGCGGGGAAGAGCAGAGATTGAAGAAGACGACGGTCGTTGGATGGCCATCCAACGATCCTTTGCTTGTCGTCAAACTTTTTTTAGGAAAGCCTCAAATCTGTGGAAAGCAGCATACAGCCCATCTGCCATTATTTCAAATAATTTACAGCCCATTTGCTAATTATTAAGGTTTTTTTGGAGCCCATATTCTTTTTGTTAGCATTACAGCCCATATTGTGGCCATGGTTAAAAAATTATACGAAATTTTGCATATTTCGGTGCGGTCCGAACTGTTTTTAATCTCGAAATTTCGACTCACATTCAAACTGATTTTAAAAATAAATGTATATCAATATAAAATCCAACAAATTCTCCACACATAAAAATTAATGTAATTTAAAATCTTCAAATGAAAAAAAAGATATTTGAAACTAATTGCCGGTTTGATGTGTTTTAAAAATGTACAGCCCATTTATCATTACTGATGGGCCATTTTCTCGGCCAGCCGAATGAAAGCTCTCCTCGTCTTGAAAGATTTGCAGCCCATGAGGCCTGACAAAGCGACTTACTTGGCAAATCACAAAAAAACTGGGCTGTGGCCATGGACCCAGCTGTCAGCCTCTCCATGTACAGTACTCTTCCGATGGAAGTCGTTCCTTGACCACGTTGACCACGCCGCCCGAAGAGCACCACGGCGGTGGACGACAGCGAGGCCTAGGAAGGGGACGACACGGAGCCGGGGAAGATGCGGTAGTGGAAGCCAGCGGAGAGAATACGAGGTTCTTGGTTCGGCTGCGGTGTGAGGCTGCCGTCGCTGCGAGGGCTGGCCAGTGGTGGGAATAGTAGAGGCGGTGAGGCCTCATGCAAGACCTGACCCGCCACGAGAGGCAGGAGCATGCGGCACGGTGGCGCTGCTTTGGGCGGTGGAGCAAGAAGACCAGAGGTTGAAGAAGCACTAGGGCCGTTGGATGGACATCGACGGTCCTTTGGAGCTAGAATAGTTCATATTGACTAAGTTGACAAAGCCCTTCGTCCCGTCAACTTAGTAGGCCCTAAGTCAGCCTCCCACCAAGGTGTGTCCCAGCTAGCGGGGAGTATTCATTTTTGTGCGTAATAAAGAGGCACTTCCGGTGGGTCCGAGTGACAGCTGGGGGGCGTTTTTTCACGAAATCGGTGGCCCGTCGGTGGGTCCTAGCGGTCGGGGCAAGCGTTTTTTCGCAAAATCGGTGGCCCGTCCGATGGGTTCTCTTTGTCGATTGGAGGAATCATTATTTTCCGCGTAATAAGGAGGCACTTACTTGCTGTGGCCGTGGACCCAGCTGACAGTATACTTCCGATGGAAGTCGTTCCTTGACCACGTTGACCTCGCCGCATTCCGTTGCATGCATGCGTCCATGGGAGTGGTGCGTCCCCTTTGTCGACCTATCATATCGGTCATCTTCGATGACTCTCGGTTATTGACCACGTTGGTCGGCGCCTGCAGTGGAATGACCGGAGATGGGGAAGATGGGGCGGTGGAGTCGCAGATGGAGAGGTGGGAAACTTCATGGTTGGTCTGGGCTTGGCAGCACAGCCTTGGTGCCGCCACGCGAACGAGGAGCAAACGGAGGTTGCGAAGGAGCACGGCTATTGGATTAACATCCAACGGTCCAGCTGCTAGAATCATTTGTTGATTAAGTTGACAAAGCCGTGCGTACCGTCCATAGTAGGCCCACAAGTCGGTCACCAAATCTAATGGGTCCCGGTATCAGCGGATGAATAATTTTTTCGCAAAACAAGGAGGCACTTCCTTCCGTGCGAAGATACAGCCAGTGGGTCCCGGCTGTCGGTGGAGGAAACATTTTTTCAGCTTAATAAGGAGGAACTTTCCTTGCGTGCGACCATGGACCTCGTGGGTCCCGGCCGTCGAGCTCTCCACGTCTGATCCTCTTCCGATGACTCGTTGGTTGACCACGCCGCACCAAAGCGCAGCAAGGCGGTGGACAACGGCGAGGCCCGGACGAAGCGACTTCGGAGATGGGAAAATGCGGCGGTGGAGTCGCAGATTGAGAGGAGGAGAAGGGTTATAACTGGTTACATTGCGGCGTGGGGCTGTAGTGCGTGGAGAATAACAGGAGGTGTCGAGGGTGGAGGATAGCTGGCGGCGGTGGGGTAGCGCTTCACGGCGATGCGTGCTAAGCAGAGCCGCTAGCCGCCGGAGGCCGGACCAGGCGGTCCCGACGACGTTGGAGGAAGAAGACAAGAGATTGAAGGTGCATGCCGGCCGTTGGATATAAATCCAATGGCTGTGGATGACACAATCATTTGTTGACCAAGATGACAACGCCCTGCGTAGGCTTCGACCTATTAGCCCACATGTCAGCCTGCAAAAATGTGGCATATATTTAACCCATGTTCTCTAGAATGTACAGTCCATTTGCTGGGCTGGGTGAACAAATAATTTCGCGTCAATCAGGTTCATTTTTATTTTCTAAGAAATCCCAGCCCATTTGCACTTCCTTGAAATACACGAATTAGCTGGGCTCGTTCTATATATAATGTTAGGTTAGAAGGAGCAATTAATATCAAAAAATAAACCGGAGTGGCACATTTTTAATATATAAAATTAACAAATTAGCGAGTTGTTGCTCAAAATAAAAATGAGCGCGTTATTATTACATTGGTCCTTAAAATCTTCGCAAGTTTTTGTACGCAATCACCAGGATTTTCCTTGCCTGCGTGTAAAAAACAACCAGGATTTTCCTCGCCAACTTCTGTTAAACATTTACTTTTATAAGTTAATAACACGTGGGATGTTTTTATAATGTATATATAAGTCTCTATAAAATATACGCTAATAGTAATAATATAAATATATATAATGTGATTAGAAGGGAAAACATTAATTGGACAAAGCATTATTATTCTTATATATAGATAAATAGAACAGAGATCTGCGTTTTATTAAAAAAAATACATTGGGCTGCCGATATTTAAGAAAAAAACCATAGGCCGGTATGGACCTCAAAAAGTAAGTTCAAACCACTGTCTCCATATGTCGTGGGCTACGCATGTTAAAAAACAAAACCTAGGCCTAGCTGATACTTGTTTGCCCTCTGTAAAAAAATGATGCCAGCTAGATCCCCGAGTGAACTGGATTAAAGAGGGGGCCGGCGGTGCGACTGAAGAAGCACATCAGGAGAGATTTTTTTTCTTCAGTGGATGGATCTCGATGGCATTTTTTTACTTGCCTCTGCACCATACAACTTGTATTTTTAGCCTCCCAGTCCGTGGTGGACCAGCAGCCCATTTTCTGGGCGGGCCAACGTATAGAAACCAGCACTCGATTTTTCATCAAGCCCCAAAAACAACACAGTACTATGTTTGTTTTGAGGCCAAAAACATTACGGTAGGGGTTGAGTGGGGGAGGGGGGAAGACAGAGCAAAAAGATTTAAAAGAGCTGATGTGTCGTTGCTACCCTAACAAAGCAGGTGCAATTCTTCTTGGGAAGAAGGTGTGCCATTGACACCCACACGTCACAAATCCTACAGTAGGCATACTAACAAGTTCACACACAAGTACAACAGAAAAGGTAAACATTCGTATCAAACTCAGGTTCACAGGACACATTCATATTCATAGCCAACGTTCACAATCAACAACTCAAAAGATTCATATATACACAAGTTCAGCATGTCTATGCATCCAAATGATTGATAGATCACACGACAATATTCATAGATAATTCACAAAAAGATTCAGATATACACATGTTCAGTATGTTTATGCATCCAAATGATTGAGATCACAGCCAATATCATCCATGGACGAACTTTAATTACCTAGGGTACAGACTGGTAAATGGTGTTCAGTCGGAGGTACTTCTTGCTAAAATTAATGCTTGTACGAGTAAATTTTTGAGTACAGAAGAGGCAGCACAGACAATCTGAACTTTTCTTGTAGGTTTATCCTCAAATAGTGGCCTCGTGCCGAGGGAGGTTTGAGCAACTTGGCCGCTACTTTCATCCAACTAGCTTACTGGCTCATCTTGTTCCTGTAGCTTGCCAAAATTCTACATTGCAGACAAGAAAGGAGGCGGTTGAGGAAATGAACCACCAATTTTTTTTGTGCAGTTCAACTGAAATGGAGCATCCCTGGCGTGCAGACTGATTAAGTGCCAGATGAATATACGCGTCAACCAACTTGTCTGGAATCTTTAGACTCCATGCCATATAGTTCGCTACCATATGTGCCGATAACCAAAAGGCACAAGTTGGGACCAAAGACTAGACTGTGTTTTTCTGGGCTATGCGCCAAGCAATATTTTTGGCGTTCACTCTCCTAATACTTGGAGTTTGACAACTGGTTGACACCGGTTGATATTCGAATGAATATAGGCACTTCTTCTTGTCAACATCGATGCTTGTCCGACTGAACTTTGGAGTACATAGCAGCAGCATAAGTATCTGTCCATCTAATCTTTTTGTGCAGTTCTACTGAAATCACCCAATGTAATGATTTTCCCGCGAGTTCAGCTCCAAGTTACTCCTTTATTAAATCGGCAAACAGTAGCACAATACCAAATTACCAATACATATGACAAGCACAATAATCAGGATAAAGACCAGTACCAACCTGTGTGAGGTAGCATATCAATTACTATTTCCTTTGATTGGAAGCCGAGATAAGCGAAGCGACAAAGAAAGGAAAGAAGCAAGCCAGATTAGCGAATCGACGGGGAAAGGAAGGAAGCTGTCGAGGCAATGAAGCACCCAAAGTTTTTGTGCAGTTCCACCAAAATCAAGCATCCCTGTTGGCACATATATTGAGAGAGTGAGATTACTGTAATAGTGGGACTAGTTGATGAAACATACACTAACAAATAGAAGCACCCTCATTATCTTAATGGGTAAAGTTAGCAACGTAGTAGTATTGCTTAAAGAGAGGTATTAGTTTATTTAATCAGTGCCAATTAGCTCAACACTGGAAGCATTGCCATGTGTCATAGGTTGCAAAACTTTAACGTGCAAAGATAATGAAGTTTCTCATGACAGTAGCACGATACAAATAGAGATGACAGCGAACTAATATGGATGAAGGCCTTAGGCCGGTACCAACCTGAGGAAAAAGGCTTATTCATGTAGTCCCATAAGAGATGATAAAGCACTCACTAGGATCACTCAATAGTATATATTTTTGTGCACTTCAAATGTATGGTTGAAATCACTGTTGTTTACTAGTGCTAAGATTATATCGAAAGATTATCAAGAACTTCCAGCAGAGTTAAAGCACTGGCTAGGATACAGTTCATTGTATTGTCTTCTATAGTTCCACAAAAAATGTATGATTGGCACAACATGATCCCTGTTTGCACAAGTAGGAACAAGGTGAAACCTTCATTAGCTTAGTGAGAAAGGATAGGAAGACATTAGCATATTACTCAAATAGTAGCATCAAATTCATGATGGACAATACGCAAAACATTGCCTCATTGAACCAATGGCAATAAATTGACATGCAAAACAATAGCACTATTATGTCATGTCACTAATAATATTCCCTCCCTGCTCCACCACATGATTCACCTCCATAGACAAACATACACACGTACATGATTCAGCATAGGGTCCTACTAAAGATTTGTTTAACTCCAACAGGAAAATTAGGCAGTAATAAATTAGTGGTACTTAAATACTCCTAATTAATTAAGTGAGACAGCAGAAGTGGAAGGGCTCCCTGGAGGATCGTCTCACATGTAAGGTAGTCGTTGCTGGAGCCCTTGAATGGCCTCGACTGAGGCCTCTGGCTTCAGTAAGATCGCCTTGGCATTGTTTATTATTCTTCTTCTTCCTCTTCATGCTCTGTTTCTCTTTCTCCTCACCAGTTGGTGAAACCAAGTACATGATTGGCCTTCTAATTCAGAATTGGTTTTGTCAGTGAGGGAGTACAAGTGTACTAGTAAAAACAACATTATTTTCTCATGGCAGTCGGCAAATAGAGATGAACACATGCATTAAATATCATTCTTACCTAAAGGAAGGTTATGGCGCCAATATGGATGATGAGGATTGGAACACAGATCTCCCTTTGTGCAGTTCCACCAAAATGAACCAACTGTTCCATTCGACATTCGGTTAAACAACACAAAAGTCACTTCTTTTAAGAAGAGTTTTGTGCAGTGCATAAAAGGTCAACAAACAACGGTGAATTGGATATCCTGTTTGCACAAAAAGGCACTGAGGAGGAAGCAATAGTCTCAAACAATTACAGGCAAAATCATTTGGCTAAATTTGTCATGGCTTATAACAGTGGCATGGCTTCATTTTACCAAGGGCGTTAGATTAAGAACAGCTAAATATTTGGTATAAGGGCATGGGACAGTGGGTGCACCAATAGTCCAGCACCATGTACCTAAACAGGGGCATAAAGTGGTGATTCAGAGTTTGTTGCCCCGAGAAACAAACATCCAAGAAACATTTCTGGGTTGGTCCCATTTTTTTTCACTCTAGCCACCTACTCCTATGTGTGGATAGCAAATCTAGTCCTGGACATACCACTGTGTACAGCGTTACCCCTATATTTCCCTTTTCGACCAAGAGACCGGTTGGATGACCAGTCTGTACTACTTTCACCCCCTTTCCTTCCTGTTTGTACCAAGTCCGATGTACATACTAAATTCCCCCACCCCCACTTTATTTCTTGTTTGAACCAAGTACTCCCTCCGTCCGGAATTACTTGTCATCAAAATGGATGTGTCTAGAACTAAAATACATCTAGATACATCCCTTTCAATGACAAGTATTTTCGGACGGAGGGAGTACAAGATTCGACTCCATGAAGTAGATTTACCTCTAACAATAGAAGAAGAAAAAAAATATGTGACGTTGGACCATCCGATCGAGAGGGGCTGAGAGGTAGAAAATGATGCACATGCAGCGACGTAGCAAGCTGGGGAAGTAGAGCTAAGGCGGTTTCGAACGAAGATATACCTGAAGGTCGTCGGGATGTGGATAGGTGGGCGGCGGGAGGCCGGATCCGCCCACAGGCAACAAGGAAGGGATCGGAGGACCTCCTGCGCCGGCGCTCGGCCAGAGATAACGATGCGGCCGGTAGTGGGTCTCCTCCCTCGCTGTCGACGACGGCCTAAACGCTGCCCCTCCTCCCCTTCACTGGTGGAGGGGATACGTCCGGATCTGTAACCAGCGGTGAGGATAGAAAGCCAGTGTTTTTTGAAGGGAGAAAGACAGTGTTACTACCCCTATCTTGTTTAGATCTGGAGAGGATGAGAGTGTGTGAATAGAGAAACCCTAGCAAGCAAGCGCGGAGGCTCCGGCCTATATATACGTAGTGGGGTAGTTTTCCTTTTTCACTCCATCAAAACAATCGTTTAAAATTGTGTACTATTACATGCCAGGTCGCGGTTTTTTAGTTGTTGACTTTTTTTGAGATAGCTACCCGCTTGTTCCAAGTGGTGTTACGGTGTGCCAGGTCGCACTTTGTATCGTTCAAGTCTGGTACTACAGGTCCCTCCATTAAATGAACAACCACCCCCTCGTAAAAATTGTGAACAAGCGCGCCCACGGCTAAAATTAGCGGAAACGTGGGTTGCCCCAACATGCATTATTATTTATATTTTCTACTCCCTCCGTTCCTAAATATAAGTCTTTTTTATTAGCCACACCTAAGACAAGAATTTTTTTATTAGCAGTGAACCCCACATGTCATCGACACAAAAAATGTGGCAAGATTCCCTTAGAGCAAGCCAAAGTGTGTCTAACAATTTGAGCAACTCATGTTAGGAAAGTTTGGAAAGTGTGGGAAAAATAATGTGGCAACATAAGACAAACATAGTCACAATCCAAACAACCCTGTAATTTTTTGTGACATGCATGAAAATTGGGTTAGTTAAATTTATAGTCAAAATTTGGCAAGGTGCATCAAATCAACACATGCAAGTACCAAAAGGAAAGTCACGGCATGCATGCATGCATTGTACTCCCTCCATTTCCAAATATAAGTCTTTTTAGAGATTGCAACAAGTGACTACATACGAAGAAGAATATGTCTACTCCTACATACGAAGTTGCCCATTTGAAATGTGTAAAAAGACTTATATCGAGTGCAGTGCTTTGATGTGTCGCGTCAAGTCGTACAAGACCGAGAAATTTGATTACTACAACGCCCTCTCCCTCGCGGACTGAGCTCCGGTGCCTTAACTGCACCTACCTTTGGCTGTATGACAGGGGGGCCAACCACCTGTTGGGCCCACTTGTCATAGATGCAAAGGCAGGAGCAGTAAGTAGAAGCTTTCGCGACACGCTATCCCTCCCGCACGAGGTGGACGGACATGCAACAGTGGATTCGATACTGTAGAAGAAGGAGTAACATCATTGTTCGTCTTCTCGAAGAGGCGAAGAGCCAAGCGCAACCCGAACGTGGCAGTTGCGAACGCTCACGTGGTGCGGTTCCTTGGAGTACTAGCCAGGCTCTTGCATGAGACAAAATTGCTATTGTTTACCAATTAAACTCCATTATCCATTGGTTGATACTCATTATGCATAGGTCCACGCGCTTAGCACCATTTCCTCCTAGGGTCACCAATGTTTATTTGCTAATTAATAGCATTGCATGCAATGAACTAGCCATTGCAAGTCATTAAAAGCATGCACACCTCTCATCTCTTATTGGTTGATATGTCAAGAAACAAGAAACAAGGTAGAAGTTAATGCACCGCGCCTAAGTGTTTTGGGACTATTTGGTTTTCGTAAGATGACTTACACACCTAGACGGAGGGAGTAGTATAGCCCTGTAAACCGGAAAGGAGTATTTGCCTTTCTAGAGATTTGAACAAGTGACTAGACTACACCGTGTGCAGTACTCCCTCCCTTCCGGTTTATAGGGCTCAAATCTCAAATCTCATGAACCAAGGCATTTTGCGATTGGAGGAATGTATCTCGTACTTTACAAAACTACCCTAATTAAACTCATGCATTAATTACGTAGTTCTCTCATTTTCCTCTCCGCCTTGGTCGCGGTGCACAATATTGAGCACTCCTATATGACTAGCTGCTCTATCTACATGCGGGACATTTCAAAGCATCCGGTCCCGCATGCCATCCACCAAATCACAGCGAGGTGCTACAGTCGAGACTCACCTGTCACCCCGGTGTGGCCGTCATGACCCGTCATATCATGAAACCCACACCTTTACCAGCAGTGGTAAGGTGGCCTCCAAGTTGGACTGGACGAAGCAACCATCATTTCATTGGGCGCTCGTTCAAGCCCTTTCTTCCCTTTCTTGAAGAAAACCTCCTCCAGGCTACTCACTTCGCCATTTTTCTTACATGCCGGACGAAGGAAAGGTGGGCGAATTAGTTATGCTGCTATATTTTCATTCCAATAATCTTCTTTTTGTGAAGCACCGACCAATTCTCACATCCTATTCTTTTCCTGTTTTCATTGCGATTGTGGTTTCCTTTCGATTGCTTTTTGTTTGTCAGTTCATTGATGGATCCTGGAGCACTAGGCAAAGAGTTGCCGGCGGACAACCCACTGGAGATAGCGATCTCTAGGAAGCGAGCACCGACCAACGAGTTGACCATGTTGGCGGGCCAACCCAAGGAGATGAAAAACTCCAAGAAACAAGCACTGGCCAAATAGCTGAGGACGTTGGTGGACGAACTCCTCAAAGAAAGTTGGAAGAACAGCAAGGGCCCCACCGTGCCTACCCCAGGAACTCTGATTGCCACCTATGTGAGGCTCAAGACCGAGTTTGAGGAGATAGTCGCCGTTGAGAAGCAGTATTCCCCAGGAAGGTGATGGCCCCCATCGAGGACGAGGAGATGGCCCACGGAGGGATGAGATCCCCTGGTGAGCTGCACAAGGTAAAAAATAATGTCTTATTACCATAGTTGTGGTTTTTGATTCTTTGCAATGTGCTTGGTAATATGTTAGGGTTGTGCAGGTGCCGGTGGACATTTTTGATGATTCCGATGTCGTGGCCCGTCTTGTTGGCATCGCCCCGGAGATCGATTCCGATGCCGCTGTCCATCCTATGGACATCGCCCCAGAGATCGATTCCGATGTCGCGGTCAGTCCTGTGGACATCGCCCCGGAAATCGATTCCCATGCCGCTGTCCGTGCTGTGCTCATTGCCCGAGAGATCGATGACAAGAAATAGTTGGTCGCGCTAATCCTTCAGGGTAGTTTGCATTACCCTATGTTTAATTACCAGAACAATGCGTGTTATCAAACCATCTTAGGGCTAGTGCACTGTCTTGTGTGGGCGGATCTTGCTACTTTTGTTTGATAGTGAATCATGCGATGAATCATGCGAACCCTCTCCGAGTTATGGAAACAGATGTGTCCTCACCAGCTTTTGATGTAATATATGGCATGCTTAGATGTAAGTTTGAACTGTTTATCATATCAGCAGGGCTTGTTTGATGATTCTTGGTGTTAGTAGGCTAGCTACTGTGCGAGCTATAGTACTTGCAAAACACTCACCGAAGAGAAACGTTGGGGCTGATGAGCTCGTGGTACGCTTATACTTATCCCTCATCGATCAACCAATAGCCCTAGCTCCTAAAATTGTAGGCTTAGCGATTGATCAGACAATAGTCGACATACATTAAGGCCTCATTTGGTTCATAGGGTAGTAAAATCGTAGCAAAAGTACAGAGAATGTGCAACACAAAATTATAGCAGTGCAGAGACGTACTCCCTCCGTTCCAAAATAGATGACCTAGGTGGGCTAGTTTGGCCTAGTGGGTTTCAGTGATATGACGTGGTACAGTGTCGTCCAGTCTTCGCGTGTGGTAGAAGTATTGCGGGTACAATAAGTTTTCTTGAAGAAGCGGAATTCAACGAAGTCATGATGGTTCCTTCGTCCGAACAACTTACAGTGGGAAAGGTTGGGCCTGCGATACGACCGGGGTAGACCAGGATAATTTTGTGCATGGCAGGTGGACCAGGATGGTCGACGTCCCACATGTCGATGAATGAAAGTATTCTTTCCGATATAGAGGATGAGCAACGAGTATTCATTATTTATTTTTTATGAAAGCTATTGTCTCCACTCACCCGCAAAAAAAAAGCTATTGTCTCCACTGTTACGACGGAGGAGAGTGAAACACGACAGCCCAGTGAACTTGGCATGTGCACCACTCCCTCCTTCCTCATGTAATGCCCAGGTTACAGCTTTTTCTCACTTTCTCTCTATCTATTTCCTCTCAAATGTTTTTTACCTTTCTTTTTTTAAGACACAATTGTTTTTTATGCCTTTTTTAGAATTATTCTTTATACCTAGGAGCACGTGTAGAGACGGGCTCTTGCAGGGCCCACTCCTTGACTTTGTCAATGCCTCTCTCTCCTCCACATAAGGAGTACTACTTGCTATGCATGCATGCGGCGGGCAGTCTGGCGTCTTGAGGGCAGGCAGTGAGGCGGGCTCGGGCGGTCGCACTCCAGCATGGCCCACCTCACATTATCACCATATATTTCTTGGAGTCCGTGCGCGGCGGGCGGGCGATCTCTTCTCCCTCCCCCGTTTCTCTCTTCTCAGCCGACGCCCGCCGAGCAATTAGATTTTGGCTATCGACGGTTTATTCAATTACGGTCCCACATGTCAGTGAAATTGCAAGCCAACGCGTGTCCCCTCTGGTGAGCGGTGTGCGAGCCGGACTATCGGGGTTGCGACGCGTATGAGTCGTAAGTGTGCCGCCTTTTCCTTTAGAACTTGCGAAGCGTAACATTTTCGCACGATCGATCGATAGAAATCCAGAACAAAATGACGAGGGCGTTGCTTTCCCGCTCATTAGGCGGGCTAGTTCGAGTGATATGACGTGCTACAGTGCCGTCCACTTGCTCCATTTTTATGTAAGAAAGAGTTTACACTCGTACGCGGGAGGAGTGCGAAACACCGCGGATCTGATTTTGAGCATGATAGTTAGGACATCTCCAGCGCTGGCCCACAAATTTACACCGGCATCTATCTGAGGACACTGATGGATGCCATACGATGCTGCCCGCATACCTTTCGACAACTATATGAACTAACCAGACGATATTCATGCAAACAAAGCAAATTTCAAATTAACCGGATGAAATTCATTACATTTCGAAAACTTTTCCTACAAACTGGACGAAATTCATTACATATTTCACACAAACTGTATTAAAACCTACTGTAAACCTAATCTAAACGATCGCCGATGCCCGACCACCATGTCAGGCCATGAACCCGAGAAAGCCGTCCATTGCCTTTGCCTCTTCCTCATCCGCCTTGATAACCTCCTCCTCCGGAGCACAAGGTTCTGAATATTTCCGTCTCCACGTCACCGTCAAGCGGCTAATCAGCCGCCGATGTTTACCCCACCAAGCTTGGCGTCGACTGAGTGGAGTAGCGGTGGCCTTCCTGGGACCAGAGCGGCGGCGACCTACCTTGCACTACTCTTCCTCGCTGCCGGCTGCACCCGCGCAAGCGTGCCGGCTTCGTGGTCGTGGCGGCGAGGGCGGCGGGGGTGCCAGCGATCTCTTCGTTTGCTCCTGCGACGATGACGTCAAGAGAGCTTTGGAAGCGCGCCGGAGCGAGCCGCCGATGTCCCTCGTCGCTCCTGCGACGACGCCCAAGAGAGCTTCGGGCGCTAGGAGGCCATGGTTGAAGTGGTGCCGGCGAAGGAAGGGACGGAGGAGAATAAGTGTGGGTCTTTGGCTATGGCTGGAGCTGGGGCTCAAGTTAATATAGCGGGCGAATGGCAATGAGCCGCGCGACGGATGGACAAGCTGGCGCCGGAGTAGGTTGGTGGTGTGAATGCGGACGCTGCTTGATGACTTAACTGCAGATGCGTTTGGAGTTCTTGACAAGTGGGGCGACGGGCATCGGCCCGCATGTCGATGACACACCAATTGCACCTGCAGTTAAGTCCGTGAATCGGCATTGACATTCTAGAGAGCGGTGACCGTTTGTAGCGCGAAGCGCGCTAGCGATGGAAGGAGTTTCGGTGTGCAGTGGCACTAAGATCGGTCGCTCACGATAGTACATACTCCGTACCATACTACCATAGTACCCTCTCTAGCTTAGGCTGTTTTATAGATTGTCGTTGTGATGGACGATATACATGAGGAATGCGGTCCGAGTATGACCGTTGGTGTTGAGCCAGGTGAATACATGCTCGGCGTTCGCGTAGGCCTCCATCAAACGTCTAAACAGTAATGTCAGGCACCGCTGGGGCGCGCAGGTGATGGGCTCGCCGTTTGCGTTGCGCCATGAGTAGGACTTTGATTTAGAGGGCGACTTGCATGCATTAGCATGCTTTGACAGCGTGAGCGTGAGTGTTTGACGCGAAGTATTTCATTTTCATTTGGCTGACGAGGGTGCGTTGCAGTGACAAGTCCGTGGTTTGATTCCCCACATACGCATAATTTTGGTTTTTACAGTATTTCTTTCTCCATTGACAGGTAGGCCCGCGTAGATAGATAAAGAACACGAGCTGATGAGGCGCATGCGGACTGTTTGTCTGGTCAACCAGACAAATAGGGAGCTATACGCTGAGCCAGTGACCGTATAATCACCATATCTCGTATACAATGATCAAAGTGAGCTATCAAGACAAGTTCTATGACCGCCAATGCATTTTACTCGGTAATAAATGACCAGGATTGAAGGGGAATCCAAATTTGCTTCGTCTTCTGTCCTTGAGCTCTTGACAAACCAATCACTATACGGTTGTCCGGCCACTCCACCCCAGAGCTCTCACCAAGCGTCGTTCATGCCACCGCGCCTCACACTAACCGGTAAGGCAGCGATGGCATCCCGTCGCGTCGAGTTCCTCGCCGCCCACGACCGCACACAAAATGGTAGGGAAGCGATGGCATCCCGTCGTGCCGAGTTCATCGCCGCTCGCGACCTCACAACTATGTGGGAGGAATTTGAAGATGCCAAGGCCGAATGGGCTGTAGAGCAAGAGGCGGCCAAAGCTGCACAGAGGGAGCGGAAAAGTCAGAAAGCACTCAAGAAAAGAGAGGCCCGCCGCCGCAAGAAAGAAAAGGACGCACGTGCTGCCGTGGAGAGGTCGGCGGAGATCCAAGCACGGTGGGGTGTCGTCGACAAAGCCGGGAAGGAGAACGACGGCGTCTGGCCAGCATGTGAGAAGTAGTAGTACTAGTAGTTAGTGTGTGTGTCTGTGTCTGAGTACGAGCATGTACCAATACTACTAGTTACTACTGTAGTTTTTAGAGAAAATTACCAGTACATTAGCCTAGACTAAATTAAAAAATTCCTATCCTAAGCATCAAATGACATCTCTTTCTCTATAGGAATTGAGATGCATGTCATCTCACTTCCTATGATTTTCATATTCCTATCCTATGAACGAAAGGAGGCCTCTGTTGGAGTAACTCTGTAGCTAGCGATCTTCGCTGGTATAGTAGTTTTCTTCAAGCGGAATTCAACGAAGTCATGATGGTTCCTTCGTCCGAGCAACTTCAAAGTGGGAAGTGGGCCCGTGATTTGACGGCTCATTAGTCATTGTTCTTTGCGGCGCGACGACCGGGTGACTCTCCTTGGAGTTCTGCGTGCATGGCAAGTGGACCGGGATGGTCGACGTCCCACATGTTGGCGGACGGAAGTATTCTTTCCGATATCGAGGAGCAAGAAAACTGCATGGTATAGTATCACTGCTGATTGGTTCGCAAAATAAGTAGTATCACTGCCGATTTATAATTATTTTTTATTTCTGATGAATGCTAGCGTTTCAACTCTTACGACGAAGGGTGCCAAACACGGCACGTCTTGGATGTCCCACACGTCGTGAAAGGTGGGACATGAACAGCGTGGTAGAGCCAGCGTAAAAAAAACCAGCATGGTAGAGCGTCTCCACTTCTTCCACTTCTGGGTCGGAGACCACACGTAGTAGTACTTAGTGGTATGAATGATACAAAGTGCGACCGGAGAGAAAGACACGTCTAGTTGGAAGGTCTCGAGGCATACACGTAAACAAATATAAAAGTTAATATGTGCCTCCAACTAATATAGTAGTAGTAGAGTACTTAAGCACGTACTCCATAACATCACCGTGCATTGCACGTAGAACATTTAGTGGTAGTACATAGTAAGAGACAAATGCCGCCCAAGAGTTCCCTTCTCGACCTACTTTTGGGTGTTTGGTAGAGTGTATGGAGGGTGCATGAGTCCACACTAGTTTAGCACAAATACACTAGAAGCATGCATGAAGAGAGCATGCATGAAGAGGGGTGTTGAGTTGAGCATGCATGAAGAGGGAACAACTATGCTGAGACGATAACGCAACCAAACACACCCTATATGCCATGCATGTTCATACCATTTGTGCCTTTCTACTTCACTTACTGCGCTACATTACTCAGGTTTGTACGTCCACTCCTGGGTACATGTCCGTCTCATAGTTCCAGTCCCACGTGGTCTTCATATAGATGGAATGATCCTTGCATGACACGTGCACCTTGATGCTAGATGTCTCGCGTGTTGGCAAAAGGATGAACAAAGCTCACATAAAAAAAATAGAGTGGAAGAACATAGATTCCGGACGACCGAGAAGGAGCAAGGAACCTCGTGGTGGAGCGTTTGCACTCATAATATTTAATATTATTCAGCGATATAAAATTAACCAATCGTCTCCAAAGTAGACTGGAAGAGTACGAAACATGGCAGCCTAGTATAGTTACATCATACTAGTACATGGCTAACCCACGGTGTCACCATATTTCTTGGCTTCCGTGCGACACCTATCTCTAGTAATCCAGCAACCTATATCGCTTCTCCCCCCTCGTCTCTATCAAAGTGCGGCGGGCTGGCGTTTCTGCCGTCTATTGAGGTCGGTTAACTATCACATGTTAGAGACATGCCAAAAGCATTCTAAAAAATCCCTTTCACGTTCCGTTTTCAAATAGAAAAAATCCTTTCACGTACGAATTTGCCTGTATGCTTTGAGCAACTTGCATGTCCTATACTGCTCCTATTTGATACTCTAACTTAGCTAGAGGTTAGACTAACTCATGACTAACCCTGAACTAACTGTAGCCAAAGAGGTGTTTGGGTGACAGGGTTAGATTGACAATAAATGCACTTCATGGAGAGAGAAAAGTGATTTTTCAGTGGTCCCAGTGAGAACTATCTCCAGTTAGCACCTCTTGGGTGGGATAGTTTTTTTGGTGGGTTCGGTGCCACTTGCTCCAATTTAAACCCTCATGCTTGGATACTTTAGGGCTATTTGAGCCCCAACTAGTTCAAACTAACTCTAACCCATGGATCCAAACAGGGCCTATGGCCAGTCTCGACGCTGAGCGATCGCGTGCCGGAAGCGGCGCTCTCTCGGCCATCGCGCCACTTCAAAGCCGGCGCCAGTGAGAGGTCGCCTCCGCTCTGGCCAGGCATTAATGCGGCACTGACGCTCCAGGGCGACACTGACCATTTCACGCGGGAAGCACGCGCTGGCAAGGGAGTATAGGTTTTGAACCGTTTCAGGTGTAGTACTAGTAGTTTGCGAAACTACTCAATTATTGCACTCAGTTTCATAAGAAATTTTGGTAAAAAAAACGTTACTCCACAGCCCGCTTCCCTTCTCCTTCCTCTTCCACCGCCCACAAGACGTCCATGGAAGCGCCGTCAACCCTTATATAGGAGTGCTAGCACATAAAGATGCATGCATGACCACTAAAATTTCCATATTAAAGCGCCGCTCCCGCGGGAGTATGGCGTATGTTGTTACCTTCGGCCGGCCCATGGCTACCGGGCGACAGCGACTAGAGAGGAGGCGGCGGGAGGGGAATGAATGCAGCTACTGTTTGGGTTCGCCTTCCGGCTTAAATAAATGCGCAACATCACGTGTACCCGCGGGTGCACAAATTGTAACATACGTGTCTGCTTAAGTGGGCGTCATGTAACTGGTGTGTGTGAGAGAGATTTTGAGAGACAGAGTGCGTATGTGCGACTCTACTCTTCATACATGTACTCAACCTTTTGCATCGGGATATAAGTATAATGGTATTTACTTTAGCTAGTGATTTACGTGGCCATGTTAACGTGGTTGTGTCAAAAAAATGTCACTTCCTGCTCGTGATTTGCGTTATATAATTACAAGCAAGATTCTCGTGCATTGCACGGAACATCAATATGCATTTTTTTACAGAACACCTGTTGTTATTGACCAATGCAGGAGTATTCCCATGTGTAAAAACTAATGATATCTCGAGAATTTTATCAGAAAACTGGTATCTCGAGAAAATGAAAGATGAGAGATAAGGCAAGGAGGAGTGGAGCATGGTGGTGACTGGTGGCCGGAATGGGCGGAGGCATGGGGATGGACGGCGCCGGCAGGCGGCAGCGGCCACCATGCATGCTAGATTGTTCCAGAGACTTATTCCTTTTTTAATTGCTGAGCAATGAGGTTGCGGGAGATAATGATGTGGAGAGAGGTGCGGGTATCTTTTGTAAAATTATCATAGTTTGCTTTCTATCCTCAGATATAGATCATACGATCTGTATTACAAGATGGCAGGCACACCATCACCGCCAACTTGTTTTTTTATAAGGGTACGGATGAAAAGTTTGCTTACTACTAAAGTAAAGTGGAAATTGTCCATGTTATGCGAGTAAATAAAGGTGATTGTTTATCATACGGGTAAGGTTGGATGAAGGGTGGTAGGAACAAATGCTCCGCCTAGAGCATGTGTTTGTGAGATGGAGTCTTAGTGTGTGTGTGTGTGTGTGTGTGTGTGTGTGTGTGTGTGTGTGTGTGTGTGTGTGTGTGTGTGTGTGTGTCACGGGGTCCTCTGTGGCGGATGTAATTTAAGTGTGCATGGCTTCATCATAGAGAGGTGATGTGTATGGCAGAGGCCACCAACGATGGGGTGCGAGAGAGAAAATGCCCATAGGAGTCGACATCGAGAGAACGTGTTTGTTCGAGAGACACCGAGGAAGAATACTATATATCGATGGTGCATGCAGGCGGGAATTAAACAAAGGGATGGTCTTATTGGTTTCGGGGATATAGGGGAAGAGTGAGAGGCGGGGGGTAGCTAGAAGGAGATTGTTAAGTGTGAGTGTGTGTTTTACCCATCCAGGCGGAAGTTATGTCCACAAAAGAGGAGAATGATTCGATGTGGCGTTAGGATTGAGGGTAATTAACTACGTATGGAGACATAGAGACCTTGAACGTGCATGTGTGAGAGGTATACATGTATACGTGGGATGTGTGTGTGCGCGCGCGCATGATCAAGATAAAAGAAAGAAGACATAAGTCATAAGTTGAACGACATGGGAGAGACGGATCGGTATGACAATATGCATGCATGTGAGAATGCAGGGAAGAAGGCCCGACAATTGAGCATGTGTTTTTGTCTTTAAGAGATAGTGGCGTGGGCTGGAGCATGCATCTATGGCGACCGGAGGGAGTGAGGTGCAACGATTGTGCAAAAGAGACCAACCTATAAATGCATATGTATGGAGAGACATATATAGTGTGGGTGATAGGAAGCAAGAATCTGTGCGAGAAAGAAATGTTGACGGAGAAACTACAGATAGATACACAGGTGGAGATGCTAGCTAGAGGGACATCCGCTAGTTTGGGTGTTGGAGATGACCGTCGGGTGGTTCAAAGGGTGAAGTTATATATGTGTGTGAGAGGGCACTTGACTGCATGTAGAGAGAAACATATGTAGTGTGCGTGATAGGAATCAAGAGTGAGGGCGAGAAAGAAGGTTGATGGAGAAACAGATAAATAGAAAGATAAAGATGCTAGCTAGTGTGCGTTAGAGATAGGAGTCGAGTGGATCAGAAGGATGGGTTATGTGTGTGGGTGTGAGAGAGATAGAGAGAGGGTGCATGTGAGTCACATACAAACAGATATCAGAGAGAAATGAGATCCAGAGAGACGGAGTTTTGTGTCTGCGAGAGAGAAAGATGTTTCACAACAAGAGTGATAGCTAGAGAGACATACGAGGGAACGCAAGATATCTCTAGGGAGAGAGGGTGTGTGTGAGCGACATACAAGAGAACAATGGAGAAATATGAGACCCTGGGAGACAGAGTTTGTGTTTGTGTGTGAGAAAGAGATATTGAAGAGGAAGAGTCGTAGGTTCTCATATCTAAGGAGCGAAAGACTTCTCTATATGAGGGGTGTGCGGGTGGCACACATGGGAATAGTAGAGAGAAATGAGACCCTGGGAGACAAAGTTTTGTGTTTGTGTGAGAGAAAGAGATTCCACATGGAGAATCATAGTTAGAGACACATAGCAAGGAGCAAGATATACTTAGAGAGAGATAGAGTGATGAAGGTCGAGGGTGAGAGTACCGTCAGTGTGTTACGAAGATAAAAGATCATTGTCGACATATAGGTAGCACGAGAGATACCTGAGAGACGATGAATGCGTATAGGTCCAGAGAGATAGTCCTATATAAGCATGAGTGATAGCTATATGAGACGAATATCTAGATTAAAGGGATTCAAATATTTAAACTGGAGATCACGACATCGATAATATCATAACGCAAATTGGTGTATCAAACATGCATATTCATTTGAATTTGGGCACACGTGTAATGTTATATAGTTTATCAATATTGGTGATCCATAGATTCTTCAATTACAAACAATGCATGGTTTGTATGCAATTAATGTCTAAACGGGATTACACTATATGTTGCGTGTGTGAAACACATTATACATGTTTGAGAAGTAAAAAAACCCCGCATGAAACACACATTAATTGGAGACAGTTAGCGAGGAATGCATACATTGGATTTCAACATAAAGTGGTTTCAAATATTTGAAAATCCAAATTGATGGATACAACCTTATGAATCTGAGATCATGCCATTTGTAAACCATATTTATGTATAAATGGTGTTGTGCTTTTGAAAGTATATATAAAAATGATGTATATAGAATGTAATTCCAATTGAAAATGGATCCCTTGAAAAAATAGAATACAAGCGGGATTGAATTGTCTTGGCACGGTAAACATGCACTCTGCAAAATTTGAGCGAAGCGGGGAAAGTCGCGAAGAATCACCAAACCAAAATCTGCGAGATGGAAATCACTACGCCTATCCCTGCCATCCAAAGCCTATCAGCTGGATTTCTATAGGTTTCGATAGGGGTAGGTTTGTAATTTCACCCAAACGTGACGTAACCGCCTCTCACCCGGATTCATACACGGTGGGCGCCAAAACACAGTGTGTCCTCGGCCGAAATCGACTCCTTCCCTGATTCATATTCATACACGGTGGGCGCCAAAAAACAAACTCTCGTCGGCAAATATTCGGTGTATGCAAGATTACCGTCCTATCCCCAACCGATTAATGTTGCTATGATGTAGTAGAAATTTGAAACGGGGGCTAAGTTTGTAAATTTCCTCGCATTTGAGACAAGCGCACCCTGAATACATGGTTCCCCCTTCCTCTCTACCTCCCTTTTCCCCATTCGTACTCCATGGGCGCCAAAACACCCTCTCCACCACACCCTCCTCCGTCCGCCGCCGTCCGCCACCCCATCCACCGCCGTCCTCCTCCACCATGCCGGAGTTGATACCCCGACGCTGCCGTCCATTACAAGAGACCGACCTCTCTCATCCACGGCTTCGGACCGGGATCCTTGCATCCCGTCCTCTCGCTTCATCCCCGCCGTTTTCCACCTTGCCGGCACTGCTCCTACGACCGTCTCGTCCACCGCGCCCTGCCGCCACCGTCTACCCTCCTAGATCTGCTTCCACGCCGCTGACAGCCATCGCTACCGCAGCACCGTCAAATTCTCAGCAGATCAAGACACGGCGCCGCACTGCAGGCGGTACTCTTTCAGTATCTGCTCAACTTATTTATCGAAGCAAGAAAATAGATCGCCTTTGCTTTACTCGATTTCTTGTCTTGGTTGCGAAGTTGCCTTTGTCCGGTTTGCACCTTCAGATCCGCCATGGCACGCTCAACACTATACTCCCAATGCTTATGGTTTTCCCTTTATATTCCACACTAGTTAAATCACAGAGACTAAATTTCAAAATTGGGCGGTCGATTTTTAGAGCTCACGGAGTTCGCGGTGCGATCGAAGGGGCTCGGGTGGTTGTGGGGCCTCGCCGAACGAAGAAAACTCGACGCTGGTGGGGGTTGGGGCGGGGGTGGGTGGTGGGGGTGGCGGAGGAACACTGGCGGTGGGGCGGTGGTCGGCCGGCGTCTGCCCGTGTGTTCTGTATGTGAAGAATCGAGACGAGGAAGAAGAAGGGTTAGGAGGCGAGGATCTTCATCCAACCGCCTGAAATGGTCGAGACAGCTGGGAGTTGCATTCTTAATGCGCTCTGGTTCATCATGCGTGGGCACTGCACAACCAACATTTTATTATCCAAAATCTGCTTGCTCTTCTTTACCATGTTCCTCTTCCGTTCTTCTTTAATATGTACTCTCTCCGTTCCTAAATACAAGTCTTTGTGTAGATTCCACCATGGAAAACATATGGAGCAAAATGAGTGAATCTACACTCTAAAATGTATCTGGATACATCTGTATGTGATCCATAGTGGAAATCTCTACCAAGACTTATATTTTGGAACGGAGGGAGTATGATAGTAGTATAGTATGTTCCTTGTACTGAA
Organism: Aegilops longissima; assembly: GCA_021605205.1. Lineage (NCBI taxonomy): Eukaryota > Viridiplantae > Streptophyta > Magnoliopsida > Poales > Poaceae > Aegilops > Aegilops longissima. Next base: position 97,440,748 of record CM038678.1, on the reverse strand, counting down.
GATGAGTAGGGACATTTTCAGTGTAGAGGTCTATACGGTCGGTTGTGATGGACACTTTGAGCCTCTTTGATTCGTAGGGGATCTTGTAAACATAGGAATAGGATTTGTAGTGGCCTGCCCACTTGAATCCTATAAGAATAGCAAGGAAATGCGGGGAGTTGTGTCGCCTTTGAGAGTTACACTGATATTAACAGTACCACACCTTCACTTGAAGAGAGCTGGTATCGAAGCCTTTCTAGCCGCATCGCAATACTAGCACATATATTCCAGCAAGTTCCACTTTGCTGATTTTACTCTGATGCTTAAAGTTTTCCCGTTATATCTACACTATGATCTGTGTAGCCGCTTTGTGTCGCACTAGTAGCAGTCCACTCTTGAAGCTAAACACTGCAATGACTTACAAAATTGGCACCAAGGCATTGAGTGCCATTCTGGATGCAATGAAACTCATACGCTCCCCACCTGTTGATTCTTGTTCAAAATATGATCCTAATGACTATCCTAACATCGAGGAGTCAACGGCAGATGGCCTGTCCTGTTCACCCATCAAGGTGCCTGTTCTAATTTGCCAATGTTTTATTGATTGCGGGTATCTTGCATATGTTGTCTTGCATTTCTTCTACTTTGTTGCACCGCCATCTGCTTAGTTTACTCATCATATATGTCGAGATGCCATGCCCATCCATTATCAATACATATTCCATCTGTCATCATACCATGTTTGTCCACTCAAATGATGTTCTTGTGCATCAGACATCAAAAAGGAAGAGGGTGATTGCCGAACCTGAAGGAGCACCAGCAAAGTCCTTGAAAAACGTGGTGGTGCCGGAGAAATCAGACAACACCCCACTTATATTGGTTGTACAACCAGTGACACAAAACTTAGGACCGACTCCAGCAGACTGTACCCATACTTCATTGGCCACACCACTAGCCCCACCACACAGGACCTGCACTCCAGCAAAAGGTATACCGATTTCATTTGCCATAGCACCAGCTGTACCACGAAAAATCCCACTCCGACAAAAAGTACAACAAGTCCACCGGCGAAGACCTATCCCAACTGCAGAGACGGCCAATTCCTGCAGATTGGAACCCCGTTCCATTTATTCCCAGTTTAAAAGACAATGCTTTCAATGTTGTTAGGGACTACGTGCATATATTCCCATCATGGGAAGATTATTGTGAAGACAAACACCATTTTCACATCTTCCTGTCCAACTTACGTGTAAGTGCTATTATTCATGGTTATTATTTTCCTGTTTTCTGCTGATTGAACACATCAATGAGTTACATTACATTGTTGTAACCAGGCAAGGGTTAATCTGGATAGTCATGACGAGCAAAGCTTGCTTGTGCTTTTCAAGGAAGCATTGCAGCAGTATCGGTGTTACATGAGGAAATCACACTTTGATGGCATGTCTATAAACGAATTTCCGGTGAAGTCTCTTGTGCTAAATTTAGAAGACATTGAATTGAAAAACCTTTTTATGCACTGGTCTCGTTCCCAGGATGAGGTACTGTCTATGAAATCACATGACAATTTGAACTTATACTTTTCTGCATGTGCCTTACGGATCTTTTTTGCAGGAAATCTGCTCGAAGAAGAATTCCGGTTTGACAAGAATGACAGGATATCGCAAATATGCTGCCTGCTGCTTTGCTCTTGTTAGTACTTGTTGTCCTGTATCACTTTACTTGCATACATACCTGGTTCATTATGTGACAGCAGTATGCATGATAGCTTGCTTATCAATTGTTCGCTGCAAATTATCTGATCTGTATGAATGGTTACATTAGTGTAGAATATATCCAATGCCAATGTTTTTTTAGCTCTGCATTGTTCTTGTAAGTACATGCTGTCCTTTATTAGTGTATTTATAATGACAGGTAGTTGTTCATGTACCATCACTCTGCAACTTATTTTCCTTTGCCCTCCATTTTCTACACATCATATCTATATTTACTCTTACCATAAGGTTGGTACTGAAGAAGTTTAGCTGTGCATTCCTGTTGGCTATACCTTTTGCCTGTATCGTTGCACTTACATTTATAGCTACTTGGTTATGTAGCATCACTCTTCATCTTATCTTAAATATCCTCCATTTTTTCGTATATTATCACATCTATATTTACTCTTAACAAAATGTAGAATAAAGGAAATGCTTTTGAAGAAGATTCTTTGGTAAACTTCTTGAATTGTCCCCCCCCCATCAGCATGGACAAGGCCTTTATAGAGCCTGTCTTCACCAATAATGTAAGTTTGTCCATCTCAAGCCTTCAAACTTTGTTGTATTTATTTGGTTAGGCATGACTGCAACAGCTGTTTATTTTTGGTGTTTGCATCAAATTGCTTGTTTAAAGTTTATTATGTAGTTCATAAACAAAAGTTTGTCCTTTCTCAATTTAAGTTTTCAGTTGTACAACCAAGTTCCTTCTTCATACCATGTAAATTAAACTATCTGAGCAAGTGATCTTCTTTTGCTTTGCATGTATGCTTCATTCTTCATCCCTAATCCGGTGGTGTGGTGAACCTACCCACTACAAAGACAATGTCATATTCTGCAATGTCTTAACTATGAACAATGTCATATCATTCTACTATTATTTAAATCGTCTCTTTATTTGCCAATCTGAAATGGTATAAATTGACAGCACACTAACCATTAATACCTATGAGTTCTTGATCTGTAATCCAGTGGTGTCGTGAAGACGCCAACTCCTTCACAATGTCATTTCCTGCCATGTCTTGACCTGAACAATACCATATTGTGTTAATGCAATTTTAAACTGTGTCACTTTATTACAAGAAGAAATGTGATGAATTGTCAAGACCTTGATACTTTTACGTGCAAAACCTGTCATCCATGCGCTTGTTTATCTTTTGAGTGAGGAAGATATAAGTGTTGAACAAGCACAGATCTCATCATCTTGCTCTGCCGCTTATGCTGCAGCTCCCAAGAGGCTAACCTTTCTTGAACTCTATTGAAGTGTTGTCGATTTTGTGTATTATTTTGTCGGCATGTTTATTTGCACTGGTGGCGATCTTTGATGCCCAGTGTATGTAATCTGTTGTCTACTTGTGCTTTATTATCATAGTGCGAACTTTGATGCTCAGTGGATGTAATATGCTGTAATTTCTTTATTGTATAGTCTAGGTTTTTTTCTTATTCACGATGCTGCAGTTATTTTACTGTATATATATCCTGTCTTCGCAGTAAACCAGACAAACCGTAAAATTACGGTACATAATCGGGCCGTCATGCAATCACGATGTAGGTTGGGCCTGAAACGTGCCGAACAACTCACGGGCTGGCAGCAGCCCGAAATGAACCCCGGCCCATGATTGTGCGAATCAAATCACGGGCTTTTAACAGGCCAAAATTGTCTCGGTCCTTGTTGGGCCCAATCAGATATCGGCTGCGAAGAGACCGGATGCAAACGGGTCGTAGTTAGGCCCAACTATATGCTGGGCTTTTAAGAGGCCGAAATTAGTATAGGGCCGAAATGTTAAATGGGCCCTTAACAGGACAAAACTAATATCAGGCCGAATTACTAAGTGGGCCTTTAGCAAGTGGGCCCAAAAGCATAGTGCCCAGTTGACGGGCCGAATCTGATATGGGCCATAATTGAGCCCAAAGCCTCTTAAAGGGCCGGACCTGATCTGGGCCGTAATTTGGCCTAGAACGTGGTAGGCTTTTAACGGGCCGGATCTCATATGGGCCACTATTAGGCCCGGAGCATGGCAGGCCATTAATGGACCGGATCAAATATGGGCCGGCATTTGGCCCAAAACATGGCAGCCAGTTAATGGGCCGGCCTACTAGGGTCCTCAAAATCTTGTGGGCCTACAGCTGGGCCGGCCCATTAATGTCGGTGAAATCTCGTGGGCCTTTAGCTAGGCCGGCCCATTATGATCCGCAAGAATCTTGTGGGCCTTTACCTGGGCCGGCCCATTATGGCACACAAAAATCTTGTGGGCCTTTACCTGGGCCAGCCCATTATGGCCCGTAAAATCTTGTGGGCCTTTAGCTGGGCCAGCCCATTATGGTCCGCAAAATCTCGTGGGCCTTTAGCTGGGCCAGCCCATTATGGTCCACAAAATCTTGTGGGCCTTCAGTTGGGCCGGCCCATTTAAACTTGATGGGCCGGTCCACGTGTCAACATATCATAGGCGCGTCTCGCCCATTGGATGAGTGACACCTGTGCCAACGCGGACCTGACACGTGTCTCCTCCAGCCAATGATGATTTTACACGTGGAAAATCCCCATTGGTCGGGCTGTTAACGGGTTATCGGATCCAAAACCCGACCCGATAGCTTAACAGCATTCCGTTACGGTGGATGCCACGTGTCGGTCACCCTTGACGAAAGCACTTCTGTGACGCGCGATTTATCGTCATGGAAGTGGACACTTCCGTGATGATAATTTTGGTAATGTCATGGAACACTTCTATGACAGCACAGGTATGACTATCTTGATTCTGTCATAAAAATTTTCATGGATGTACATGCATGACAAAAAACGCGACCTACTGTGACAAACACGTATCATCACGGAAGTGTATTTTTTTTGTAGTGCATAACAACAATCTGCCAAAATAGTACAGTCTGTAAAGAATGCAAGATTCATCATACTTCCCTAACTTCAACATTTTGTCATATTCTGGCTTTTCTAGGGAATTTTTGCAACAGCGATAAACTTTCTATTTTGAAACAGCAACATGTATACTAGCAAAATAAGCATGGTAAAGGCTATCCATGACATTTTTTTTGAACATAAAGATGCAAAACATTATTCTAAATAACAGAAAGCAAATTCTAACAAAATAAAATGACGCTCCAAGAAAAACTCATATCATGTGATGAATAAAAATATAGCCTTAAGTAAAGTTACCGATAAACGAAGACGAAAGAGGAGATGCCATCCGAGGCATCCCCAAGCTTAGGCTCTTGGTTGTCCTTGAATATTGCCTTGGGGTGCCTTGGGCATCCCCAAACTTAGGCTCTTGCCACTCCTTATTCCATAGTCCATCGAATCTTTACCCAAAACTTGAAAACTTCACAACACAAAACTCAACAGAAAATCTTATGGGCTCCATTAGTATAAGAAAATAAAACCAACACTTAGGTACTGTTGTGAACTCATTCTAAATTCATATTGGTGTAATGTCTACTTTAATCCAACTTCTCTATGGTTCATACCCTCCGATACTACTCATAGATTCATCAAAATAAGCAAACAACATAATGAAAACATAATCTGTCAAAAACCAAATAGTGTATGGTAATCTGTATCAAACGTATACTTTTGGAACTTCAAAAATTCTGAACTAAATTGGTGGATGTGAGGAATTTGTCTATTAATCTTCTTCAGAAATAATCAACTTAAAAGCACTCTTCTGTAAAAAAATGGCAGCTAATCTCGTGAGCGCAAAATTTCTATTTTTAAAAGCAAGATCACATTAACTTTCACCCAAGTCTACCCAAAGGTTCTACTTGGCACTTTATTGAAAAAAAATCTATACAACATGATTACTAAAGTAGCATAATCATGTGAACACACAAAAACATTAGGGGTAAATATTGGGTTGTCTCCCAACAAGTGCTTTTTTTAATGCCTTTTTAGCTAGGCATGATGATTTCAATGATGCTCACATAAAAGATAAGAATTAAAACATAAAGAGAGCATCATGAAGAATATGACTAGCACATTTAAGTCTAACCCACTTCCTATGGATATGGATTTTGTGGGCAAACAACTTATGGGAATAATAACCAACTAGCATAGGAAGGCAAAACAAGCATAGCTTCAAAACTTTTAACACATAGAGAGGAAACTTGATATTGTTGCAATTCCTACAAGCATATATTCCTCCCTCACAATAATTTTCAGTAGCATCATGAATAAATTCAACAATATAACCATCACATAAAGCATTCTTTTTAGGATCTACTATCGGTGGAAAATGACACCTATGGGATCACAAGAATCCCTCCTACGGTTGGCGGGGCGCGGGGTCGTGAGAAGAGCAGGCCTAACAGGAAGCACTTAGATCGTTTACCCAGGTTCGGGCCGCGAGGATGCGTAAAACCCTAGTCCTGCTTTGGTGGATGTATTGCGTGTTATTGTGTTCTTGAGCTAGCTACGGGGTGTAACTTGCCCAGAAGAGCCGAATCTCTCCCCAGTATGCCATGGACCTTGTTTTATAGTCGAAAGGGGCTGCCACAGTGGCACACAGGAGGTGGAAAGGTCTACACTGTCGCGAGCTTATCGCCCGTATTACAGGACAAGACGCATTTAATGCATCACTTAGGTGTCCCGTAGCTTTATCGGGGACGGGAAAGAGGCCCGTCCCGTCCGTCGCTTCCTCGCCTTGCTTCGACATGCGCCCAGGCCAGCGATGCATGCAGTGCCATGTAGGTAGGCAGGCACCTGAGGTGGCACGGTGGTAGGGTCTTCACGAAGATCTGCGTGCCACCACGCATGTGCTTGCTGAGTTGGCATAGAGGCCGCTCGTTGCCACGCAGTTGCCTGCCCAGCTGGTTGAGCTACCAACTGCTTAGGGACGGCGGTGGATTCTTGGCTGGTATGGGCCTGGCAGTGGCCCCGCTGATGCCCTCGGCAAGGGGCTTGTCGGGGGACCGGCAAGGGTCTTGCTGTGGCGTTGCAGTCGTCCCTGGCAAGGCGCTTGCCGGGGTCTTGTGGCTCTCCTCGCCTAGGATCCCACCGAGGCTCGCCATCTTCTGGTCCTCATCTGATCTCGCATGTTTATGATCTTGACAAATATTTGCATGCCACCACAGAGGTGCCTCCCGAGCCTTGGTTCCAACGTAGTTGGTTGGGTCGGAACACGTGGGCTCAAGGGTGGCTCGCTCTGTTGGTGTTGGGCAAATTGCCCTGGCAAGACTCTTGCCGGGGCTGCGGAGGCCGCCCCGGCAAGGGCCTTGCCGGAGCCCCCCTCACCCTCTCGCTCTTTGGTGTTTCTGGTCTTGGTGATGCCTTGACCGTCTTGTGCCTTTGGCTTCCCTCTGGCTCCCCTCCTTTGCCCTGCTAAGTGTGACCGTGCGCGTGGCTCCGACTGCCCGTGCACAATTAAAGGGGTACAAAGGAGTGCCCCCTACTTTTGTACACCGACAGGAGCCCCTGGGCCTGGGCCACACATAAACGCGACACATTGTTGGGCCAGGCCCAGAACGGTGCGCGGGCAGGTGGGGAGGATTTTTACTGCAGTAACTGTTCCGTCCGCTGCGCTTCCCCACGACCCGCATTGAACGCGCGACGTGGGGGGGGGGGGTCGCGAGTGACATGGGGGTCATGCATGGGGCGGTCTCTGCACGCATGCGTCACGTCGTAATTAATGGGAAAGGAGGTGGCTCGCACCTTCCCCGTAAAAAGGGATAACCGCGGGTGCGCTGCTCACTTTACCCCCCTTCCTGCGTCTTCTCCAATCTCAGAGCCGCCGCCTCCCCCTTCGTCCTCTTTCTCGAGCTTTTCGCCTTTGCTCGCAGTTGCTGCATCTTTGTTGTACTCCGTCCTTCGCCCCTCGCAGTCACCATGGCCCCCAAATCCACCAAGGGAAAGGGAGTGGCCAAGGATGCCGGAGCGACGGAGCCGTCGGAGAGCGTGTTGCTGGTGCAGCGGACGCAACTCGCCTACTTCCCCTTGACGGTCGACGTGTTCGAGCTCCGGGACTGCTTCAAGCCCCTATGGGGGGTGCAAGACGGGGGGAGAGACGACGGGGCATCCAGCCACGCGCGTCATCCCTGCCAATTGCGCCGAGGCCGCCCCAAATCGGTATCCATTATTCGTTGATTACTTCTCTTGCGGCCTCTGCCCCCCCCTTCTCGGATTTCTTCAATGACGTCATGCACACCTACGGCTTCCACCTTCTGGATTTTACTCCAAATGCCGTGGCGTGCATGGATCTCTTTGCGCACCTCTGCGAGGGTTTCACCGGGGTGCATCCCAACACGGCGCTCTTTCGCCACTACTTCTTTCCTTGGATCCAACCGGGGGGTGCCATTTCCGGTTGCGTCGCCTGGACCCCACTGTCCAAGGGGGCGTACCCGGAGGGCGCTCAGAAGGAGAGGTGGGAAGAATGGCGGGGACGGTGGTGCTGGATTGAGGAGGATGATCCACAAGATTTCTGCCGGGTTCGCCAGGCGCCGCCGGTTCGGCGGAGAGACTGGAGCGATGTTGATGCCGATGATGCGAAGCTCACGGTCGCCACCACCAGGATTCTTCACCTCACCGAGGCCGGGCTCACCCTTGAGATGATCAGGGCGGATTTCATTCGCCGCCGAATCGCTCCGCTGCACAACAAGGGGAGGATGGCCTGGCTTTTCACGAACGCCGCCGACATCATGAGGCCCCGCCCCGGCCTCGACCACAACCTCATGGTGATGAGGCACGCCCATCTCTGCCAACGGCTCTTTCAGCTCGACGTGAACCGCGATGGCGAGGTCGAGCGGTCTGGCAAGGCCGCAAGGGCCACCATGAAAGCCGGCAAGGTCGCCAAGGGGCCCTTGTTTAAGTTGCCGGCGAGAGTGGTCCCGCTGAGCAACAACTCTCTCCGGACCGACATCATCGCCATGATGCCGGATTTCAACGCGCATGGTCTCGACCCGAGCTAGGTCGAGCCGGAGGAAATTCAAGTGCAAGAGTTCTTCGACACCTTGCATGAGGGGTACGTCACCGCCGAGCCGCGGCTTGTCCAGGACACCACCCAGGCGGAGCTGGACTACATCGCCGCCAGGGCGATGGAGGCGGAGCTCGCCAAGGAGGCCGGCAGCACCGGCGGTGTGGAGGACAAAGCCTCGGAAGAAGCGGAGGAGAAGGAGCTCTCCAAGTGGGCGGAGGCTGCTGGGGAGGCCAGCAGCGCCGGCATCGGGGCTCCTCTCATCGAAGATGTGGTCGACGAGTCGTCGGAGGAGGAGGCCGAGGCTGTCGACCCTTCGGCCACAGGGAGAGGGTGGGTCCTGCGGCGGGCCACCTCTGGTGAGCTGGTCCGGCCCGGCAGGGCCGTACAACCGCGGCAAGACTAGGAGGGACCCGGGCGCCAGACAAGGGCCGCGGCGGCAAAGAAGTCGGTGAAGGACGCGGTGGCGAAGAAGAGAGCTACCGCCTCTTCTTTGTCCAAACGCCCTCGGGCTCCATCAGCTTACCCTCCTTCGGCAGACGATGACGCAGGGGCAACCTTCGACTTCGGGTCCCTCAGCCCAAGGAGGAAGAGGAAAGCAGCAGAGGAGGAGGTGCAGGACGAGTAAGTATTGTTCCTTCCGGTCATCTCCACCCCCCTCAGACCGTGCCACTTATCTCTACTTGTTTTCATCTTTGCAGGGACGCGGAGACGCTGGCCCAGAGGATGAAGAGGGCCAAAGCTTCAGCGGGCGGCCAGCCCTCGGCAGGCGCTGCTGGCGCACCACTGGTGGTGTTGAGCAGTCCAGACAGCAGCCCCCGTCACAGCTCCAAGCGTAAGTCCATCACTCACCCCTCGTCAACGTGTGTTGGGGGCACGGTCCCTTGGTGCTAACCTTTCCGCGATTGCAGGAGGGGGACAACAGCAGGAGGAGCCACAGAGGGCTACCCCCAACACGCGCCCCCATTGACCACGCCGCCCGAGGGGCGTCCCCGTCAAGGGCGCCAAGCATCGAGCCCATGCACACGGAGGAGGAGGAGGCGAATTCCAGTGCTAGTGGCTTTGCCTCAGCGCCAAACATTGGAGGGGAGGGGACCTCTGCTTCCCAGCCCGGCACGGGTAAGCCACTTGCCTTCCGTCCCTGTTCTTTTTTTCTGTTCTTTCTGAATCTTGATCTTGGCCTCGCCTCATCCCATTCTCGATATCTAGATTTCCCCTCGGTGGACCCAGAGGACGTCGACACCGTCATCGAGGATGTCGCCAAGGACACCGCGACGGAGGCCGAGAAGATTGCTACCGAGGAGACCGCCAAGGGCGCTGCCGAGGAGCCTAGCAAGGCCACTGCCGAGGAGGCCGGCAAGGGGTCTGCCGGGGAGGCCGGCAAGGCCGCTGCCGAGGAGGAGGTGGTTGATGACCAACCTTCCTCCTCCGCTGCCTCTGGCTCCGGTAGGTATCTGAGGGTGGGCGACGACCTTTTCGTCCACCTTCTAGGGGCATCGAGCTCCAGGGCACCCATCGAGGGAGAGGTGTTCGACGAGGAGGTGCTTGCCGCCGCCGGGCTCGAGGTTGTTGATGAGCCGAGTACCGGTGGCGACGGTTCTCGGGAGGAGTGGCTTCTCCAAGCCATGGGCGCCAACTTCCGGAAGCTCCAGGTGAAGGAAATATGCCCTAGAGGCAATAAAAAGTTATTATTTATTTCCTTATATCATGATAAATGTTTATTATTCATGCTAGAATTGTATTAACCGGAAACTTAGTACATGTGTGAATACATAGACAAACATAGTGTCACTAGTATGCCTCTACTTGACTAGCTCATTGATCAAAGATGGTTATGTTTCCTAGCCATAGACATGAGTTGTCATTTGATTAATGGGGTCACATCATTAGGAGAGTGACGTGATTGACTTGACCCATTCCGTTAGCTTAGCACTTCATCGTTTAGTATGTTGCTATTGCTTTCTTCATGACTTATACATGTTCCTATGACTATGAGATTATGCAACTCCCGTTTACCGGAGGAACACTTTGTGTGCTACCAAACGTCATAGCGTAACTGGGTGATCATAAAGGTGCTCTACAGGTGTCTCCAAAGGTACTTGTTGGGCTGGCGTATTTCAAGATTAGGATTTGTCACTCCGATTGTCGGAGAGGTATCTCTAGGCTCACTCGGTAATGCACATCACTTAAGCCTTGCAAGCATTGCAACTAATAAGTTAGTTGCGGGATGATGTATTACGGAACGAGTAAAGAGACTTGCCGGTAACGAGATTGAACTAGGTATTGAGATATCGACGATCGAATCTCGGGCAAGTAACATACCGATGACAAAGGGAACAACGTATGTTGTTATGTGGTTTGACCGATAAAGATCTTCGTAGAATATGTGGGAGCCAATATGAGCATCCAGGTTCCGCTATTGGTTATTGACCGGAGATGTGTCTCGGTCATGTCTACATAGTTCTCGAACCCGTAGGGTCCGCACGCTTAAAGTTCGATGACGGTTATATTATGAGTTTATGTGTTTTGATATAACGAAGGTAGTTCGGAGTCCCGGATGAGATCGGGGACATGACGAGGAGTCTCGAAATGGTTGAGATGTAAAGTTCGATATATTGGACGACTATATTCGTACATCGGAAAGGTTCCGAGTGATTCAGGTATTTTTCGGAGTACTGGAGAGTTATGGGAATTCACCGGGGAGTATATGGGCCTTATTGGGCTTTAGGGGAAAGAGAGAGGGGAGGTTGCGCGCCCCCAAGGCTTAGTCCGAATTGGACTAGGGGGAGGGGCGGCGCCCCCTCCTTCCTTCTCTTCTCTTTTCCCTTTCCTTCTCTCCTACTCCTACTACTTGGAAGGGCTCCTAGTTCTACTAGGAAAGGGGAATCCTACTCCCGGTGGGAGTAGGACTCCCCTAGGGCGCGCCATAGAGAGGGTCGGCCCTCCCCCTCCTCCACTCCTTTATATACGGGGGAGGGGGGCACCCCGTAGACACAACAATTGATCCCTTGGATCTCTTAGCCGTGTGCGGTGCCCCCCTCCACCATAATACACCTCGATCATATCGTAGCGGTGCTTAGGCGAAGCCCTGCATCGGTACAACATCATCATCGTCACCACACCGTCATGCTGACGGAACTCTCCCTCAAAGTTCGGCTGGATCGGTATCGAGGGACGTCATCGAGTTGAACGTGTGCTGAACTCGGAGGTGCCATGCATTTGGTACTTGATCAGTCGGATCGTGAAGACATACAACTACATCAACCGCGTCATGCTAACGCTTCCGCTTTCGGTCTACGAGGGTACGTGGACAACACTCTCCCCTCTCGTTGCAATGCATCACCATGATCCTGTGTGTGCGTAGTGATTTTTTTTGAAATTACTACGTTCCCCAACAGTGGCATCCGAGCCTGGTTTTATGCGTTGATGTTATATGCACGAGTAGAACACAAGTGAGTTGTGGGCGATACAATTCATACTGCTTACCAGTATGTCACACTTTGGTTCGGCGGTATTGTTGGATGAAGCGGCCCGGACCGACATTACGCGTACGCTTACGCGAGACTGGTTTTACCGCCGTGCTTTGCACACATGTGACTAGCGGGTGTCAGTTTCTCCAACTTTAGTTGAACCGAGTGTGGCTACGCCCGGTCCTTGAGAAGGTTAAAACAACACTAACTTGACGAACTATCGTTGTGGTTTTGATGCGTAGGTAAGAACGGTTCTTGCTCAGCCCGTAGCAGCCACGTAAAACTTGCAACAACAAAGTAGAGGACGTCTAACTTGTTTTTGCAGGGCATGTTGTGATGTGATATGGTCAAGGCATGATGCTATATTTTATTGTATGAGATGATCTTGTTTTGTAACCGAGTTATCGGCAACTGGCAGGAGCCATATGGTTGTTGCTTTATTGTATGCAATGCAATCACCCTGTAATTGCTTTACTTTATCACTAAGCGGTAGCGATATTTGTAGAAGCAATAGTTGGCGAGACGACAGCGATGCTACGATGGAGATCAAGGTGTCGCGCCGGTGACGATGGTGATCATGACGGTGCTTCGGAGATGGAGATCACAAGCACAAGATGATGATGGCCATATCATATCACTTATGTTGATTGCATGTGATGTTTATCTTTTATGCATCTTATTTTGCTTTGATTGACGGTAGCATTATAAGATGATCTCTCACTAAATTTCAAGATAAAAGTGCTCTCCCTGAGTATGCACCGTTGCCAAAGTTCGTCGTGCCCAGACACCACGTGATGATTGGGTGTGATAAGCTCTATGTCCATCTACAACGGGTGCAAGCCAGTTTTGCATAAGCAGAATACTCAGGTTAAACTTGACGAGCCTAGCATATGCAGATATGGCCTTGGAACACTAAGACCGAAAGGTCGAGCGTGAATCATATAGTAGATATGATCAACATAGTGATGTTCACCATTGGAAACTACTCCATTTCACGTGATGATCGGTTATGGTTTAGTTGATTTGGATCACATGATCACTTAGATGATTAGAGGGATGTCTATCTAAGTGGGAGTTCTTAAGTAATATGATTAATTGAACTTAAATTTATCATGAATTTAGTCCTGGTAGTATTAGCATATCTATGTTGTAGATCAATAGCTCGCGTTTAGCTCCCCTGTTTTATTTTGATATGTTCCTAGAGAAAACTAAGTTGAAAGATGTTAGTAGAAATAATGCGGATTGGATCCGTGTTCTGAAGATTATCCTCATTGCTGCATAGAAGAATTATGTCCTTGATGCACCACTAGGTGATAGACCGATTGCAGGAGCAAATGCAGACGTTATGAACATTTGGCAAGCTCGATATGATGACTACTTGATAGTTTAGTGTACCATGCTTAACGGCTTAGAATCGGGACTTCAAAGACGTTTTGAACGTCATGGACCATATGAGATGTTCCAGTAGTTGAACTTAATATTTCAAGCAAATACCCGAGTTGAGAGATATGAAGTCTTCAACAAGTTCTATAGCTAAAAGATGGAGGAGAATAGCTCAAGCAGTGAGCATGTGCTCAGATTGTCTGGGTACTACAATCGCTTGAATCAAGTGGGAGTTAATCTTCCATATAAAATAGTGATTGACAGAATTCTCTAGTCACCATCACCAAGTTAGTAGAACTTCATGATGAACTATAGTATGCAAGGGATGACGAAAAAGATTCCCGAGCTTTTCATGATGATGAAATCGATGAAGGTAGAAATCAAGAAAGAGCATCAAGTGGTGATGATTAACAAGACCACTAGTTTCAAGAAAAGGGGCAAAGGGAAGAAGGGGAACTTAAAGAAGAATGGGAAGCAAGTTACTGCTCGAGTGAAGAAGCCCAAGTCTGGACCTAAGCCTGAGACTAAGTGCATCTACTGCAAAGGGACTGGTCACTGGAAGCGGAACTACCCCAAGTAATTGGCGGATAAGAAGGATGGCAAAGTGAACATAAGTATATTTGATATACATGTTATTGATGTGTATTTACTAGTGTATATAACAACCCCTCAGTATTTGATACTGGTTTAGTTGCTAAGAGTAGTAACTCGAAACGGGAGTTGCAGAATGAACAAAGACTAGTTAAGGGTGAAGTGACGATGTGTATTGGAAGTGGTTCCAAGATTGATATGATCATCATCGCACACTCCCTATACTTTCGGGATTAGTGTTGAACCTAGAAATAAATGTTATTTAGTGTTTGCGTTGAGCATGAATATGATTGGATCATGTTTATTGCAATACGGTTATTCACGTAAGCTAGAGAATAATTGTTGTTTTGTTTACATGAATAAAACCTTCTATGGTCATACAGCCAATGAAAATGGTTTGTTGGATCTCGATTGTAGTGATACACATATTCATAATATTGAAGCTAAAAGATGCGAAGTTAATAATGATAGTGCAACTTATTTGTGGCACTGCTGTTTAGGTCATATTGGTGTAAAGCGCATGAAGAAACTCCATGCTAATGGGTTTTTGGAATCACTTGATGCTTGCGAACCATGCCTCATGGGCAAGATGACTAAGACTCCATTCTCCGGAACAATGGAGCGAGCAACTAACTTATTGGAAATAATACATACTGATGTATGCGGTCCGATGAGCGTTGAGGCTCGTGGCGGTTATCGTTATTTTCTGACCTTCATAGATGATTTGAGCAGATATGGGTATATCTACTTGATGAAACATAAGTCTGAAACATTTGAAAAGTTCAAAGAATTTCAGAGTGAAGTGAAAAATCATCGTGACAAGAAAATAAAGTTTCTACGATCTGATCGTGGAGACAAATATTTGAGTTACGAGTTTGGTCTTCATTTGAAACAATGCGGAATAGTTTCGCAACTCACGCCATCTGGAACACCACAGCGTAATGGTGTGTCCGAACGTCATAACCGTACTTTATTGGATATAGTGCAATCTATGATGTTTCTTACCGATTTACCACTATAGTTTTGGAGTTATGCATTAGAGACAGCTGCATTCACGTTAAAAAGGGCACCATCTAAATCCGTTGAGACGACACCGTATGAACTGTGGTTTGGCAAGAAACCAAAGTTGTCGTTTCTTAAAGTTTGGGGTTGCGATGCTTATAATAAAAACTTTCATCCTGATAAGCTCAAACCCAAATCGGAGAAATGTGTCTTCATAGGATACCCAAAGGAGACAGTTGGGTACACCTTCTATCACAGATCCGAAGGCAAGATATTCGTTGCTAAGTATGGATCCGTTTTAGAGAAGGAGTTTCTCTCGAAAGAAGTGAGTGGGAGGAAAGTAGAACTTGATGAAGTAACTGTACCTGCTCCCTTATTGGAAAGTAGTTCATCACAGAAATCTGTTCCTGTGACTACTACACCAACTAGTGAGGAAGCTAATGATGATGATCATGTAACTTCAGATCAAGTTGCTACCGAACCTCGTAGGTAAACCAGAGTGAGATCTGCACCAGAGTGGTACGGTAATCCTGTTCTGGAGGTCATGTTACTTGACCATGACGAACCTACAAAGCACGAGGAAGCGGTGATGAGCCCAGATTCCACAAAATGGCTTGAGGCCATGAAATCTGAGATGGGATCCATGTATGAGAACAAAATATGGACTTTGGTTGACTTGCCCGATGATCGGCAAGCCATCGAGAATAAATGGATCTTCAAGAAGAAGACTAACGCTGACGGTAATGTTACTGTCTATAAAGCTTGACTTATTGCAAAAGGTTTTCGACAAGTTCAAGGGATTGACTATGATGAGACCTTCTCACCCGTAGCGATGCTTAAGTCTGTCCGAATCATGTTAGCAATTGCCGCATTTTATGATTATGAAATTTGGCAAATGGATATCAAAACTGCATTCCTGAATGGATTTCTGGAAGAAGAGTTGTATATGATGCAACCGAAAGGTTTTGTCGATCCAAAGGGAGCTAACAAAGTGTGCAAGCTCCAGCGATCCATTTATGGACTGGTGCAAGCCTCCCGGAGTTGGAATAAATGTTTTGATAGTGTGATCAAAGCATATGGTTTTATACAGACTTTTGGGGAAGCCTGTATTCACAAGAAAGTGAGTGGGAGCTCTGTAGCATTTCTGATATTATATGTGGATGACATATTGTTGATTGGAAATGATATAGAATTTCTGGATAGCATAAAAGGATATTTGAATAAGAGTTTTTCAATGAAGGACCTCGGTGAAGCTGATTACATATTGAGCATCAAGATCTATAGAGATAGATCAAGACGATTGATAAGTTTTCTCAATGAGTACATACCTTGACAAGATTTTGAAATAGTTCAAAATGGAACAGTCAGAGAAAGAGTTCTTGCCTGTGTTACAAGGTGTGAAATTGAGTAAGACTCAAAGCCCGACCACGGCAGAAGATAGAAAGAGAATGAAAGTCATTCCCTATGCCTCAACCATAGGTTCTATAAAGTATGCCATGTTGTGTACCAGATCTATTGTATACCCTACCACTAAGTTTGGCAAGGGAGTGCAATAGTGATCTAGGAGTAGATCACTGGACAGCGGTCAAAATTATCCTTAGTGGAATATGGATATGTTTCTCGATTATGGAAGTGACAAAAGGTTCGTCGTAAAGGGTTACGTCGATGCAAGTTTTGACACTGATCCAGATGACTCTAAGTCTAAATCTGGATACATATTGAAAGTGGGAGCTATTAGCTAGAGTAGCTCCATGCAGGGCATTGTAGACACAGAAATTTGCAAAATACTTACGGATCTGAATGTGACAGGCCCGTTGACTAAAATTATCTCACAAGCAAAATATGATCACACCTTAGTACTCTTTGGGTGTTAATCACATAGCGACGTGAACTAGATTATTGAGTCTAGTAAACCCTTTGGGTGTTGGTCACATGACGATGTGAACTATGGGTGTTAATCACATGGTGATGTGAACTATTGGTGTTAAATCACATGGTGATGTGAACTAGATTATTGACTCTAGTGCAAGTGGGAGACTGAAGGAAATATGCCCTAGAGGCAATAATAAAGTTATTATTTATTTACTTATATCATTATAAATGTTTATTATTCATGCTAGAATTGTATTAACCGGAAACTTAGTACATGTGTGAATACAAAGACAAACATAGTGTCACTAGTATGCCTCTACTTGACTAGCTCGTTGATCAAAGATGGTTATGTTTCCTAGCCATAGACATGAGTTGTCATTTGATTAACGGGGTCACATCATTAGGAGAATGATGTGATTGACTTGACCCATTCCGTTAGCTTAGCACTTGATCGTTTAGTATGTTGCTATTGCTTTCTTCATGACTTATACATGTTCCTATGAATATGAGATTATGCAACTCCCGTTACCGGAGGAACACTTTCTGTGCTACCAAACATCACAACGTAACTGGGTGATTATAAAGGTGCTCTACAGGTGTCTCTGAAGGTACTTGTTGGGTTGGCATATTTCAAGATTAGGATTTGTCACTCCGATTATCGGAGAGGTATCTCTTGGCCCACTCGGTAATGAACATCACTTAAGCCTTGCAAGCATTGCAACTAATGAGTTAGTTGCGGGATGCTGTATTACAGAACGAGTAAAGAGACTTGCCGGTAACGAGATTGAACTAGGTATTGAGATACCGACGATCGAATCTCGGGCAAGTAACATACCGATGACAAAGGGAACAACGTATGTTGTTATGCGGTTTGACCGATAAAGCTCTTCGTAGAATATGTGGGAGCCAAGATGAGCATCCAGGTTCCGCTATTGGTTACTGACCGGAGATGTGTCTCGGTCATGTCTACATAGTTCTCGAACCCGTAGGGTCCGCACGCTTAAAGGTCAATGATGGTTATATTATGAGTTTATGTGTTTTGATGTACCGAAGGTAGTTTGGAGTCCCGGATGAGATCGGTGACATGACTAGGAGTCTCGAAATGGTCGAGACGTAAATATCGATATATTGGACGACTATATCCGGACATCGGAAAGGTACCAAGTGATTTGGGTATTTTTTGGAGTACCGGAGAGTTCTGGGAATTCGCCTAGGAGTATATGGGCCTTTTTAGGCTTTAGGGGAAAGAGAGAGGGGAGGCTGTGCGCCCCCCAAGGCTTAGTCTGAATTGGACTAGGGGGAGGGGCGGCGCCCCCTCCTTCCTTATCTTCTCTTTTCCCTTTCCTTCTCTCCTACTCCTACTACTTGGAAGGGCTCCTAGTTCTACTAGGAAAGGGGGAATCCTACTCCCGGTGGGAGTAGGACTCCCCTAGGGCGCGCCATAGAGAGGGTCGGCCCTCCCCCTCCTCCACTCCTTTATATACGAGGGAGGGGGGCACCCCATAGACACAACAATTGATCCCCTGGATCTCTTAGCCATGTGCGGTGCCCCCCTCCACCATAATCCACCTCGGTCATATCGTAGCGGTGCTTAGGCGAAGCCCTGCGTCGGTAGAACATCATCATCATCACCACACCGTCGTGCTGACGAAAATCTCCCTCAAAGCTCGTCCGGATCGGAGTTTGAGGGACGTCATTGAGTTGAACGTGTGCTGAACTCGGAGGTGCCGTTGATGTCTACTACACAACCTTCTTCTTGTAGACGTTGTTGGGCCTCCAAGTGCAGAGGTTTGTACGGTTGTAGCAAATTTCCCTCAAGTGGATGACCTAAGGTTTATCAATCTGTGGGAGGCATAGGATGAAGATGGTCTCTCTCAAACAACCCTGCAACCAAATAACAAAGAGTCTCTTGTGTCCCCAACACACCCAATACAATGGTAAATTGTATAGGCGCACTAGTTCGGCGAAGAGATGGTAATACAAGTGCAATATGGATAGTAGATATAGGTTTTTGTAATCTGAAAATATAAAAACAGCAAGGTAGCAAGTGATAAAAGTGAGCACAAACGGTATTGCAGTGCTAGGAAACAAGGCCTAGGGTTCATACTTTCACTAGTGCAAGTTCTCTCAACAATAATAACATAATTGGATCATATAACTATCTCTCAACATGCAACAAAGAGTCACTCCAAAGTCACTAATAGCGTAGAACAAACGGAGAAATTATGGTAGGGTACGAAACCACCTCAAAGTTATTCTTTCCGATCCATTGGTCTATTCCTATAAGTGTCCCAAACAGCTCTAGAGTTCGTAGTAAAATAACACCTTAAGACACACATCAACCAAAACCCTAATGTCACCTAGATACTCCAATGTCACCTCGAGTATCCGTGGGTATGATTATATGATATGCATCACACAATCTCAGATTCATCTATTCAACCAACACATAGAACCTCAAAGAGTGCCCCAAAGTTTCTACCAGAGAATCAAGACGAAAACATGTGCCAACCCTGATGCATAGGTTCATGGGCGGAACCCGCAAGTTGATCACCAAAACATACATCAAGTGAATCACGTGATATCCCATTGTCACCAAAGATACACACGGCAAGACATACATCAAGTGTTCTCAAATAATTAAAGACTCAATCCGATAAGATTACTTCAAAGGGAAAACTCAATCCATTACAAAAGAGTAGAGGGGGGAGAAGCAACATAAGATCTAACTATAATAGCAAAGCTCGCGATACATCAAGATCGTACCAAATCGAGAAAGAGAGAGAGAGAGAGAGAGAGAGAGAGAGAGAGAGAGATCAAACACATAGCTACTGGTACATACCCTCAGCCCCGAGGGTGAACTACTCCCTCCTCGTCATGGAGAGCGCCGGGATGATAAAGACGGCCATTGGTGAGGGTTCCCCGTTCTGGCAGGGTGCCGGAACAGGGTCCCAATTGGTTTTTGGTGGCTACAGAGGCTTGCGACGGCGGAACTCCCGATCTATTCTGTTCCCCGAAGTTTTTATGGTATATGGGAATATATAGGTGAAAGAAGTACGTCAGGGGAGCCACGAGGGGCCCTTGAGGGTGGAGGGCGCGCCCCCTGCCTCGTGCCTCCCTCGTTGCTTTCCTGACGTGCACTCCAAGTCTCCCGGGTTACTTTCCTTCCAAAAATAACTTCTCCAGAAGGTTTCATTCCGTTTCGACTCTGTTTGATATTCCTTTTCTTCGTAACATTGAAACAAGGGAAAAAACAGGAACTGGCACTGGGCTCTGGGTCAATAGGTTAGTCCCAAAAATAATATAAAAAGTGTAAAATAAAGCCCGTAAACATCCAAGATGGATAATATAATAGCATGAACACTTCATAATTTATAGATACGTTGGAGACGTATCAACATCCCCAAGCTTAATTCCTGCTCGTCCTCGAGTAGGTAAATGATAAAAGAAATAATTTATGAAGTGTGAATGCTAGCAGGTGCATAAGTTTGATCAATGATAATTTCAATCACCTTTTCTAGCATCATTATATGTCATAATAGTAGCTCAACTCATAGAACTTTGCATGATCAAGTAACAAGCTATTCACATGTTAAAGCATAGATCATAAACTTTCTTGAAAACTAACAAACTATGTTCTCAGTCATCAAACAATTGCAATTCATCTTATTTTCAGGAAGGTTCTATGTAAGAGCTTTGATTTAGCAAATTCCACATACTCAACTATCATATAGTCTTCCATGATTGCTACCACTCAAAGCATATTTTTAGAACAAATAGCATCCATCGAACACAGAGAAATATAGGGGCTTAATGTTTCGCCTCCGAACTTATTTATCATATATATAATTGTCAACAATAATAATTCATGATCAAATATATTTGAATGGCCATATATGCTTAGATCTTTCCATCACATGATGCTTGCCAACTAAAGAGTAGGTTGGAATGAGAATGAATACTACTGACTCTTGCATAAAAGTAAAAGATAGGCCCTTCGCAGAGGGAAGCAGGGATTTGCAGAGGTGCCAGAGCTCGAAGCAAAACAGAGATGAAAATAATTTTGAGAGGTATGCTTTCATTGTCAACATAAAGACCAAGAGTTCCCAATATCTTCCATACTACATACATTATAGGCGGTTCCCACGCAGAAAGGTAAAGATTTTACCCCCCCTCCACCAAAAATCACACTCCACGGCTTGTCCGAAACAATGGGTGCCGTCCAACTATCAACATTCCTGGGGGAGTTTTGTTTAAATTATTTGCGAATTTGTTTTTGATCTTTTGATCATAGGACTGGGCATCCCAGTTACCAGCCATTTTCTCGTGAATGATGAGCGGAGTCCACTCATCGTGAGAATAACCCACCTAGCATGGAAGATACTGACAGCCCCTAGTCGCTACATGAGCTATTCGGGCATACAAAACAGATTATTATTTGAAGGTTTAGAGTTTGGCACATGCAAATTTACTTGGAACGGCAGGTAAATACCGCATATAGGTAGATGTGGTGGACACTCATGGAATAAACTTGGTTCAAGGAATTTGGGTGCACAAGTAGTATTCCCGCTTAGTACAGATATTTTGGCTAGCAAAGGATTCTAAATAGCAAGCACCACATGTTAGAGGATCCATAACAATATAACTTCTATACAAATATACCCAAGCATAACTCATTATGTTGTCTTCCTTGTCCAACTTCAACTAATTTGCTCAGGTTTGAAAATAATTGTTGGGGCTCACAATCATAGAAGATGTCCAAGATAGTATATTTATATGTGAAATCTCTCTTCCTTCAATATTCTTACATGAATTGTTCAAGTGACCAATACAATGTTTGCTAACCTTCAAAAAATTTACCACCTCTACTTCTTATATGTGAAGTCATTACTCCCCATGGGATAAGCATATGAAACATGTATAATTTCATATTTATGACATTCAAATCATTCAACCATTTATTCATAGGATATAAGTGAAGCACACGAGTAAATGACAAACTACTCTAAAAAGATATAAGTGAAGATCAATGAGTAGTTAAATAATTATGTAGCTATGTGAAGACTCTCTCTCATTTAAGAATTTCAGATCTTGTGATATTTTATTCATACAACAAGCAAAACCAAACGAAAAGACACTTCAAGGATAGCACTCATCATGTGAAGAAGCAAAAACTTAGGCTCAACCGATACTAACCGATAATTGTTGAAGAAGAAAGGTGGGATGCCTACCGGGGCATCCCCAAGCTTAGATGCTTGAGACTTATTGGAATATTATCTTGGGGTGCATTGGGCATCCCCAAGCTTGAGATTTTGTGTCTCCTTAATTCCTCTTATATCACGGTTTCCTAAATCTTGAAAACTACATCCACACCAAACTCAACAAGAACTCGTGAGATAAGTTAGTATAGACCAATGCAAAAACCTTATCATTTTCTACTGTAACAAATCACTAAAATTATTATTCAATATTGCATACTAAATGCCTCTGTATATTCAATACTCCTATCCTCAAATAGAATCATTAAACAAGCAAACATATGCAAACAATGCAAACATAACAGCAATCTGCCAAAACAGTACAGTCTGTAAAGAATGCAAGATTCATCATAATTCCCAAACTCCAAAAATTATGAAAGAAAATTCCCACTGTAGTAAATTTATCAGATCTTATTATGCAAAAGGTTTCAACATTTTATTACATTCTGACTTTTCTAGGGAATTTTTGCAACAGCGGTAAACTTTGTGTTTTGAAACAGCAACATGTATACTTGCAAAATAAGCATGGTAAAGGCTATCCTTGACATTTTTATTGCATATAGAGATGCAAAACATTACTATAAATAACAGAAATAAAAACAAAATAAAATAAAATGATGCTCCAAGCAAAACACATATCATGTGGTGAATAAAAAAATAGCTCCAAGTAAAGTTACCGATGAACGAAGACGAAACAGGGGATGCCATCCGGGGCATCCCCAAGCTTAGGCTCGTGGTTGTCCTTTAATATTACCTTGGGGTGCCTTGGGCATCCCCAAGATTAGGCTCTTGCCAGTCCTTATTCCATAGTCCATCGAATCTTTACCCAAAACTTGAAAACTTCACAACACAAAACTCAACAAAAAACTCGTAAGCTCCGTTAGTATAAGAAAATAAATCACCACTTAGGTACTGTTGTGAACTCATTCTAAATTAATATTGGTGTAATATCTACTGTATTCCAACTTCTCTATAGTTCATACCCTCCGATACTACTCATAGATTCATCAAAATAAGCAAACAACACAATGAAAACAGAATCTGTCAAAAACTGAACAGTCTGTAGTAATCTGTATCAAAAGTAAACTTCTGGAACTCAGAAAAATATGCAAAAATAGGAAGACCTAGATAATTTGATTATTGAACTAATGCAATTGGAATCAGTATTTTATCACTTTCTGGTGATTTTTAACAATTGTTTTCGTGATAAGAAAGTTTCTTTCTTTTTCAGCAAGATCAAATAATTATCATCCAAGAAGATCCTGTAGGTCTTTCTTGGCACAAACACTAATTAAAACATAAAACCACATCTAACCAGAGGCTATATGATTTATTTATTACTAAACAGGAATAAAAAGCAAGGAACAAAAATAAAAATTGGGTTGCCTCCCGACAAGCGCTAACGTTTAACGCCCCTAGCTAGGCATGATGATTTCAATGATGCTCACATAAAAGATAAGAATTGAAACATAAAGAGAGCATCATGAAGAATATGGCTAGAACATTTAAGTCTAACCCACTTCCTATGCATAGGGGTTTTGTGCACAAAAAATTTATGGGAACAATAATCAACTAGCATAGGAAGGAAAAACAAGCATAACTTCAAAACTTTAAGCACATAGAGAGGAAACTTGATATTATTGCAATTCCTACAAGCATATATTCCTCCCTCATAATAATTTTCAGTAGCATCATGAATGAATTCAACAATATAACCATCACATAAAGCATTCTTTTCATGATCTACAAGCATATAATTTTTACTACTCTCCACATAAGCAAATTTATTCTCATCAATAGTAGTGAGAGCGAACTCAACAAAATAACTATCATGTGAAGCATAATCCAATTGAAAATTAAAATCATGATGACAAGTTTCAGGGTTATCTTTATTCTTTATAGCATAAGTTCCATCACAATAATCATCATAAATAGGAGGCATGCTTTCATCATAATAAATTTGCTCATCAAAACTTGGGGTCAAATAATATCATCCTCATCAAACATAGCTTCCCCAAGCTTGTGGTTTTGCATATCATTAGCATCATGGGTATTCAAACAATTCATACTAACAACATTGCAATCATGCTCATCATTCACATATTTTATGCCAAGCATTCTATGTAATTCTTCTTCTAGTACTTGAGCACAATTTTCCTTCCCATCATTCTCACGAAAGATATTAAAAAGATGAAGCGTATGAGGCAAACTCAATTCCATTTTTTGTAGTTTTCTTATATAGACAAAACTAGTGATAAAACAAGAAACAAAAAGATTCGATTGCAAGATCTAAAGATATACCTTCAAGCACTCACCTCCCCGGCAACAGTGCCAGAAAAGAGCTTAGTTGACGGGTGTGAGTGCCGCCACCTAACCTCCCGACAACGGCGCTAGAAAAGAGCTTGATGTCTACTACACAACCTTCTTCTTGTAGACGTTGTTGGGCCTCCAAGTGCAGAGGTTTGTAGGACAGTAGCAAATTTCCCTCAAGTGGATGACCTAAGGTTTATCAATCCATGGAAGGCGTAGGATGAACATGGTCTCTCTCAAACAACCCTGCAAACAAATAACAAAGAGTCTCTTGTGTCCCCAACACACCCAATACAATGGTAAATTGTATAGGTGCACTAGTTCGGCGAAGAGATGGTAATACAAGTGCAATATGGATAGTAGATATAGATTTTTGTAATATGAAAATATAAAAACAGCAAGGTAGCAAGTGATAAAAGTGAGCACAAACGGTATTGCAATGCTAGGAAACAAGGCCTAGGGTTCATACTTTCACTAGTGCAAGTTCTCTCAACAATAATAACATAATTGGATCATATAACTATCCCTCAACATGCAACAAAGAGTCACTCCAAAGTCACTAATAGCATAGAACAAAAGAAGAGATTATGGTAGGGTACGAAACCACCTCAAAATTATTCTTTCCGATCAATCCATTGGGCTATTCCTATAAGTGTCACAAACAGCCCTAGAGTTCATAGTAAAATAACACCTTAAGACACACATCAACCAAAACCCTAATGTCACCTAGATACTCCAATGTCACCTCAAGTATCCGTGGGTATGATTATACGATATGCATCACACAATCTCAGATTCATCTATTCAACCAACACATAGAACCTCAAAGAGTGCCCCAAAGTTTCTACCGGAGAATCAAGACGAAAACATGTGCCAACCCCTATGCATAGGTTCATGGGCGGAACCCGCAAGTTGATCACCAAAACATACATCAAGTGAATCACGTGATATCCCATTGTCACCACAGATACTTACGGCAAGACATACATCAAGTGTTCTCAAATCATTAAAGACTCAATGCGATAAGATTACTTCAAAGGGAAAACTCAACCCATTACAAGAGAGTAGAGGGGGGAGAAGAAACATAAGATCCAACTATAATGGCAAAGCTCGTGATACATAATGATCATGCCAAATCAAGAACATGAGAGAGAGAGAGAGAGATCAAACACATAGCTATTGGTACATACCCTCAGCCCCGAGGGTGAACTACTCCCTCCTCATCATGGAGAGCGCCGAGATGATGAAGGCGGCCACCGTTGAGGTTTCCCCCCGGCAGGGTGAGAACAGGTCCCGATTGGTTTTGGTGGCTCTGAGAGGCTTGCGCGGCGGAACTCCCGATCTATTTTGTTCCCCGAAGTTTTTAGGGTATATGGGAATATATAGGTGAAAGAGATACGTCAGGGGAGCCACGAGGGGCCCACGAGGGTGGAGGGCGTGCCTAGGGGGGTAGGCGCGCCCCCTGCCTCGTGCCTCCCTTGTTGCTTTCCTGATGTGCACTCCAAGTCTCCCGGGTTGCTTTCTGAGGGAGTCCTGGATTAGGGGGTGTCCAGATGGCCGGACTATGACCTTTGGCCGGACTCCTGGACTATGAAGGTACAAGATTGAAGACTTCGTCCCGTATCCGGATGGGACTTTCCTTGGCATGGAAGGCAAGCTTGGCGATAGGGATATGTAGATCTCCTCCCATTGTAACTGACTCTGTGTAACCCTAGCCCTCTCCGGTCTCTATATAAACCGGAGGGTTTTAGTCCGTAGGACGAACAACAATCATACCATAGGCCAGCTTCTAGGGTTTAGCCTCTCTGATCTCGTGGTAGATCTACTCTTGTACTACCCATATCATCAATATTAATCAAGCAGGAGTAGGGTTTTACCTCCATCGAGAGGGCCCGAACCTGGGTATAAACATCGTGTCCCTTGTCTCCTGTTACCATCCGCCTAGGCGCTGATTCGGGACCCCCTACCGAGATCCGCCGGTTTGACACCGACATTGGTGCTTTCATTGAGAGTTCCTCTGTGTCATCATCTTTAGGCCCGATGGCTCCTCCGATCGTCAACAACGATGCAGTCCAGGCGAGAATTTTCTCCCAGACAGATCTTCAGATTGGCGGCTTTGCACTGCGGGCCAATTAAGCAGCCATCTGGAGCAGATCGAAGCTACGCCCTGGCCATCAGGTTAAATTTGGAAGTTTGAACTACGGCCGGCGTCGCGGAGACTTGATCTTGACGGGTTCGAGCCATAGCCAAGCGCGCCCATCATCACGATGGGCATGATCTAGCTTTGCCGCTGAGCGATTGCCCTGCAGTCGCACCGAGTGTCCGCTCCGACCCTTAGCTCGGAGCCGATCGTGCTGTCGAGGACGGGTGGCTAGACACGCCTCGGGGCTGCAATCTCTACGGCGATCGAGCCGAACACCATACCTGTCCTTTGCGAAGCTCGTGACTCCAAGGTGTCGGACTCCTCTTCGGACTCCAAACCTTCCGCGCCCCTGCCAATCGAAACCGATTGGGCGTCGATCATGGAGTTCACCGCTGCAAACATCTTTCAGCACTCGCCTTTCGGCGACATTCTGAATTCAATAAAATCTCTCTCTTTATCAGGAGAGCCCTGGCCGGACTATGGTCAGCAAGGTTGGGATGCGAACGCGAAGAAATTCAAAGCCCACCCACCACCCACTTCGTAGCCACTGTCGATGCTTTAACCGACATGCTCGACTTTGACTCCTAAGACATCGACGGTATGGACGCCGATGCAGGAGAAGACCAAGAACCAGAGCCTACAGGGCACTGGAAGGCCACCTCGTCGTATGACATATACATGGTGGACACCCCAAAAGAAGGAAATGGCGATGGAACAACGGAAGATGACCCCTTCAAGAAACAGCCTAAGCGTCGGCGTCAGCGGCGCCGCTCTAAATCCCGCCACAGCAAAAACGGCGATTCTGGCGCGGGAGATATTAACACCCCGGACAGTGCCGAAGACAATCCCCTCCAGCAGGATTCAGCGCAGGAGGATGGAGAAACCAGCCCTCATGAGAGAGCGGAGGACAGAGAGGTAGAGGACGATAATTACATGCCTCCCTCCAAAGACGAGGCAAGCCTCGACCACGACGACGAATTGGTCGTGCCTGAGGATCCCGTTGAACAAGAGCGTTTCAAATGCAGGCTTATGGCCACGGCGAGCAGCCTCAAGAAAAAACAGCAACAACTTAGAGCTGACCAAGACTTGCTAGCCGACAGATGGATTGCTGTCCTTGTGGTTGAAGAGTACGAACTCGAACGCCCCTCCAAGAGCTACCCAAAACACAAGCTGCTACCCCGATTAGAGGAGGAAGCACCTAGACCTACATCACCAGCGCATGATGCGGCCGACCGGCCACCTCGAGGCCGCGACAGAGAGGCCTCTCGGCCCTCCACTCAAGCCGCACCCCGGCGTCGCTCAAAGAATACCAAGGCATGGGGAAATGCGCCAGACCTGCGAGATATATTGGAGGATAGGGCAAGGCAAACAAGATCGATCTATGGATCGCTTGGGCGCCCACGACACGTGACGATAACTGTCATGCCGGATATGGTAAATCCGCCGGGCGAACACGATGAACAAAGCTCATTTGAGCTACGTCGTGATATAGCCCAATACAGAGGCGCCGCACACCCACTATGCTTCACAGATGAAGTAATGGATCATCAAATCCCCGAGGGTTTCAAACTCGTAAACATCGAATCATACGATGGCGCAACAGATCCGGCGGTATGGATCGAGGATTATCTCCTTCATATCCACATGGCCCGCGGCGATGATCTACACGCCATCAAATACCTCCCACTCAAGCTTAAAGGACCAGCTCAGCATTGGCTTAACATCTTGCCAGCAGAATCAATTGGTTGTTGGGAGGACCTGGAAGCCGCATTCCTCGACAACTTCCAGGGCACCTATGTGCGACCACCAGACGCCGATGACCTAAGCCACATAATTCAGCAGCCAGAGGAATCGGCCAGACAATTCTGGACACGGTTCCTAATCAAGAAAAATTGAATAGTCGACTGTCCGGACGCAGAGGCCCTTGCAGCCTTCAAGCATAACATCCGTGACGAGTGGCTTGCCCGGCACCTAGGACAGGAAAAGCTGAAATCCATGGCAGCCCTCACAACACTCATGACCTGCTTTTGCGCGGGAGAAGACAGCTGGCTAGGTCGTAGTAATAACATGACCAAGAGCCCTGGTAATTCGGATACCAAGGACAACATTGGCAGGTCGCGTCGCAACAAGCAAAAGCACCGCATTAACGGCGACAATGCTGAGGATACGACAATTAATGCCAGATTCAGAGGCTCTAAACCCAGTCAGCGGAAAAAGCCATTCAAAAGAAATACTCCGGGCCCGTCCAATTTGGACCGAATACTCGATCGCTCATGCCAGATACACGGCACCCTTGAAAAACCAGCCAACCACACCAACAGGGATTGTTGGGTGTTCAAGCAGGCAGGCAAGTTAAACGCCGAAAACAATGACAAGGGGCTGCATAGCAATGACGAGGAGGAGCCCCGGCCGCCAAACAATAGGGGACAGAAGGGCTTCCCCCCACAAGTGCGGACAGTGAACATGATATATGCAACCCACATACCCAAAAGGGAGCGGAAGCGTGCACTCAAGGACGTATATGCGTTGGAGCCAGTCGCCCCAAAGTTCAACCCATGGTCCTCCTGCCCGATCACTTTTGATCGAAGGGACCACCCCACTAGCATCCGCCATGGCGGATTCGCCGCGTTGGTTCTAGACCCAATCATTGACGGATTTCACCTCACTAGAGTCCTTATGGACGGCGGCAGCAGCCTGAACCTGCTTTATCAGGATACAGTGCGAAAAATGGGCATAGATCCCTCAAGGATTAAACCCACAAAGATGACCTTTAAAGGCGTCATACAAGGTGTAAAGGCCAACTATGCGAGCTCGAGATACACTTGAGGTGGTCTTGGATCCCGGATAATTTCGAGCGAGGAGTTAATCTTTGACATAGTCCCGTTCCATGATGGCTATCACGCGATTGCTCGGACGAACCGCATTTTCAAAGTTCAATGCGGTGCCGCTTTTCACGCATACCTCAAGCTCAAGATGCCGGGCCCTCGAGGAGTCATTACGGTCAATGGAAACACCGAGCGCTCTCTCCGAAAGGAGGAGCATCTGGCTGACCCTCATGGCGGAAGTACAAAGTAGCCTCTCAAGGCAATTCTCGATCCGGCCATTAAGCGTCCGGACACCGTCAAGCGCGCCGGAGTAACCTACAACAAGACCGCTGGCACATTCCGAGCAGCGTAGCAATGCGGCTAACCCCAGCCCTCATGGCTGCGAAACCAGTACTACGCGTACATAACTACTCTCTGGAAATACCATGGGCATAGGGGGAGGGGCACGACCACGGCATGCCCAAAATGCGGCTCAACCGCACTAGGGGCTCCTAATTTTGTCATTCTTTTTCTTACTTTCAGGACTCCACTCTACGGAAGGCCTGTCCGGCAGTACAATCGCCAAACACACGATGCAACAGCCAGGGAGGCAGAAAGCTACGTCGAGTGTCCAAGTGGTCTCTATAACGAGCAATATACTTGTTTCACATATCATCCCGCAGCTCGCCCCTGGAGGGGGACATGTCAAATAGTTCCATCTCTTGCTTATCGCACTATTTGTATCGTTCTTCTTTTATCGCAGACTTTTCAAATAAACAATACATAGCTTTTGTCTATTATTGCATTCCTTTTTTATTAAAATATGTTTAGTTATGACATTATGCAACCGTACACTTTGGTACGGCCAATACACCAGGGGCTTACGTACCCCAGAATATGGTGCGAGCAGTCCGAACACTCTCATGAGTGCGGCACCGCAAACTTATAACATTATATGCATCGGCTCCGAATCAAGTCTTGGGTCAATAGTTGGGTTTGCCCGGCTCCCATGTTTTGGTACCTTACGTTCCGTTATATCGGCTAAGGTAGCACTGGGAGAACTACTGCGATTGTGCCCCGGTTGAGCTGGGCTAAGCACCTCACTGGAGAAAGCTAAAACTGGCCGTCATTATAGGGCGAGAGCTGGTCGCTGTTCGAGAGGTTTTCGAGTCCCTAAAGACTTATGCCGCTCAGAGCGAGGAGTCGGCTTTGTCCAGCCTAGGCGTGGATAGCGCCCCGAACTCGGTGAGGGAGTCCTAGATTAGGGGGTGTCCGGATGGCCGGACTATAACCTTTGGCCGGACTCCTGGACTATGAAGATACAAGATTGAAGACTTCGTCCCGTGTCCGGATGAGACTTTCCTTGGCGTGGAAGGCAAGCTTGGCGATACGGATATGTAGATCTCCTCCCATTTGTAACCGACTCTATGTAACCCTAACCCTCTCCGGTGTCTATATAAACTGGAGGGTTTTAGTCCGTAGGACGAACAACAATCATACCATAGGCTAGCTTCTAGGGTTTAGCCTCTCTAATCTCGTGGTAGATCTACTCTTGTACTACCCATATCATCAATATTAATCAAGGAGGAGTAGGGTTTTACCTCCATCGAGAGGGCCCGAACCTGGGTAAAAACATCGTGTCCCTTGTCTCCTGTCACCATCCGTCGAGACGCACAGTTCGGGACCCCCTACCCGAGATCCGCCGGTTTTGACACCGACATTGGTGCTTTCATCGAGAGTTCCTCTGTGTCGTCACCTTTAGGCCCGATGGCTCCTCCGATCATCAACAATGATGCGGTCCAGGGGGAGACTTTTCTCCCCGGACAGATCTTCCTATTCGATGGCTTTGCACTGCGGGCCAATTCTCTTGGCCATCTGGAGCAGATCGAAAGCTACGCCCCTGGCCATCAGGTCAGATTTAGAAGTTTGAACTATATGGCCGACGTCCGCGGAGACTTGATCTTCGACGCGTTCAAGCCACAGCCAAGCGCGCCGCACTGTCACGATGGGAATGATCTAGCTCTGCCGCCGAACAGTGCCCTGGAGGCCGCACCAGTGTCCGCTCCGACCCTTAGCTCGGAGCCGACTGCTCAAATCAAGGACGGGTGGCTGGACGCCGCCTCGGGGCTGCAATCTCTACGGCGATCGAGCCGAACACCATACCTGTCCTTTGCGAAGCTCGTGACTCCAAGTGCCGGACTCCGAACCTTCCGCGCCCCTGCCAATCGAATTCGATTGGGCGTCGATCATGGAGTTCACCGCCGCGGACATCTTTCAGCAGTCACTCTTCGGCGACATTCTGAATTCACTAGAGTCTCTCTCTCTATCAGGAGAGCCCTGGCCAGACTTTGGCCAGCAAGGTTGGGATGCGGACGACGAAGAAATTCAAAGCCCACCCACCACCCACTTCGTAGCCACTGTCGATGATTTAACCGACATGCTCGACTTCGACTCCGAGGACATCGACAGTATGGATGACGATGTAGGAGACAAACAGGAATCAGCGCCTATAGGGCACCGGACAACCACCTCATCCCATGATGTATATATGGTGGACACAACTAAAAGAAACGACGACGAGGAACAAAGGGGCGCAACGAGGGATCGTTACCTCGAAAAGCAGTCAAAACGGCGGCGTAAGCGCCGCTCCAAACCCCACCTCGACAGAGACCCAGCCATAGAGCAGGGCGAACCGGCGGACGACGAACATGCCATCGAGCAACTGACCGAACAGGGCAACTTGGATAAACAACCCGTCCCCGGCGAAGATACCAGTCCGGACGACCTCAAACCGGACAGATTGCTGGAGCAGAAGAACCTCCAAAAAAGGCTCATCGCCACTGCGCGTAGCCTGAAAAAGCAGAAACGAAAGCTCAAAACAGCGGAAGATGCACTCGGAATTAGATGGAGCAAAGTACTCAACACCGCAGACAAATATGGCGACAGTCGCCGCACAAAGAGCTATCCGAAGCGAAAATTGCTGCCGGAATTTGATGAAGAGGCCTTAGAGCCTCCGCAATCAAAAAATAAGGAAGCCACCCGGTCGGATAAACGATCCCATGGCAAACATAGTGCGGCAAACGGCGCCGCACACAAGCCGGCACGCGATTCGCACAAGGATTCGCATAAAAAAGATGGCCCAGCTAGATCTATCTACGGTCCAAGAAAGCAAGCTCTAGGAAGCAATGCAATGCATCAAGTATCCGAACATCACGGTACACCCAAATATAGGGGTGCCGCACACCCCCTATGTTTCACCGATGAGGTGCTGGATCATGAATTTCAGTGGATTCAAGCCCGTAAACATAGAGGCATCTGACAGAACAACAGACCACAGAGTGCGGATTGAGGATTACATCTTCCACATACACATGGCTAGAGGAGATGATCTCCACGCCATAAAATACTTACCCTCAAACTCAAAGGGCCAGCCGGCATTGGCTTAAAAGCCTTCCGAAAACACCATTGGAAGTTGGGAAGAGCTCGAGGATGCTTTTGGGAAAATTTTCAAGGGACCTATGTCCGACCTCCGGATCTGAGCGATTTAAGTCATATAACTCAACAACCGGAGAGTCAGCCCGAAACTCTGGAACAGATTTCTTACTAAAATAACCAGATAGTCGATTGTCCGGGCTTGAAGCCTTAGCATCTTTCAAACATAGCGTTCGAGACGAATGGCTCTTGAACACCTCGGCCAAGAAAAGCCAAGAACAATGGTCGCATTAACAAGCCTCATGACCGCTTTTGCTAGGAGAGGATAGCTGGTTGGCAAGATGCGATACCAGTGACCCAAGTACATCGAAGTTAGGGATGGAAACGGGAAAACACGACGCAGCAAGAACCAGCGCCGGACCAAGGGAAACAGCCCGAAGAGCACGGCAGTCAACACCGGATTCAAAAGCTCTCGGTAGAATCAGAAAAAGCTACCCCTCAAGGATAACAGGGGCGAGCTATCTAACCTAAACAAAATTTTGGACAAGATATGTCAAATCCACAGCACTCCCGGGAAGCCTGCAAACCATACCCACAGAGATTGTTGGGTCTTCAAGCAATCCGGCAAACTCAACGCCGAACACAAGGGGCTCGACACACCAAGCGAGGACGATGACGAACCCCACAAGCAGAGCACCGGAAAACAAAAGAATTTCCCACAAGAAGTCAAAACAATAAACTCACTTCACGTGACAAAGGGAAAAACATAGTGGCGCCTATAGAGATACGCGCCATACGGCCTATCTGAGGAGTCCCTCCTTTGGTTGTTACAACCAATCACCTTCGACCAACAGGATTACTCTAGAAGTATCCGGAACGCAGGCTGGACTGCCTTGGTATTAGATCCGATAATTGACGGACTCCACTTTACACAAGTCCTAATGGACAGCGGCAGCAGCTTAAACCTGCTATATCAGGACACAATCCGCAAAATGGGGATAGACCCAACAACAATTCACCATGGCAACACTTCCTTTCAAGGGGTAACACCAGGCCCAGATGCCCATTGTACGGGCTCTCTCCTGCTAGAAGTTATGTTTGGCTCACCCGACAACTTCCGCCCCGAAAAGCTAACCTTCCACATCGCCCCATTTACAAGTAGCTATCAAGCACTCTTTGGGACGCTGAAGCTTTCGCCCGCTTTAACGCAATACCGCATTATGCATCCCTTATACTTAAAATGCCGGTCCACGAGGCATCATCTCATTAAAGGAAATATCGAGTGTCCTCGAGCGAAAGATTGTGCGGCTGCCTTAACAGCCACACACTAAACCGGCTTCACTAATCAAAGCACCTAAACAGGTCGTTCGGACCCGGACATGGCTAGGCGAGTCGGCGTAAACATCTGAGGGCTTACTAGCCGCATACCCCGTTCAAGGGCTCGCGCATGTACAACAAAGAGACAATAAAGCTCAATTTTATTCATTTTTAAATTGTACTTTGTTTATTTAATATAAACGTACATTTTCGCACGATCTTTTCCAACTAAGTTCCTCTCTTTTACAGATGAACACCGTGCTACACCCGTCCAGGATACGGCACAACGGAGACACAAAGATACGTGCGAGAGGGACCCGTTCCAAGGATTCTTTTCAGATTAAGACCCTGCGTTAACCTTTTTTACTGTCTCTTGTTGGTACACATCCCCCGATTTCTTGCTATAACCGAGGTGGAGGCTGGCGTCTTGGCATTGGCCACGTCAGGATTTTGCGCGTACCTGGACACCAGGGGCTTATTACTAAGGGCGTTGTTTAGCCCGTTTTCATAAAAACCGAATACCTTAGGGAGTGTTCGACATCGCGAGTTTGGCCTTATATGCATCAGCTCCAAATCATGTCTTTGGTCAAATGTTGGGTTTGCCTGGCTCCTGTGTTTTGCTGCCTTATGTTCCTCTCTATCGGAAGGCGGCACCAGGAGAACTACTGCGATTGTGCCCCGGTTCGGCCAGGCGAGCACCTCAGTAGAGAAAGCCGAAAACTGACTGTCATGATATAGCGTGAGACTGGTCAACCACTCGATGACCCACCAGAATCTTTAGGATTCCTCCGCATTAACAAAGGGCCGTTTCCCGGTCAGGCACACACGCGCCCCGAATTTGGGCGAGCGCGGTGCCCCTAGGGGCTATATAGTAGCCCCACTGTCAAAATCCTATGGCTAAGTGAAAGTGATAAAGCATTATAGTCTGGTTGCCTAGTTCGCTGCACTATCACCTCCTTTATAGGACCAAGACGTTCGATCAAGTGTGAAAATGCGCCTTCTGCGAACACCCCCACATTATATGCGTAGGGCTGAAGCCGAAGACTGCCATCTTTCAGGTTATATGCACATATACATTAACGGCCGCACAGGAGGTATTTTAATTCTTGCAGGCACAAGTATAAAAAGCGTTTATATTCCATCGAAACATTGTTTTACAATAATACATGTTATTCGAACATAATATCCTTCGAGCACTGCGTCTCTATTAAAATAGCGCCCTGCAGAACTTCCTGAAAATAGTGCTCGACAGGTACTCGGCTCTTGTCCGAATCTTGGGATGCAACGTCGGTGGCCTTCATCTCCGCCCAGTATGTCTTGACACGGGAAAGAGCCATCCACGCACCCTCTATGCATGCTGACCTCTTCATCACATTGATATGCGGCACCGCACCAAGGAACTGCTGCACCAAACTAAAATAACTCTTCGGCTCGGGCCTTTCTGGCCACAGATGACTCATGACATCCTTCATGGCGAGTCCGGATAACCTATTCAGCTCCGCCCATTCGGCCAAATGCTCGGTTAATGGAAGTGGGCACTCTGGATTGTGGAACTGCGACCAAGAAAGCTGTTCCACTTCGTGATCCTGCTGACCTCAGAAGTGTTCGGCCGCATCCGCGGCACTTGCCGCCAAGTCCAGATAAGTATCCGCCGCACTCCACAGCCGGTCCAACTGAGCATATTTAGGATCCCTGAACTTCATCCGCAACATAAAGGGCTTTCCAGCCGCGATATCTCCGTCCTGACGTCGCTCCTGCTTCATGGCTCTCATTGTAGAGCGAGCATCCTTGGCCTCGGTAGTGGCCTTCTCTAGGTCCTTCTATTCCGCCCGATCTTCTTTTTCAAGAAGCTTGCAGCGGTCTGCAGCATCCTTCAACTTCACAGCCATCTCGGCCATTTCCTTCCTGCTTCGGCAGTGAGCAGCTCTTCGGCTTTCAGCTCTTCTGCCGCCTTTAAGGCAGCCGCATCACTTTTTCTGGCCCGCTCCTTGGCTCGGGTGAGTTCCGCCCGAAGGTTCTCCATGGCAGCGGCACCATCTGCATCAAGCATACATGTTGTAAGGCACGGGCATCAAGCCCCCTTACCAGGTGTCCGTGGAGAAATTGCATACCTTGTGACTCGCCAAGCCGCTTGTTGACAAGCGCGATGTCGGCATCCGCCACGTCAAGTTGCCGCTTTAGCTCGGCAAATTCATCAGTCCGGCTAGCCACCGGACACTTCGCCACCTACATAGGAAGAGCGACATATTATACCTGGGACTATAATCCTGGGCGCGCCGTCATTTTTGACAATGCACCGAGTCTTAGGGGCTACTATCTATACAGGGCGCATCTTTTATATGCGGAACTGTCAAAAGGTGCATCATTTCGCGTACCTCAAAACCTGTCAGTAAACTCCTGACGGCCTCGTGCAACCCGCTCTCCGCGGATGAAATCCTTTCAATAACCATGACCATCAATGCACGGTGTTCTTCTGAGATAGACGCTCGCCCGAGCAGATCCTTCAGCTCCTCCGATCGTGCACCGGACGGTGCCGGACTCGTCCGATGGCCTTTTTCGAAGGCGGACACGGAGGGCTTTGGGAGCCATCGGCTGCTTTCCGGTCTGCGGATTGGAGAAACCCTCGTGGCGACACCTCAGGGTCGCCCGCCTCGCAAGGCGGTACGGCAGGGGGAGGCGTTCCGCTCTCCATCATCTCCGGACGAAGATCCCCTGAAGATGAGCTTTGCTGAGAAGGGCTGAGATCCGAACTACAAGGTAAAATTTCAGTTATCTTTCTCAGGAATAGAATAGGGATGTCTCTTATTCTAAAACTCCCCTCTCTACTTACGGCTCGCTGGAGGGCTGATCCCCTTGAGGGCACAGTGCGGCCGAGGCATCTCCCGGTGCAGGACCCTCTGGCGAAGATTTCTTCCCCCGCTTTGAGACCATGGTCTCCGGGTCTTCAGTGGCGGTCCTCTTCTTTCCCTGGATGGAGGGATTCTCGATTCCTCCTTTCCTGACAGCCTCCTTCGGGGAGACTTTAGCTTCCTTGTTCCCCCCTTCGCCTTCTCCAAAGGCGCAACCTCCAGCATCCTGGTTAACACGGGATCCGGCGTGGTCTCGGGGAGGGGGGCCGGACACCTGATTAGCTTTGCTTTCGCTATCCACTCCTGTTTAAGGGACAACCCTTTTAAAGGGCAATCTTATGATAAATATATGGATAGCGTGTCCGGGTACAGGGCTACTTACTTGAGTATCCGGGCGATTGCAGCTCAGACCAGCGTCCTCGGTCGAGTCCGGGCACATTGCTTGTGATCCGAAGAACAATTTGTACATCTCCATGGGCGTTGCACCCGTAAAGTGTTGGAGAGCTCGTGGTCCCTCCGGATTAAACTCCCACAGGCGGAGGGGCGGCGTTTGCAGGGCAAAGTGCGGTGAATCAACATGACCTGCGTCACTACGGCCAGGTTGATGTCTCTTTCCAGGAGATCTTGAATGTGGCCCTGCATCAAGGGCACGTCCTTGGACGGCCCCCAGTCAAGCCCTTTATTGACCGATGACGCCAGCCGTGGGGGAGGACCCGAGCAAAAGGCAGGAGGCGCCACCCACTTGGTGCCCCTGGGAGCTATGATATAAAACCACTCTCGTTGCCATAAGCTGGACTCCTCTTGAAAAGAGCCCTCGGGCCATGGAGCGTCAACATTCTTGCTTATAACAGCCCCTCCGCACTCCGCTTGCTGCCCCTTGATCATCTTCGGCTCCACTTTGAAGGTCTTAAGCCACAATCCGAAGTGACGGGTAATGCGGAGGAAGGCTTCGCACACGACAATGAACGATGAGATGTGGAGGATGGACTCCGGATCCAAGTCGTGAAATTCTTACCCATAATAAAGCATGAGCCCCCTCACGAAGGGGTCCGTCGGGAAGCCTAACCCCCGAAGGAAGTGAGACGCGGATACCACGCTCTCACCAGGCTTGGGAGTTGGAATAACCTGCCCTTGAGCAGGCAGCCTATGCAAAATTTCACCGGTTAAATACCTGGCATCTCTTAGTTTTAACACGTCCTCTTCCGTAACGGAGGAAGGCATCCACCAGCCTTGAAGGTCGGAATCGGACATCATTGAAGGTCCGAAGCGCCTGAATCTGGAGCTTTGGGTGTTGGAACTCGAGGCGAGGGGCGGATTCGATTGAGATTGAAAGAAAGGAGTAGAGCCTTGGTCTCTTTATAAAGAGGTTGAATACCAAGAGCCTTCCCCGTGACCGTTTGGGACTCGCCTTCGATAGAGGAGACGTGCCCACGGGCACGATTGGGTTACCCACGCCCGCATTGATGAGAATCCCGGAATAAGGGGACATGATCTCTACTTTGACATGACGAGCCAAGAAAACCGCCTCGCTAAACGCGCTGAGGAGGGACAGTAAAAATGATCCAAAAAAGGCTTGGCCGTGGTGTGATGTCACGCTGTGAGATACGTCAGCAGATTGGATTGATGTAAA
This sequence comes from Aegilops longissima, assembly GCA_021605205.1. NCBI lineage: Eukaryota > Viridiplantae > Streptophyta > Magnoliopsida > Poales > Poaceae > Aegilops > Aegilops longissima. The sequence continues at coordinate 97,402,046 of CM038678.1, read as the reverse complement.
TATTATTCTCTCTACGGTGGTATGTGGAACTTATTTTGCAGAACCGGACACTATCCTTGTGTTCAAAATCTTCTATGAAGTATTCGGAGGAGGAACCCGCCTTGCAATGCCGAAAACAATCTGCGCGCCGGACTCGTCGTCATTGAAGCCTGGTTCAGGGGCTACTGAGGGAGTCCTAGATTAGGGGGTGTCTAGATGGCCGGACTATAACCTTTGGCTGGACTCCTGTACTATGAAGATACAAGATTGAAGACTTCGTCCCATGTCCGGATGGGACTTTCCTTGGCGTGGAAGGCAAGCTTGGCAATACAGATATGTAGATCTCCTCCCATTTGTAACCGACTCTATGTAACCTTAACCCTCTCCAGTGTCTATATAAACCGGAGGGTTTTAGTCCATAGGACGAACAACAATCATACCATAGGCTAGCTTCTAGGGTTTAGCCTCTCTGATCTCGTGGTAGATCTACTCTTGTACTACCCATATCATCAATATTAATCAAGCAGGAGTAGGGTTTTACCTCCATCGAGAGGGCCCGAACCTGGGTAAAAACATCATGTCCCTTATCTCCTGTTACCATCCGCCTAGACGCACAGTTCGGGACCCCCTACCCGAGATCTGCCGGTTTTGACACCGGCACTCGGTCTTCCGAATACTAGGGGCTTCGCCGAAATTTAAAATTATAGAATTCTATGGCTAAGTGAGAGTATTCAAGCATTATAGTCCGATTGCCTTGTTCGTTGTGTTGAGCACCTCCCTCGAAGGACCCAATAATGGGAAAAAGAGCGCTCAAGTTTATCCCGAACACCCAGCTTTTCGTGGCATGGGGGCGAAGCCGACGACTTCGCCATCTCTCAAATTTAATAAACGGCCGCACAGAAGGTAATATTTTAAATTGAAAAGCGTTGCTAAGCGCATATGAACAAGTTTTCAGCGTACAGGATCACAAATGCGAGTTTACTCAAAAATTACATCTTTGGAGCACTCATCCGCTATATGGCGGGCACCCTTCAGGACGCCCTCATAATACATCTCGGGCTTGCGATGCTCCTTGCCCGGCGGTGGTCCGTCCTTCACAAGCTTCTCAGCGTCCATCTTGCCCCAGTGCACTTTAGCATGGGCAAGGGACCTCTGAGCACCTTCGATGCATATGGAGCTCTTGATGACTTCAAGCCTTGGGCAGGCATCCACCGGCCGCCTTACCGGCTGAAGTAGCTCCGGGCATGGCTTCCTGTGCCACGGCCGGACTCTGAGACCCTTCATGGACTGTTCGGCCACCTTATGGAGCTCGACCAGCTGCTTCAGCTGGTCGCTCAAGGGCACCGGGTGTCCGGCCTCAGCATACTGAGACCAGAACACCTTCTCCGTCGAGCTCCCTCTTCGGCTCGGTAGTATGCGGCAGCGTCGGACACACTCTGGGGAAGACCTGCGAATGCTCCTGGAGAGCTCCGGACTCGGGTAAGTAACAAGTAATTCACTTTCACGTGCTTGCTTTGCATAAAGAATGCCTTACCCGCCGCTATCTTCTTCATCGCCTCAATTTCCTGGAGGGCTTTTTGGGCTTCAGCCTTGGCAGATTTAGGCGCTCTCAAGAGCCGAGGCGAGCTCGGACTCGAGTCTTTGAGTCAAGCTCAAACTCGTGTTTTCCACGAGCACCTGGAGCTCTTGCTGCACCTCCGCCACCCGCGCCTCCTGCTTTTCTCGCTGGAGTGCGCTCCACGACCGCATTTTCTTGACCTTGGATGGCGCTTCCTTGAGTCGCCACAGGTTGTGGCCCTGTAATACTCACGTTGGTCCTGTCATTTTTGCAACCACATCTTTTTTATATACTTACATAAGGTATTAATTACCTTCCTTGTCCTCGAGCTGCTTCTTGGCAAGGCCGAGCTCGTTCTCAGACCGCTCGAGGCTCTGCTTCAATGCATTGACCTCTGCAGTCAGTGCGGCAGAGGTCAGCAGGACAGCCTACATTCCCATATTGACATACTTATGTTAGACTCCTGCGTATATCTTTTTGATCCTCAGTTCGGCTTTTCTTTCCGAACACCAAACTAAGCATCAGGGGCTACTGTCTATGCGGTAATATTTTTACGTATCTTAAATACATACCTCAAAGCTGTTAGAAGGCTGGCACGAGCTTGATCAGCCCGCTCTTGGCGGATGAACCTTCCGGATCACCACACTCATAATAGTGCGGTGCTCCTCATCACTGGAGGCGCCGTTAAGCACCTCCAGCAGATTATCCGGTGCCTCCGATTGGATGGAGGTCACCGGCGTCGTAGGCTTGCCCTTCTTAGTAGGGGGCCGCCTGCCGGATGCATGAACCATTGAAGGTTCCCGTGTGGTGTCCGGCCCAGGGCCGGACTTAGAGCCCTTCGGGGTTTAATCCCCTTTGCGCCTGGAGTCTGGGAGGTCGCCTTGCGGTGCCTCTAGGACCACCCCCTCCTGGCTTGGACCCTTTTGGGACTCCACCTCGGCATCGTCCATAGGACGAGGGGACGTAGCAGTCGGAAGTGAAAGGCTATTCACACCCGACGAATCCAGGGGTCCGCTCGACGAAGCGTCGAGCTGGGCTGCGGGCGGACTGCATGATTACATTCGATGTCGGAAAGGTCTGTGTGCGATAAAGGCGCCATGATTTATTCTAGTATCCGGATACTTACGATTTTGCGGGGCCTGGCCTGGATAGCCCTCCTCTTCGCCGTCGTCGGCGTTGATGGAAGTAATGCGGAGGAAGGTCCTTCCTTGTTGGACCCTCTGCCCCCCCAAGTTGGGCGGCCTTCCTTTTCATTCCTCCCCGCTGGAGGAGAGGCTTATTCTTCCTCCTCCTCGTCTTGGAGGAGGTGCGCCTCGAGTCATCGGACGATGAATCCGGCACCACCAGGCGCCGGGAACTCTTCGAGTTCCGTGGCCTTCTTCTTGGCCTTCTTCTCGGCACCACATAAGGTGCGGGACCAGCAACCCGTCAAGTGGGCGTCTGCTGGATCTTGGGCAAAGGCGGACGATCGACCTGTCGGTCTTCTTCTGCCATTCCTGTCAAAGGAACGGGAGCTTAGATCCCGCATAGAGTTAAACTATGAAAAACAAGTATCCGGCCTCCCTCAGCTTCTTGATGTGTCCCTCCGTGACGGAGGAGACAATCCACTTGCCTGCCGCTCCGGACATGGCTGGAGAAGGTAGAGGTGGGATGTGCACACTTGGGCGCTGGAGCTCGAGTGCGTGAAAATGGATAAGCAAAGGAGGAAGAAGGCGTAGATGGAAAAGGTGGATCCTTATCCCTTATATGGGTAGACGAAACTATGTGCCCCCACCAGCTGGTAAAACTCGCTTATCTCCCAAGCGCCGTAAATTAATAGCGCGGTTGGGTTACCCGCCGATATTGATGAGAATCCGGAATAAGGGGACACGATCTCTGCTTCAACAAGGCGTGCCAAGAAACCGCCTCGCTAAGTGCGCTGAGGTGGGACGGTAAAATGATTGAATAAAGGCTTGGCCGTGGTGTGATGTCACGCTGTGAAATACGTCAACATATTGGATTTGTGTAAATATTATTCTCTCTACGGTGGTATGTGGAAATTATTTTGCAGAGCCGGACACTATCCTTGTGTTCAAAATCTTCTATGAAGTATTCGGAGGAGGAACCCGCCTTGCAATGCGAAGACAATCACGCGCCGGACTCGTCGTCATTGAAGCCTGGTTGAGGAGCTCTTGAGGAGTCTGGATTAGGGGTGTCCGGATGGCGGACTATGGCCTTTGGCCGGACTCCTGGACTATGAAGATACAATATTGAAGACTTCGTCCCGTGTCCGGATGGGACTTTCCTTGGCGTGAAAGTCAAGCTTGGCGATACGGATATGTAGATCTCCTCCCATTGTAACCGACTCTGTGTAACCCTAGCCCTCTCCGGTCTCTATATAAACCAGAGGGTTTTAGTCCGTAGGACGAACAACAATCATACCATAGGCTAGCTTCTAGGGTTTAGCCTCTCTGATCTCATGGTAGATCTACTCTTGTACTACCCATATCATCAATATTAGTCAAGCAGGAGTAGGGTTTTACCTCCATCAAGAGGGCCCGAACCTGGGTAAAAATATCGTGTCCCTTGTCTCCTGTTACCATCCGCCTAGACACACAATTCGGGACCCCCTACCCGAGATCCTCCGGTTTTGACACCGACACTTTCCTTCCAAAAATAACTTCTCTAGAAGGTTTCATTCCGTTTCGACTCCGTCTGATATTCCTTTTCTTCGAAACACTGAAACAAGGGGAAAAAACAGGAACTGGCACTGGGCTCTGGGTCTATAGGTTTGTCCCAAAAATAATATAAAATTGTAAAATAAAGCCCATAAACATCCAAGATGGATATTATAATAGCATGAATACTTCATAAATTATAGATACGTTGGAGACGTATCAGCCGTGCGTTCGGTACTTGATCGGTCAGATCATGAAGACGTACGACTACATCAACCGAATTGTGCTAACGCTCCCGCTTTCGGTCTACGAGGGTACGTGGACAACACTCTCCCCTCTCGTTGCTATGCATCACCATGATCCTGTGTGTGCGTAGGATTTTTTTTTGAAATTACTGCGTTCCGCAACACCAGGCGCTCCATTGCGCCCGCCTGGACAAGGCCAAGTCCAGGATGGCAACGGTGGACAAGGCGGATGCAGACCTCAAGGTGCGCGTAGCCGAGACGCAGACCTGCTTCCACCAATCTTGCGAGGAGCTGAAAGTCGCCCAGGGTGAGCTGGCCAGGCGTGATGTAGAGCTCACCATGAAGCAGGCCGACATCGAGAAGGCCCAGGAGACGGCGGAGAACTTGGCCACCACAGCCGAGGCCACTCGAGCCCAGCACCAAGCCGCGCTGAACTCCCGGGAGGAGGACCTTGCCGCGTGTGAGGAGAAGCTTGCCGCAATGCTCCACGGCAAGGATGAGGAGGTGGAGAAGCTCGTCGTGCAGCGGACCCAAGAGCTGGAGGAGAGGCACAGGGAGGCACTTGATGCCCAGGCTCTGGTTCCCGCCGGCAGGGTGAAGGAGTTAGAGGTGGAGCAGGATGAGCTGAAGGAGCAGGCCCTAAAGCTGTCCACGGAGAAGGACACACTCAACAACGCCCTGACGGAGGCGCAAGGCGCGGCCATCAGCAGGGCCGGGGAGCTCTCCGAAGCCAACAACTCCATCAAAGACCTGAAGCTGAAGCTGGAGGGCCTTGAGGAGATGCTGTCAGAGGCCAAGGCTCGGGAGGAGACCCTGGCCAAGGATCTGGAGGTCGAGAAGCTGCAGCGGAAGAACGAAGCCGCCAACCACAAGGATTTTGTGGAGGGTGAGAATTGCTGGATCAGCCGCCTCGAGGATGTCGCTGGCAGGATCACCATGCAGCTGGCTACCATGGGGATGCCAAATGTGAGGTATGCCCCAGAGCGCAGCGGGACTCCCAATGCCAAGCTGACCCTATTCTTCGAGGGTTTCCTCGGGGCCCTGGAGCAGATCCACTCCAACCGGGAGGCCTCTCTGGCCGATGAGTCCCGGAGGCTCTGCCGGGGTGCCATGACCAAGGTCCTCGCCAAGGTGGCGCACTGGAATCCTGACCTTGACTTCAAAGCTGCGCTGGAGAGCCTGCCGGAGGATGCGGACATCGCGGCACTCAAGGAGCGTATCAAGCCCATCATCATACGCATCGACGGAATCCAGAGGGTGGAGGTCCAGCGCCGGTATTAGGCACCCCGTTTCTTTTCGTTGCTGCAGGTTCACAACCAAGATGATTTTTATCTTTAGTTAGAACTGCGGCAACAAGTGATGTAATATAACTCTGCAGTACTTTTGATACAATGCATGTTATTTTCCTGTTTGATTTTCCTTTGTATGTCCACCCTACATTAACCGGGTAGGCTTGCCGGCACGTAAACCCAGGGCGGCGTCTTGAGGACGAATTCCCAGGCCTGCCGGGTGTGCTTGCTACCAGGCGAACCACCTTACCGCCCATAACGCGGCCACCCGAACTGTCGAGCTTGACTCAAGTCAGAATCGAGGGCGTTGCCAATTGCGGAATGCTACCCTGCCAATCTCGATGCGGCCGATTGAGCTGTTGAGCGGACTCGAAATAGAACAAGGGCGTTGCCAATTGCGGGGGCCCCTTTGCGTGCGGGTTTTCCATACAAAGAGTGAGATCTCCGAGGGGAAAAACCTTATACAAAAAGGAAATATTTAAAGTTCGGCATGACTTAGCTCTCCTGTCGCCACACGGGCGCCCTTCCCGCTTGCAGGCAGCGCCGCCCTCTTAGCCGTCTTCTTCTCGGGAAGCCGTGGCCACGGGAAACTGCTAGGCCGGCTGCTAAACAAGATTCTCACAATCGCACCCCCTACCCTCACAAGAATCCCTCCTACGGTTGGCGGGGTGCGGGGTCGTGAGAAGAGAAGGTCTAACAGGAAGCACACGGATCGTTTACCCAGGTTCGGGCCGCGAGGATGTGTAAAACCCTAGTCCTTCTTTGGTGGATGTATTGCGTGTTCTTGTGTTCTTGAGCTAGCTACGGGGTGTAACTTGCCCAGAAGTGCCGAATCCCTCCCCAGTATGCCATGGCCCTCCTTTTATAGTCAAAAGGGGCTGCCACAGTGGCACACAGGAGGTGAAAAGGTCTACAGTGCCGCGAGCTTATCGCCCGTATTACAGGACAAGACGCATTTATGCATCGCTTAGGTGTCCCATAGCTTTATCGGGGACGGGAATGAGGCTCGTATCGTCCGTCGGCGCCTTGCCTTGCTTCGACACGCGCCCAGGCCAGCGATGCATGCAGCGCCATGTAGGCAGGCAGGCAGCTGAGGTGGCGCGGTGGTAGGGTCTTCACGAAGATCTACATGCCACCACGCAGGTGCTTGCTGAGTTGGCGTAGAGGCCGCCCTTCGCCACACAGGTGCCTGCCCAGCTGGTTGAGCTAGCAGCTGCTTGGGGACGGCGGTGGAGTCTTGGCTGGTGCGGGCCTAGCAGTGGCCCCGCTGATGCCCTCGGCAAGGGTCTTTTCAGGGGCCCGGCGAAGGTCTTGCCGTGGCGTTGCAGTCGTCCTCAGCAAGGCGCTTGCCCGGGGTCTTGTGGCTCTCCTCGGCTAGGATCGCGCCGAGGGTCGCCGTCTTCTGGTCCTCATCTGATCTCACATGTTTATGACCTTGACAAAGATCTGCATGCCACCACAGAGGTGCCTCCCAAGCCTTGGTACCAACGTAGTTGGTTGGGTCAGAATCCGTGGGCTCAAGGGTGGCTCGCTCTGTTGGTGTTGGGCAAATTGCCCCGGCATGGCTCTTGCCGGGGCTGCAGAGGCCGCCCCGGCAAGGGCCTTCCCGGGGGCCCCCCTCACCCTCTCGCTCTTTGGTGTTTCTGGTCTTGGCGTTGCCTTGACCGTCTTGTGCCTTTGACTTCCCTCTGGCTCCCCTCCTTTGCCCTGCTAAGTGTGACCGTGGTGCGTGGCTCCGACTGCCCATGCACAAGTAAAGGGGTACAAAGGAGTGCCCCTACTTTTGTACACCGACATCTACAAGCGTATAAATTTTATTAGTCTTCGCATAAGCAAAATTCTTCTCATTCGGAATAGTGGGAGTATCATAAGAGACTCGAATACTATAAATTGTTTCCACATTAAAAGAGTAATGTTCAGAAAAAGGGTAATCATAATCATGACAACTTTTATAAATATAATCATCACTACTTTTTATAGCATAAGTGTCATCACAATAATCATCATAAATAGGAGGCATGTTATCATCATAATAAATTTTCTCATCAAAACTTGGGAGGCTAAAAATACCATCTTCATTAAACATAGCATCCCCAAGCTTGGGACAAACATTAATTGTAGCAAATAAATTCTCAAACATTTCATTCTCATCAAACATAGCATCCCCAAGCTTGGGCCTTTTTCATATCATAAGCATAATCACTCTCATCATTAGTAGTATGGATAGCACCAATAGTATAGCAATTATCATCATGACAATGAGTAATAGGAGCAACATCATTTGTGAGGGATACCTTTCTACCTTTGCTTCTCCGTCTTTTCTTTTTCTTCTTCACATTATGTGTGGGTTTAATCCTCTTTTTGGATCTCCTTATTAATGAGATTGGTTGAATAGAAGGCTCCTCCTCGTTACCTGATTCATCATAAGAAATAATAGGAGGATATTGGGAAGTCTCTTCCCTTTCATTATTATTCACTTCATCTTCTATTTGTTTTCTTGTCTTTATGTAATTGGCAATATAAGGATTTTCAATGAAATTCACCGCACAATACATAAAAATTTCTTCTAGATCAAAATCAAGAACTATCTCAAGGGAAAATTCTGGAATATTCTTAGTTATATGTTTCATTTCTTCATAACCCAAAAGAAAACTAAGTTCATTATGATGTGCAAGGGAAATCAAGTCATCACAATTTTTGGACACGATTCGATCATGAAACAGTTTGCATTGGATATTTAAATGACCAGTTCATTGCAAAGTTCACAAGGATGGCTAAGAAAATTTAAATTTTCAGCACAAACATCTAGCCTTTCTTGCAACCATCTAGTTTCTAAATACTTATGCCTCTTGCAAAATCTATCTTCCCTATTTGGTGTGTACTTGCGGACTCTATGTACTCCACAAAAGTTGACATGCTTATAAGAGACATTTTCATCATGACTCGTGCAATCATCATTAGTACTATGGATATTCAAAGAGTTCATACTAACAACATTGCAATCATGCTCATCATTCACATATTTTGTGCCAAGCATTCTATGTAATTCTTCTTCTAGTACTTGAGCACAATTTTCCTTCCGATCATTCTCACGAAAGATATTAAAAAGATGAAGCGTATGAGGCAAACTCAATTCCATTTTTTGTAGTTTTATTTTATAGACGAAACTAGTGATAAAACAAGAAACAAAAAGATTCGATTGCAAGATCTAAAGATATACCTTCAAGCACTCACCTCCCCGGCAACAGTGCCAGAAAAGAGCTTAGTTGACGAGGTGTGAGTGCCGCTTACCTAGCCTCCCCGGCAATAGTGCCAGAAAAGATCTTAGTTGACGGGGTGTGAGTGCCGCTTACCTAGCCTCCCCGGCAACGGCGCTAGAAAAGATTTAGTGCCAAACATTTTAATGCATTCTTCTTCTAACATTTTGGCACAATTATCGGAATCCTTATTTTCATGAAAGATATTAAAAAGATGAAGCATATTAGGCACCCTCAATTCCATTTTTTGTAGTTTTTCTTTTATAAACTAAACTAGTGATAAAAACAAGAAACTAAAAGATTCAATTGCAAGATCTAAAGATATACCTTCAAGCACTCACCTCCCCGGCAACGGCGCCAGAAATTAGCTTGATGTCTACTACAAAACCTTCTGCTTGTAGACGTTGTTGGGCCTCCAAGTGCAGAGGTTTGTAGGGTAGTAGCAAATTTCCCTCAAGTGGATGACCTAAGGTTTATCAATCCGTGGGAGGCGTAGGATCAAGATGGTCTCTCTCAAGCAACCCTGCAACCAAATAACAGAGTTTCTTGTGTCCCCAACACACCCAATACAATGGTAAATTGTATAGGTGCACTAGTTCGGCGAAGAGATGGTGATACAAGTGCAATATGGATGGTAGATATGGGTATTTGTAATCTGAAAATATAAAAACAACAAGGTAGAAAGCGATAAAAGTGAGCAAAAACGGTATTGCAATGCTTCGAAACAAGGCCTAGGGTTCATACTTTCACTAGTGCAAGTTCTCTCAACAATGATGACATAATTAGATCATATAACAATCCCTCAACATGCAACAAAGAGTCACTCCAAAGTCACTAATAGCGGAGAACAAACGAAGAGATTATTGTAGGGTACGAAACCACCTCAAAGTTATTCTTTCTGATCGATCTATTCAAGAGTCCGTAGTAAAATAACATGAAGATATTATTTCCGTTCGATCTATCCTAGAGTTCATACTAGAATAACACCTTAAGACGCAAATCAACCAAAACCCTAATGTCACCTAGATACTCCAATGTCACCTCAAGTATCTGTGTGTATGATTATACGATATGCATCACACAATCTCAGATTCAAAGAGTGCCCCAAAGTTTGTACCGGAGAGTAAAGACGAAAACGTGTGCCAACCCCTATGCATAAGTTCATAAGTTCACTGAACCCGCAAGTTGATCATCAAAACATACATCAAGTAGATCACGTGAATATCCCATTGTCACCACAGATAAGCACATGCAAGACATACATCAAGTGTTCTCAAATCCTTAAAGACCCAATCCGATAAGATAACTTCAAAGGGAAAACTCAATCCATTAAAAAGAGAGAAGAGGGGGAGAAACATCATAAGATCCAACTATAATAGCAAAGCTCGTGGTACATCAAGATCGTGCCAAATCAAGAACACAAGAGAGAGAGAGAGAGAGAGAGAGAGAGAGAGAGATCAAACACATAGCTACTGGTACATACCCTCAGCCCCGAGGGTGAACTACTCCCTCCTCGTCAAGGAGAGCGCCGGGATGAAGATGGCCACCGGTGATGGATCCCCCTCCGGCAGGTTGCCGGAAAAGGGCCCCGATTGGTTTTTGTGGCTACAGAGGCTTGCGGCGGTGGAACTCCTGATCTAGGTTATTTTCTGGAGGTTTCTGTATTCATAGGAATTTTTGGCGTAGGTCTCACGTCAAGGGGGTCTCTGAGTCATCCACGAGATAGGGGCCCACGCCCAGGGGGTAGGGCGCGCCCTCCACCCTCATGGACAGCTCAGGACTCTTCTGGCCCAACTCTTTTACTTTGAGGCTTCTTTTGGTCCATAAAAAATCATCAAAAATTGGCACGTCAAGTGGACTCCGTTTGGTATTCCTTTTCTATAAAACTAAAAAACAAGGAAAAAACAGAAACTGGCACTGGGCTCTAGGTTAATAGGTTAGTCCCAAAAATCACATAAAATAGCATATAAATGCATATAATACATCCAAGATGGATAATATAATATCATGATACTTCATAAATTATAGATACGTTGGAGACATATCAACAATTCGCGTGCAATGCAATTTCTAGAGCTAGCAATTAATCACACACACATCCATCACATATCCATCCATATGTGCATGCATCATATATATGCACATAAATTAACGAGAAGTACAATCTATTTTACCTCATCAAAGGGGCGGGAGAGGGGGCCTAACAGGCCGTACGTAAGTTGGAGGCGGCATTACTGGAGTGTGGTGGAAAATTTAATGCAAGTGTGTTTGAGTGGGTGGAGTAGAGACCTAGCTTAGGGAGTGAGTGTGTGGAGGCTAGGAAGCTTAATTAATGCATCCCCTAGCTAGATCTAACTACCTAATTAAGAATCATGAGAAAGAATTTGGTCTTTTTCTCAAGAAGAAGAAAAGAGAGAGGAGGAGGAGGAAGAGGAAGAGGGAGGAAGAAGAAAGAAAATATCTAAATGGATGGAAGGTCACATGTGAATAGTGTTGCCATGTAATTACTGCATGCCCAAATTACGGAACACCATTACAGTTATATATATCCGTGGCATGCCGCTATTACTCACTCCGGTGTTATGCTGGGCCAAAAGTGGACCAACTAAGGTGGACCCACAAAATAAACTGCAGGCGTAACTTACTCTGCCCCGCCATAGCTATAATGGTTAGTGCTGGCGTAGGACACTTTTGCGACATCAACACTAAGTTAGGCCAGGGCAGAACGTTGGGACCCATGTATAGGTGGTGTTGCCTAAAATTCCTATGCCATCAATGAGCTCATAGCGATGACGTGCGATTTAAGCCGACGCCAGCACTATTTTAAAACAAACTAGTGCTAGCATTGATGCAAAATGGCGCGCCACCAACAAAAATTGTGGCTAGCCGTTTTTCTATTAGTAACTACTAGGACAGCCCGCATTCATCAAGTTCATGGCCATCCCATGCTATGCCTACATGAAGCTACAAATGCCCAGTCCAAATGGGGTAATCACCATCTCCAACGACACCAAAACCATGCACGCAGTAGAGGTCACCCACCTGGAGCAGGCAGAGGCCGACCTCCTAGAAGACGAACATGAGTTCACGAAGGTCTCCTGTGGGCAATTCAAGAAATAGAAGGATGGCGACACGACCACAACTGCCAAGGAGCCACTAGCGGACCCCTCATTCTCCAATTGGCATGAGGAAGGTGCGTGGGGATGAGAGGCCGAAAGTAACACCACAAATCAAGGGACATCACCCACGGCAGCAAAAACAGGCTACATTGATTTCTCTCTCCTCATTGTTTACATTCAGAACATTAGATTTGCACTACTTTAGGATGCTACTAATGCGACACTACGATCGGAGACCCTTTGACGAAACTGTGTGCGATGCGTTAATCGCAAACGGTGATGTAAAAAAACCATAAAAAATATGCAAAACATTTGCGATGAATGATACATCAAATACGGTTCAGATTTTAGTTGCGTGTGCGATGAGGGGCATACGGTTGATCTGTACGAACTGTTTGCGATGAGACAGAACAACAGAAATGGGAAGCCAGGTCAAGGTGTGTGCGATATATGGCATACAGTTCACTCCGATGAACCGTTTGCGATGATTGAGGTGAACACAAACGATTCAGCGTAACAAGTTGTGTGTGATACCCGGCAAACAGGTCGGTAATCAGAATTGTGTGCGATCATTATAGATAGCCCATACAGTCTTTTTTTCTAAATTGTGTGCTTGTTAGGGCACACAGTTCAACAAACCAACATGTGGGCGAAATGTAGAAGATCTCTGTCGAATACATATTACTAACCGTCTATGATGAGATTGACAGGATAAACAAAGATATATACAGTCTGCTTAATTTAGTCCTTCTTCTTGCTGTTGTTGGATGGCCCCATGACATCTTCTTGGCAAGGACGCTTCTTGCCGCTGACCATTGGCTTTTCATCACCCCGCCGTCGTCATCGTTGTTGCTGTCGTCATCATCCTCCTCCTCGTTCGACCATTCCTCCTCCTCATCATCGTCATCCTCTTCTTCGTCCTCCGATGGCTCCTCGTCCATCTGGTTGTCATCTGACAACTCCGAAGGTGGCGTCCCTTCCATGAACCGGATATAATCGAGGTCTGGGCTCGACGCCGGACTCATGGAAGACGAGCGGGATGATTCCGATGTTGACCTATCATCGGGCGCCAGACTGTTGGCCGAACTATCGTCCTCGCTGTCGCTCGACATGGCTGCTGAGTGTGTGCTAGTGTGTAGCGCAGCCTGCCGGGGACGATGAAGATGGTGGAAACTTAAGCGGGGTATGCAGAGAAGAGGAACTGCCAATTGAAGCAGGTTTTTTTTGTGCGGGAGGGGGGGGGGGAATTGAAGCGGGGGTTGACGTATTATCTAACCGCTGATATAATCAACCGCAATTATTTGTACCCAGTCGCTCCAAATTCCTGGGGTTACGCAGGACTCCTATTGGCTATTTGGATGGTTTCCTTTTTCAGGACAAAAACAAGGACGAGTTTTGGGATTATGCACGGGTACCGGTACGAACGTAGTAGGACAGTTGGCAAGCAATACATTGAGCTCTTCTTATTGATAAAGCCAGTAATAATCAAGCTAGAAAGGAAAAGAAAAAAAGACAAAGAAAAATATCTGCATGAATCTTCGCGTAACATCAATGGCATATGACCTAGATGTGCATTACTTAGAGCACATCTAGATGTGCTTTAGCAATACTGTCAAACAAAACCCCTAATCATCATTGCAAACAGCGCATAGAACATGGCTAATGCGACGACCACAACTACACATGCTAGTTCCTTCTTGTCTCTTTGTCGGTGTCAAAACCGGCGAATCTCGGGTAGGGGGTCCCAAACTATGCGTCTAAGGCGGATGGTAACAGGAGGCAGGGGACACGATGTTTACCCAGGTTTGGGCCCTCTCGATGGAGGTAATACCCTACTTCCTGCTTGATTGATCTTGATGATATGAGTAGTACAAGAGTTGATCTACCACGAGATCGTAGAGGCTAAACCCTAGAAGCTAGCCTATGGTATGATTGTTGTTGGTCCTACGGACTAAACCCTCCGGTTTATATAGACACCGGAGGGGGCTAGGGTAACACAGAGTCGGTCACAATGGGAGGAGATCTACATATCCGTATCGCCAAGCTTGCCTTCCACGCCAAGGAGAGTCCCATCCGGACACGAGATGAAGTCGTCAATCTTGTATCTTCATAGTCCAACAGTCCGGCCAAAGGATATAGTTCGGCTGTCTGTATACCCCCTAATCCAGGACTCCCTCAGTAGCCCCTGAACCAGGCTTCAATGACGATGAGTTCGGCGCGCAGATTGTCTTCGGCATTGCAAGGCGGGTTCCTTCCTCCGAATACTCTGTAGAAGATTTTGAACACAAGGATAGTGTCCGGCTCTGCAAAACAAGTCCCACATACCACCGTAGATAGAATAATATTTCCACAAATCTAATCCGCTGACGCACTTGATATCATGACATCATACCATGGCCCGGTCATTATTCAAACCGTTTTTCTCAGCCAGCCTTGGCGTATATTTCAAGGCGGTTTCCTTGGCACATCTTGTCGAAGCAGAGATCGTGTCCCCTTATCGCGGGATTCTCATCATTACGGGCGTGGGTAACCCAACCGCGCCATCAATCACAATGCTTGGGGAGTAAGCGAGTTTACCAGGCTAGTGGGGGCGTATAGTTTCGTCCGCCTTTATAAAGGGATAAGGGTTCACCTTTTTTCACCCACGCCTTCTTCCTCCTCGCTCATCCATTCTTGCGCACTCAAGCTCCAACACCCAAGTTTGCATCTTTCTCCTCACACCGCTCCAATCATGTCCGGAGCAGGAGGCAAGTGGACGAAATCCTCCATCACGGAGGAAGACATCAAGAAGCTGCGGGGAGCCGGATACTTGGACACGGATATCGCGCACCAGCTACCCGACGAGGGGCAGATCATCCCTACCCCGGAGCCTTACGAGAGGGTACTCTTTCTCACCCACTTCGTCCGCGGACTGGGGTTCCCCCTTCACCCGTTTATCCGCGGCCTCATGTTCTTCTACGGGCTGGACTTCCATGATCTAGCCCTGAACTTTATTCTCAACATCTCGGCGTTTATCGTGGGTGTGCGAAACCTTCCTCGCGTCCAGCCCCACTTGACTGTGGTGAAGACCTTTAATGTCAAGCCGAAGGTTGTAGGCGGCCAGCAAAGCGGAATCTGAGGCGCCATGGTGGGAAAAATGCCCAACGTCACATGGCTCGAGGGCTCCTATGTGGAGACCATAAAGGGTGGCGATCGGGGTGGTTCTACATCACCGAGCAGCGTGACACCAAGCGGGTGGCGGCCCCGAATTCGATCCGGAATCCCCATGCGGCTTACCTCCTGGAAAGAGAAGGGCTTGTCCTGGGGTTCATCGATGGAGCTGGCCGGACTCCAGAAGTGTATCCCGAACATGATAAGCAAGAAACTCAAGCTTGTCAACATGGTCCAGGTCATGCTCTTCCGCCGGATCCTCTCGTGTCAACCACGGGCGTTTAATTTATGGGAGTTCGACCCAGCCCAGCACCAGACTCTGCGCGAGCTCTTTGACACGACGCACAAGGACATCTGGAGGGTGCTGTTCAAGGGCGTCGAGGTCCCCCTTCCCTTACCGAGGATCGCGGACTTAGCGTGAAGCGCCCTGCGAATTCAGTAAGTTCTCTACACCTTATAGGGTATTTACTTTCCCCAGTTTAATCATGTGCGGGATCTGAACTCCCACGCCTTTGACAGGACTGGGTGGAAACATCGGAGCAGATCGACTGCCCGACCCCCCTGCACGAAGATCCGGCCAACGCTCTCCTGACGGAGATGCTAACTCCGGCACCTTATGAGGTGCCGGAGAAGAAGACCAAGAAGAAGGCCACGGGGACCCGAAAGAGTTCCCGGCGTCAGGTGGTATCGGACTCATCGTCCGATAACTCCAAGACGCACTCCTCTCGTGAAAACAAGGAGGAGGAAGATGAAGGTTCTCCCCCTCCACCCGGGGGAGACAAGAAAAGGAAGGCCGCCCCAACCGGGGAGGCCGAAGGGTCCAAGAAGGGAAGGACTCTCCTTCCGAAATGTTCTACGACCGCGCGCATAGCGAGGCAGTGGTTGCCAGGGACAAGCCTGGCGAAGTCATAAATATTCGGATACGAGTAATTCATGGTATGCTTTTATTGCCTTTGCTTCTCCTTCGCGAATATGATTATGCAGTCCGTCCCGAGCCCGCATCGACGTATCTTCGTCGGATGGTTCTTTGGACTCGTCGGATATGAATAGTGATTCACTTCCGACCGCCTCCTCCCCTCGCCCTACGGACAACGTCGAGGCGTTGTCTCAAAGGGAACCAAGACGAGGGGAGGTTGTCCTGGAGGCGCCTCAAGGAGACCTTCCGGACCCTGGGCGCAAAGGGAGCAAGACTCCCACGGGCTCCAAGTTCGGCCCTCAGCCGAACACCGCACCGGAACCACCAATGGTCCCAGACTCCGGCAGGCGGCCCCCTGTTAAGAGGGGCAAGCCGCCCGTGCCGGTGACCTCTGTCCACCCAGAGGCACCGGACAACTTGCTGGAAGTGCTTCATAGCGCTTCCATCGACGAAGAGCACCGCACTATCATGAATCACGGTGATCAAAAGGTTCGATCCGCCAAGAGCGGACTGGTAGCTTTAATGCCGACCTCCTAACATGTTTTGAGGTGAGTAACCGAAGTATAGGAAAATATTACCGCATAGATAGTAGCCCCTGATGCTCTATTCGGCGTTCGCGAAGAAAAGCCGAATAGAGGATCAAATAGTGACTACAGGAGTCTAATCCAAATATGTCTGTATGCGTATGCAGGCTTCACTGCTGGCCGCTGCTACACGTACTACGAAGGTCGCCGCACTAAAGCAGGACCTTGAGCAGTCCGAGGAAGAACTCGGCCTTGCCAAGAAGCAGCTCGAGGAGAAAAAGGGTAAGCAATACCTTGTCTATGTAAAAAAAGTTTTGGTTGCAAGATAATAGGATCATCATGAATGTGCCAGGGACCACGACCGAAGTGGAGACCCTGAAGCAGGCGCTGTCCGAGGCCGAGAACAAAGCGGCCAAGGAGTGCATTGAGCGAGAAAGACACAAAGCCCGAGTAGGCGAGGTGCGGCAAGAGCTCCAGGCACTCGTGAATAAGCACGAGTCCTTGGAGCTTGACTCAAAGACGCGAGAGTTCGAGCTTGCCAAGGCCCTCGAAAGTGCAAAACATGCCAAGGCCGAAGCCCAAAAGGCCCTCCAGGAGATTGAGGCGGTGAAGAAGATAGCGGCGGGTAAGGCATTCATTATGCAAAGCAAGCATGTGAAAGAAAATTTCTATTTACTTACCCGAGTTCGGAGCTCTCCAGGGGCGTTCGCAGATCTGCCCTTGATGTGTCGATGCCGCGGAGTTCTGCTGGCTGAGGGGAGCTCGACGGAGAAGGTGTTACGGTCTCGATATCTGGGGCGAACACCCTATGCCTATGAGCGACCAGTGAAGCAACTGGTCGAGCTCCACAAAGCGACCTAACAGGCCATGAAGGGCCATATAGTCCGGATGTGGCTGGCGATGCCCTTCCCATGATTACTTGGCTGGTGAGGTGGCTTGTGGATGCCTGCCCACGGTGGAAGTCATAAAGCGGTCCGTCTGCATCGACGCGTGCCTTGAGCTTTTGCCCGTGTGAAGGTGCCTTTGGGCCAAGATGGACGCCGAGAAGTTGGTGAAGGAGGGGCCGCCATGAGGGCAAGGAGCATCGCCACCCTGAAATGTATTATGAGGTTGTCCTGAAGGGTGCCCGTCTTGTGGCGGGCGAGTGTTCCAAAGATGTAATTTTTGAATGAACTTGCTCATGTGATCCTGTATTATGAAAACTAGTTCATGTGCGCTATACAACGCATTTGTATTTAAAATATTACCTTCATGCGGCCGTTTATAAAATCTGAGAGTTGGCTAGTCGTAAACACGCCCCCATGCAACTAGTCTTTGGGGTGTTGGGATAAATCTGAGCACTCTTTTTCCCGTTTTGGGTCCTTGAGGAGGTGCTCGATTAACTTGAACCAGGCAATCGGACTATAATGCTTTATCACTCTCCTTAGCCATAGAAGTCTACAATTTTAGATTTTGGCGAAGCCCCTAGTATTCGGAGGGCCGAATTTTGGGCGCTACACGCCTAAGTCGGACAAAGCCGACTCCTCGCCCGAAGCGGAAAAAGTCTTTAGGGACTTGAGACCTCTCGAACAGTGACCAGCTCTCGCCTTATCATAACAGTCAATTTTAGCTTTCTCTACTGAGGTGCTCGTCCAGAAGAACCGGGACACAATCGCAGTAGTTCTCCCAGTGCTACCTTAGCCGATATAGCGAAACGTAAGGTACCAAAACATGGGAGTCGGGCAAACCCAACTATTGACCCAAGACATGATTCGGAGCTGATGCATAAAATTCTATAAGTTCGTGGTGCCGCACTGTCAAGACTGTTCGGACTTCTCACACCGTGTTATGGGATATAAGGAAGCCCCTGGCGTACTGGCCGTACCAAAGCGTACGGGTGCTAACTGTCATGAATGAACATATATATATATATATATATATATATATATATATATATATATATATATATATATATAAGAATATAGAATGCGATAATAGACTAGTGCTATGCATTGTTTATTCAAGAAATGCATCAAAAGCATACTGATACAAGTAGTGCGGTAAGCAAAAAATAGGACTATTTGACATGTCCCATCCAGGGGCAAGCTGCGGACTGGTATCTTAATGAAGGTATTTCACTCGTTATCAGAGACCACCTGGGGATTCCATTGTAAGACGTAGCTTCCTGCCTCCTTGGATGTTGTATCATGTGTCCTGCAATCGTACTGCCGGATAGGGCTTCCAGAGAGTCAAGTCCTGAAAGAAAGAGAATGATTAAGATAGTAAGCCCCTAGTGCGGTTGAGCCGCATTGTGGGACGTGCCTTGATCGTGCCCCCGCCGACGCCTATGGTATTTTCAATGCATAATTATGTACGCGTGGCACGAATTTCGTCGTTCGACTGAGGCTAGGGCGGGGGCCGAATTGCTAGGCGAGCTCTGAGCGTGCCAGGCGATCCTGTTGCAGGTTGCTCCGGACGCGCTTGACGGTGTCCGGGGGCTTTATCACCGAACTGGTGGATTGCCTTAAGAGGTTGTTTGTGCCTCCGCTGCGAGGGCCGCAGTGTGCTCCTCCGTATGGAGCGAGCGCTCTGTGTTTCCTTTGACTGTGATGACCCCCCTAGGTCCTGGCATCTTGAGCTTAAGGTATGTATAATGTGGTACTGCATTGAATATTGCAAACACGGTTCGCCCGAGCAGTGCGTGATAGCCGCCGCGGAACGGGACGATATCGAAGATTAACTCCTCGCTTCGGAAGTTTTTCGGAGATCCGAAGACCAATTCCAGTGTGATTGAGCCCGTACAATGGGCCTCTACACCTGGGATGACGCCTTTAAAGGTCGTTTTTGTGGGTTTGATCCTCGAGGGGTCTATACCCATTTTGTGCACTGTATCCTGATAGAGCAGGTTCAGGCTGCTGCCGCCGTCCATAAGGACTCGAGTGAGGTGAAATCCGTCAATGATGGGGTCTAAGACCAGTGCGGCAGATCCGCCATGACGGATACTAGTGGGGTAGTCCCTGCGATCGAAGGTGATCGGACAAGAGGACCATGGGTTGAATTTCGGGCGACGGGCTCCGTCGCATATACGTCCCTTAGTGCACGCTTCCATTCCCTCTTGGGGATGTGGGTTGCGTATATCATGTTCACCGTCCTCACTTGTGGGGGGAACCTTTTCTATCCTCCCGTGTTCGGCGACCATGGCTCCTCCTCGTCATTGCTGTGCAGCCCCTTGTCCTTGTTTTCGGCGTTTAACTTGCCGGCCTGCTTGAACACCCAGCATTCTCTGTTGGTGTGATTGGCTGGCTTATCGTGGGTGTTGTGTATTTGACACGAGCGATCGAGTATGCGGTCCAAACTGAACGGGCCCGGAGAGCTTCTTTTGAATGGCTTTTTCCGCTGACCGGGTTTAGAGCCTCTGAATCCGGCATTGACTGTTGTATCCCCGGTGTTATCGCCGTTGTTGCGGCGCTGGTGATTGCTGCAACGTGGCCTGCCGTTACTGTCCTTGGTATCTGAAGTGCCAAGGTTTCTTGATATGTTGTTGCTGCGAGCCAGCTAACTATCCTCTCCCACGCAAAAGCGGTTCATTAGTGTCGTGAGGGCTGCCATAGACTTCGGCTTTTCCTGGCCGAGGTGCCGGGCGAGCCACTCGTCACGGATGTTGTGCTTAAATGCCGCTAAGGCCTCTGCATCCGGACAGTCGACAATTTGATTTTTCTTGGTTAGGAACTGTGTCCAGAATTTCCTGGCCGATTCCCCTGGCTGCTGAATTATGTGGCTCAAGTCATCGGCATATGGTGGTCGCACATAAGTGCCCTGGAAGTTGTCGAGGAATGCGTCTTCCAGATCCTCCCAACAGCCGACGGAGTCTGCTGGCAAGCTATTCAGCCAATGCCGAGCTGGTCCTTTAAGTTTTAACGGGAGGTACTTGATGGCATGTAGATCATCACCGCGGGCCATGTGGATGTGGAGGAGGAAGTCCTCGATCCATACCGCGGGATCTGTTGTGCCATCATATGATTCGATATTTACGGGTTAAAAACCCTCTGGGAATTCATGCTCCATTACTTCGTCAGTGAAGCAAAGGGGGTGTGCCGCGCCTCTGTGCTGGGCTATATCGCGGCGCATCACTTATGAGTCTTGCCTGCTGTATTCGGCCCGGCCGGTTTTGCTTTTACGGTATCTGGCGTGGTGGTCACCGTCCCGCGTAGGGGCGTGCCCTCGTGATCTGTAGATCGATCTTGCGTGTTTTGCCCTGTCTTCCAATACGTCTCGCAGGTCTCGCGTGTTTCCCGGTGCCTTGGTATTTTTGTTTGAGTGGCGGCAGGGTGCGGGCTGAGCTTCTGGCTGAAATGCCTCTCTGTCTCGGCCACGAGGTGGCCGATCAGCCGTGTCTTATGCTGGTGATGTAGGTTTCAATGCTTCCTCCTCAAGTCGGGGTAGCGTCCTGTGCTTTGGGTGACCCTTGGAGGGGCGTTCGAGTTCGTATTCCTCAGCCGCAAGGACTTCAGTCTATCTGTCTGCTAGCAAATCCTGATCAGCTCGAAGCTGTTGATGTTTTTTCTTCAGGCTATTTGCTGTGGCTATAAGCCAGCGCTTAAAGCGCTCCTGCTCGACGGGATCCTCAGGTACGACAAATTCTTCATCGCCGAGGCTCACTTCGTCTTCAGAGAGAGGCATGTAATTGCCATCCTCCTCTTCTCCCTCTGTCGCTCGCTTAGGAGGGATGGCTTGTTCATCCTCCGGCTCTAGATCTTGCTGGAGGGGATTGCCATCATCTTCGGCACTGTCCGGAGTATTGTTATCTCCTGTGCCGGTATCACCGCTTTTGCTGTGGCGAGACTTAGAGCGGCGCCGCTGACGTCGGCGCTTGGGTTGCTTCTTGGAGGGGTCATCCTCCGTTGTCTTGTCGCCATTGCCTTCTTTGGGTGTATCCACCATATATATATATGATGAGGTGGCGGTCCGATTGCCCGTGGGCGATGGTTCTGTTAAATCTCCTTCATCGTTGTCCATACCATCGATGTCTTAGTCGAAGTCGAGCATGTCTGTTAAATCATCGATAGTGGCTACTAAGTGGGTGGTGGGTGGGGAGTGAATTTCTTCGTCATCCGCATCCCATTCTAGTCAGACATAGTTCGGCCAAGGCTCTCCTGACAGGGAGGGAGACTTTAACGAGTTTAGTACATCACCGAAGGGCGAGTGCTGAAAGATATCCGCGGAGGTCAACTCCATGATCGGTGCCCAATCGGATTTGATAGGCATGGGCGCACGCGGTTCGAAGTCCGTGGCCGGAGACGAGTCCAGCGGTTCGGCGTCACAGTTCTCGAGAGGGGTAAGGTCAGTATTCGGCTCTATCGCCACTAAGGGTGCAGCCTCCAAGGCGGGATCTATCAGTCCGTCCTCGGATGGCGCAGTTCGTTCCGAATTGAAGGCTGGAGTGGTTGCTAGCGTGATTTCCCGAACACTGTCCGACGGCAGAGCTACATCATGATCGTCGTGATCGTGCGGCACACCTGGCATGGGCTCGAATCCGTCGAATATTAAGTCTCCGCGGACATCGGTAGTGTAATTCAAGTTTCCAAACCTGACCTGGTGGCCAGGGGCGTAGCTCTCGATCTCCTCAAGATGGCCAAGCGAGTTGGCCCGCAGTGCGAAGCCGCCGAATACGAAGATCTGTCCGGGGAGGAAAACCTCACCCTGGACCGCATCGTTATCGATGATCGGAGGAGCCATCCAGCTTTACGGTGACAGCACAGTGGAACTCTCAATGAAAGCACCAATGTCGGTGTCAAAACCGGCGGATCTCGGGTAGGGGGTCCCGAACTATGCGTCTAAGGCGGATGGTAACAAGAGGCAGGGGACACGATGTTTACCCAGGTTCGGGCCCTCTCGATGGAGGTAGTACCCTACTTCCTGTTTGATTAATCTTGATGATATGAGTAATACAAGAGTTGATCTACCATGAGATCGTAGAGGCTAAACCCTAGAAGCTAGCCTATGGTATGATTGTTGTTGGTCCTACGGACTAAACCCTCCGGTTTATATAGACACCAGAGGGGGCTAGGTTTACACAGAGTCGGTTACAATGTGAGGAGATCTACATATCCGTATCGCCAAGCTTGCCTTCCACGCCAAGGAGAGTCCCATCCGGACACGAGACGAAGTCTTCAATCTTGTATCTTCATAGTCCAACAGTCCGGCCAAAGGATATAGTCCGGCTGTCCGGATACCCCCTAATCCAGGACTCCCTCACTCTTGCTTTGATCTGTTGCCTGTGATTGATTCTTTCTTGCTTCATCGTACTGATTGTACATTCCAGATCAGCCAGTTTCTTCTTCAGCTTTACCTTATCTTCTGCGAGCTTGGTGTGAACACTCCGAGCCCTGCCATGCCATTCTTCATCCAGCCAGTTAACAAAGGCACAAGCCTCATATCCCTGCCAATGTTAAATACTCCCTCCGTTCCTTGATGTAAGGTGTATAGATTTTTGAGAAAAAGTCCAAAATTTAAGGTGTATTGTGTTTCACCACTCATTTGAATAATTTTTTAAGGGATTTGATTACATTTCCTTATATAGGTCAAGCTCCTCTATTTTCTCATGTCAATTAGTCAGGTGCAATCTCGCCCAAAACTTGTGAAATTTTCCCTCCATGTGCATTCTTTAATTTCCGTGCCAAAAACTATACACCCTATATTTAGGAACGGAGGGAGTAGTATTCAGGATGAGCGGTGGCATTAAGTGAAGTAAAATGATGAACTTAATTAGCACTAACCTCTAAGGGGCAACTGAGAAACCGCCTGCCAATGTCGAATCCCTCCGTGCATACACGTCGAGCGGGAGTGTGCCCGTGCACAAAACTCAGCTTTGGTACTTCTCGGTGGCGCAAAACTCGGAGTCGAACTCGTGTTGCGGGAGTCTAGAGTCATGCTCCGGATCCGGCGGCAGATCGCTTTCCTAGGGGGAGGGGGTCATTCAGGACGGATTCAACAAGGAGCTATACTTTGGACATTCTAAAAAAGATCGGGATAGATTGGAACCTGACAGGACGATTCGGATCTGTAGTACACCTGCCTTCTGATGGCCTTAGGCAAGTGCTCGGCGGCGACCGCCGTCGTGGAGACGATACGAGCAGGAGCAGTCACACCGAAACCATCAGCACCACTCGTCCGCATTCCCCCAATGTCAGCGCCATGCGAGGGAATTTTGAGGCTATGTAGGGATTTGGGGGAAATGGGGAAGCTGTGGAGATAAGCTAATGATCGGGAACTACTTATTGCAGTATATGTTGTATACGGCACACTATTTATACATGTCGTTTGTATTAGGTATTACAATGTCACACATGATTTCCGCACCAAACCATGTGAGAAGACAATGTAGGTTAGACAGGGTTGCCGTTACATAACCGTATATGATGTACTACCCTGTCCATATAATTGAGTTACAGTGAGATACCGTGTAAACAGCCGCTCTACGGATATCCATAAAAAACAGCAACTCTGCATATAGAGATGCGGAGGCGGCCTAGGCAACGGCTACCGGAGAAGAGGTCAATCCTTGGCCGGTGGGCGGTTGGCGGCATCATAGGAGGTCAATCCTCGGTCTGCGGCGGGAGATAGGAGGAGCTCAACCAGCGAGGTCGGCGGCCGCGTGATTCAAGCACATCCATCACGGTCGATGGTGGGATAGTGGAGGTCGAACTTCAGACGGCAGCCGCACTAAGCTTTGCTCCTCGACCCTGCTGTCTCGGCGTGCCGCCGCATCGCGCTTATCTGTCTGCTAGGTGGAGGTCGCCGCACAGCTAACTAATTAAGGTATTCTTTTCGTGAGTGGCTTAATTAAGGTATTCAATTCATAAGGGTAGTGTTGTACTAGTACTCATCGTGTAAATTGACTGGCCATTAATTTTTTTCATTGCACGTCTGGATAACAACATGGAGCGCCCTCAGTAATAATGAAAATAAAACCTTGTGATTTATGCACGCATTTTTGGGCAGCAGTTAATCCGTGTATTAATGTTGTTGTTTTGTTTTTAATTACCATTCGTGTGTTGCAGATGGAACGATCTCGATGGATGAAGAATCAGAAAACCACAGATTTTATCAGTAGCGTGACAGAGTTCATGAATTTGGCTGAAAATACAAAGAGGAGAATTGGTGATGCGGATTACATCCTGTGTCCATGTACTGATTGTGCCAATACAGAGTCACATGAAGTTGCAGATGTCCAGATGCACTTAGTCTCTAGGGGATTCATGGATGGATATACACGTTGGACCAAACACGGTGAAGAGGAGGTCATGGATGAAGATACCCAGGGCAGCGAGATGCCAAACCCCGATCAGCGTCACATGGATGTTGAATCTAACATCAGGGCAGAGGCGTCAAGCTACCAGTGGAACACCGGAAAGCCGAAACGCCCACTGGAAAACCAAGACATCGACGCAGATGACGACGATCTTGATATGCCAGATTTTGCTGCGATGATTGCAGATTTCGAGGGCCCAAAAAAGGATATGATTGGGTACAAGGATCAACCAACCATTGATGCGGACTCCAAGAAAGAATTGTATCCATGTTGCAAAAAGAAATATTCCAGGTTGAGTGCCACCCTGGCGCTTCTCAGATTTAAAGCAGCAAACGGTCTATCAAACAAGGGCTTCACGAGATGTTAGGTCTTTTCAAAGAAATTCTTCCGAGATAATGTGCTCCCCAGAAGCACGAATGAAGCGAAGAAAATTGTTTGCCCATTGGAAGTTGAAGTACAGAAGATACACGCTTGTGTGAATGATTGTATATTGTATCGTGGTGAGTACAAAGATTTGCGTGCATGTCCCACATGCAAGCATGCACGATACAAGCGCATGAGAGCAAAGGACAAGTACAAATTGGACGACGAGATCAAGACAGGAATCCCGTTCAAGGTTGTTTGGTACTTGCCTTTAATTCCAATGTTGAGGCGTTTGTTTGCAAACGCTAGAGAGGCAAAGAGGTTGCGGCGGCATCATGATGAGCGAATTGCGGATAGGTTTATGAGGCACCCGAAAGATGGGGCTCAGTGGGAATTAATCGATAACAAGTTTGAAAATTTTGCCAAGGATCCTAGAAGTATAAGGCTCGGGGAGTGTACTGACGGGATGAATCCTTTTGATGATATGAACACCAATCCCAGCACATGGCCGGTGCTTCTGTGCATATATAACCTAGCTCCTTGGTTGTGTATGAAGAAAAAATACATTATGATGTCAATGATTATCCAAGGCCCGAAGCGTGTGGACCCTACGGGTTCGAGAACTGTGTAGACATGACCGAGACTCGATTCCGGTCAATAACCAATAGCGGAATCTGGATGCTCATATTGGTTCCTACATATTCTATGAAGATCTTTATCGGTCAAACCGCATAACAACATACGTTGTTCCCTTTGTCATCGGTATGTTACTTGCTCGAGATTCGATCGTCAGTATCGTCATACCTAGTTCAATCTCGTTACCGGCAAGTCTCTTTACTCGTTCCGTAATGCATCATCCCGCAACTAAGTCATTAGTCACATTGCTTGCAAGGCTTATAGTGATGAGCATTATGGAGAGGGCCCAGAGATACCTCTCCGATACAGGGAGTGACAAATCCTAATCTTGATCTATGCCAACTCCACAAACACCATCGGAGACACCTGTAGAGCATCTTTATAATCACCCAGTTACGTTGTGACGTTTGATAGCACACAAGGTGTTCCTCCGGTATTCGGGAGTTGCATAATCTCATAGTCACAGGAACATGTATAAGTCATGATGAAAGCAATAGCAATAAAACTAAACGATCATTTATGCTAAGCTAACGGACGGGTCATGTCCATCACATCATTCTCTAATGATGTGATCCCGCTCATCAAATGACAACACATGTCTATGCTTAGGAAACTTAACCATCTTTGATTAACGAGCTAGTCAAGTAGAGGCATACTAGGGACACTCTGTTTGTCTATGTATTCACACATGTATCAAGTTTCCGGTTAATACAATTCTAGCATGAATAATAAACATTTATCATGATATAGGGAAATATAAATAACATATTTATTATTGCCTCTAGGGCATATTTCCTTCAAGAAGAACTGCTGACAGTGTGGATAGATGCGCCTGCTGTAAAATGTTATGATGCTTACAGAAAGGAGATTTTTGATCTACATGCGATGCTGGTGCACACCATTCAAGATATGCCGACATTAGGCAACACACCGGGGCAGAAAAAAAGGGAGATGTAGGGTGTGTCACATGCATGGATAGGACAACTAGAAGAAGACTTCCCAACTCGCACAAAATAGTGTATTTGCATCATTGTAGGTTCTTACAAAAAACTCACCCATACCGAAAGATGAAAGCTGAATTTGATGGTACGGCAGAGGAAGGTGCGGGCCCAAGACCCTATGACAGGGAGGTGGTCTACAACATGTCTAAAAAATTAATTTTGTGCTTGGCAAGAACCACCCTTTGACGGCGAAACAAACACCCAAGGGTCAAGTGATTAAGAAGAAATCGGTGTTCTGGAAATTACCTTACTGGGAGATTCTACGTGTACGTCACTGCACCGATGTCATGCACGTAGAGAAGAACGTATGTGAAAGCATCCTTGGTACTCTGCTCAAGATTAAAGGTAAAAGAAAGGACGGTGACAGTTCATGGCTCAATATGCTTGCTGATCAATCAAAACGCAAGAGTGAAGCAGAAGATGATGACAAATTCATCAAAGCTCGCCAGAATTACAATTTCAGTACAAAAGAAGCAACACAGTTCTTCACCTATTTGTTGTCAGTTAAGACACCCTCTTCCTACTGCGCAAACCTTAGAAGTCTCGTGGATGTGAGCTTAGGTAAAATGAAGTTGGGACACATGAAGTCACATGATTGCCACGTAATGTTGACACAAATCCTCCCGGTGGCCATCAGGAATCTGATGGACAAAGATATAAGAAACACACTCATTGACCTCTGTGATTTCTTCAACCAACTATGGCAGAAAGTTGTAGATCTTAAAGAGTTGGATCATATGCAAGATTATATTGCAAGAATATTGTCCAACCTAGAGATATTTTTCTCACCGTCATTCTTTGATGTCATGGTCCATCTCACTGTGCACCTTGTCGACGATATAAAGTATTGTGGTCATGTGTTTCTTGGCAACATGTATCCCTTCGAGCGGTTCATGGGAATACTGAAGCGCTTTTGTCGGAACCGAAACCATCCAGAGGCAAGCATCCTACAAGGTTATACTGCGGAGGAGGTGGTTGAGTTTGCACCAAATACATGAAACAAAGACCTATAGGTTTTCCCCTCTGTCGCCACGAGAGAAGGCTGAAAGTTAAGCCGGTCCTTGCTGGCACGCAAATGGCTGCACCCGGAGAATTGGCATAGAAAGCCCATTTGACGGTACTGCTTAACAGCCCAGTTCTCACCGCTTATGCCGAAGAACACTTGGCGGAGATACGCCAAAGCTTATTACCAATGGTGCCTTCATCAGATGTGGAGATGAAGGACGACACTAAGACCTACGCCGAATGTCTGAAGAATCGTTTGGCACAAGGATCCATCGATGACATTGCTACGTGGTTGGCACAAAAGCCATCACCTACGGTGTTGACGTACCAAGCATATGACATAAATGGATATACGTTCTACACTAAGGAGCGTGATCAGAAGACCTCGTATCAGAACAACTCTCTTCGAATAGAATGCATGACTGTAAATGATGTTGATAAAAGGGTATACTACGGAACTATCAAAGAGATTTGGGAGCTTGATTATGTGAAAGTTAAGGTGGCATTATTCAGGTGCGCATGGATCCCTCTTGGTCGGGTAAGGATTGATGACTATAGGAAGACCTATGTTAACAGGACAACGATGTCATATCACGCGGACCCATTCATTCTTGCCAGCGATGCTACCCAGATTTTCTTTGTGGAAGACCCCTTGCATAAGAACTGCCATTTAGCGATGCATGGGAAGAGAAGGGTACTGGGTGTCGATGATGTTGCCGATGAGGACGAGTACGATGAATTTGATGAGTTGCCAGCCAAGGGATCATGCACCCGTGTAACAGAGCCTAGTGGTGGGAAGGGGCTGATGCATTCCCACCCACCCAGGTTCAAGGCATGGTACTTGCAATTTGGGGTTGTTGCACCAATTATACTGTAGGGGATTCCCTTACAGTCTTTCTGTCAAAAAAAATCATCAAAAAACCCAAGTTCATTCGGGTCAACGTAATGATCCCGGTTCCCCCATGTATGTGGGAGTTAAGCCATAAGACTAGTCTTTATGCCAACCCTGCAACTTAATTCGTTCAATTTAGAACTGTCGCGTGTACTGAATTTGTGAGTTATGCCCGGTTTTCAGTTGATGTAAGAACCGTTAATATGTTGACCTTGATATGTTGTCATTTCGAATCTGAATATGAGCGTTTTTTATTATTATTATTATTATTATTATTATTATTATTATTATTATTATTATTATTATTATTATTATTATTATTATTATTATTATTATTATTATTATTATTATTATTATTATTATTATTATTATTATTATTATTATTATTATTATATCATAGAAGTAGCACACTCAATTGATCTCACTACAGTATGTGTGAACAAAAATATGCAATTTGGTTTGCGAATAGCACACGGCTCATTGATGAAAGCCGTGTGCCGACCAAACCCCGCCACCCCTGATACGTCTCCAATGTATCTATAATTTTTGATTGTTCCATGCTGTTTTATTATCAATCTTGGATGTTTTATAATCATTTTATAGTCATTTTATATCATTTTTTGGTACTAACCTATTGACATAGTGCCAAGTGCCAGTTGCTGTTTTTCCAAGTTTTTTACATCGCAGGAAATCAATATCAAACGGAGTCCAAATGCCACGAAACTTCACGATGATTTTTATGGGTCAAAAGGAAGCAGATGGGCCCTGGTTGCACCTGGGGGGAGTCCTGAGGAGGGGACAACCTCCTAGCGTGCCCTGGTGGGTTGTGCCCACCTCGGGTACCCCCAGACCGCCTCTTTGCTCTATAAATATCACAATATTCCAGAAACCCTAGAAGCGTCGACGTAATATTCATCCAGCTTCCACAGTGTCCAGAACCACCAGATCCAATCTAGACACCATCACGGAGGGGTTCACCAATTCCATTGGTGCCTCTCCGATGATGCGTGAGTATTTCTTTGTAGACCTTCGGGGTCCGTAGTTCGTAGCTAGATGGTTTTGTCTCTATCGTTGAATTCTCAATACAATGGTCTCTTGGAGATCCATATGATGTAACTCTTTTGCGGTGTGTTTGTTGGGATCTGATGAACTTCGAGTTTATGATCAGTCATATCTTTTTATATCCATGAAAGTTATTTGAGTTTCTTTGATCTCTTATATGCATGATATCTTATAGCCTCGTATATCTTCTCTGATATTTGGGTTTTGTTTGGCCGACTTGATCTATTTATCTTGCAATGGGAAGAGGTGCCTGGTAGTGGGTTCGATCTTATGGTGCTTGATCCCAGTGACAAAAAGGGAACCGACACTATGTATCGTTGCTACTAAGGATAAAAAGACAAGATCTATATCTACCGCCATATAGATAAACGGATCTTGTCTACATCTTGTCATCATTCTTATTGCATTACTCTGTTTTTCCAAGAACTTAATACACTAGATGCATGCTGGATAGACATCGATGTGTGGAGTAATAGTAGTAGATGCAGGCAGGAGTCGGTCTACTAATCTTGGACGTGATGCCTATGTAATGATCATTGCTTGGATATCATCATAATTATTTGAAGTTCTATCAATTGCCGAACAGTAATTTGTTTACCCACCGATTGCTATTTTCCTTGAGAGAAGCCACTAATGAAACCTACGGCCCCCGGGTCTTCTTTCTTATATATTTGCTTGCGATCTACTTTTCCTTTGCATTTTTGTTCAGATCTATTAAACCAAAAATACTTTGCTGCATTTTATTTTATTTGCGATATATTATTTCAATCTATTACAACTTTCTCCCGTCAACACGCAATTTCTGGCGCCGTTACCCGAAAGGGTTGACAACCCCTTTAACATGTCAGGTTGCGAGGTGTTGATATTTGTGTGCAGGGGCTGTTTACGTTGTGTTGCTTGGTTCTCCTACTGGTCCGATAACCTTGGTTTCATAACTGAGGGAAATACCTACCGTCGTTGTGCTACATCATCCCTCACTCTCCAGGGAAATACCGACGTAGTTCCAGCTACCATCAAGGAGAATTTCTGGCGCCGTGCCAGGGAGGATCTTCAACATAACCAGGTTCCTAATCAAAAATCTCATCTCCTTGCAATTTACATTATTTCCCATTTGCCTCTCGTTTTCCTCTCCCCCACTTCATAAAAATTTGCCATTTTATTCGCCTCTCTTTTTCTGTTCGCCGTTTTCTTGCCGGATCTGTTTTTGAGTGCAATCTTGTTGTGTGGTCATCATGACTCAAGAGAACACCAAGTTATGTGATTTCTCAAATACTAACAACAATGATTTTACTGGCACTCCGCTTGCTCCTCCCGCCACTAGTGCGAAGACTTCTGATATTAATACTGCTTTGCTGAATCTTATTATGAAAGACCAATTTTCTGGTACTCCTAATGAGGATGCCGCATCCCATCTTAATACCTTCGTGGAATTATGCGATATGCAAAAGAAAAAAGATGTGGATAATGATCTGGTCAAGATGAAATTATTTCCGTTCTCTTTGCGTGATTCTACAAAAATTTGGTTCTCTTCTTTGCCATACAATAGTATTGATTCTTGGAACAAGTCCAAAGATGTTTTTATCACTAAGTATTTTCCTCCCGCAAAAATTATTTCCCTTAGAATCTTGGGAAAGGATGAAAAAGATGCTAAGGAATTTTCCAACTCATGGGTTAAATCTTTGGATGATCATACAAATTTTTTATGCGGGGTTGAATTTCATTTCTCGTAATCTTTTAGATTCCGCCGTGGGTGGTACTTTTATGGAAATTACTTTGGGTGAAGCCACCAAATTTCTTGATAATATCATGGCAAATTATTCACAATGGCATACCGAAAGAGCTCCTACTAGTAAAAAAGTTAATTCGGTTGAAGAAATTTCTTCTTTGAGTGATAAAGTTGATGCTTTTATGAAATTGGTTGCTAGTAAAAGTGCTCCTATTTATTTTAATGATATGCCTTTGTCCACTTTGATTGAAAAAAATACTGATGCCATTTATGTGAATTTTATCTCTAGAAATAATTTCAAAAATAATGCCTATAGAGGAAATTTTAATCCTAGGCCTTTTCCTAGTAATTCCTCTAATAATTATGGTAATTCCTATGGAAATCAATCTTATAATAATAATAGGAACACCTCTGATCTTGAGAATAATGTTAAAGAATCTATAAACACACAAAAAGTTGTCAACACTTCCATAGAAGAAAAGTAGAACAAGATTGATGATTTGACTAGAAGTGTTGATAGAATTGCT
The DNA here is from genome assembly GCA_021605205.1 of Aegilops longissima. Taxonomy (NCBI): domain Eukaryota; kingdom Viridiplantae; phylum Streptophyta; class Magnoliopsida; order Poales; family Poaceae; genus Aegilops; species Aegilops longissima. The sequence continues at coordinate 97,369,850 of CM038678.1, read as the reverse complement.
CATGATGTGGAAAATCTCAAGATGACAATTTTTGTGCCTAAATTCGATGAATCAATTAAAGCTCTTTATGTTTCTATGGATGAAAGTAAGAAAAGAACTGCTATGCTTAGAGCTAAAAGAGAATTTTTAGAAAAAAGCTTTTTCTAACGATTATTCTTGCAAAAGTGACAAAGATCTTAAAATGATTGTTGTTTCTTCTATTGATTCCTTGTCTAGTAAAGTTAATAATGATGAAAAAGTGTAACATCCCAAATTTCCCTATTTGGAATGTTTTACAATTATAGCTAAGCATCCTATGCATCCTGTTTGAATTTGAATACCATTTGAAGTTTCAGAGAGTTTTGAATTTGAAATTTGAATTCCAAACTTTGGCATGTGGGAAACCATTCAAAAACCAAGCCTGATAAATACTTGATCAAAAGTATGAGAGGAGCTAACATGACACTCCAAAAATATCAGAGGAAACAATGCCAAAAGAATTGGATTCAAATCTGAATTTTATTTGAATTTGAAAAAATGGATTTTCATAAAGTTTGGATTTTGGCTTTGGAAAATGTTCAAATGAAAGGAATATTCCCTGATCATTTTGGTATATATATACCCTATATAAAATATTATTAGTTTAGGTTTTATTTTTGTTATTGGTTTTATTAAAAAAATAAAAGAAAAAGACTTTTCGGGCGCCAGCCAGGCCACCCAGGCCCAGCCAGCGCCACCTAACCCCTCGGCCACCCGCTTTGGCCAGTAAGCCGACCCACGAGCCAGCCAGTGAGAGCCAGCCCAGGCGCCCGCGCGCCTCGCCAAAACCCCAAGGTCCGCCACCGACCGAACCCTCCCTCTCTCCTCTCAGCGACCAGTGGGCCCCACCCTCTCTTCTTCCCCTCGCCCACAAGCGGACCTCATGGGAGATCCACCGGATCGAAGGATCCGGATCCCGACAGCCCCGATGCCCTTCCGCCCTCGCCGACCCCTGGCTATATAAGCCGAGGCCCCTGACCCCATTCCCCCCTTAGCCACGCCGAGCCTCTCTCCTCTCTCTCCGAAGCACGCCGAGCCCGAGCTCAACCCGCCGCCAAAACCCTCGCCGTCGCCGCCCTAGTGCCCCCGACCTCACCAACCCCACGAACCCTTCCCGAGCTTCCCGCGTCTCCCGACGTCTCCCCAAGCTCGTCGGACGCCAAGCCCGGAGCACTCTCGCCGCCGCCGCCCGGCGTCGCGGAGTCCGTGAGTCCCGGCTTTCCCTCCCGTCCGATCCCAATCGTGCGGTACGATTAGAACCCAGAGGGGAAATCGTTTTATTAGAAAACCGGCCGCCCATGGTTTATTTTTAGTTAGGTTTATTTATTTAGGCGGTTCGTTTTAGTTAAACCCTAGGCCCATTTAGTCTATCGGCGCCTAGTGCCTGATTTAGGCCCATTGGGCATTTTCTTTTATTTAGATTTTCTGTTTTAGCGATTTGTTCCAAATTTCAAAATGTGTATCTTTTGCTCTGTTTAATATTTTTAGTGATTCTTTTTTGTTGGATTGCAAATTTTATGTAGTTTCTGAAAACATATATTTAGCTATGTTAAAAATAATTAAAAATGCTTTAATATTATTTTAGTCAGAATAGCAAATCTGCTATAGTTTTAGTTAGAAAAATTATTTTTGCATGATTCTTTTTGCAATCACTTTATTTTGATATTGCCAAACCCTAGAAATTAACTTTGGTATTTTAGGATTAATAAAAAATTAATTCTAGGCAGAATCCTATTAATCCTAATTAATTGATTAGTTCTGTTTTCCTAATTAATTAATTAGTAAATTAATTTATTTTAACTTGTGATTAGTTATTCTAGGTTAGTTTCTGTCATTCCATTAGATGAACTTTTATTTATAATTAATAAAAGTTTTAAGTTATTTTCTTAATAGAAATTGGATTAGGCCTAAAGTGAGTTTTATAATAGCTATTTAATTAATTCTTTTTGCTCCTAGTTGCTTAGTTAATCCTTTTCTGTTAAGTTAACCTAAAACCATGATTAGGTCATATTGAGGAATTTTTGTTAAATAAAAACTATTTTTGCTATTGTTTGGAATGGGGAAAAAAAACTTTGAATTTGATTTCTTTGAGTTTTCCTTTTTGATTTGGTTTTGATTGTTTGGTTGTGTTATGTTATCTTTGTTATCTTGTGTGATCCTCTTGCTTTGTACTTATTATGTCATTGTTTGTCTCGGTAGAGTTCTGAGTCTGAAGCTTGCTACTCGACTCTTTAGCTTACGAGGATCATCGGCAAGGCAAGTTTTGATCATGTTATTTCTATACCTATGTTTTGTGCATTAGTAGTTGTCACCACCCCACCATTGCATGCAGTAGTGATAATCTTGAAGTCATTAAACTTGAGTAGTATCATGTGGTAGGATGAACCAATCCCTTGTTACCATGGCCCGGGACGTAGTAGTTATTTTGCTATGCTCAGAGCGGGATTTGGGATGAGTGAAATTCATAAGTAAGATGTGAGAGTCAATGATGATGATGATGACCCCATGGACTACAATGATCAAGATGGACTTGGAAAATCACTCTTGGGTGGAGGGCGGTTGACGGGCACCTGGAGCACCAGTGGTGGCGGGATGCATGGAGAAGCGCCATGACATCTTGGAAAGCTTCACCCAGCCACGAAGAGAAGGATGGATGCCCCATGACCGAAGCTTACTGTGCAGCCGCAAGCCATTATGGGCTCTGGCTGGGTTGACCCTTGTAGTGAAGCTGGCTGGGCGGTACTACGAGAAGTAGACGAGCGGTAGGGTTGGATGGGTACCGCGGTGGCGGAAGAACTCTTTGGAAGACCTGTTTCATTCGTCCGTCTTCAAACACCATGAAGTGCGAAGACTTTAAAGGAGGAATGATTCTTGCGGGAAAGTCATAAACCTCTGCAGAGTGTTATAACCTAATCGATTAGCCGTGTCCCGATTACGGACATTTGAGCATCTGGACCTTGGAAGTATTCGGATATCTCAACACTTAACTCTAATGAATTAATTTGATGGGTTTATGACTTAATAATAATTTGGGAGCGAGATATTGGTTGGCGGAACCATCTCAATAACTACCAACAATTTAGTAGTAATTTGCAAATAAGTCCTTTGTAGTAGGATAAAATTGGCTTTATGCAAAATGATGAAACTTAGAGCTCCACAGCCAAATATGCATATAGAGTTAGTAATTTTATTATTGTTGTTCCTCATAACTTGCCGACTTATTCCAAAAGCTGACCTACATGGCTGCAACGTATTATGTTGCGAGATATATTCGATCGGGAGTGAGGCTACGCTCGCGCTTGGCGATTGCCCTTGAGTCGGATGGACTCGCTTTACCTCGACGCTTCCGCAGCATTTTAGTTTATTTCTCATGAGTTGGCCTTGAGCGAATTTATTCCTTGTAATAAAGACTCTATATGAGAATCGATTAATGATATTCAGGTGTGATTGAACTTTGATTACTTTATCGATGTCTTGTGAGTACCGGCATGATCTTGGGATGGTATGCAGATACGAGATTTGACCGATTTTGGGTCAGTCGCAACAGAGATGGTATCGAGCACACGCTGACCGTAGGATCGTAACCCCTAGGATCGGAAAGCCATAGCGAGACCATTTACTTTGAACCCTCTTTCATTCTATATTTCTTCCCGATCTATTCGACTCTTCTCTCCTTTGCAACATTCTAGATGGCCGTCGAGTTCACCCAGTTTTGCTCCGGAGTTCGCCAGCCCGATGAGGCGATGTCCTTCGGAAGGAAGCTGGTCCAGATGGTGAAGCTGCTGAAGATTGCTCGCCCTCGATCACTGGAAACCCACTAATGCACTTCAAGCGGACACCCGCTACGGATTGAGGTGCATATCCTGGGAGGACCTTTGGAGGACACACGGAGCCTATCAACTTTGAGTCCACCGAGTTCAAGCTGGATCATCGGAAGAGGCGTGGCGATCTACCGAGCACTTGGACATCTCCGAGAGGAGTAGGACTGAGCTCGATCACTCGGACCTCGCCATGGTTTCTCGCAGGCAAGGAATGGAGATATCATCCGTACCATCGAGGACGATTCACTCTCTCGTACATTCAGGACTTGGAGTGTCTTCTCGGGACACGGAGATCCAGCTCGCCGTAACTCAAGACACACACGGAAGCTTTTGTTCCATGAACTGGGCTGGAGGAGAAGGCTCGCGCAGACTTCCTTGGCCATGAGGAAGAAATCACGGACTTCATGGAGATAGTCGACGACCTGAAGATGAAGCTTGCGCGATTGAGGAAAAGATGGACTTGGGAGAGGACCTTTACCGAGTGGAGATGAAGCACCCTCGTGAGCAATGATCAGGATTTTGAAGGAGTACCTTGAAGGAAACCCCAAGAGGAGGCGCCACCGATGCAGACTTTTAGTCGACCACCATGTTATCTTTTATTTCCTTTAAATCGATCAGTTAGGCGATGTTTTCCTTCGTTTAGTCATGAGCTTTGTAATCGAGTTTGAACCATGTTTGAGTGGAATGAATAAATGTTTGGTGTGTTATGATTGTGCATTCATATGGGTAGTGTTATTTCTCATAGACCATTGTTCTATTCTAAATTTTCTCATCCACTCCAAAACACCAGATGCCTCCGAGGCGTGACCTTTGGTTTCCCGCCGAGCTCACCCAGCTGCTCAGCAGCAGAGAATGCTTGATGCAGCTCTCGATTCAGAATCGAACAACCCGCCAACAATCCACCACCACCACCCACTTGTGGACAACTTGACTCGATTTACGAGGTTGAATCCGCCGGTGTTCTCTAGTAGCACCGAGCCGATTGTGGTGACGGCGGCTCCGCAAGATTGGAAGAGAGCTAGTCACCGTTGGATGCACCGATCTTTGAGAAGGTGCGCTTTGCAGCGCATCAACTGGATGGACCTGCAGCTTCTTGGTGGGAGAATTACACCGCCACTTTTCCTTTGGGTGGCATCACTTGGGATCAATTCCAGCAGGCCTTCGCTTTGCTCATGTCTCATCTGGAGCCATGAGTGCGAAGAAGCGTGAGTTCGAAACTTGCGCCAGGGAATCGTCTTGTGGCACGAGACGTGGAGGAATTCAGCAAGCTTGCCGCTATGCCCCCGATGATGTGGCCACCGATGCCGCCAAGCGGAGAAGTTCCTTGAGGACTAAATGATGAATTGAGCATGCAGCTTATTGTGGCTACTTTCAACAACTACCGGAGCTGGTAGACAAGGCCACCATCACGGAAGGCAAGCAGCAGCAGATAGAGAGCCGCAAGAGGAAGTACAGCCAGGGAAGCACAATTCAGAGCTCGGCGAAGCCCGCTATGCACCGTACTCGGGAGGGCACATCCATCATAACCATGGAGGTCATAACCATGGTGGAAATGGAAACAACCGCAGCCAGGACAACAAGTCAGGCCATGGCAATGGCAATGGCGATGGTAATGGCAATCAGCACCGTTCTGCCCGGCTCAGAAGGATCTGAGCCACATCACCGCTTCAAGTGCCGAAGGCAGGGCACTACGCCACCGACTGCCCGGAGGCCAAGCGGAGGAGCGGAATGGCAATGGAGGCTCGTGAAGAAGCCCAATCCCTTCCCTCGTGCTCAAGTGAATCACATCGGCGTGGAGAACGTCTATGATCAACCGACAACGTGGTTGGTAAGTTTTATTGAATTCACGTTCAGTTTTGGTTACATTTGATTACGGTGCAGCGCATTCATTCATATCAAGGGTAGTTGTGGATAAGTACGGATTACGCACTAGAACCCTTAGAAGCCCCCTCGCGTCGGTTCGCGGGAGGAGAAATGATGGCAGGTTTAAGCTGTCCTGCAAACCTCAACATCGGGAACCACAAATTTCCGTAGAACTCATAGTGTTGGAAACTCAGACCTTGGATGTAATCCTAGGCATGGATTGGTTGTCAAAGTATGAAGGAAACATTGATTGTGCAAGCAAGTCTATTCTGCTCACCACCCGGAGCGAAGAGGATCAAGTATGTAGCCGAGCACAGCCGGATGAAGAATCAGTGCATTCCCTCACGGGAGTTGTTGGGAGGAAGTGCACATGAGTGCAAGAATTTCGATGTGTTCCGGAAGAATTACCAGAATGCCACCGGACAGAGACATTGAGTTTCGATCGAGTTATTGCCGGCACAGCCCCAATATCCAAGAGACCTTATCGGATGCCACCGAATGAGTTGAAAGAGATCAAGGAACAAATAAATGAGTTATTGGAGAAAGGATATATTCGTCCAAGCTCATCACCTTGGGGAGCCCAGTTCTTTTGGTAGAGAAGAAGGATGGAAGCTTGAGGATGGTTGTGGATTACCGTGCATTGAACGAAGTAACCATCAAGAACAAGTACCCTCTACCAATGATCAATGACTTGTTTGATCAGCTTGTTGGAGCCAAGGTATTCTCTAAGATCGATCTTGATCGAGGTATCACCGATTGAAAATTCGTGAGAAGGATATACCCAAAACAGCATTCACCACCAGGTATGGTTTATACGAGTATACCGTCATGTCATTTGGATTGACTAATGCTCCTGCATACTTCATGAATTTGATGAACAAGGTATTCATGGAGTACTTGGACAAATTTGTCGTGGTGTTCATCGATGACATATTGATATTCTCCAAGAGCGAGGAAGAGCATAAGGAACATTTGCGTCTAGTTCTGGAGAAACTTCGAGAACATCAGTTGTATGCCAAATTCAGCAAATGTGAATTTTGGTTGAAGGAAGTTGGATTCCTCGGACATGTTATTTCAGGAGAAGGAATAGCAGTTGATCCCGCCAAGGTTGAATCAGTCACCGAATGGCAGTCACCCACCTCAGTCAAGGAGATCCGCAGTTTTCTCGGACTTGCAGGATATTATCGGAGGTTCATTGAGAACTTCTCGAAGATTGCCAAACCCATGACTGAGCTGTTGAAGAAGGAAGCCAAGTATGTTTGGACCGAGGAATGTGAATCCAGTTTTCAGGAGTTGAAGAAACGGTTGGTCACAGCTCCAGTGTTGATATTGCCGGACATACATAAGGAATACCAGGTCTATTGTGACGCTTCTCGTCAAGGACTCGGAGGAGTATTGATGCAGGAAGGCAAGGTTGTAGCTTATGCATCCAGACAGCTACGGCCTCATGAGATGAATTATGCCACGCATGATTTGGAGTTAGCAGCTGTAGTGCATGCACTCAAGACTTGGAGACATTTCCTCATTGGAAATCGTTGTGATGTCTATCTGGATCACAAGAGTCTGAAATATATCTTCACGCAGAAGGAATTGAACCTCAGGCAGAGGAGATGGCTAGAGTTGATAAAGGACTATGACATGAGGCTGCATTACCACCCCGGTAAAGCCAATGTTGTAGCAGATGCTTTGAGCCGTAAGAGTTATGTGAACACTCTTACAGCAGGAGGATTACCCCAGGAGTTGGTTGATGACCTCAGAGATCTCCGACTGGAGATAGTTCCGAAAGGATTTGTTGCAACCCTGGAAGTTCAGTCCACCTTGACCGAAAAGATTCGTGAAGCCCAGAAGTCGGACAAGGAAATCGATGAGATTAAGCAAAAGATGGAGGATGGAAAAGCTAAAGGATTCCGAAAGGATGAACATGGAACCATATGGTTTGAGGATCGTATTTATGTGCCCAATGATCCCGAGCTCAGGAAGCTAATTCTACAGGAGGCACATGATTCCCCTTACTCAATTCACCCCGGCAACACCAAGATGTACCTGGATTTGAAGCAAAGTTTCTGGTGGACCGGTATGAAGAAGGACATTGCCGAGTACGTGGCCGTATCGATGTTTGCCAGCGTGTGAAGGCAGAACATCGAAGCCAGCAGGTTACTTCAACCTTTGCCGATTCCCGATTGGAAATGGGAGAAACTTGGTATGGATTTCATCACAGGATTACCGGGACCCGTTCAGGTTATGATTCTATCTGGGTGGTAGTTGATCGTTTGACTAAGGTAGCTCACTTCATTCCGTGAAGACTACCTATACCAGTGCCAAGTTGGCCAAGATATACATGACCAGGATCGTATGTCCGCATGGAGTTCCGAGGAAAATCGTGTCGGATAGGAACGCAGTTTACCTCAAAGTTTTGGAAGCAATTGCATGAAACTTTGGAGTGCGAGCTGGAATTGAGACAGCCTTTCATCCATGAGACAGATGGATGACCGAGAGAGTAAATCAGATTACGGAGGACATGTTGAGAGCTTGTGTGCTAGACTATGGGTCTAGCTGGGATGATAACTTGCCTTACGCAGAGTTCTCGTACAACAACAGTTATCAAACCAGTTTGAAGATGGCACCCTTGAAGCTCTATACGGAAGGAGGTGTAGAACACCATTCTTTGTGGGATAGCGTTGGAGATCGATCACTTTTCGGTTCCGATCTTATCAAGGATTCGAAGAAAGTCAAGCTGATTCGAGACCGGCTCAAGATTGCACGATCCTGACGGAAGAGTTATGCCGACGATGGCGCAAGGAGGTGACTTACGAAGTGGGAGACCGAGCCTATCTTCGTGTATCTCCACTTCGCGGAATCAAGAGGTTTGGAGTCAAGGAAAGTTAGCACCCGATTCATTGGCCCTACAAAATCCTCGAGCGTCGTGGAGAAGTTGCGTACAAGTTGGAATTGCGGAAGGATTGTCCGGAGTTCATGATGTCTTTCACGTTTCTCGATTAAAGAAGTGCCATGCGACATGGCCGATGTTCCGTTGAGAGACACGGTGCCCTAGAGGCCATACAGCTTGACGGTGATTTAACTTACAAGGAGACACCGTCAAAATTCTCGAGACTGCAAGCGAGTTACCCGCAGCAAAGTCATCAAGTTTTGCAAGGTGCTGTGGAGTCACCACACCGAGGAAGAAGCCACACAGGAAGCCAAGAAGACCTTCGTCGAGACCATCCGCACCTATTTGCTAGTTAACCCGAATCTCGAGGGTGAGATTCATCTTAAGGTGGTAGGTTTGTAACATCCCAAATTTCCTATTTGGAATGTTTTACAATTATAGCTAAGCATCCTATGCATCTGTTTGAATTTGAATACCATTTGAAGTTTGAGAGAGTTTTGAATTTGAAATTTGAATTCCAAACTTTGGCATGTGGGAAACCATTCAAAAACCAAGCCTGATAAATACTTGATCAAAAGTATGAGAGGAGCTAACATGACACTCCAAAAATATCAGAGGAAACAATGCCAAAAGAATTGGATTCAAATCTGAATTTTATTTGAATTTGAAAAAAATGGATTTTCATAAAGTTTGGATTTTGGCTTTGGAAAAATGTTCAAATGAAAGGGAATATTCCCCTGATCATTTTGGTATATATATACCCTATATAAAATATTATTAGTTTAGGTTTTATTTTTGTTTTTGGTTTTATTAAAAAAATAAAAGAAAAAGACTTTTCGGGCGCCAGCCAGGCCACCCAGGACCAGCCAGCGCCACCTAACCCCTCGGCCACCCGCGCACCTGGCCCAGCCAAGCCAGCCCACCAGGGCCAGCCCAGCCGAGAGCCAGCCCAGCGCACCCCGCGCCCCTCGCCCGAAAACCCCAAGGTCCGGCCACCCGACCGAACCCTCCCTCTCTCCCTCTCACTGACCAGCGGGCCCCACCCTCTCTTCTTCCCCCTCGCCCACGAAACGGACCTCGCCGGAGATCCACCGGATCCCGAAGGATCCGGGATCCCCGACAGCCCCCGATGCCCTTCCGCCCGCCTGACCCCTGGCTATAAGCCGAGGCCCCCACCCCATTCCCCCCTTAGCCACGCCGAGCCTCTCTCCTCTCTCTCCCGGCACGCCGGAGCCCGAGCTCAACCCGCCGCCAAAACCCTCGCCGTCGCCGCCCTAGTGCCCCCGACCTCACCAACCCCACGAACCCTTCCCGAGCTTCCCGCGTCTCCCGACGTCTCCCAAGCTCGCTGACGCCTCAAGCCCCGGAGCACTCTCGCCGCCGCCGCCCGGCGTCGCTGGAGTCCGTGAGTCCCGGCTTTCCCTCCCGTCCGATCCCAATCGTGCGGCCACGATTAGAACCCAGAAGAAATACGTTTTATTAGAAAACCGGCCGGCCCGCGGTTTATTTTTAGTTAGGTTTATTTATTTAGGCGGTTCGTTTTAGTTAAACCCTAGGCCCATTTAGTCTATCGGCGCCTAGTGCATGATTTAGGCCCATTGGGCATTTTTCTTTTATTTAGATTTTCTGTTTTAGCGATTTGTTCCAAATTTCAAAAATGTGTATCTTTTGCTCTGTTTAATATTTTTAGTGATTCTTTTTTGTTGGATTGCAAATTTTATGTAGTTTCTGAAAACATATATTTAGCTATGTTAAAATAATTAAAAATGCTTTAATATTATTTTAGTCAGAATAGAAAATCTGCTATAGTTTTAGTTAGAAAAATTATTTTTGCATGATTCTTTTGCAATCACTTTATTTTGATATTGCCAAACCCTAGAAATTAACTTTGGTATTTTAGGATTAATAAAAAATTAATTCTAGGCAGAATCCTATTAATCCTAATTAATTGATTAGTTCTGTTTTCCTAATTAATTAATTAGTAAATTAATTTATTTTTAACTTGTGATTAGTTATTCTAGGTTAGTTTCTGTCATTCCATTAGATGAACTTTTATTTATAATTAATAAAAGTTTTAAGTTATTTTCTTAATAGAAATTGGATTAGGCCTAAAGTGAGTTTTATAATAGCTATTTAATTAATTCTTTTTGCTCCTAGTTGCTTAGTTAATCCTTTTCTGTTAAGTTAACCTAAAACCATGATTAGGTCATATTGAGGAATTTTGTTAAATAAAAACTATTTTTGCTATTGTTTGGAATGGGGAAAAAACTTTGAATTTGATTTCTTTGAGTTTTCCTTTTGATTTGGTTTTGATTGTTTGGTTGTGTTATGTTATCTTTGTTATCTTGTGTGATCCTCTTGCTTTGTACTTATTATGTCATTGTTTGTCTCGGTAGAGTTCTGAGTCTGAAGCTTGCTACTCGACTCTTTAGCTTACGAGGATCATCAGCAAGGCAAGTTTTGATCATGTTATTTCTATACCTATGTTTTTGTGCATTAGTAGTTGTCACCACCCCACCATTGCATGCAGTAGTGATAATCTTGAAGTCATTAAACTTGAGTAGTATCATGTGGTAGGATGAACCAATCCCTTGTTACCATGGCCCCGGACGTAGTAGTTATTTTGCTATGCTCAGAGGCGGGATTTGGGATGAGTGAAATTCATAAGTAAGATGTGAGAGTCAATGATGATGATGATGACCCCATGGACTACAATGATCAAGATGGACTTCGGAAAATCACTACTGGGTGGAGGACGGTTGACGGGCACCCTGGAGCACCCAGTGGTGGCCGGGATGCATGGAGAAGCGCCATGACATCTTGCGGAAAGCTTCACCCAGCCACGAAGAGAAGGATGGATGCCCCATGACCGGAAGCTTACCTGTGCAGCCGCAAGCCATTATGGGCTCTGGCTGGGTTGACCCTTGTAGTGAAGCTGGCTGGACGGTACTACGAGAAGTAGACGAGCGGTAGGGTTGGATGGGTACGGCGGTGGCGGAAGAACTCTTTGGAAGACCTGTTTCATTCGTCCGTCTTCAAACACCATGAAGTGCGAAGACTTTAAAGGAGGGAATGATTCTTATGGGAAAGTTCGCAAACCTCTGCAGAGTGTTATAACCTAATCGATTAGCCGTGTCCCGATTACGGACATTTGAGCATCTGGACCTTGGAAGTATTCGGATATCTCAACACTTAACTCTAATGAATTAATTTGATGGGTTTATGACTTAATAATAATTTGGGAGCGAGATATTGGTTGGCGGAACCATCTCAATAACTACCAACAATTTAGTAGTAATTTGCAAATAAGTCCTTTGTAGTAGGATAAAATTGGCTTTATGCAAAATGATGAAACTTAGAGCTCCACAGCCAAATATGCATATAGAGTTAGTAATTTTATTATTGTTGTTCCTCATAACTTGCCAGCTTATTCCAAAAGCTGACCTACATGGCTACAACGTATTATGTTGCGTAGATATATTCGATCGGAGTGAGGCTACGCTCGCGCTTGGCGATTGCCCTTGAGTCGGATGGACTCGCTTTACCTCGACGCTTCCGCAGCATTTTAGTTTATTTCTCATGAGTTGGCCTTGAGCGAATTTATTCCTTGTAATAAAGACTCTATATGAGAATCGATTAATGATATTCAGGTGTGATTGAACTTTGATTACTTTATCGATGTCTTTGTGAGTACCGGCATGATCTTGGGATGGTATGCAGACACGAGATTTGACCGATTTTGGGTCAGGTCGCAACAAAAAGGGACTGGAGAAGGGTCAACTTTAGGTAGAAGGCGTCCCAAAATTTCGGATGGTGAAAATCTTGTTGAGAAAATTGATAAAAGTGGGTTTGGAGAGGTCAAAACATTAGCTAGTGATGCACCCACTATTTTGGATTACAAAGAATTTAATTATGATAGTTGCTCTTTGATTGATTGTATTTCTTTGTTGCAATCCATGATAAATTCACCCCATGCTTATGAACAAAACAAAGCTTTTACTAAACATATTGTTGATGCTATGATGAAAGCTTTGGAAGAAAAGTTGGAATTAGAAGTATCAATTCCTATAAAATTGCATGATGAGTGGGAACCTACTATCAAAGTCAAGATTAAAAATTATGAGTGTTTTGCTTTGTGTGACTTGGGTGCTAGTGTTTCGACAATTTCGAAATCTTTATGTGATGTGCTTGGTCTTACCAATCTTGAAGAATGTTCCTTGAATTTGCACTTGGCGGATTCTATTATTAAAAAGCCTATGGGAAGAATTAATGATGTGCTTATTCTTTTAAACAGGAATTATGTGCCCATAGATTTTATTGTTCTGGATATTGATTGCAATCCGTCCTGTCCCATTATTCTTGGTAGACCATTTTTACGCACTATTGGTGTCATGATTGATATGAAGGAAGGCAATATTAAGTTCCAACTTCCTTTGAGGGAAGGTATGGAACACTTTCCTAGAACAAAAATCAGGCCACCTTATGAATCAATCCTGAGGGAATCTTATGGATCTCGAACCAAAGATGACAAAACTTAGATCCTTGCTTTATGCCTAGCTAAGGGCGTAAAACTATAGCGCTTGTTGGGAGTCAACCCAATGAATAAATTTTCTTTTTTCTTTTTGCTTTCTGTTCTTGAGTGTTAGCACAATTATGCTACTTTTATGATTGTGTTTTTTATGTTTTAATTAGTGTATGTGCCAAGTAAAGCCTTTAGGATCTTCTTGGGTGATAGTTGTTTGATCTTGCTGAAAAAGACAGAAACTTTATGCTCACGAAAATAATTTTCATGAATCACAGAAAAGAGATTTTGCTCTGATTCTTTTTGCATAAGATTAATATACAAATTAACCTGGTCTTCCTAATTTGGTAGAAGTTTTGGAGTTCCAGAAGTATTCGCAAAAGTTAGATTGCTACATACTGTTCTGTTTTGACAGATTCTGTTTTCTTTGTGTTGTGTGCTTATTTTGATGGCTCTATGGTTTTCTTTGATGAGTTCTTGCCATATAAAAGTTGGAATACAGTAGATATAATAAAAAAATATGAATTGGTTTGATACAACACTTATAGTAGTAGTTTGCTTTTTTATACTAATGTATCTCACAAAGGTTTTGTTGAGTTTTGTGTGATTGAAGTTTTCAAGTTTTGGGTTATCTTATGATGGATGAAGGAAGGATGTAAGAGCCTAAGCTTGGGGATGCCCCGGCATCCCAATCCATTATCCAATAATGAGCAACCAACTAAGCTTTGGGATGCCCCCGAGTGGCATCCCCGCTTTCTTCCAACAACTATCGGTATTTTACTCGAGGCTATATTTTTATTCGTCACATGATATGTGTTTTGCTTGGAGCGTCTTGTATGATATGTGTGTTTGTTTTTCTATTTTGTGTTTTAAGTCATCAATCCTTGCTGGACACACCTATTTGAGAGAGCTAAAATTATATCATGACTTATTAGAATTGCTCTTTGTGCTTCACTTAAATCTTTTATGAGCTAGGACTTGCTATAGTGCTTCACTTATATCTTTTTGAGCACGGTGTGCTTTGTTATTTTTGAAGAAATGCTCTCTTGCCTCACTTAGATTTACTTGAGAGTTAGTATTTTTTAAAGAAATTCTCTCTTGCTTCACTTAAATTATTTTGAGAGAAAGAAAATTTTTTATGCTCATGATCTTCACTTATATTTGTTTGAGCTTATGAAAAGCAACACATGAAAATTAGTTCCAAAGTGATAGATATCCAAGAAGGATAAAGAAAAATAAAAAAAATGTCATGAAGATCATTGGACAAAATAAACTTGATTCTTAGTAATAGTTTTGAGATATGATGATGTGATATGTGAGTTATGTTGGTGAGTAATTGTGCTCTAGTAAGAATATTGGTGTTAAGGTTTGTGATTCCCTATGCATGCACGAAAGTCAATAGTCATGCAATTAAAATTATATCCTACTTGTGGTGCATTATTCGGTGTTAATTATGCTTAATGCTTGCTTATGAGATTATTCGTTTGTTGGTTTGTCGCTTCTCAACCTTCTTGCTAGCCTTCATTTTGCACCTAGTATGACCTCTACTTGTGCATACAAAATCCTTTAAACCAGTTTTGCCACATGAGTCCACTATATCTACCTATATGTGGTATTGTTTTGCCGTTCTAAGCAAATTTGCATGTGCCATCTCTAATTTTCAAAAATAAACTTCTTGTGTGTTTGTTTTGCTCGCGGAACGGTAACGGGTGGCTAATATTTTCCATGCTAGATGTGTTATTCTCAATATGAGTGTTTAATCACTTGTCATTGCACGAGAGTAAGGCAAAGGTTTTAGGGATGCTCAGTCCCGAAATGCAAAAAAATATTTACTTGATGTTGTCAAATAATAAATTCCTTGGAAAGTGTTGGTATGGAGGGCACCCGTGGATACGGCTAGCCATGGAAAGTGAAAGAATGGTGGAAAAAGGAATAACCTTTATTTTCTGTTTGGGAACCGCCTATGGCATATCTAGCATGGAAAGTGTTCGTAGCTCTGAGTCGTTTTCATTGGTGGGATGGATACACCTCCCAAAATGTTTTTATCTCTATTTTTTTTTGCTTTGAGCTATGGCACCTCTACAAATCCCTTCTTCCCTCTGTGAAGGGCCTTTCTTTTACTTTATGCAATTTTTATTTTGAAATTTGATTCTCCATCTTATCTATAAAAAGCACCAACTAGGAGGCAATATGATCGTGCTCAAGTATTGGGTGTAGTTAATATTCGAGTGTGTTTCATGAATGGATCAATGTTTGAGCATGATGGGCCAGGGATAACTTATTTTAGCGTTGATATTTTGAAAGACATGGTTGCTTGTTGATATGCTTGAGTATCTAAATTATTATGTCAAAACTAGACTATTGCTTTGAATCACATAAAAGTCCAAATGTCCATGCTATAAAGAAAAGAATATGATATGGCTTAATGAACAACACTCCACATCAAAAATTCCGTTTTTATCACTTACCTACTCGAGGACGAGTAGGAGTTAAGCTTGGTGAAAGCACAAGTGCTCCCTAGGTGGTTTTGGTAATTAATGTCAACATATCTCTTGTTGGACTAACACTTTTATCTAGTATGTTTCAGATAAGTTCAACAATGGAGTGCCATGGACTAAAGGATGTGGGAACTCCTTCGAGAAGCTAAGGACAAAGGATTGGCTCAAGCTTCAAGCTCAAGACTCTTCATTTTATATTTTAGTGATCCAAGATCACATTGAGTCTATAGGAAAAGCCAATACTATCAAGAAGGGATGAGATGTTGCTTAATGAGTTTCTTGCTCCACAGTGCTTAGTGATATGCTCCAAAACCCTCAACTAATTTCCCACTTCCACACATATGACCTAAACCCAAAGTCAAACTCGCCCCACCGATTCTTTCTATCCGGCGCCACCGAGTTCAAATGTCATAGCCACTGCCACAAACCCTAGGCAAATCGGTCTCACCGATAGGGATCTCGGTCTCACCGAGATGGGATTGTAATCTCTCTGTGTATGTCCATTACCAAAATCGGTCTCACCGAGTTTGGGCAATCGATACTACCGAGATTACAATGCAAACTCTCTGGTTAACTTATTACCAAAATTGGTCCCACCGAGTTTGAGTAATCGGTCCCACCGAGTTTGCCTGACCAACTCTCTGGTTAGCTAATTACCAAAATCGGTCTCACCGAGTTTGTGTAATCGGTCTCACAGAGATTACGTTATGCCCTAACCCTAACCATATCGGTCCTATCGAGTTGCATGTCGGTCCCACCGAAATCACTAACGGTCACTAGGTTTACTGAATCGGTCCGACCGAGTTTGTTGATTCGGCCCTACCGAGTTTGGTAAATTGTGTGTAACGGTTAGATTTTGTGTGGAGGCTATATATACCCCTCTACCTCATCTTCATTCGTGGAGAGAGCCATCAGAACAAACCTACACTTCCAACTTACCAGTTCTGAGAGAGAACTACCTACTCATGTGTTGAGGCCAAGATATTCCATTCCTACCATATGAATCTTGATCTCTAGCCTTCCCCAAGTTGCTTTCCACTCAAATCTTCTTTCCACTAGATCCAAATCCTATGAGAGAGAGTTGAGTGTTGGGGAGACTATCATTTGAAGCACAAGAGCAAGGAGTTCATCATCAACACACCATTTGTTACTTCTTGGAGAGTGGTGTCTCCTAGATTGGCTAGGTGTCACTTGGGAGCCTCCGACAAGATTGTGGAGTTGAACCAAGGAGTTTGTAAGGGCAAGGAGATCGCCTACTTCGTGAAGATCTACCGCTAGTGAGGCAAGTCCTTCGTGGGCGACGGCCATGGTGGGATAGGTAAGGTTGCTTCTTCGTGGACCCTTCGTGGGTGGAGCCCTCCGTGGACTCGCGCAACCATTACCCTTTGCGGGTTGAAGTCTCCATCAACGTGGATGTACGATAGCACCACCTATCGGAACCACGAAAAAAACATCCGTGTCTCCAATTGCGTTTGAATCCTCCAAAACCCTTCCCTTTACATTCTTGCAAGTTACATGATTTACTTTCCGCTTCTCATATACTTTTTGCATGCTTGCTTGTTATGTATTGTGAATGTTAAACTTGTGCCTAAACTCCACTTAAACCTAAAGAAGTTAAAAACTGCAACTTTGATACTTAGTGTCTAATCACCCCCCCTCTAGACACCTCTTCTCAAGGTCCTACAAGTGGTATCAGAGCATTGGTCTCCATTGCCTTGGTTTAATCACCACTGAAGGAAGATGGATGAGTCTACTTTGGGGAGTCTTAGACATAGAGTGCCTATTCTTGATGGAGAGTATTTTCATGAGTGGAAAAATGAGATGCTTGTAATTCTCAATTAATATCATTTGAACAAGTACATTGCTAGCCCTTGTGCACCTCATGTTGATCCTATGCATCCTACCCTTGATGAATCAATTAACATGACTAGGAATCTTAGAACTGTTAATCTTATCACTAGAGGCTTGCCTAGAAACTTAATTAGAAACTTACCTACTCTTGAGTGTGCCTACACTATATGGAAATTTCTTGAGGAACGCTTTCCAAATTATTCCTTGAAAAATCTAGATGAAATTCTCCATAAGTCTATTGCCTTGAGTAAGATGAATACTAGTGATCCTATGTTTGGTGATCGTCTATTTGAACTTACAAACCTTATGCGTGCCAAAGGAGATGTTGGAATTATTTGTGATATTATTTTCGAAGCTATAAGAATTCATAAGCAAGATCATTGTCAAACTCACTCTAACGAATTACCCTCTATAGGACATGATCCACCACATGACGATGTTGAACATGGATACTATGATGAGGATGATGATAGTGACTTCGGTCTTGACGATGCAATGAGACATTTTGGTCTTATGGCAAATCTTCGGGGATATATGTCAGGAGGAAAGGAATGGGTTCTTGATAGTGGATGTACCGATCACATGACTGGAGATAAAGACATGTTTTGTGAGCTTGCTGAAAATGATAGTCCTCGAAAGTATGTCACTTTCGGTGACAACTCAAAGGGTAAGGTGGTTGGCCTCGGTAAGGTGGCCATCTCACATGATAGCTCCATTCAGAATGTTATGCTCGTTGAATCTCTTGGCTACAACTTACTTTCAGTATCTAGACTTGCTTTTTTCGGTTTCAATGTCCTATTTACTGAAGTAGATTGCCAAGTGTTTCATCGAGACAATCATAAAATGGTCTTTACCGGTATACGTAGAGGTGATCTTTAGATTGTTGATTTCTCTAAAAAGGCTCAACCTAAAACTTGCTTCATTGCTAAATCCTCAAAAGGTTGGTTATGGCATAGACGACTAGGTCACGTTGGCATGAGAAACCTTGACAAGCTTATTAAAGGGAATCATATCCTTGGTGTTAACGATGTCATATTTGATAAGGATAGACTTTGCAGTGCTTGTCAAGCAGGTAAACAGGTTGGAGGAAGGCATCCCGTGAAAAACATAATGACCACAAGGAGGCCACTTGAGCTACTTCACATGGATCTTTTTGGTCCCAACGCTTACAAGAGTCTCGGTGGAAATTCTTTTGGTCTAGTTATAGTTGATGGTTTTTCAAGATTTACGTGGGTGTTCTTTCTCGATGATAAATCGCAAGTCCAAAAGATCTTGAAAAACTTCGCCAGGAAGGCTCAAAATCAGTTTGAAGTGAAGATCAAGAAGGTTCGCAGCGACAATGGAACGGAGTTCAAGAACGCAAACGTGGACACCTTTCTTGATGAAGAAGGGATTTCACACGAGTTCTCGGCTACGTACACACCTCAACAAAATGGAGTTGTTGAGAGGAAGAACCGGACACTCATCGAAATGGCGAGAATGATACTTGATGAGTACAAGACGCCGAAGCACTTTTGGGCAGAAGCGGTTGAGACAGCTTGTCATGCAACAAATCGCTTGTATCTTCACAAGCTACTCGGCAAGACGGCATACGAGCTCCTCACCGGTAACAAACCCCAAGTTGGATACTTTCGAGTATTCGGCTCAAAGTGCTACATTCTTGATAAGCATCATCGTTCTAAATTTGCTCCTAAGTCTCATGAAGGTTTCCTACTAGGTTATGGCTCAAACTCTCACACTTACCGTGTCTACAAAAATTTCACCCGAAAGGTTGAAGAGACGGTAGATGTGAAGTTTGATGAATCTAACGGATCGCAAGTAGAGCAATTGCCAATTGATGTAGGAAACAAAGATCCTTCGGAAGCAATCCAATACTTGTCTATTGGCAAGGTCCGTCCAATGGAGGTGAAGGAGAGTACCTCGTCCGCCCAAGTGGAAGCTTCTACTTCACGACAAGGTGAACCAAGAGTTTATACGGAAGCATCCACAAGTGGAACACACCAAGATGAAGAAAATGAGGAAGTACATCCAGAAAGTCAACAACCTCCTTCTCCACCACGACAAGAAAACGACAACGCCAACAATGAAGAAGATCAAGAAGAAGAAGAACAACAACAAGATGGAGAAGATGTTCAACCAAGACCCAAGCAAAAGCTTTCACGAGTTCAAGCAAGAATTGCTAAAGACCATCCCGTAGAGCAAATCTACAATGATATTCAAACCGGGAGAATCACTCGCTCTAAAACTCGTTTAGCTAACTTTTGTGAAAACTATTCTTTCATCTCTAGCATTGAACCTATGAAGGTCGAAGAAGCATTGGAAGATCCGGATTGGATAAATGCTATGCATGAAGAGCTACACAACTTTGAGAGAAACCAAGTTTGGACATTGGTTGAGAAGCCCGACAACAACCACAACATCATCGGTACCAAATGGGTGTTTCACAACAAGCAAGATGAAGATGGACAAGTAGTTCGCAACAAAGCACATCTCGTCGCCCAAGTCTACACACAAGTCGAAGGTATGGACTATGGTGAGACATATGCTCCCGTTGCTAGACTTGAATCCATTCGCATCTTACTTGCCTATGCTAATCACCATGATATCACCTTATACCAAATGGACATTAAAAGTGCCTTTCTAAATGGTGAAATAGAGGAGGAATTTTATGTTAAACAACCTCCCGGCTTTATCGATCCTAAGAAATCCAATCATGTTTACAAACTTCACAAAGCTCTTCATGGTCTTAAACAAGCTCCTAGAGCTTGGTATAAATGATTGACCAAGTTTCTTCTTGAAAAGGGATTTGAAATTGGGAAAATTGATTCCACACTTTTTACTAAAAGGGTTAATGGAGAATTATTTGTATGCCAAATTTATGTTGATGATATCATATTTGGATCAACTAACCCTCATTTTAGTGAGAAGTTTGGAAAGCTAATGTCGGAGAAGTTTGAGATGTCAATGATGAGTGAACTAAAATTCTTTCTTGGGTTGCAAATCAAGCAAACTAAGGAAGGTACTTTTGTTTCTCAAACGAAGTACACTAAGGACTTATTCAAGAAGTTCAATATGCAAGAGTGCAAAGGTATGTCTACACCCATGCCTACTAGTGGACATCTTGATTTGACCAAAGATGGTGAACCGGTTGATCAAAAGGTTTATCGCTCTATGATTGGTTCATTGTTATACCTATGTGCTTCACGTCCCGATATTATGCTAAATGTGTGCATGTGTGCAAGATATCAAGCTGCTCCTAAAGAATGTCATCTTAAGGTCGTAAAAAGTATAGTGAGATACTTAATTCATACACCAAATTTTGGCATTTGGTATCCTAAGAGGGCCTCTTTCGATCTTGTTGGCTACTTCGACTCGGACTATGCCGGAGACAAGGTTGATAGAAAGTACACTTCGGGTACTTGTCAATTTCTTGGTAGATCTCTTGTGTCTTGGTCCTCCAAGAAACAAAACTTGATATCCTTATCTACCGCCGAAGCGGAGTACATTGCCGCTGGTTCATGTTGTGCTCAATTACATTGGATGACCCAGACTCTTAAAGATTATGGGATATATGTGAAACATGTTCCATTGCTTTGTGACAATGAAAGTGCTATCAAAATTGGTCATAATCCCGTACAACATTCTCGAACTAAGCATATTGAAGTTCGTCATCATTTCATTCGAGATCATGTTGCTAAGGGGGACATTAATCTTAAGCATGTGCGCACCAAAAAGCAATTAGCAGATATATTCACTAAACCTCTTGATGAGAAAGTGTTTTGCAGGTTGAGAGGAGAATTGAACATCATAGATGCTTCAAACTTGGAGTAGAAACTCCATTGGATACATGCAAGACATGAGCTTATGACTAATCCTTGATATTTCTCTTATGATGAAAATCTTATGTCTTGGATATATTTGCATCTTGCATGTTATATAACCCATGTAGGTACTTGGTTGAATCAAATTACATGAGATTGTAATCTACTCACATCTTGAGCAATCTCTACATCACCAAGTCTCTGAACTATGGTGGTTGAAGACAAGGAAGCACGGAACCATTCAAACATATCCTTTGACAAATTCTATGTTGAGCTTCATGATTGTCATTTTTGAATACACAAGTGCTCTTCCTTGCAAGAACTAACCCATGTAGGTAGATGGACTCAAATTCCAAGTGGTGCTCCCAACTCTTGATGAGCTACATCAACCTTGAGCAACCCACACAAGTTCAACTACATGGTCAACAACACCAACCAAGGTATGTTATTCCATCTTAGAGAAGCTTTACTCTGAGTCATGAGCTAAAGCAACTCGACAAGATGTTAATACATCAAGATGCTTAAACGAAAAATGGTAACCCCATTTTGAGCTTAAACGATGAGTATGACCTATGATCAAGTGATCTCACTTGACTCCTAAGTCAATATACTCTAACATATGTGACTTTGTCGCCGACCATCTCTAGATGAAGTTCTCTCGTGTTCTTTTCTGTGCTTTTGCATTTGTCTCATGCATATTTGTTTCCCCTTTCAAAAAACAAAACTTCATCTAGATTTCTTTCTGTTTGCTCTACATTTCCTGCATCCAATTCATTGCATATCATTCAGTAAATTCCTTGCAAATCTTTGTGAGATCTTACTAGTCTAGTGAGCTGAGGTGACAAGTGTTTTCTCTGTGATGAACTCGGTTTCACCGGTTTGTTGTTTTCGGTCCAACCGAATCCTTTCAGTACAACCGAAGCATACCACTCGGTGCCACCGATTTCACAACAGGAAAAACAGTTTGCCACTTATTTTGTGTTTCTTCTGATCCAGCTCCACTCAATGAATCTTGTCCTCTACAAGCATCAGATTTATATAAATGCTTTGTGCCGTGACTCAAGGATCAAACCCTTCTTGGAAATTGATGTCAAAGGGGGAGAGAGAGATCACATCAAAGCTTATCACTTCCAAATGGGAGAGAGTATTACTTCCACAGGGGGAGAAAGAGATCTCCAGGGGAGAGAATACTCAAGTAGAAAGTATTTCTCAAGGATCCCAGATGCTTGGTGTTCAAGAGGAGAGATGCCACATGTCTTCTTGAGGGGAAAGACATGTTCATATGTGCTTATTTGCATTAGCTCTGTTCATTTATATCTTTCAGCTCTGATTTTCTATTCCCTATCTTCTCCCAGTATCCCATGCTAGATTCAGGGGGAGCAAGACATCTAAGGGAAAGAAATCATTTAAATTCATTGCATATCTTTACCCTTGGGGACATGTCTAATCCAATGTGGTACTTAGTACTCACTCTCTACATGTCATCCCAGTCTTGGTATTCTTGTGGTTTCTTCTGTTTGCTCTGGCTAGTAGATGTACCTGTGTCATCTAAGCTTGTTTATGCAGGTTCATTCCATCCTAAGCCAACTCAAGACTACAAGGTAAGTATATGCATCACAATCATGTGTATGAGGAATTCTTGCTGATGTACATACTGTTTGCAAGAAGGACTCATGAGCATGAAGGTATTTTATTTAATATTCTTTACTCTGATGCATATGGCCAAGACACATGTAACACATTGCCTACTCTATCATGGTTATGCTCTCACATGCTTCTATATTCCATATTCACATGATTGCATACATGTAGGGGGAGCCTATGCTTGTTACATGTCTTCCCGAAGCTTTACTTGCTATTCTTTATATCTTTATCTAAATCTTTGATGTATGTTGTCATCAATTACCAAAAAGGTGGAGATTGAAAGCACAAGTGCTCCCTAGGTGGTTTTGGTAATTAATGTCAACATATCTCTTGTTGGACTAACACTTTTATCTAGTATGTTTCAGATAAGTTCAACAATGGAGTGGCATGGACTAAAGGATGTGGGAACTACTTCGAGATGCTAAGGACAAAGGATTGGCTCAATCTTCAAGCTCAAGACTCTGCATTTTATATTTTAGTGATCCAAGATCACATTGAGTCTATAGGAAAAGCCAATACTATCAAGAAGGGATGAGGTGTTGCTTAATGAGTTTCTTGCTCCACAGTGCTTAGTGATATGCTCCAAAACCCTCAACTACTTTCACACTTCCACACATATGACCTAAACCCAATGTCAAACTCGGCCCCACCGATTCTTTCTATCCGGCGCCACCGAGTTCAGATGTCATAGCCACTGCCACAAACCCTAGGCAAATCGGTCTCACCGATAGGGATCTCGGTCTCACCGAGATGGGATTGTAATCTCTCTGTGTATGTCCATTACCAAAATCGGTCTCACCGAGTTTGGGCAATCGGTACTACCGATATTATGCAAACTCTCTGGCTAACTTATTACAAAAATCGATCCCACCGAGTTTGAGTAATCGGTCCCACCGAGTTTGCCTGACCAACTCTCTGGTTAGCTAATTACAAAAATCGGTCTCACCAAGTTTGTGTAATCAGTCTCACCGAGATTACGTTATGCCCTAACCCTGACCATATAGGTCCTACCGAGTTGCATGTCGGTCCCACCGAAATCACTAGCGGTCACTAGGTTTACTGAATCGGTCCGACCGAGTTTGTTGATTCGGTCCTACCAAGTTTGGTAAATTGTGTGTAACAGTTAGATTTTGTGTGGAGGCTATATATACCCCTCCACCACCTCTTCATTCATGGAGAGAGCCATCAGAACAAACCTACACTTCCAACTTACCAGTTCTGAGAGAGAACTACCTACTCATGTGTTGAGGCCAAGATATTCCATTCCTACCATATGAATCTTGATCTCTAGCCTTCCCCAAGTTGCTTTCCACTCAAATCTTCTTTCCACCAGTTCCAAATCCTATGAGAGAGAGTTGAGTGTTGGGGAGACTATCATTTGAAGCACAAGAGCAAGGAGTTCATCATCAACACACCATTTGTTACTTCTTGGAGAGTGGTGTCTCCTAGATTGGCTAGGTGTCACTTGGGAGCCTCTGACAAGATTGTGGAGTTGAACCAAGGAGTTTGTAAGGGCAAGGAGATCGCCTACTTGTGAAGATCTCTCGCTAGTGAGGCAAGTCCTTCGTGGGCGACGGCCATGGTGGGATAGACAAGGTTGCTTCTTCGTGGAACCTTCGTGGGTGGAGCCCTCCGTGGACTCGCGCAACCGTTACCCTTCGCGGGTTGAAGTCTCCACCAATGTGGATGTACGATAGCACCACCTATCGGAACAACGACAAAAACATCCGTGTCTCCAGTTGCGTTTGAATCCTCCAAAACCCTTCCCTTTACATTCTTGCAAGTTGCATGCTTTACTTTCCGCTGCTCATATACTTTTTGCAAGCTTGCTTGTTATGTATTGTGAATGTTAAACTTGTGCCTAAACTCCACTTAAACCTAAAGAAGTTAAAAACTTCAACTTTGACTTAGTGTCTAATCACCCCCCCCCCCTCTAGACACCTCTTCTCAAGGTCCTAGACTTGGGGATGCTGATATGTCTCCAACATATCTATAATTTTTTATAGTTCCATGCTGTTTTATTATCAATCCTGGATGTTTTATAATAATTTTATAGTCATTTTATATCATTTTTTGGTACTAACATATTGACATAGTGCCAAGTGCCAGTTGCTATTTTTTCCATGTTTTTTACATCGCAGGAAATCAATATCAAACGGAGTCCAAATGCCACGAAACTTCACAATGATTTTTTAAGGGCCAAAAGGAAGCAGATGGGCCCTGGTTGCACCTAGGGGGAGTCTCGAGGAGGGGACAACCCACCAGGGCGTGGCAGGAGGCCCTGGCGCGCCCTGGTGGGTTGTGCCCACCTCGGGTACCCCCGGACCGCCTCTTTGCTCTATAAATACCACAATATTCCAGAAACCCTAGAAGCATCGACGAAATATTCATCCAGTCGCCGTAGAGTCCAGAACCACCAGATCCAATCTAGACACCATCACGGAGGGGTTCACCACTTCCATTGGTGCCTCTCCAATGATGCGTGAGTAGTTCTTTGTAGACCTTCGGGTCCGTAGTTAGTAGCTAGATGGCTTTCTCTCTCTCGCTGAATTCTCAATACAGTGGTCTCTTGGAGATCCATATGATGTAACTCTTTTGCGGTGTGTTTGTTGGGATCTGATGAACTTCGAGTTTATGATCAGTCATATCTTTTTATATCCATGAAAGTTATTTGAGTTTCTTTGATATCTTATATGAATGATCTCTTAGAGCCTCGTATTTCTTCTCCGATATTTGGGTTTTGTTTGGAAAACTTGATCTATTTATCTTGCAATGGGAAGAGGTGCCCGGTAGTGGGTTCGATCTTACGGTGCTTGATCCCAGTGACAGAAAGGGAACCGACACGTATGTATCGTTGCTACTAAGGATCAAAAGACGAGATCTATATCTACCGCCATATAGATAAACGGATCTTGTCTACATCATGTCATCGTTCTTATTGCATTACTCCGTTTTTCCTTGAACTTAATACACTAGATGCATGCTGGATAGCGGTCGATGTGTGGAGTAATAGTAGTAGATGCAAGCAGGAGTCGATCTACTAATCTTGGACGTGATGCCTATGTAATGATCATTGCCTAGATATCGTCATAATTATTTGAAGTTCTATCAATTTCCCAACAGTAATTTGTTTACCCACCTTCTATTATTTTCCTCGAGAGAAGCCATTAGTGAAACCTACGGCCCTCGGGTCTTCTTTCTTATATATTTGCTTGCGATCTACTTTTCCTTTGCATTTTTATTCATATCTAATAAACCAAAAATACAAAAATACTTTTCTGCATTTTATTTTATTTGCGATCTATTATTTCAATCTACTACAACTTTCTCCCATCAACACGCAATTTCTGGCGTTGTTACCCGAAAGGGATTGACAACCCCTTTAACACGTCGGGTTGCGAGGTGTTGTTATTTGTGTGCAGGGGTTGTTTACGTTGTGTTGCTTGGTTCTCCTACTGGTTCGATAACCTTGGTTTCATAACTGAGGGAAATACCTACCATCACTATGCTACATCATCCCTCCCTCTCCAGGGAAATATCGATGTAGTTCCAGCTACCATCAACCCCGCCCACAATCTGAGTCGTGCTTTCTGATTGGCCAGAACCCAAACCCCACGGATCGTACGTCTGCACCGTTGGATGCTCCCAGATCGAACAACGATCCTCATCCCTTTCGACAGCACATGCAGTTCCGGTTGTAATTTTATTTTTATGCACAAAATGCACGTTAAGCTCAAAAAATGTCTTAAATATAGCTAACGATACATGAAATGCGCCAGAAAATCAAACCCGTGGTATAATGGTGATTGCGTACCGTGGAAATTTTTATGAGGACAAACGATGAAGTCACCGGCCACAGGAGTTTGAATTGACACATCTCCTTTTGGAAACCATGATCCTTCATGTGATATGCTCCGGTTTGGAAGTAGCGGTCATCAAAACTTGTGCCAAACTTTACCAATTTTTTTCCACGGGGTCGTGAGAGCATGCCATGGGCACACATCAATTTTGATGATGTCCGAACTCAATATGAATTTCCTGTAATTAAAATACCAACTAGGCTTACGCTAGTGGCCGCACCTCGCAGCCGAAAAGTTTGAAACTTCTCCCCGCTTCTCGAACAAACGGATGAAGACTCACAAAGCGACGCACAAATGATCTGTACACCTTCTTTGCTAGGCTGATAGGAAGGTGGTATCATAGCTAGTATCATGCATGCCAACTAGGCAATTTTGATGAGCTATCATAGAATTAAATGAAGAAAGAGAGGGTTAAGTATCATATCATGAAACCGTATCATAATAAATGATATGCTACTATGTGTCATGCATGACAATATAAATAAAGTACTACATATGATACTAGCTACTCTATGATACTATGCATTGGACTAGCCACAGTGGGATTAACTTCAGCAGTAACATCGAGTCCAACTCAACAAATTTGCTAATGTGGCAATGAGTTAATGAGGAGAGAGGTAGTTTGAGTAACTTAGCTAGTTACTGTAACATCACATGTCCCAATGCAATATGAGTCTATAACCTAATAAATGAGGCTTTGCATGTTACCATACTTATCTTACTACCCACTATGAAAGGTAGTAACATAGTATAGGCATATGTGTATGTTACTCTCCATTGTGGCTAGTCTTAGAGCAAGTATAATAGAGTGACATAAGTAGGCTATAAGGAATAGAATAATATATATGTGCTTATTAGTTGGAGGAAAGAGAAGAGGAGAGAGATGAGAAGAGGGCTCTTGGTTAGTAGAGCCAGCTGCAACACGAGACCCAAGACACTTTGTGAGCATGTAAGGTGGGCCAACTATTGATAAATTAGTACATATGTCGTGGAATTGTCACGACAGATGTCCTAGCATAAGGACTTAGTCGTGGAGCCATCACAAGTAGGTTAGTTTAAAGGGGTTAAATGGGACAAAGGACACATGAGTTTATACTGGTTCGACCCCTTGCGGTTAAGGTAAAGGCCTAGTCCAGTTTGAGGTGGTATTGCTAGGGTTTCGATTACCAGGGAGCGAATACGCTTGACCTAGTTCTCGACTTGTTCTTTCCTGTCCCTCAACCGCCACCGGGTCATCTCCTTACATACACAGGTTGACGCCCAGCGGCTCATGGAGTCCCGGCCGGCTTATACACGAGTTCGGCTCGGTGACTTAATTACACATGCCTTACAATACAAGTTACACATATATGGCGGTTTACACCTATGGGCCTTAAGTCGCCTTTGGGCTTCCAGACCTTAAGTAAGCCTGCTTCGTGAACCGCCATCTTCAACATCTTCATGGGCTTTGTTAATGATGAACCGCCAGTGGTATGACCCGGCCCCTCCTGGGCGGGTCATACCCAGTAGTTATATCCCCAACATTAGGCCCCAGGTTGATGTGAACTTGTTCATATCAATCTTCCCATACTTAGAAAAAAGTCCTTCATTTGCTCTTACCAAAACTTGTAACCCGCCATGACGTCACCTCCTAGGATTCTGGTAACCCGCCGTGACGTCACCTGTCATTAATATTATGCAAGGCCCAAATCTTTAATATATCTTCTCTTTTAATGAACTTCCGAAAATCGAGGCTTATGTGTTGTTGCATATCCATTTTTTGGCCTCCTCGATTCCCGCGCATGCCACTTATCCTTTCAACCTTATAAATAAGGCTAGGGCCCCCTTTCACTTTCCCCCCTTGCATCTTCGTCTCTTTCTTCTTCCTCGCGTCGTCTCAGTGCCCGAGCTCCGCCGCCGTCGACCTTTGCCCCTACTTCGACAACGGCCGCTGCATCAACCTGAATCGATCAGAGTTCGTCCGTGTGCCTCCGCTGTTCATCAGCTCCGGTGAGTTCTCCTCCTTCCCTTTCCTCCAGATCCCATTAGGGTTTCCTACGAGTTCGTCGGAGTTCATCCTCGTTCTTCGCTGTAGCTTGTTACTTTTGATTCAAACTTAGCACCCCTCATGCACGGCGGCAGACGTGGTACTTATTTTTGTTATTAGAACATCTCCCTTGTGTAAGAAAACCAATCTGGACATATGAACTGCTCACGTACTGCAACTTAGGTCTAAATATTTTCCATTATCTGAAGTGTCGTAGATCCAAAATCATAATATCAATCTGTGAAACCTATTTTTTCAGCACTTAGCAATTTTTCCTTTCTCAGATCTGCAAATCAATAATTATGTGGGCGGCTTAACTTAGAAACCGTAACCCACCAGGTATCATTAGTCCCCTCTTAAGCCACCAATATCTCATGTTTATAACTTCAATGCCATCTTCCGGTTTACCACTTATGCATGCTTCATTGTTATTCACTCTTTAACTCGTCAGCCGGCTTAACCATATAATCTTGAACCGGCATGATCTTTCTTTAAGCTCATCGAAAATGACTAAGACATACACTTCTTGCAACTGGGTCCAATCCTAGGTCACCGAGGAAGACTTAAACAACCACGTTGCAACTGGCGCTTTAGCCAAAAAAGATGTCATTCACTGGAGGGTCCCTAGTGAAGAAAATCCCCCTAAACCCAAGGACGGAAGGTGATTGTTTTTACTGATCACCTGAGTCGGGGATTCAGCCCACCCGGCTCAAAGTTTTTCCGTGATGTGCTTCACTTTTTTGAACTTCACCCTCAAGATATCGGACCCAACACCGTGTCCAACATTTGCAATTTCCAAGTATTATGCGAAGCTTATCTTCAAGAAGAGCCCAAGTTGATTTATTCAGAGATTTCTATTATTTAAACCGCGAGACTGAGTTTGTTGATGGACCCAACACCAAACTCGGTGGGGTTTCAATTCAAAAGAGGAAAGAAGTCAGCTTTCCCTATGCCAAGCCGCTAAGTTACCCCAAAGACTGGAACCAAACTTGGTTCTACTATCAAGACACATCTCCAGCCGACGAAAATCCTTTACCGGGTTACCGCGATCACTGGCATAGCAGCACGCATCCACTCCCTTCACGGCTCAGTGCGAAGGATCGGGCCATATATGCGCCATCAATTTCAAAGCTCGGAGCCCTTATGGCCAATGGTTTAACCGACGTCGATCTTGTCCGGTGCTGGGTGTCTTGGAGTATCTTGCCATTAAGCCATCGCCCCGGCTTAATGTGTGAACCCACTGGCGATGTGAAAGATCCCCAGCGCCACTGTGACAATCAACTGTCCGATGCAGAAATTAATGAAGCCACCAAGGAATTGCTGAACGAACCTTTTAAAGAATGCAGCAAAACAGGACTTAGTCCTTTTAGCACCTTCAACAAGCCGCCAGCCGTAAGTGTTGCCAACCTTTCGCTCAATCAGTATTTTCAATAATTATGCCCACTTATGAACTTTTTTATCTTAACAGACTGATTCTCCATTTTGGAAGAAGAAACCGCAAGATAAGCCGGCCAAACCGGCTCGTACCAAGACTAAGGCCACCAAGAGGCCTGCCAAGAAGAAAACCACTGAACCTGTTGGTTCGAACATTGATGATGACAATGATGATGATGAGTCAGAGGTAGAACTTGACTCCCTTGGCTAATATTTTGTACATCTCATTGACAATGATTGTTATCAGGACGACGCGGAAGCCAGCCGTGCAGATGACGCAAAGGTAATTACTCTTTCCTTTAACTCAGAACCTCTGCCAACACAGAAAACCCGACAAGCAAGTCGGAAAGTAAGCTTTTCTCACCCTCTAGCTCACTTGGATCCCAACTTTATTTTGAAGAAACAACAACACGAAGCTCGCCGTACCACCCAGCATAGTGGTGATGTAATCACTTCATCCGGCATACCAAACACACCGGTTCGCGAATGCCACCCAGAGGTCTTACCTATTTCTGATATACTTTATCCCAAGGCGGGTCATTTCCGACAACCTCTTAACTCGTCTGATTCAAATTATCACGGGACTTCTCATTCCTCCTCTGGCGAGTCAACGGGAACTCAAATCCCAACTTTCAAGACTATACCTGGGTAAGAACATTTTCAACTATTCAAACCTTATATCTGATCATTAAATTGACCTCCTTATGTTTCTTATTTTCAGGGGCCAGGCCAAACCCAGCAAGAAAGCAAAGTTGAATAAGCCGGCCGACGACTTCGTCCTGTTCGAGCCGGAACAACAACAACCAGAACTTTCTCACCCAGCTGCTGAAGATATTATTGATGATCCGCCGCCTTAAGACCATGAAGTCTCCATAGATCACATGGATGTTCAACTGGCTATTTCTAAGCTGCCAAGCCCAGTCAAACCTTTTCAAGAAAAAACTGATGATGTAGTCGTCACCGGGTTTGGTTTCACAGCACCGGGTCACCCCACTGTTTTGTCTAAGCACAACGCCAAAGAAGAAATTTTTGCTGAAGATAAAGGCAAGTGGAAGGTGGACTTAGAGAGCTATGCTCAGTTCAGCGCTCAACACATCCATTCCGGTTATTTAAACTGTCTATACACCAACCATGATTTTGAAGCCGGCTTGGTTAACTTGATGAAGGAACGCTATGAGGTAAAAACTGCAACTCCTTTTTATATGAATATACTGCCCTTAGCCGCCAAGATTATTGGACATGATAAAATAGAATGTACTGTAAACTTAAACAGTTGTATAGATCAAATCCAGTAGCCCCCAAGGGCCGGTTTATGCTTTCAATATGAAACTGGACTTCTAATACCAGGACTTCAACTTTGCCTCCGTA
The DNA here is from genome assembly GCA_021605205.1 of Aegilops longissima. NCBI lineage: Eukaryota > Viridiplantae > Streptophyta > Magnoliopsida > Poales > Poaceae > Aegilops > Aegilops longissima. The sequence goes on along the minus strand of CM038678.1, from coordinate 97,338,237 downwards.
GCCCCCAAGGGTCGGTTTAATAAATATATTAAGCCAGGGCTTTCAGTAGTAAAAATCAACTTTGCCTCCATAGCCCCCGAGGTCTGGCTTAATCAGTGATGAATAAGTCAGGACTAATCATCCTGTTTAAAATCAACAACCCAATGTATAGTCTTTATAAACCGGATCATATCATTTGTCCGGGTCATGAATTTGTCTTGGAACAGTGCAATAGGCATTAGCCCCCAAGTGCCAAGGATAATACTTGTATTGTGCTTGGGACTTTCAAAAATTTGTCTTTAAAAAAGAGCAATATGCATTAGCCCCCAAGTGCCAAGAGTAATACTTGTATTGTACTTGGGACTTCAAAGAGTAATCATGTTCGTATCTTTTCTGTGTATGCTTATGTCACAGGCTGAGCTGACTAAAAAAGACTCAGAGCTTAATGATCTGAAAGCCAATATCAAAACATAGCAATCAGAGACATCCAAGGCCAAGTCAGAACTAAAATCTGCTTTGGAGAATATTGAGCAACTGAAACAGAGCTTAAACTCTGAAAAAGATGGTTGGGAAACTGAAAAGGCGGCTCTGCTGAAGAGAGCTGATGATGATGAATTGGCACTTAAGCCGGTGACTGAAGAGTTATCCGACTTAAAACAACAGATTAATATCATGTCGACATCCATCTTTGGTAAGTAGAAAAACATGTCTCTCTTGTAGCTTAATAATCATATTATAAATAGCTACCGGCTTACCCATAACTGTACTGATATAGGTTCTCGGAGTGCTAAGTTGGGCTCAAACATGCGCGTCCAGCTTAAAGCTATCTACACTCTTGTAGAACAGCTATATACCGGCGCCCAACGAACCATTGCCACTACGCTACACAAGAAGTCTACCTCAACACTCATCAAAGACACACTGGAGCAGTTATCCATGCTGCCGCGAAGGATTGACGATTTAAAATGGGGAGCTGCCAGAGCCGGTGCCTTGACTGCCTTGAGCCGGGCCAAGGCATGGAATCAGATCTTGATCCTGAAGATTTGTCCAATGGCTGCCCCAGCGTTAAGGAAGACGGAACTGCCTTCAGTGCTGACGACTTTGCAGAAATAGCAAGACCAATGCGCCCCTTAGCGAGTAAGCTGGCCGACGAAACCAGTCTTGGCACATATCAGGCGGCTTATAACGCTGAGAATAAAAGGATGAGCACACCGGTTCATCAGCCAACAGACCTCACCCCGCCAATTTGTAAGCATACCTTCACTCCTGACATTGATCCATCAAACCTTATTGATGATGAAGCTGTGTTTAGAGCGTTGACCGGTATCAACTGGGCTACGCCTGACTTCCAGCTGATGGATAAGCAAGGAGCTGGGGATGAAGAAGAGGCGCAGGATGACCCGGAAGCTTCCACCCGCCATTAGTCATGAGCCGGTTTTCCAAGCAGAATACTTTGCTGTGTTGACATCTTCAAAACAATTATTCTATGTTGGGCCATCAGATGCCTTGTAATAGGCTTGTTAAACTCTTGATCTGCCATGCCATCGTGCATGTTTTATTTTGCATGATACTGCTGATCCACCAGTTGAAGATGTGCAACTTATGTTTATGATATCATCATGTAGATCAATTGTTTATCCCTTTTTCCTGCACACAAACAAATCATAAGTGCCATGGCGGTTTACCGCAGGGCGGGTCATGATGCCCAGCATAAGTCCACTGACGACCATAGAAGTCCACAACCAGGGTAGGGGGTAATATCCCAAATATGAGACATAATCAGGGCTGCTTGGCCCGACTTGTAAAAACCATATGGTAAGAAAAAAGGGGTGATACAAATCCAAAATGAATAAAAAACCTAAAAACCACGAGGCTTTCATAGGCCGCCGAGCCAAAATATCTACTTCAATGAAACTAGCATGATAGCCACCGGAGTATCCGCGCTTTCTGTGAGCCGACTCTCACATGACCCATCGACATTTTAACCCGGATAAGTTCATGGTCTTTAAAAGATTGACTTATCGAGAGTATGCGGGGTTGGAGTAGCATCATGCAAAACAGGCCGGTTTCACCAAGTTTCAAGGAAGGCGGCTTAATAGCCTGGGTTTATCCTTGCTTTCCGTAAGCCGGCTCTCTCATAACCCAATCAATGTTTTAACCTTAACAAGCCCAGGGTCTTATTTAAAAGATTGACTGCTAAGAATATGGCGGGTTATTCAGGATTACCTGATGGAGAAGAATCTGGCATATAAGCAGGATAAACCGGATTGTTGGTGAATAAACCTGGCGTCCAAGCCAATCAAAAGGGTAAATATAGTTGTGTTCATTGAACAGGAAGCCCCCAAGTGATATATTTCTGAGTTGTGCTCAGAGGGTACCTATGTTTGAGCTGTGCTGTGCATCCAACTCTCTTTGGTCCCTGTAACTTGGGCATCAAGCCTCTTAAGTTATCATGTGAGATGACAATAAAGACTCAGTTTCGAAGAAATGAAAACGACAGAGGCCTTGAATTATCAGGGATGCCGGCTTTACTATACTAATTATAATATACATCGACAATACATCACAAGAGCCGGTGGCTCAAGTAGAGTAAGGCCGAAGATGAGCAATATTCCACGGCCGACGGGTCTCCTCCTCCGATGTGCGTGAGTCTTGTGGTCTCGAACATCAATAAGATAGTATGACCCATTGTTCAGATTCTTGCTGACCACAAAAGACCCTTCCCAAGGTGGGGATAGTTTATGCATATCAGTCCGATCCTGGATAAGCCGGAGCACCAAGTCGCCTTCTTGAAAGGTTCTGGTTTTAACCCGGTAGCTGTGATAACGGCGCAGATCTTGCTGGTAAATCGCCGAACGAGACGCCGCAAGGTCACGCTCCTCATCCAACAGTTCAAGTGCATCCTGACGTGCTTTTTCATTATCAGCTTCAACATAGGCCGCCACACGGGTGAGTCATGTAGGATGTCACTAAGGAGAACCGCCTCTGCTCCGTAAACCATGAAGAAAGGTGTGTAACCCGTAGATCTGTTGGGGGTAGTATTGATACTCCATAACACCGAGGGTAACTCCTCCACCCGACAACCCGGTGTCCTTTGCAAAGGGACCATAAGCCGGGGCTTGATGCCTCGCAGAATCTCTTGATTAGCTCGCTCAGCTTGACCATTGGACTGGGGGTGAGCCACTGAGGATCAAGTCGAATATGCTCTCGTTGACAAAATTCTTTCATAGCACCCTTGGACAGATTAGTGCCATTATCAGTTATAATGCTGTGTGGAAAGCCAAAACGGAAAATCACCTTCTTGATGAATTGAACCGCCGTCACCGTATCACAATTACTATCCGGCTCCGCTTCAACCCACTTTGTAAATTTGTCAACCGCCACCAAAAGGTGGGTTTTCTTATCCTTGGACCTTTTGAAAGGCCCAACCATATCAAGCCCCCAGACAGCAAACAACCAAGCAATTGGAATCATCCTCAATTCCTGAGTCGGCACATGAGCTCATCGTGCAAATTTCTGACAACCATCACATTTACTGACCAAATCTTCTACATCAGCATGAGCCGTCAGCCATTAAAATCCATGACGAAAAGCCTTGGCTACGAGAGACTTAGAGTCGGCATGATGACCACAATCTCCTTCATGAATCTCTCGTAAAATTTTGCAGCCTTCTTCAGGAGAAACGCAACGTTGCAACGCTCGTGTGACACTGTGATAATGCAACTCTCCATTGACAATAGACATTGACTTAGACCGCCGGGTTATTTGCCTGGCCAAAGTTTGATCCTCAGGTAACTCGCCATGGGTCATATAAGCCAAATAAGGAACTGTCTAATCAGGAATAGCATGAAGAGTCGCCACCGGTTGTGCTTCCGGGTCAGGAATAGCAAGATCTTCCTCTGTAGGCAATTTGACCGAAGGGTTATGCAAGATATCCAGAAAAGTGTTAGGTGGCACCGACTTATGTTGGGACCCTAACCGGCTCAAAGCATCAGCCGCCTCATTTTTCCTGCGATCAACATGTTCAACTTGATAACCTTTGAAGTGACCCGCGATAGCATCAACCTCTCGACGATAAGCTGCCATGAGTGGATCCTTGGAATCCCAAGTACCAGAAACTTGCTGAGCTACCAGATCTGAGTCACTGAAACACCTCACCCGGCTTAAGTTCATTTCCTTAGCCACTCGAAGACCATGGAGCAAGGCCTCATACTCAGCTGCATTGTTAGTACAAGGGAACATCAACCGGAGAACAGGGTTAGCCGCGTGCTGGTGGGTGGGTCGCGCGAGGAGCACCAAATCCGGTCGATGGAGACAGTGCAACGGCCAGAGGAGAGCCTGGTGGAACTTCTCGATCCGGATGGGGAGACGGTGCAGCGGGCAGAGGAGCTGCTTGATCCAGATGGGCGGCTGCGTCCCGGATCTCACGGGAGGAGGGGCTATGCGCCGCCCTAATCTCGGATCCGGCGGCCTCTAGCCTCGCCGTCGCCATCACCGGTGGCTGCTCTGGCTGGCGCCATGGGTGGTGGATCGGGGAGAGGGAGGTGGAGGTGGCGGCGGCAGGGAGGAGCAGAGCTCTAGGGTTTGGGCAAGAGGGAGAGAGGCTGGATGAATGGATCGATGGACGGATGCTTTGTGCGGTGGGCTGGATGAACTGATCGATGGATGGATGTTTGCCACGTCACAGATCCATGCCACAACAGACTCCACCAATCATAATTTATCTTATGTAATTTTGTTTTTCTTCTGTTTTTTTATATTTTGTACACTCTTATTCTGGGTAAACATTCAACATATTACCCGCTTATAGTTTTTTCAAATGACTCAATATTTTGCACAAGTGTGTATCTTGGGACGACAAACAATGTTTATTTGAGGGGTTTTCATTTTCTTTGCACAAAAAATCATTTTTCAATTTTTGGAGTGCCAATAATCAGGTTTTTTGTGAAGGACCTACCATATATTTGCTGCAAAATTGGACCAAATCATTTTTCTAAAATACTAGGCCATATTTAATGCACAATCGACCAAACAGTTGGGTGTCAAAAGATTCGAGCCACCTCTCATGAAAAAGACAAATTTCACTCGTTTCAGTGGGAAGCGGGTAAAATTTGAACTACAGTTGCCTCATAGTTTGCTCATGATTTTTTCCAAAAATAATTTCTAGGTACAAAAGTATCTATTTCGTTAGAGAAACACCAAAAGTTTTCCAATATTCAACCACTAGCTAGGAACGATCATGCCTGTGGTTTTGACCGTATTTTGAAACGGGCATCAAAAATTCAAAAAAAAATCAAAAAATGGAAAACCTTTGCATTTTGTCATTATATGTGACCAAGTTACCAGGAAAAATAATAAACTTGTAATACGGCCATTATTTTAGGAAAGTGTTCTTAGAAATGAGCTGTCATGTGTGAAGATTCATGGCTTTCAAGCCAATTGATCAATTTCATGGCCACAATCATTGAATAATTTCTTTAAATGATCTCATATTGTGCACAAGGGTGCATCTTGGAATAGCAAACAATGTTGCCTAAGGAAGTTTTTATTTTCTTTGGATGAAAAAATCAGTTTCCATTTTTCGAATGCCCAAGATGAGTTTTTTTGTGAAGGACCTACCATATATTTGTTGCAAAATTGTACCAAATCAATTTTCTAAAAGACTATACCATATTTAATGCACAATTGACTAAATGGTTGGGTGCCAGAAGTTTTGATCCACCTATGGTGAAAAAGACAAGTTTTCGTCGATTCAGGAGGAAGCGGGTCAAATTTGAACTGCAGCTGCCTCATAGTTTGCTCTTTATTTTTTCCAAAAATCATTTCTAGGTACATAAGTATCTATTTAATCAGAGAAACACCAAAAAAATTCCAAGATTCAACCACTAGCTAGGAACGGTCATTCCCGCCGTTTTGACCGCATTTTGAAATGGCCATAAAAATTAAAAAAAATTAAAAAATTGGAAAACCTTCGCATTAAAAAAATTAAAAAATTTGGAAAACATGTAATACGCCAATTGTTTTTAAAAAGTGTTCTCAGAAATGAGTTATCATGTGTGAAAATTCATGGCTTTCAAGCCAAATGATCAATCTTATGTCAACATTCATAGCATAGTTTGTTCAAATGATCTCATATTGTGCACAAGGATGCATGGTGGAATGGGAAACAATGTTGCCTAAGAAAGTTTTCATTTTCTTTGGACCAAAAAATCATTTTCCATTTTTCGAATGCCCAAAATGGGTTTTTTGTGAATGACCTACCATATATTTGTTGCAAAATTACACCAAATCAATTTTAAAATACTAGGACATATTTAATGCACAATTGACAAAATGGTTGGGTGTCCAAAGCCTTGATCCATCTCTCGTGAAAAAGACAAATTTCCACCGATTCAGTAGGAAGCGTGTCAAATTTGAACTACACCTGCCTTATTGTTTGCTCTTTATTTTCCCAAAAATCATTTCTAGGTACATAAGTATCTATTTAATCAGAGAAACACCAAAAGTTTTCCAAGATTCAATCACTAGCTAGGAACGGCCATGCCCGCCGTTTTGACCGCATTTTGAAACGGGCATGAAATTAAAAAAATTGGAAAACCTTCGCATTGTGTCATTATATGTGGCCAAGTTTGCAGGAAAAATAATAAACTTGTAATATGGTAATTATTTTTAAAAAGTGTTCTCAGAAATGTGAGCTATCACGTGTGGAGATCTATGTCTTTCAAGCCAAATGATCAATATTATGGCCACATTCATGGCATAGTTTGTTCAAATGATTTCATATAGTGCACCAAGGGTGCATTTTGCAATGACGAACAATCTTTCCTAAGGGGTTATTTATTTTCTTTGGACAAAAAAAATCAATTTTCCAAGTTTTAGTGCCCAAAATGAGGTTTTTTTGTGAAAAACCTACCATATATTTGTTGCAAAATTGGATCAAATGAAATTTCTAAAATACTAGGCCATATTTAATGTACAATTGACCAAATGGTTGGGTGTAAAAAAAATTTGATCCACCTCTCGTGAATAAGACAAATTTCCGCATATTCATTTTCCATTTTTCGACTTCCCAAAATGAGTTTTTTTTGTGAAGAAACCTAACAAATATTTGTTGTAAAAAAACTTCTCTATTTTTCAAGAATATTAGACCACATTTTATGAACAAATTTGTGTACACTAGAAACATTTTTTATAGATATTAAACGGTTTTAGTTACATCATTAACATTTTAATAAATATTTTGATGTCTAATATTTTGAACACATGTCTACATTTTGAAGTCACATTGTACATTTTTTGAAATACGTATTAACATTAACATTTTTTGAATTACATGTTTAGTTTTCTAATTGCTAAACCATATAGCAAGATTCACGAAGGAGTTCATTATTTTCCTATTCTTATAATTTTATATTGTTTAATTGTTTCAAGATTTTTCTATAAGGAAAAACCTTTTTAGAGTTATACAATAAAAACATGTTTTTTAGACAATAATGAAAAAAAAATTTAGATAACTGACCATCTGTACCAAATGGTAATAATGAAAAACTTGTTATTTTCCTATTTTCGTTAGGCTGAATATATATTTTTTGAGTAATATGAGGGCATCCCACATTCCTTCCTGGATGGGCCGAGGCCTACATGGCACACATTTTTTTTAAATGAGGTGGCCTCATTCGACCAAGGCCCAAGCCCACCTGGAGCGACACCTTAAGTACCAATGCATCCACGTTCACAACCTCATGACCATTTATATTGGTCATAATCAGGTAGAAATAAGGTCGTCGACCACTCTTGTCTGCTTTATGACCATTTGGTGTAAGGCAATTTATGGGTTTGAGCCCTTCCAAGCGAAATGGTCGTGGATTTACGACCAATTCGGCTGGGGTCACTAAGAGAAGGTCACAAGTTGATATATTTCTTGTAGTGATGGGATATTATCTATAGGCCAAGGGACCAAGGGGGTCTTGGTATTGAAAATTTAGAGGTGAAGAACAGATGTCTTCTCAGCAAGTGGCTGTATAAGATATCTGTAGAGACCGATGCCACATGGGCCCGGATTCTACGTAATAAGTACCTACATTCTAAAACCTTATCCCAGGTGATGGTCCGACCGACTGATTCATCGTTTTGGAAAGGACTGATGAGAGTGAAATCAACCTTCTTCCACAGGACAAATACTACCATGAGATTCTGTGAGGATACATGGTTAGGGGAGACGCCTCTAGCTATCCAATACCCTTCTCTCTGTAATATTGTTCAACGTAGAGATGCTTACGTTGCAACAATATTACAGTCCAACCCTCTCGATATTCAATTCAGGAGGACTTTAGCGGGACACCGTTGGGAAGTTTGGCTCCATCTTGTGAGAAGATAGATGGATGTTCACCTTTCTCAACAGCTAGACCAGTTGCACTGGAAACTAACCAAGAATGGAGTGTTCTCGAGTAAATCCATGTATTTGGATATTATCAACTTTGGCTCTATCCCTCGATCGATGCATATTTGGAAAGTCAAAGTGCCCTTAAAAATTAAAGTGTTTATGTGGTTTGTCCATAAACAAGTCATTCTAACTAAGGACAATTTGGCAAAACGCAACTGGACAGGATCTCAAAGATGTAGCTTATGTGATCATGATGAATCTATCAAACACCTCTTTCTTGCTTGCCCAATGGCAAAAAATTTATGGCGGTCTGTTCACATAGCGTTTAACATTACTCCTCCAACTACCATCCACATGTTATTTGGGACGTGGCAAGATGGAGTAGAGTCAGAAACGGCGAAACTTATCCGTGTAGAAGTATGTGCTTTATTATGAGCAGTATGGAACTGCAGAAACGATTTGGTTTTTAACAGAACAACACATATTCATTTCTTGCAGGTTATTTTTCGGGCCACTACACTGATCCGTATGTGGTCGCTACTCACTCCAACAGATGCCAGGGAGCGTATGGTTACTGGGTCTATCCGGTGGGAAACGGTAGCACAGCTATCTTCAACAGGTTTGGATGGCGGTCATGTAATAGGATAGATATTTAGCTTCCTATCTATTTTTTATTTCGCCGGTTGTGGCTATCCCGTTTCATGTTTTTGTTGCTCTTTGTGAGCCTTTGTATCTTTTTGAGACCTGGAGACTTTATTGAACTTTTTGCTTATTGATAAGATGGCGGCATGCATCGTTCTGATGCAAAGGCTGGGGGATAACCTCCTTTTCAAAAAAAACTGCTCTAAATATTCAATTTCCGAGATCTTTAGTAGGAGACCGATGGGAAGCATGGCTACATCTAGTGAGAAGGCTGATGAATGTTCACCTTTCTGATGAGCCTGATAGGATTCGTTGGAGATTAACTATGAACGGTGTCTTCTCAGTGAAATCTATGTATGTTGATGTAATTGACTCTCGTCCGATCCCAAAATCCATACATATTTGGAAGATCAAAGTGTCGTTAAGAATCAAAGTCTTCATGTGATTTGCTCACAAGGAGGTGCTTCTGACTAAGGATAACTTGACAAAGCGTAATTGGAAGGGTAGTCAAAGATGTTGCTTTTGTGCTCAAGATGAAACTATCAAACACCTCTTTCTTGACTGTCCGCTGGCCAAATTATTATGATGTTCGATTCATATAGCCTTTAATATCACCCCTCCAAATAGTATTCACACGTTGTTTGGGGTGTGGCTAAATGGAGTAGAGCCAAATACTGCGAGACATATTCAGATAGGAGAATGCGCATTACTCTGGGCTATATAGAACTGCAGAAATGATATGATTTTTAACAGATAATCTCGTATAATTTTTTTGCAGGTTATTTATAGACTCACGGCTTGGATCGGTACGTGATCGTTACTCATCTCTGCGGAAGCCAAGGAGTATTTGGTTACTGGGTCTATCCGATGGAAGATGATAGCTTGGGATATCTACAACCGGTTTGGATGACGGTCCAGTAATAGACTAGGTGTTTAATCATCCCGTCCTACCTTTTTATTACTTTTTCAGCTCTGATAGAGCTTGTACTAGACCACAGACTTTTTTGATACTTTGCTTAATAAAGGGGTGCATGCATCATTCTGATGCAGAAGCCAGGGATGATCCTTATTTTTTATAAAAATAAAACCTCGTCGAACGGCGCCAAAAGCTATCATTTTCCCCGTCGGAGACCCACATTTGCAGTCGCTCAAATTCTCCACTCACCAAATCCTTGGTTGAAGAGATTTGAGATTTGAGACCGGAAGGGAGGGAGTATCAAGCATGAAGGCCGACCGCACCTCACAACTGTCCGCGAAAGAGATATTTGTATGATCCATTAACGTGTGTGCGGATATCATCCTTGTCCTGAAGCAGTTTGAGGCCATCCCAAAAACAGCAATAGATACACGTCTCTAATGTCCATTCGTAATGATCCGAAAGTATGCCGTGTTGGAATCGCCTCTAAGTGTCCAGGTTAAGCGACCCTGAAGCCGCCAATAAATCTCCTCATTCTGTTTACCTCTAGGTATAAAGGTCCAGGTAAAAGGCCTATGTAGGAGGAGTGAAGAGGGAAAAGGAGTGAGGGGACGTGTGTACCTGCTGTGTCGGCCGCGCCGAAGGGGGAGAGGAAAGCAGGACCGTCGAGGGACTTCACGCCAACCAACAAGTGACTTGGTATTTCCGTTTTAAGAAACACTAGCAAACATGCCCGTACGTTGCAACAGAAGAAAAAAAATATTGATGTGCTTCGAAGCAAACATCGTTATCATTAATCAGGTTGGACATGTAGATGAAAAGTTTGATGATGACATTAATGATGAATTAATTAACAATAGGATTCTTTGGGGCATTAGTCCGAAACTTATGACGTGAATCCTATAGTCAGCTAATCGGGTGAACAACCATATCTTTAGATTACCTTACTGATCAAACAATAAAAATGTGGTATGCTTCGTCCAACGTCCAGGCATTCAAGCTTCTGTCGTGTATGCTAACTTTCTATTCTATTGCGATATATGCATGATTTTTCATCACAGTTAATTTTTTGCTTAATCTATTGCATCGCAATTCATGATTAGACGTAATTTGCTCTATTATCCTTTTAGATGATTATCACTAAGAAAAGTTGATGCAATCATACGTCAATTATTAATGTGTTCAAATCATGGTGGTAGGATATAACAACTTCTGTAATTACCTTTGTTTAGATGAGTCAAACTGAATCTTTAAAAAATAGTTCGGAGAATAAACGTACGTATATGTGCATGCTGAACACTCGAAGAATTTTACGCCGACGTGAAGGACCCACAAACAAACAACGCGGTCTAGAAGAAACCAGTCCTGCCTCGCTGGCTCGCTGTGGCTCCTCCAGCATCGTATCCACTACTCATTGCTGGCCCCGTCTCGTTGCTCGCAGCATCTGCTCAGTTTCTTTTCAGCTTGGCTGTCGCCAAGTATTATCCTCCCGCACGCACCTTGCGCCCGACGCCGCCGCCTACGCCCGGCGCCACCGGGATCCCGCCTCCCCAAAGCTCCGCCACCACTGGGATCTGGTTTCTCCATGCATCCTCCCGCACGCACCTCCCCGCACGCCGCAGAATCCCCTCCACCGCGATGGCGTTCCCCTGCTGAGATCCTTCTCAACCACCGGCCATGGCGCTCCCCTCGCCGAGATCCTGCCACACCACCGGCCATGGCGGCTCGGGCTCCTCTGCAGAGACGGCTCTGACCCGCTCCCTCGAGGCCGCCATCGCTCTCGTACCTTGCGCTGCCTCGGACATCCTGCTCCACCACCGGCCATGGTGGCTCGGGCTCCTCTGCAGAGCTTGCTCCGGCCCGCTCCGTCGAGACCGCCGTCGCTCTTGCGCGGCGCCGAGGCCGCCTCCCCCTGCCTCCTCTAACCAGGCAAGCAGGCCAAGCCGATGCCCACCCCCTCTCTCATCCTCTCTTCCCCTTTTCTCTCTAATCTCTCACACTTTTTCTCCAGGGAGCCCCCATGGAGGTCGTCGTCTCTCTGCCTCTATCCGTCCGCCGCTGGATCCACCACATGTGTCCTCCAGGGAGCCCGCCATGGAGCTCGTCGCCTTTCCGTCTCGATCCGTCCGTGCTGGATCCACAGTGGTGTCCTCCAGGGACCCGCCGTGGAGGTTGTCTCCTCTCCCGTCTCGATCCGTCCGCCGCCGGATCCACGGCAGAGCAGCCGAGATCCACCGCCCATACGAGCGGTGTCGAGCGTTGTCGTGGTCTTTCAGACCCGGGCGTTGATGCTTCAATGCCGCTGGTGTCCCTGGGTCTTTGCTTTTTTTGGATTCTTCTTTTATTTTATTTATTTGCTCTATTATCCTTTTAGATGATTATCACTAAGAAAAGTTAATGCAATCGTACGTCAATTATTAATGTGTTCAAATCATGGTGGTAGGATATAACAACTTCTGTAATTACCTTTGTTTAGATGAGTCATACTGAATCTTAAAATAATAGTTCGGAGAATAAACGTACGTATATGTGCATGCTGAACACTCGAAGATTTTTACGGCGACGTGAAGGATCCACAAACAAACAACGCGGTCTAGAAGAAACCAGTCCTGCCTCGCTGGCTCGCTGTGGCTCCTCCAGCGTCGTATCCGCTACTCGTTGCTGGCCCCGCCTCGTTGCTCGCAGCATCTGCTCAGTTTCTTTTCAGCTTGGCTGTCGCCAAGTATTATCCTCCCGCACGCACCTTGCGCCCGACGCCGCCGCCTACGCCCGGCGCCACCGGGATCCCGCCTCCCCAAAGCTCCGCCACCACTGGGATCTGGTTTCTCCATGCATCCCCCCGCACGCACCTCCCCGCACGCCGCAGAATCCCCTCCACCGCCATGGCGTTCCCCTGCTGAGATCCTTCTCAACCACCGGCCATGGCGCTCCCCTCGCCGAGATCCTGCCACACCACCGTCCATGGCGGCTCGGGCTCCTCTGCAGAGACGGCTCTGACCCGCTCCCTCGAGGCCGCCATCGCTCTCGTACCTTGCGCTGCCTCGGACATCCTGCTCCACCACCGGCCATGGTGGCTCGGGCTCCTCTGCAGAGCTTGCTCCGGCCCGCTCTGTCGAGACCGCCGTCGCTCTTGCGCGCCCCCGAGGCCGCCTCCCCCTGCCTTCTCTAACCAGGCAAGCAGGCCAAGCCGATGCCCACCCCCTCTCTCATCCTCTCTTCCCCTTTTCTCTCTAATCTCTCACACTATTTCTCCAGGGAGCCCCCATGGAGGTCGTCGTCTCTCTGCCTCTATCCGTCCGCCGCTGGATCCACCACATGTGTCCTCCAGGGAGCCCGCCATGGAGCTCGTCGCCTTTCCGTCTCGATCCGTCCGTGCTAGATCCACAGTGGTGTCCTCCAGGGACCCGCCGTGGAGGTTGTCGCCTCTCCCGTCTCGATCCGTCCGCCGCCGGATCCACGGCAGAGCAGCCGAGATCCGCCGCCCATACGAGCGGTGTCGAGCAGTGTCGTGGTCTTTCAGACCCGGGCGTTGATGCTTCAATGCCGCTGGTGTCCCTGGGTCTTTGCTTTTTTTGGATTCTTCTTTTATTTTATTTTTCAAGGGTAGCAAATCTGGAGTGCGGGTTGAATAACAAAATTCACATGGGCTTTTTTTGTAAAAGTGGCGACGACGTACGACCAGAAGCACTCCGTGCTTCTGCCTCCTCTAACCAGCAAGCAAGCCAAGCCGATGCCCACCCCTCTCTCATCGTCTCTTCCCTTTTTCTCTAATCTCTCACACTTTTCTCCAGGAGCCCCATGGAGCTTGTCGTCTCCGCCTCTATCCGTCCGCGCTGGATCCACCACATGTGTCCTCCAGGGAGCCCGCCATGGAGCTCGTCGCCTTTCCGTCTCGATCCGTCCGTGCTGGATCCACAGTGGTGTCCTCTAGGGACCCGCCGTGGAGGTTGTCGCCTCTCCCGTCTCGATCCGTCCGCCGCCGGATCCACGGCAGAGCAGCCGAGATCCGCCGCCCATACGAGCGGTGTCGTGGTCTTTCAGACCCGGGCGTTGATGCTTCAATGCTGCTGGTGTCCCTGGGTCTTTGCTTTTTTTGGATTCTTCTTTTATTTTATTTTTCAAGGGTAGAAAATCTGGAGTGCGGGTTGAATAACAAAATTCACATGGGCTTTCTTTGTAAAAGTGGCGACGACGTACGACCAGAAGCACTCCGTGCTTCTGCCTCCTCTAACCAGGCAAGCAGGCCGTGCCGATGCCCACCCCCTCTCTCATCCTCTCTTCCCCTTTTCTCTCTAATCTCTCACACTTTTTCTCCAGGGAGCCCCCATGGAGGTCGTCGTCTCTCTGCCTCTATCCGTCCGCCGCTGGATCCACCACATGTGTCCTCTAGGGAGCCCGCCATGGAGCTCGTCGCCTTTCCGTCTTGATCCGTCCGTGCTGGATCCACAGTGGTGTCCTCCAGGGACCCGCCGTGGAGGTTGTCGCCTCTCCCGTCTCGATCCGTCCGCCGCCGGATCCACGGCAGAGCAGCCGAGATCCGCCGCCCATACGAGCGGTGTCGAGCGGTGTCGTGGTCTCTCAGACCCGGGCGTTGATGCTTCAATGCCGCTGGTGTCCCTGGGTCTTTGCTTTTTTTGGATTCTTCTTTTATTTTATTTTTCAAGGGTAGCAAATCTGGAGTGCGGGTTGAATAACAAAATTCACATGGGCTTTTTTTGTAAAAGTGGCGACGACGTACGACCAGAAGCACTCCGTGCTTCTGCCTCCTCTAACCAGGCAAGCAAGCCAAGCCGATGCCCACCCCCTCTCTCATCGTCTCTTCCCCTTTTCTCTCTAATCTCTCACACTTTTTCTCCAGGGAGCCCCCATGGAGCTTGTCGTCTCTCTGCCTCTATCCGTCCGCCGCTGGATCCACCACATGTGTCCTCCAGGGAGCCCGCCATGGAGCTCGTCGCCTTTCCGTCTCGATCCGTCCGTGCTGGATCCACAGTGGTGTCCTCTAGGGACCCGCCGTGGAGGTTGTCGCCTCTCCCGTCTCGATCCGTCCGCCGCCGGATCCACGGCAGAGCAGCCGAGATCCGCCGCCCATACGAGCGGTGTCGTGGTCTTTCAGACCCGGGCGTTGATGCTTCAATGCTGCTGGTGTCCCTGGGTCTTTGCTTTTTTTGGATTCTTCTTTTATTTTATTTTTCAAGGGTACAAAATCTGGAGTGCGGGTTGAATAACAAAATTCACATGGGCTTTCTTTGTAAAAGTGGCGACGACGTACGACCAGAAGCACTCCGTGCTTCTGCCTCCTCTAACCAGGCAAGCAGGCCATGCCGATGCCCACCCCCTCTCTCATCCTCTCTTCCCCTTTTCTCTCTAATCTCTCACACTTTTTCTCCAGGGAGCCCCCATGGAGGTCGTCGTCTCTCTGCCTCTATCCGTCCGCCGGTGGATCCACCACATGTGTCCTCTAGGGAGCCCGCCATGGAGCTCGTCGCCTTTCCGTCTTGATCCGTCCGTGCTGGATCCACAGTGGTGTCCTCCAGGGACCCGCCGTGGAGGTTGTCGCCTCTCCCGTCTCGATCCGTCCGCCGCCGGATCCACGGCAGAGCAGCCGAGATCCGCCGCCCATACGAGCGGTGTCGAGCGGTGTCGTGGTCTCTCAGACCCGGGCGTTGATGCTTCAATGTCGCTGGTGTCCCTGGGTCTTTGCTTTTTTTGGATTCTTCTTTTATTTTATTTTTCAAGGGTAGCAAATCTGGAGTGCGGGTTGAATAACAAAATTCACATGGGCTTTTTTTGTAAAAGTGGCGACGACGTACGACCAAAAGCACTCCGTGCTTTATTAGTAGGGAAAGATAATAAGGTTGAAAACCCAGGCGTCTTTAACTTTGCGGATTGCGGCTGAAAAAAGAAAGCATGAGCTAGCACTTGTGGTCTTGTGCGTTCCAGATCAAAGTACTACTAGCTTAGCCCTCGCCATCTGCCTGCTCAAACAGTTTTAGTTCGGCTAGCCTAGCTGTTGTGCGCATCGACCGGCCAGGCCAGTTCGCCGAACCTAGCCGGCCGGCCAGAACACCAAACACAAGTCGGCGGGGCACCGTTCTTTGACTCCAAGGCAGATGCACCTTCTTCTTCCTCCACCAGCAAAGGGTGGCTACGCACCTCCTATATCTAGCCCGCAATTGTTTAACCAGCTAGTTAATTGCCGGAGAATCATATCGGCAAGGAATAGATGCATGCAAGCGTGCCCATAGTAGTAGCTAGCGCAGCCTTAGCTCAGCATGCACACACCCATCCGTCGCTCGATCTACTCCAATTAGCTCCGGCGAGGGTGCAAAGATTCCAACTATTCTTCACCAGCTTTTGCAAAAGGTGACGAGATCGATCGACACACACACATCGACCATCGATCCATGTATAAGCCGGGCCGGAGTAGCTTTCCCGTCCATAAACAATGGCCAAGATATGAGGGAAAGGCTGGCTCCCCCTATGGCATGGCGACAGGAGGACGACGCCTTTGGCCTGCCCATCTAGAAATGGTATCTGGTCCCTGTTCATCTTGCTCATAAAACGTACTTATTCCTCACGCTCATGTGCTCTGCTTTCCTGCCTCGATGCATGCTTGCATGATTCTTGTGCCTTTTGTCCGTTCCCAAGAATAAAACAGGTACAGGTACAAGAGTTACATCCCCACCCAAAGCTGGCTCTTCCTCTTGAATTGGAAAAGGGAGGTCCCAAAGGTTTCCAAATACGGTACGTGAGTACGTCCCATTTCAGAATAGAACTGGCTACCTCATCCATTCATCTTCTTGTTTTTGGACAGCACAACAACCCTATAAACCAACTTTTAAGAGCACCCGGTATATATCCTGCATGTCAACTCACGTTGCTATTGTCTTAGCCGCATATTGTTATTCCATATTTGTGGACATGGTATTTCCTGGTGACCTATCTACAGGGCCAAACATCCAATTGTAAGCTTTTGAGTCAAATCTTAAATGATAAGTGTATTTTTCATCCCTTAACTATTGTTATTCCCTACTCCTATTGCAGATTTGATTTTGCTATAGAAGTGTTGTTGTTATTTTATTAATTGAAGTTCCTTAATTTTCTCCATGCAAGGTATATTGTTGTGTATCAACTAGGTGCAATCCTGGTCTTCCTACAACGGTAGGAGGTAAAGGATATCATGGAACCGGGTGGGTGAACTCTCAAGATTATTGTCACGGAATTTTTGTTTTGCCATGGGTGAAGATCGCATATGTGGACTTGAGGGCATATTTGAGTTGCTATATTTCCAACACGCGGGAACTGAAAAAACCTAGGATTGTTGTGACATGCCATCTTGAATCCCACATTATTCCAAGGACGTTTGGTTGCTCACAATAAGGACATAGGAATTTTTTGAAGTGTTGGATTCGATGGAAATTTTCTAACAAAACATACTGCAAACGAATCCTCGAGACAAAACCCAGTGGATTACAATGATACAAATCACAAAGGAAAAACTCTTGGGATTACAATCCTCTAAGGCCTCCTTTTGGTTCACATGATAAGAATATCATAGGAGTAGGGAAGTCGTAGGAAATGGGATGACATGTGTCTCAATTCCTGGAAAAGAGATGTATTTTGGTTCATAGGATAGAAATTTTTCCACTGGACCTGAGCTAGTGTTTTTTCTTTGAAATATGAAGGATAGGAACCAAGCCTGCATATGAATAGGAACCCATTCCTACAAACAAAGGGCTCAAAAGAAAGCTCTCCCATAGGAGTCCTACCCAATAGAATTACTTCAAAATTCATGTAACCAAAGGAGGCCAAAAAACTATTGAAATTCCTTTCAATCAAAGAGGCCCTGATTTTTTTATGATTGTGATTATGCAACCTGATTATTCAACTATTTGCTTTTCATTTTGCACATGACTTTATAGTTTTTTTAATTGTATATGACTTTGTTATCCTGTTGGTTAGATGCATATAAGAATGAAAAGGATGGACATGGAGCGCATAAAACTATTCCTTTATCTAAGAATATAAAAAGATTGAGCATAAGGTATATGGCTCATTGTCACTGATTGGCATCTTTACTAGAGTAACGGCCTAACGTTCAAGTCTTCTTGTTTTTTAAAATTTTAAACATAATAGAAGTAAGCGGGCCAATCGAGTGACCAAAATTAAAGGAGGATCATTATTAACAGTAAAAGATGTGGCGCGGATTCGGTTTAGGGCGGATAAATTAAGCTATGCCAAGTGAACATCATTTTCATTACTATGGAAAAGATTGATAGAATAATCCAAAACGAAATACATGAAATTCCATATATGAAGCAAGTTTCAAGTAATTGCTCGAGTTTTAGAAAAGGCTGCATGGAATCATGGTTGGGAAGGTTAGTATATCAAAAGACATTGGAATTGATAATCTAGAGATAGGAATAACTCGTTTGTCGTTATTGGGAAAAGGATGGCTAAAAGAAGTCCACCTCAACAGAATTTATTGATAGGACTTCCAGTTGTTTGTTGAATAAACAATTGAACAAATAATATCATTACTATACTTAAGAATAAAACTCTAAAAC
The DNA here is from genome assembly GCA_021605205.1 of Aegilops longissima. Lineage (NCBI taxonomy): Eukaryota > Viridiplantae > Streptophyta > Magnoliopsida > Poales > Poaceae > Aegilops > Aegilops longissima. The sequence continues at coordinate 97,319,750 of CM038678.1, read as the reverse complement.
AAGCCTAGCTAGTTTGCTATGGTGGGTGCTAATTCCTTCCAACTGCAGTCTTGGAGGTTATATCCTAGTATATGAAAGCAAAGATCAGTTCCCTAGGACATCTATATCGATGCTTAACAGCCAGAGAAAGGCTATGTAAAAAATAAACGGGGAGAGTAATATGAGTCCCTATATATACCATAAAACATTATTTTGAGGGAACACAAAAAACACAATATATCCTTGAGTCGTTGCCATAGAAGAGATTGGCCTTTTCTAAAACTCGAGCAATTTCTTAGCAGTTTGATTGGCCTTAGGAGAGTCGCAGAAATTTTCTCAATATACCTTAGGACACGGGTATCATTTGTAAAATGTTTGCTCAAACATGTGTAGGCCAATCAACATTTTTTCACTTTATACCCTGGTCAAAATGTTTGCTCAACTTCGTAATCATCTGCGCATGAGATTGGCCTGCCCGACATGCATCATTTGATTTGACATACGAAGTAAATATTTTGTGAGGCATATATTCAGATGATTTAAATATGAAATGGAACACCTATATACGCATGAGCTGCTAAGGAATAATTCAGCCACACAATTGACGACAAACGGTTGGCCACAATTGTAAAATAATTGTGAGAATATACTATTGCACAGACAATTGTTTCGTTGAAATTTACTACCAATACATGTGAAAAGAAGTAGTTAGTGATATTACTTTGTATAAAGTGGATTCTTCAGACGCACTAGCTACACTAGTTACAATGTGATCCTAGCTAGCTAGCTAGCGGCGTACATATCTATTTGTTCTAACCAAGAAATTAATCTTACCGAAGACAAAAATATTCCCTCCTCTTAATATAATGCGCATTAGTTTTTGCAAAGTCAATCTTCACAAATTTTGATCAACTTTATAGAAAAATTATTTATGACTACAATTTCAAATATATACCGTATGATAATATATTTCACAATGAATTTGATGGTACTGTTTTAGTACTCTATATGTTGATAAATTTTTCTAAAAACTTGGTCAAATTTACGTAGTTTAGCTTAAAAATCGAATATGCACTATATTTCAGGACGAAGGGAGAGTAATTCATAGTAGCACGGTGGAGGATGTGAACCACATCTTCTTCACCTGCGCGTCCACGCAGTTTCTTTGAATTGCCTCCGCGAGGTGGTTGGTAGTCGTTGGTACAACACCAGCTTCCCTGACCTATTTGTAGAACTCCAAGCCATCATGCCTTGCTCCCGCCACATTAGGTGGCTGAGCATAGGGGTCCTCGCTTGGACGCTCTGGACGGTCCACAATAAACTAGTTATCAAGCGTGCTCCTCTCCGGTGTGCCACTAACGCGATTTTCAAAATGTGTGCCTATTTGTAGCTTTGGCGGCCAAACGGCCACTTAGCTGCCCGCAGGGTCACGCCATCGACATCATCATCGCAGATCTTCGTGCGCTGGCCTTCCGCTTGGCTCCACCGCTTCCACCGCCACCTCCGGAGCCGTACTAGGCTCTTCAGGACTCCGTTGCATCGCCTTGGGCTTACTACCTGTGTATGTTAGTTTGCTACCTTTGTGTGTTTGGGGTGTGAACTTATCTGTGGTTACATGTAGCTCTAGCAGATTACTTTATATATAAAACAGGGCGAATGCCTTTATTGGTAATTTATAGTAGGAAAAACTTATTCCGTGTGTTTCTTTAGTACCTTGACAGATAGATAGTTCCTTTTTCGCGATAGTACACAAGGAACACATACTCAGCAGGTTTGGGCAGTAATGGACAGTTCCCCTTGCCCCTGGTTGCCATGCGGCAAGGTGAGGAGGACCTTAGATTTTTCTAGGCATTTTCAAAAGTTTAATTAATGTGATTTCTTTGGATTTCAGCGGTAATGTTTTGACGAAGGGTAGGATGCCGTCAAGAATAAAGGTACTCTAGTTCTCTACGGTTGTGTCTTATCGGAGTAATGGAGTTGAACTCTAGGTTTAAGATCTTGGAGATTCTAGGTTTACGTCCTCGCAGATTCGTTCGTAAGGATCTCAGTTTATGTTTGTGTTTTTTGTTGTTTTTGTTGGTGGAACTAATTGTGATTTTGGTGTCATATTTTAGTGTTCTAGTGAAGTTCGTGTGGTTCGAAGACATGTAGCTTTAGGGGTCCATTCATGGTACAAGTACGATCAAGGTTCAGGGCTTACCATCCTTTTGATGGGCGACTCAAGAGTATTTTTGAAATCTATGAAGGTAGTGATTAACTTTATTTGTTTTGCAGTGAAGTGATCAATTTTATACAGGCGTACGGTTGGCGGTGCTGCTGCTTTGATATGACTAGTCTCTTTAGCGAGCGTTCAGCGGTTTTTCGTGTAGTTGCGAAGATTTATATTAAGAAGAAGTTGTTTTCAAGAAATTTCATTTTACTTCTTTGCTTTGTAATTTCATGGATCTATGATCCGTAAGCTTTACTGACTTAAAAAAAAGTTACAAGTCACTCCAAATAAAATAAAAAACTAGTTTTGGGGGTTAGGTTCAACAACTACTACGTGTAATATCGAGCCCACGCATGCTCCCACTAGCTATAGGGCAAGTTGTTGGAGTCACTTGTTAAACATATCGCATTGCACACGCCCACGTAGCCGTTCCTGTACGCTTACAGAGACTGACAGTGCCTAGCTAGCTTGCGGTGGTCAAATGTCAACATGTTCAGGCTATTCTGCACAGTAGTATTACTGCTTCGCAGATTCTCAGTGAGAGAGGGGTGAGGTCTAGAGAGAACGATAGAGAGGTCAGAGGATGGCATGACCGCCGGCGATTGGCCGGAAGAGGCGGTGCGCAGGATGCGCATGTGCGTTAATTCAGTTTAGAATTACAAGGCGCATTGGGAGTGTTACTGCACTTGCTTTCGTTCAGAGAGATTCAGTAGTACGAGTAGTACAGGGCATGCATATAGTACCACCACTTCATCTGGACTCATGTCCCGTGTACCTGGAAAGAAAGAATCTGTAAAATTGAACTAGTACTGAGTTCATTTTTATATAGATATTTTTGTTCGAAAAGGAGGTTAAACCCTCAGCCTGTGCATTATTGTAATGCACAATCATTTTAAGCAGAGTATACAAAACAAAGACAACCATAGCCGAACCATCACATGATATGAATAACACCTATGATTAAGTCAACTTCTTCAGCAGCAAATGAGCTATAGAGTTCATAAAACCCCTGTTCTTGTGCATCACAAAAATCAACTCTTCTAGCTAGGTCCCAGAAAGCAATAATGCATGTAAAGTAGTCGACCTTGCTGTAGTTGGTTGGACGGTCCAAGGCAAAGCTTAGGCTGGTCATAGTGGGAGTAACTTAGCTAGTAACATAGCGCACTCCAAGAAAATTCTGCTTATGTGGCAAGTAGTTCATGAGAGGTGGTAACATAATATGTTACTGTAACTTAGCGTTTCCCAAGACACGATGAGTCTACAAGTTAATAAATGAAGTCATCTATGATACTACTATTATGTTACTTTGCATTATGAAAGTAATTTAGACTAGTGTCATATGCATGACGCTAGTCTAAGTTACTCCCCACTATGACCAGCATTATCTCGTCCATGGGATGTTTGTCCCACATTGGAATTGAAGAGATCAAGATGGAACAGAAGCTAGCGATAGGTGGCTACAACCTACAGGTGGTGGTGGTGGCCAAGACAATTATTATCAGTATAATTCATCTCTCTCTTGTTACATCAATCGGCCAATGGAGGCATCCCCCCGTTTATTCCGTTCAAACGGGAACGGTGCTTCATAGCTCCACTAGTGCATCCTTTCCCTCTCCTATAAATACCGTACGATCCCCTTCTCAACTCACCATCCAAATAAACAGTAATGTTCTACAGAGATGCAAGAAGCAGATCTCTCAGTAGACTAGCTAGGTAATGGAGATAGAGAGAGGGAGGGTAGAGAGAAAGAGGGAGAGAAGATTGGCCGGCCTGTTTTTGGGAGGAGACTTCTTCAATTCTTGTCTTTGTTTCTTGATGTTGGGAGGAAGGGAGTGAGGTGGAGGCTGACAGAAGAGAGTGAGCACACATGGTGCCTTTCTTGCATGGTGAATTAATGGGAGAAGTTCATGCTTGAAGCTATGTGTGCTCACTTCTCTCTCTGTCAGCCATTATAACTCTCTCTCTCTCTCTCTCATTCTGTGTGTGTGCGCGCGCGCGTGAACTTTTGATGATCTCTTTCTTTGAGCTACCTAATGGCATACATATGTGATGTGCAGAAGAGAAGTGGATACTGTGTGTGGAAGTTGACAGAAGAGAGTGAGCACCCATGGTGTTTCCTTAGCATCAAGGGGCATGCCAAGGAGCTATGCGTGCTCACTGCTCTATCTGTCAGCCACTGATCAGACCCCATTTCTTGCATGCAATCACATATCCCAGGGTTTATGCAGGTTTCCATGATCGGCGGCAGAGGGAGGGGAGATGGGCTTTGGAGGTCTGACAGAAGAGAGTGAGCACACGCGGTGGTTTCCTAGCATGCGAGCGCCATGCTGGGAGCTGCGCGTGCTCACCCTCTCTCTGTCAGCCATTCACCATCCCCATCTCTCTTCTATCTGCTGCCAATCAATCGACGAACAACCAAAGAGGGCACTGAGATCCATGGTCAGTAAATTTCTTTCCCGGATCTCATGTTTCATTGCTACTAGTATATGCTTGTTATGTTGCAGCACAATACTACTGCACCTTGATTTCCTCCTGGTCTACTAATGAGCTGATCGATCCATGGTTTCTCTTTTCAGTAATATATGCAGGCAAACTGTAGGTCGGCGTTCTGAATTTCAGAGACTGGGTTTCCTGGGTTTTTGAGAAGGTTTAGCCCCTCATAGCAGATCGCCTCCATTGAAGCTAGCTCACTTCTCTCTATAGTTGTAATGCGTAGAGGTCATGTCTTCTCAAACAACATGTGTTAATAGCTCTGCTGAGATTGAATGAAAGTAATAATTCCTTTGAATCTCTATATGCGTGATCTGAAACTTTGTTCTGTGCTCAGATATACTCTCCCTGTTATTTCATGTACACATTGCAATTTTGTATTTTGTTCAGATATTTTATTTTCCACCTTATATTTGTTTTTCGTTATTGCAATTCAAGCAGATGCTAATTTGATTGTAGATCAGCTTTCAGCAAATATTCAGTAATGTACATATTCCAAATAAAACGTTGACACGTGCCTAAACTGATGTATAAATTCCAGTTAAAGTGCATTATTTGATTCTCATCTATCTTTTCCCCATTTCTTATCTCTAAATCAAAGTTGTCAAGAGAAGATGGCACGGGAGAGTATATGCCGCTCCATCTTCTTCCTTTGGAATATGCAGTCAACGATCATACAGTCACCTAGTTATTATTAGATTTAATAAGAATAAACCAGCCATTATTGAAAAAAATTCCTTATGCATTGCATAAAAGCAGCAAACTTCATTAATTATATAGCATGACCTCAATAGATATGTCCTCCAGCTTTAAAAATACAAAATTAGTATTTCCATACTACTAAACCCATAAGTATAAAGTGAAACTGTCAGGGACAGCCTATGCGTATATGTACAATCCTAGTTAAAGTAATTGCTCCTTATATGCTTTAATTTTTAGTAGTGCACCAAAGATGTGAAAATTCCAATACTTCAAGATATACTTGTTGCACTTTGAGGGAGGCTCTTTGTGATATGTGACATCCCTTGACAGTCTACAATAGTCACCTAAGGAGAACATGATCATTTGCTAACTATTTAGTGATTAATTTTAGATAAAATATAAACTAAATAAGTAATGAGCGAGGGAGGTGTGATTAATTAATTCATATTTTTCAAGTTAGGAAGCGGAAAAGGAGAGAGCGATGGAGGAAAGGTTACACAAGATCGCTGGGGTGGGAGACGACGATTTGCGGCTAGAGATAGAAAGGAGGTGGTAGTGGCCGACAACCGGAGGAGGTACACCGTGAGTGTGGCCCCGGGATATAAAGGCGTATACCGATAAGGCTGATGGTTAGATATTTTTGCAAACGGTAATATGTTAATATCAAGATGATACTATTTACACCCAGTCTCTGCAACAACACAATCTCCGGACTTAATCAAGATACTAAGATGCACACAACCATACATATAAAAAATAAGAGGGGGTGTGGAGCCGACACGAATAACCACACACAACAACGAAAACAAAAGCATCCACGTCTTGGACAACACATGAACTACGAGAATGGTTTTTCGAAAGCAACTCCTTTAGGAAGTAAACAACACACAAGTGCCGTCATTTGACATACCTAACCATTGAAGGTCGGATAATTGGTTTTCATCCGGGACAACACATCTGAGCAATCTCCAAAGAAATATCTTTATCAAGGTTTTTACCCCAGATCTCAACATATTGTTGTTGGTTCTTGATCTATTTCTTCCAAATGTGTTTGTCAAAAGAAAAAATAAATATCAGTAGCTAACTAGACACTCTTTTTTGGGCAGTGGGGTGAAAAACAAAAAAGTGTCGACTCATCCTTCATACATATGATGTTAATTATTCACAGTCCACATATATTAGATGTATCCAGATATGTACCCATGAATACCATGAAAAAGTTATGCTAGTAGCTAGAGTATTCTGCCCCCTGCATGTTAGTACAATGTTTTGGGCACATGGACGTAGTATCGTATATACAATTTTGACCATCACTAGATACAACAAGGACATCTTGTTGGTATAGAGGCGGGGTGTAATTGATATCTTCGTGATATTAATATATTTCCTTTGTTGAAAAAAGATATAAGAACAATACATTCCCTAAGTATATATATCTCACCAAAGTTAAAGAAGTAAAATTGCACACATCCCTTACTTTGACCGATCAAGCGCAAGTCTTACAAATATGTAGGTTATTCAATACGAAATTTATACTTTAAGATTCTTACTTCTTGTTATTATGACTTTGTAACTATTAAAAAAATATTAAGCAATGAATTTGTCGCTGAAGTTAAACCTTAGATCTTTACAGGAGTAGACATTAACTACATATATTAAACAGAGGAGCACAATTACGTTTACTTTTACATTCCATGTTCTAAAAAAAGTTTTATAATTATTGTTGTGGAAATACTTAATATGACAATATTATTTCCGTATGGTTTATAAATTTAGAAATTTGGTACGCATAATATTTGCTGGCAACCAGTGACAACTCCCCCTTACTTCTCCGCAAAAAAAATCCCTTTATTTTGGAATGCATGACGTACTTTTAATTAAGATTAAATGTTAATTATTCATATTGCGAACTGTCTCACGGTAGTGATTTTGCAACTCATCAAACATATCACACTAGAAGTTTAAGGTTCAAGGTCAAAGTTGAAGCTTGGTTCTTTGTAACACTAGAGTCTATCACGTATACGTTTAAATTAACAGGAGAAGGATCACAAGCTGTGGGTGATAAATTATACTAGAAGTCATGCAAAATATGTGTCCCGTCAAGCATGGAAGAAAAGACAAACGTATATTTAAAAGTGGCGGGGAGAAGTGTACTATATGCAGAGGTCCCTTTTCCATCGTAGTCCTAACGTTTTAGCAAAGAAGTCCCTCTCCTAGGTCGTCTTCCAGACAACCCGGGGCCAGAGTCGTACGTACACATGTTGTGCAAAGATCGACACCTGTACATGTTGCTCCTGTCCCTCGGTCGATCCCGTGGCCCCTCTCCCCAGTTTCTCTCGTCAAACAAGACAAGTGCGCCTGCCGCCTGGCATGTGTAGGTGTAGCAGCTCCTCTACGGATAACGGGATAAGGATAGATCACCTGCTTTAACGGCTGCTTGCAGGGACCCGGCCGCCAGGTGCAGCGATGAGCGATGGCGCGTGGCATTCCCCACAAGCCGGCCGGCAACGTCGAACGATGCGTGCATGCCGCGATAAAAGTAGATCACCGGGTCCGGCACGATGCGTGCATGCTAGATCGACGGAGAAACCGAGTGGCATCGCTCCGCATGGCTGGGAAAAGCCGCCAGAAGACTTCGTGATCCTCAACGTTGATGCGGCTTTCTACAGTGGCGATGAAAGAGGTGGTAGACTGGTAGGGGCGGGTCATCCGTGGTAAGCATGGTGGTTTCACTGCAACAAGATTTTGTGGCCTCTCGTGCGTTGATTCTGTGTAAATATGGCCGATGCTCATGCTCTCCGAGACGGCTCCCTATTGGCACGAGATATGGCCATAAGGTCATCTCCAAAAGAGACCCTTAAAGCTACGGTAGTATGTCGGATTGTGGTGTTTGGATCACCTGTATCAATTTTTGTCATCCAACAGGGCCTCATCGGTCCGTGAAAATGGTCCGGCCCGAGTTTTAGAAATCCGAGACAAATGTGGGGGTTTTATCGGAGTTCCGACATTCGCTTGATCAATAGGAAGCATCCATGTGGTCCTCCCCTCTTCTCTTTCTCTCTCTTTCTCTCTCTCTCTCTTCACATGCATGGTCTCCCATACTTTCTCTCCTTTCAACCGAATTATTTTCTGAATAGCATTGGATATCTCCCTCCTGCATCATGTCCGCAGACCACGTCCGGATATAAAAACGAACAATACACTTCGTGATCCTCATGTACCGGAGCCATTTGCGGGTCAGCTTTGGAGAGTTGTAAGAGCATCTTCGAAGGCACTCCTCAAACTTTCCTCATATCTCCAATGAACAATACTTGTTCGAGCAAAAAAAAAAACATCCTTTTAACGGGTATTCCCAATGTCTGCACAGTCTCTCCATCACCATCAACCATATGCATGTGTCGGGACAATATGTGAATAAATTGGCAGACACCATTGGAGAGGAGGACAAATGGACCCTTTATTGTCCACGGTACTGGGGCTCAAATTTAACACTAAGAGTATCTACAGTCGAGCACCCAAACCCCGCCATATACGCCCGGACGGATCGCCCGGTTGCTGACAGGTCAAAAAAATGACCTAGGTGGGCTTCCCATATCGCCACCAAACACCCAGACAGTTTGGCACCCCTCATATCCAGCCTAAATCTGGGGCGGACATAAGAAGGTCGGCCCGGGCGCGTCCACCATGTCAGAACTGACCGCATTGACCCACGCGGAATCAGCTGGAAACCATCGGTTCGACGGGCGTCTCCTTCAATTTCGATGAGGACGGTGGGACACACCGGTGCCTCGCCCGATGACCCAGGACCGGCTATTTAAGCTGGACGGTGGCGGTGTTCCAGTTGGGGGTTCTCTCATCACGTCATCTCCTAGCCAGGTGGGCCGGAGGATCCCCATGTCGGTTCGATAGTGGGCCATGTTGAAGCAGCCCATGGCGTGTGGAAGGAACGCTCCCAAAGACTTGACATATACTTCAAGATACTAGAGGTCGTCTACAACATGTTTTCCTTGTACGTAATCGACTAGAATGTAACCCTAGGTTCCCGAGTACCCATATAAACTAAGAGGCATGGCTGGTAGATGACACACAACGATCTTGAGGTAGACCACCTTTACTTGTACTCCACCTAAAGGCAATACAAACACAAGCATGACGTGCAGTTTTATCTCTTAGGAGAGTCCGAACCTAGGTAAAAACATGTGCCCCAGTTACCATCGTGTCAAGACATATAGCTCGGGGCCCCCTACTCAAGATCTGCCAAATTCGATGGAGATCAAGATCGGCGAGCAGATCGACACCGGCATGACCTTCGTGTTGGGTTACATCTTCATCTTCCGCAACGTCACCCTCTTCGTTAATTCGCCCGGTGCTACTTGTGAGCTGTGTTGGGATTTTTCTCGAAGAGGAAGGGTGAAGCAATATAGTAGCGGATAGTATTTCCTTTAGTAGAGAACCAAGGTTATCAAACTAATAGGAGAACCATGCAAACAACCGTCGACAGTGCCTACACGCACAAGAGCAAATACTTGCACCCAACGCGGGAAAGAGGGTCGTCAATCCCCTTGTACTCGTTAATTGCAAGGATCAAATCTGATACTAGTAGATAGATAAATTGCAAAGTAAAATAAAAGTAAATAAATTGCAGCAAGGTAGTTTTTTGGTTTTAGCTACATGATTAAAATAGACCTAGTGGTTTTCACTAAAGGCATCTCTCTTAGAAAAATAGCATACGGTGGGTAGACAAATTACTGTTGGGCAATTGATAGAAAAACGTATAGTTATGACACTATTCATGGCATGATCATGTACATAGGCATTATGTCCGTGACAAGTAGATCGACTCTTGCCTGCATCTACTACTATTACTCCACTTCGAGAGCGCTTCTATGCTTGCCTCACTACATATTTAGTTCATGACAAGCAAAGTAATGTGTGAAGTATGATGACATAATGTAGACAGAATTACCAAGCAATATGATTGAACCCCATTATTTTCCCATTGGTAGAAACAATACAAATACGTGCCTCGCTACCCCTTCTGTCACTGGGTGAGGAGACCGCAAGATTGAACCTACTACTATGCACCACTTCCATTGAAGATCTACTCATCAACTTGGCCAAAGAAAACTCATAGACCGAAAAGTATTACATAACTATAACAATCACACAATAAAGTTGAGAAAAGATTCAGTTACTTTCAATGAATAATCTGATCATAAACCCACAATTCATCGGATTCCAACAAAAGCACCGCAAAAGAAGATTACATCGAATAGAACTCCGAGGAGAACACTGTATTGAAGATCAAAGAGAGAGAAAGAGAGGGAGAGTGCCATCTAGCTAATCACTATGGACCCATAGGTCCTGTGGGAACTACTCACACATCATCGGAGGTGCACTAAGGTTGATGTAGAAGCCCTCCATAATTGATTCCTCCTCCGACTGAGTACCAAAAAAGTCCTCCAGATGGGATCATGGAAGCACAGAAACTTGCGGCAGCGAAAAAATTGTTTCAATGGATGCTCTGGGGGGTTTCCAATATCAGAGAATTAATAGCGCTGGAATTAGGTCAGTCAGAGCCACGAGGGGCCGACAAGACATCAGGGCGTGCCTAACCCTCCTAGGGTGCGCCCTGTTGCCTTGCCATCTCTTTGTAGGTCTTCTGGTCCTCCTCGGAAGCTTCTAGGGTCTCTTATGTCCAGAAAAAAAACGTCAAAAAGTGTCATCGTGTTTGGACTCCGTTTGGTATAAATTTTCCATAAAACCAAAAACAAGTAGAAAACAACAACTGGCACTAGGCATAGGTTAGTTCCCAAAAATGATATAAAATTGCATATAAAGTATCTAAGATTGATAATATAATAGCATGAAACAATAAAAAAATTATAGATACGTTAAAGACGTATCAGCCAAGCTTAATTCATGCTCATCATCTAGTAGGAAAATGATAAGAACATAATTTTTCATGTTGAATGCTACCTACCATATTTATCATGTAATATTTTGATGAAGCAATTGATATCAACATAATAATATCCATGAATACAAGAACATAATCATTACTCTTCAAAATATATGATGCTTAACGAATGTTATCCCTACTTATTGAATTATGTAAGCATGGCATGACACCGTCTTCCTAACATAAGTAAAAATCATGAGCACCCCGGTTTCAAACCAAGCAATGTATCGTACTTTTTCACGCGCTTCAGCATTTGCAACTTCACTCAATACATGAGCGTGAGTCAGGGACTTAGCACTGCTGGTGGAATAGAATATGTTGGTAGGAATATAAGGGAAGAAAAAAGTGGAGAAAGTCTCGCGTCAACTCGGTGGATCGACGGGCAATGGAGAGGCCTTTCAATCAATATCGACGTGAGGATTAGGGATTGCCATGCAACAGATGCACTAGAACTATAAGCGTATGAAAGATCACTAATAAAACTAAGTGGGTGTGCATCCAACTTGCTTTCTCATGAAGACCTCGGGCATTTGAGGAAGCACGTCATCGGAATATACAAACCAAGTTCTATAATGTAAAATTCCCATTAGTATATGAAAATGACAAATCATGGAGGCTCTTTGTATGAAGAACATGGTGCTACTTTGAAGCATACGCGTGGTAAAATGATAGTAGCATTGTCCCTTCTCTCATTTTTCTTTCTTTTTTTTCACCTTTTTTAGAACAATGTCATGAACCTCATCCCCACTTTTTGGAGGACTCATCAGTGTCCATCATTCTTTACCTCACTAGGACAATGCTCTAATAATGATGATCACCACACTTGCTTTTACTTGCAACTCGATAAGATGAAACAGTATGAATCTATATGAGTGCCTCTAGCAGTGTACCAGGATGTGCAATGATCTAGCGTAACGTGTATTACAATGATGAACGATGGCTTTACCATAAATATCATGTCAGATCTATACGATCATGAAAACTAATATGATGATGAACACATATGTCATGTGGAAGTAAGCGTGGAAGTTGCATGGCAATATATCTCGGAATGGCTATGGAAATGCCATGATAGGTAGGTATGGTGGTTGTTTTGAGGAAGGATATATATAGGGTTTAAGTGTGATAGAGCGTGTCATATCATGGTTGGATGCGCCGGTGAAGTTTGCACCAACTCTCGAAGTGAGAAAGGGCAATGCACGGTACCGGAGAGGCTAGCAATATCTGGATATATGGGAGTGTTGTTAGTCCATGAACTCACATTAGTGATAAAGAACTCATATATTTATTGTGAAAGTTTTCTTAGCCCTTGAAAAAAAGTACTACTCGCATGCCCCTAGGGAGGAGGTAGGTAGGAGTTAACCATCGTGCGCCCCCGATTCAAACAACACAAAGGATTTCAATGAGGAATAAAAATGCTCCAACATCCTCGCCATGACATGACGGACACTTAAATGAGTAACACATAACAAGCTATAATATCGATATTTTTAGTAAGCAATTATCATGAACTAATACCGTTTCATATTACTGCATTAATATAATTAAATCACATGTTTCATATTCAGTAATATACATGAAAGTTTTTATTATATCACTCTTATATATCATTCTTTAACAAGTTTCATAACCCATGCATATTATCACTTCCTATTTAGACACTCAGAAAGATTTACGTGAAGCATGAGAGTGCAAATCATTTCCATAAGATATAACCACCACCGTGCTCTAAAGATATAACTGAAGCATGTGAGCAACTGCCTAGCTCAAAATATATAAGTGAAGTACATAGAGTATTCTACCAAATCATGATGAATGCGTCTCTCTTCAAAAGGTGTGTCCAACAAACAATGATTGTGGAAAACTAACAAGCAAACAAAATAAAACTATGGCACAAGACGCTGCAAGTAAAACTCATATCATGTCATGAACAAAAATATAGCTCCGAGTAATCATAGCGATGAATTGTGGAGGAAAGAGGGGATGCCATCCGGGGCATTGCTACTTGTAAGCTGCGTTCGGATTTTCCCCGAAGAGAAAGCGTGAAGCAATATAGTAGCGGAGAAGTATTTCCCTCAGTGAGAACCAAGGTTATCGAACCAATATGAGAACCACACAAATCTTCGTCGTGAGCACCTACACACACAAAAGCAAATACTTGCACCCAACGGGAGCAAGAGGGTTGTCAATCCCCTTAAACTTGTTACTTGCAAGGATTAAGTATTGTATTGGTAGATAATAAAAATAAAAGTATGATAAAAGTAAATAAATTGCAGCAAGGTATTTTTAGTTTTAGCAATATGATTAAAGTAGACACGAGGGCCACGGTATTCACTAGAGACTTCTCTCTCGAAACAATAGCATATGGTGGGTAGACAAATTACTGTTGGGAAACTGATAGAAAGGCACATAGTTATGATGATATTCAAGGCAATGATAACATATATAGGCATCACGTCTGTGTCAAGTAGACTGACTCCTGCCTGCATCTGTCACTATTACTCCACCAATCGACCGCTATCCATCATGCATCTACGGTATTAAGTTCATGACAAACACAGTAACGCTTTAAGCAAGATGACATGATGTAGACAAAGTAAACTCAAGCAATATGAATGAACCCCATTGTTTTATACTTAATGGCAACAATACACATACGTGCCTTGCTACCCCTTCTGTCACGAGGTGAGGACACCACAAGATTGAACCCATTAGAAAGCACCTCTCCAAATGAAGATAAATCGATCTAGTTGGCCAAACCAAATAGATAGATCGAAGATAAATACAAAGCCATCATAATCATGCATATTAAAGTTCAGGAAAGACTTGATTACTTTCAATGAATAATCTTATCATTAACCCACAATTCATCGGATCCCAACAAACACAGCGCAGAAGAAGATTACATCGGATATAACTCCAAGAAGATCGAGGAGAACATTGTATTGAAGATCAAAGAGAGAGAAGAAGAAGCCATCTAGCTACTAGCTATGGACCCGTAAGTCTGTGGTGAACTACTCATGCATCATCGAAAGGGCGGAAAGATTGATGTAGAAGCCCTCCATGATCGATTCCGCCTCCGGCAGAGTACTGGAAAAGGCCTTCATATGGGATCGCAGAAGAACAGAAGCTTGCGGCGGCTGAAATATTGTTTTGAGTGGCTCTCTGGGGGTTTCCCAATATTTGAGAATTTACAGAAGTGGAATTAGGTTAGACGGAGCCACATGGGGCACACAAGGTAATAGGGTGCACCTACCCCCTGGGCGCGCCCTGTTGCCTTGCCGTTTCCTTGTTTGTTGTTTGATCTCCTCTCAAAGCTTCTAGGATCTCTTTTTTCCAGAAAAAAAATCATCAAACAATTTCATAGCGTTTGGACTCTATTTGGTACTGATTTTCTGGAAAATCAAAAACAATCAAAAAGCAACAACTAGCACTAGGCACCGGGTTAATAGGTTAGTTCCCAAAAATGATATAAAATTGCATATTGAAGCATATAAAGTATCCCATATTGATAGTACAATAGCATGAAACAATCAAAAATTATAGATACGTTGGAGACGTATCAGGAATACCCAAGCTTAGACGCTTGGGTCTTCCTTGAATATTATCTTGGGGTGCCTTGGGCATCCCCAAACTTAGGGTCTTGCTATTCCTTATTTCGTTGTCCATCGCAAACTCACCCAAACTTGAAAACTTCAGCACACAAAACTCAATAAAACCTCGTGAGATCCATTAATATAATCAGCAAACCTTAGGCTTAGGTATTTTTGTAAACCAATTCATAATTATACTTGCATAATACCTACAGTATTCTAACTTCTCCATGACTTATACCCCCAACATATAATCCAGAGCTTCATTAAAACAAGCACATTATGCAATAAAAAGATAGAATCTATCTAAAACAGAATAGTCTGTAATGATCTGAACAAAAACCATACTTGTGTGACTCCAAAAATTCTTAAAAAATTAGTACAATGTAATATTTTATCTTAATACTATGTAAAAGTTTCAGAATTTATCACATTCCAGTAAGAAATAAAAATTCCCGCACTAGGCATAAAAGGTTCTGTTTTGGCACATAATCAATTCAAATATCATTCAAATCAGAGATAAAAACACAATCATTACTGTAGCAATAATCATGCCATCACACCAAAATAGAAAATAAAAAAATAAAAAATTAAGATAACTATTGTATTGCCTACCAACTAGCGCTATTGTTTTATGCCCCTAGCTGGGCATAATGCAAAGTTTCAAGTGTTTTCATCTTTCAAAGTAATTCCATAGGTGGCTCTCATAATAGATTCATATGGTGGTTTAGTTATCTTCCTTGGGAAGTATTCCATCCCTTTTTTAAAGGAAATTGGAACCTTATATTTCCTTCTTTCATGTCAATAATCACACCTAGCTATGGTTCATAGGAAAGGCCTACCAAGTATTATAGGGCAATAAGGATTGCATTCAATATCAAGCACAATGAAATCCATGGGTACATAATTTCTATTACCAAGTATGATAACATCATTAATCCTACCCAATGGTTTCTTAATAGTTGAATCCGCTAAATGTAAGTTGAGGGAACATTCATCCATATCGGTGAGACCTAGAATGTCACATAAAGATTTTGGTATAGTAGAGACACTAGCACCTAGATCACACAAATAATATTAAATCTTAACTTTGATAGTAGGTTCCCATTCATCATGTAATTTCCTTGGTATAGATACTTCCAATTCTAGCTTTTCTTCCATAGCTTAATCATTGCTTCTACAATGTGTTTAGTAAAACCTTTATTTTGTTTGTAAGCATTGGGTGAATTTATCATGGCTTGTAACAAGAAAGTACATTCAATCAAAGAGCAATTTTCATAATTAAATTCCTTGTAATTCAAAGTAGCGGGCACATCACTATCTGAAGTTTTGACCTCTTCAAACCCACTTTTGTTGTTTTTATCATTAAGGCCATCACCCTCCGAACAATTGGGACGCCTTCTAACTAAAGTTGACTCATCTCCAGTCACTTTTTCATCAAGTTTTATATTACTAAACAAAGATTCAATAGGTGACATACCAATCATTTTAGTATCTTCATCATTATTATGGTAAAAACTGGGTGTGAGCGCTTTCTCTAGGAATTCACGTCTAGCTATAATCCTTTCCATTCTTTTTCTACTCTCATCCATGGTGACTTGGATAGATTTTTTAAACAATTAGTAACATCATTATTATGTGGCAAAACTTTAATTTTGAGGGAATCCACATCATAAGCAATCATATCCATGTTTCTAGACATATCATCAACTTTGATTAGTCTTTCTTCTACCATAGCATTGAAAATCTTTTGAGAACTAACAAATTCTTTATTGTTGTTCTGAAGTTCAGTAGGTATCCTATTATTGTATGGATTACCATAGGAATTACCATAATTATTAGAGGGATTCTTGGGAAAGGGTGTAGGACTGAAATTCCCTCAATAAGCATTGTTGTTAGAATTATTTCTAGCGACAAAATTCACATCAATAGCATCATTATTTTGCTCAATCAAAGTAGATAAGGGGATATAATTAGGACCAGCATGATCATTTTTACTAGTAAGCATATTCATAAGAGCATCCATTTTATCACTCGAGTAGAAACTTCTTCGACAAAGTCTACCTTTCTTACCAGTTGGAGCTCGTTCGGTGCGCCATTGGGAATAATTTGTTGTCATATTATCAACAAGCTTCGTGGCTTCTCCTAATGTAATTCCCATAAATGTACCACCTGCAACAGAGTCTAGAAGATTTCTTGAGACAAAGTTTAGCCCCGCATAAAATTTTGTACTATCATCCATAGACTTAATCCATGAGTGGACAATTTTTAATCATTAATTTCATTCTCTCCCAAGATTGCGGAACATGTTCTTGCTCGTGTTGTTTAAAGTTCATGATTTGACTTCTAAGAGATATTATCTTGGCAGGAGGAAAGTACTTCGTAATAAAAGGCATCCTTACTTTTATCCCATGAATCAATACTATTGCGAAGGACGATGAAAACCAAGTTTTAGCACGATATCTTAGTGAGAAAGGAAATAATTTCAACTTAAAAATATCATTATCCACATATTTTTTCTTTTGCATATGTTTGTTGCCCAGAAAAACCTTTGGTTCTGGATGCTCATTACTGCTCGAAAATGACCTTGATTTTACTAAACAATAAGATTGTACTATGGAAAAATAAGTCATTTTCTTCCAAATATTTTTACGAATACGCTTTTGGACATTGAAGTATGTTTCTTTGGAACTACCATTCAAAACGCAAATTACTTTTTCCTGTATATGAAAGACACACATAATTCAATGAAGTTATTAAGATGGGATGCATCATCTTCATTAGGATTTCCAGCAAATTATTCTTTCATAATAAGATTTAGCAATGCAGCATTAATATCATATGAATCCACACTAGTGGCGAAAGGAGCAATTGGAGTACTAAGAAAATCATTGTTATTAGTATTCAAGAAGTCACACAACTTAGTGTTTTCTTGAGACACAATGGCAACTTTGAAGCAAGCAAACAAAACAAAATACTTTTTGTGTTTTTGATTTTTTTAGAGAAGTGGAGGGAGATGAAAAAGATAAGGTAAATAAAATAAAATAAAAAGTAGAACAAGTAAATGATAATGTGTATGAAGGAACCTTGAATTTTTTGATGATATCTCCCTGGCAACAGTGCCAGAAATTCTTTCTGTTACTTGTGAGCTGCATTGAGATTTTCCCCGAAGAGGAAGGGTGAAGCAATATAGTAACGGATAGTATTTCCCTCGGTAGATAAACAAGGTTATCGGACCAATAGGAGAACCACGCAAACAACCGTCGATTGTACCTACACACACAAGAGCAAATACTTGCAGCCAACGCAGGCAAGAGAGGGTCGTCAATCCCATTGTACTCGTTAATTGCAAGGATCAAATATGATAGTAGTAGATATAAATTGCAAAGTAAAATAAAAGTAAATAAATTGTAGAAAGGTCTTTTTGGTTTTAGCAGTATGATTGAAATAGACCCGAGGGGCATACTTTTCACTAGAGGCATCTCTCTCATAAACATAGCATACAGTGGGTAGATAATTTACTGTTGGGAAATTAATAGAAAAGCGCACAATTATGACATTATTCGTGGCATGATCATGTACATAGGCATTATGTCTGTGACAGGTAGGTCAACTCCTGCCTGCATCTACTACTATAAATCGACTTCATGAGCGCTTCTATCCTTGTCTCTCTACGTATTAAGTTCATGACAAACAGAGTAATGCATGAAGTATGATGACATAATTTAGACAAAATATAACCAAGTAATATGATTGAACCCCATCGTTTTCCCCTTAGTAGCAACAATACAAATACGTGCCTCGCTACCCCTTCTATCACTGGATGAGGACACCACAAGATTGAAGCTACTACCATATATGCACCACTTCCACTGAAGACCTACTCATCAACTTGGCCAATCAAAACTCATAGATCGGAAAGCATTACACAGCTATAACAATCACACATAATGAAGTGCAGAAAATACTCAATTACTTTCAATGAATAATCTGACCATAAACCCACAATTCATCGGATCCCAACAAACGCACCGCAAAAGAAGATTACATCGAATAGAACTTCGAGGAGAACATTGTATCAAAGATCGAGAGAGAGAGAGAGAGAGAGAGAGAGAGAGAGAGAGAGAGAGAGAGGAGCGAGAGAGATATTTGCTAATCACTATGGGCCCATAGGTCCTGTGGGAACTACTCACACATCATCAGAGGTGTAGCATGGTTCATGTAGAAGCCCTGCGTGATCGATTCCCCCTCCAAGAGGGTATCAAAAAAGGCCTCCAGATGGGACCGTGGAAGAATAGAGACTTGCGGCGGTGGAAAATTGTTTCGGTCGATTCTCTGGGGTTTTTCCAATATTAGAGAATTTATAGCGCTAGAATTAGGTCAAACTGAGCCACGGGGGGCCCACAAGACATTAGAGCGCGCCTACCCCCCCTAGGGCGTGCCCTGTTACCTTATTGTCTTCTGGTCCTCCCACTCGTACAGCGAGGTGCTATACAAATAGTTTTTAACCCCTTTCCGCGACAGCGTTTTGAACCGTCGCCAAGTGAGTGACTGCAATAGGGGGGGTTCCTTCCCACACGACCTAGAAACCGTCGGGGATAGGCCCTTCGGTCACACACGCTCGACAAAGTGAGGTTGTGTGCGACGGGCGAGCGATCAAATATGGTTACACGTATAGTTGTGCTAAAAATACAATTATACAATACAAATCATTTACGGTCGTAAGTACATCCCACACAGTCAGTCCAAGAAGTACGTTTCGTTCATATATACATCCCACACAAACACTCCAAGGAAAACGTTTTCGTTTGCAGGTGAATCACACACAATTTTCCCCACTAAGTCGTTTGTGATAGCGTTGCCATTGCACACGATATTAACAATTTGATCGTTTACGTTATTGAATGCATCACACACGGTGCGTAGAAGAAACTGTGTGACAAAGGCTGTCCATCACACACACTTTTTATGTGGCAAACGTTTGCGCAAGGTGGCCTAACGCAAACAGTTTTCAAGCGGATGTCGTGCGTGATTGCTCATTGATCCAATACGGATTATTCCTAGAAACTATGTGCATTTCCTGAGGTCATCACCCATGGTGTTTTCTCAATAACCATCTGCAATAGAAAAAACCAATTAGCATGCTAATTGTCCTATTATTAATAATTCATTTATTAATCTAATTGACATTTCATATTAAGCACACAATATATTTCATTTTCATATTAAGGAAGTAGGATTTCATAATTGAAATACATCAGAGTACAACATCATATAGCTTCAGCACTCAGCTACCCCATTGCACAACTGCACCAAGTTTCACATGCAACATCTATAACCTTTCGAAATTAGCAGAATCTCATCTGGAAAACTGCTGAAGCGGAAGGCGAATATTGAGCCTTCATTGATGTTGAAGGTCTTTGCCACTTTATGCCAGTGTCTGTGGATGATTGACCGTCCATCCTTCGTCCTCTTCAGGAACACTTCAATATTGAACCGTGGGTGTTGTATGAATACCTTCCTCACCTGGTTTGAGAGGTAATCATCAATGAACTGCTTTGGAAAGGCCTGAAAACAAGGATGTGCATAAATATCTTCTCTATATTGGAAATGGGGCAAAGGAGTAAAAAAGGGAAGGTATAATAGTTAGTACCATCCTGTAGTGAAGTGATGTCTTCTTCATTGTGCAGACAAAGATCTTGTTGTTTTTCTTCGCTAATGATATCTGCTAGGACTACGTCGGTATTTCCCCAAAGAGGAAGGGATGATGCAGCACAACAGCGGTAGGTATTTCCCTCAGTGATGAAACCAAAGTTATCGAACCAGTATGAGAACCAAGCAACACAACGTAAACAGCCCCTACACACAAATAACAACTACTCGCAACCCGACATGTTAAAGGGGTTGTCAATCCCTTTCGGGTAACGACGTCAGAAATTGGCAAACGGACGTGAGAAAATTGTAGTAGATTGATAGATCGAACGCCAAATAAAATAAATATGAGTAAAACGCATCAAGGTATTTTTGTATTTTTGGTTTAGTAGATCTGAAAATAAAAGGAAAGGAAAAGTATATCGTAAAGGCAAATAATATGAGAAAGGGACCCAGGGGCCGTTGGTTTCCCTAGTGGCTTCTCTCGAGAAAAATAGCAAACGGTGAGTCAACAAATTACCGTTGGGCAATTGATAGAACTTCAAATAATCATGATGATATCCAGGCAATGATCATTATATAGGCATCACGTCCAAGATTAGTAGACCGACTCCTACCTGTATCTACTACTATTACTCCACACGTCAACCGCTCTCCAGCATGCATCTAGTGTATTAAGTTCGTGGAGAAATAGGGTAATCGAATAAGAACGATGACATGATGTAGACAAGATCTATCTATGCAGAGATAGACCCCATCGTTTTATTCTTAGTAGGAATGATACATATGTGTCAGTTCCCCTTCTGTCACTGGGATCAAGCACCGTAAGATCGAACCCACTACAAAGCACCTCTTCCCATTGCAAGATAAATAGATAAAGTTGGTCAAACAAAACCCAAATATCGGAGAAGAAATACGAGGCTATAAGAAATCACGCATATAAGAGATCAAAGAAACTCAAATAACTTTCATGGATATAAAAAGATAGATCAGATCATAAACTCAAAGTTCATCCGGTCCCAACAAACACACCGCAAAAAGAGTTACATCATATGTGTCGGTGTTCTGGGAACGGGGGTACCCAGACTTGCCTGCCTGCGGCCTGCGGCGTGGCTCAAGGGGTGGCCCAGTACGGCCCATCTTCATCAGCACCAGCTCAAGACCCTCGTGAGGGGCCAAGCCTTGCAGGGCGGACGACAGGAAGCCTCCTCAGGCACAGCCTCGTCAGGCTGGCTCGCGAGGAGGCGGAGAGATCAAGGCGGGGTACCTCACGAGGTGCCCATGACGCAAGCCATGACGACCAAGGGCGCCAGGCGGGCGCCAGCCCGCGCAGTGTCCTCGTTTCCTCTTTGGTGCAAAGAAGGCAAGCGCAGGCGAGAGCATCAAGCAAAGGCAGCCATTTCGGTGCAACAAGACCAAGACCAACACAATGGCAAGAAGGAGGTCATCGTGGAGCCCAAGCCGGCGTCATCGTCAGAGCCTTTGGAAGGCGAGGACCAACTTTAGTCAGGATAAGTGTACTAGATGTTCCCCTTCAAAATGGCCAATTGTTGGCGCCCTTCCCGCTCAATATTGGGGAAGAGGCCCAGGGCCTTTACCTATAAATAGGACTAGCCTCCCACAGGGTAGAGGGGATCCAAAAATCGGGAAGAGAGCTAGAGATCCACCTTGGATCCAGAGAGAGAGAGAGAGAGAGAGAGAGAGAGAGAGAGAGAGAGAGAGAGAGAGAGAGAGAGCGATCGAACTCCCCCTAGCAGTTCATCGCACCGGCCAAGAACAGACCCTCGCGAGGCTGTTCTTCCTTGTATTGTTCCTCATCAGCCCCTGAGGCAATCCACCACACCACACACTGGAGTAGGGTATTACACCACAATGGTGGCCCGAACCAGTATAAACATTGTGTCCCTTGTGTTGCTCTTTGGGTAGTTTAGATCTTTGTGAGGCGACGAGGTGCAGGTAGGTAGGGGGTGAGATCTCCGCGTGCACCCTAGAGTTCGAACCTAGAGGGTCTACCGGAACCCGAAATCCGACATTTGGCGCGCCAGGTAGGGGTGCGCCGAAGCTTTCCCTTCCGCCGAATCCCTCTCCGCCAACATCACGATTCGCCCTACGATGAGCAGCGCGCCGCTCACCCCGGTCGCCAGCGCCGGCGCAGGGGGCAGGGGGCTCCGAGCTTTGGCCCCAGCCTTGCGGCGGGTGCAGTGGCCGAACAAGTTCAAGCCGGAGACGCCACCGCGCTACGACGGCACGACTGATCCACTGGCCTTCCTGCTGGCGTACGAGGAGGCCGTACTCGAAGCAGGAGGCGACGGCAGGGTCATGGCTAACTGGCTTCCCATGGCCCTCACCGGCGCCCCGCGCATGTGGCTGCTCCACTTGCCAGCGGCTTCCGTGGCCTCTTGGGAGGAGTTGCACAACCTCTTCCTCATCCATCATGCTGCCCGGCGCCCCCGGTCGTCGCAGCTCTCCTGGGCGGCTCGCAGGCGCCACCTTCAGGCCGCCACGTCAAGCCATTCGCCCGCCAGATCGGCGCTGCCTCCGCGCGGCAGGGGGCTCCTCCGGGTCGGACGGCGCCCAAGGCCGACCTCGCCTTCAGCTCGGAGGACCACCCCTCCAACTCAGCTGTGACACCCCAAAATTTTAACCTTGTTTTATTAACTAAAATTTTGCCATGAAACTTAAACTTTTGTTTTCTGGATTTCCTGTTGATTTCAGAACCATTCTTTTCTTTATTTTTATGGACTTTTTACCCAAGTAAAAATTTTTCAACCATTATTGGACTTATTTACCCTCTCAAATAAAACAATTCTTTTATCAGTGGTATTATTTATATAATTATTT
Source organism: Aegilops longissima (assembly GCA_021605205.1). NCBI lineage: Eukaryota > Viridiplantae > Streptophyta > Magnoliopsida > Poales > Poaceae > Aegilops > Aegilops longissima. Next base: position 97,296,322 of record CM038678.1, on the reverse strand, counting down.
TCCCCTGAGCTTTATTTTTTCTAAATTGGTTTTTCATAAGTTTTAGGGTTCCATTTGCACTGCAACCCTTTGATAAATTTATTTAAAAACCCCACCAAAATTTGGAGATGTCATGTGATGTTTCTAAACCACTTTTATGCAGTAATATATTTCATTCATTGAATATTTTGAGGTCTACACCTAATTTTCAAATCTGGTCCAGTGGGCAGTTTTGCACTACAACCTATTTAAATACTTCTTTAAAGCTTCCACAAAAATTAGGGGAGGTCAGTAGGAGTATATTACCCATGTTTATGCAAAGACCCAGCTATGTTCTTGGAAACATTTGAGTGAATCAACCTCATTTCCATTCCGGTCCAACTTGAGGATTTGTACTACAACTATATTAAAACTTGCTCCTTTTGCTGTGATTCCTTTTCCTACTTATAACCAATCCTACAATACCCTTAAGTCCAGGAGGTTGGACTCTTTGGAGCAATTCTAGTACTTGCAATCATGCCCTGTTCTTTCTGTCCAAAACTGAAGATTTGCAAAACTTGCACTAGCAAGTTTCTTCTTTTGCCCATATGACCTTACCACTCTCTTTTGTACCCAAAGAGTCCCTGCACTGGAAGATTTGACCAGCCCAAGTACTGCCTAGATGCCTCTGGCATTTTGTCAAACACCCTGTGTGCATAGACATATTTGGCATGGTTGAAAGTTTTGTGTTGTTAACTTCCCCCTTGTCCAAACCAAGTTGTCTAGTAGCTTTCTAACTGTCTCTAACCTAGGCCTGTGGATTTTCATTGGCTCTCTAGCAATTTTGGTCGCCCTGGCATTTCGTCGAACACGTGCCGTGCACGCCCGGAGCGCGAGCAGAGCACGCGTTTTGCACGTGCCGCGCCCGAGCCGCCGCGTCGCGCCCCTGGTTTTGCCCACACTGCAGAGCCGCGCCACTCACTCGACCTCTCACCAGAACGCGCCAAGCAGCCCTGGTGCCCTACAGCAGCGCCGTTAGAGCCCCTTGGCAGCAAGCCGGCGTCCGCAGTGAGCCCCTGCCGCGGTCGGTGCCGCCCAAGACACCGCAGCGCGCCAGCTCGCCTCCTTAGACAGTGGAGCGTTCGTCGTGAGCCCCCGAAGCCAGCCAGCCATCGCCACGTCGCCCTGCAGCACAGTAGGGCGGTCCGCCGACGAGCTTATCCATGGCCGCCGCGAACCGACATGGATGTGCTATAAAAGGAGGCCCCCGAGCTCTTCCGAGCACTCAGGCAGCCTCACACCGTCCTCCTAGTGCCCCCGTTGCCATCAATTGAAGAGGAAAAGGCCGTCTTCACCCTCTCCGGTCAGCTCGGCCGCCGCCTCGTCCCGGTTCACCCCGGCGCCACCAGGGCCTCCCCCACCTTTCCATCACCACCACTCGACTCTTCTTCGTCTTTCGGAGCTGCCCAGACCCCCATCTACGACGGAAAGCCACCGTAGCCCCAAACCCACTTTGCCACCGAAGCCACCGGCCGCCGCGAAGCTTGCCGCCGGCGACTCCCTCCGTCCCCGCCAGAAAATCGACCACCGATAGGACCGCCTCGACCCCCTGAGCACGCAGAGGGCCTCGGTTTCTCGAACGGTGCCGCCGTTAGCCGCCAGCATCGCCGAGTCCGCCCCGCTTCGGGCAAGAGGAAGAGGGAGGAGGAGACTAGTCAAACGACGATGGGCGGCGGGCCCACTGTCGATGACTCCAGCGACGGTCCATGCTGGATAAGTGGGCGTAAATCAAAATACGCCTTCGACGTGGTCGATGTCGAATCGTTTTCTTTTTCTGTTTGATTTTTGAAAACAGATTTTGACCAAAACTTTGACTGTACATAACTTTTTAAATATAACTCCAAATGAATTGATTCTTTTTCCTACCTCTCTCAAATATTGTCTAGTTTATTTTAAGATTTATTTCAAAGATTTTCAGACTACCTTTTGGTACTGTTTTTGAAACTATATATTGCTTCAAAAATATTTTTAATAGGATTTTTGGAGAGAGGAGAAAGTTTTCAAAAGTTTTGAGGGAGCACCTCACCCCTCCACAACTTGAAGGCAAGCATTCTGAACCCTGGCATAATGTTTTTCATGCATTGTTGATACGATTATGACACCACCTCAATACGTAGAACTCGTTATTTTATGTGGTGATATGATCATTTGCATGAATGCTTATTGGAAATTTCCTTGCTGTTGGAAATGGACATGCTTGTGATAGTGATCATCCTCGTATGCCTATCGTGCCTACCGGAAGGAAAACGGGAGAGTCTCTGTCTTGGGTAGACCCGAGCTTGTCTCTAGTTCCTCGTCGAGACGAGTGTGTCCGGCATGGCATGAGGGGTATGATGAGTGGTGACTCTGTCTGTTAAATGAAATATATTCGTTATGCTAATCATGCAGGTAATACTTAAACATCCTGAGTCGACCATAGATAGAGTCTTATTCCTGTAACCCCCATACTTGTTTCGTGCTACCACTTGTCTCTACAACAAGTAGGGTACGGTTCAGTAAGTCGTCAACCCCTTTCTAGCACACACCGTACAGAGAGGCCATGGTGGAAGATACCGGTTGTAGCCGGTAGGCAGGCCACCTGGTCCGAGGGCATGGGTGTTTTCGATTGAGAACGAGAGGGGAGGCCACCCTTTAGAGCGCGCGATATAAATTTGATCCCATGCTACACGAGGTTGTAGCCTCCCCACTTAGAGTTTTGCTTGACAGGCGTCGTGGGTGATTCCAGACACCGGTAAGTTAAGCTCGTGTGTGCAAGTTAGGTGTGTTTTCAACTAAAAGGCCGTAGACGGAATTAGTCCCGATGGGCTAAAAGAATCCGTTACTCGTGGGTAAAGAGTACACCCTCTGCAGAGTTTAAACTTATTCGAATAGCCGTGTCCATGGTTAAGGACTACAGTCTGGGATGGGTCGAGTGTAGGTCTTAGTGTCGGTCTTCGGAGGAGAAACTGTTAAACCAAACTTGGGGTCCAACTTGTGACTTGTGAGGACCATGATTATTATTTTGTTATGGACTAACCCGTTATATTATTTGAATTATCGAGTATCCCTGGGATGGTTCTACCTCCTGGATATTCACTGTGTTTATTTATAAGCCCTTTACGTGGTGTCGCTGAGACGCCCGATTGCGGCATGCTTGTTATTTAATTACCTTATAAGCCCTTTATGTGGTGTCGCTGAGACGCCCGACTGTGGCATGCATGTTATTTAATTACCTTATAAGCCCTTTATGTGGTGTTCTTTGAGGCCTTGATCGAGGCATGCTTGTTATTTAATTACCTTATAAGCCCTTTATGTGGTGTCATTTGAGACGCCTGATCGTGGCATGCTTGTTATTTAATTACCTTATAAGCCCTTTATGTGGTGTCGCTGAGACGCCCGACTGTGGCATGCTTGTTATTTATTTACTTTATAAGCCCTTTATGTGGTGTCGCTCGGGCCTTGATCGAGGCATGCTCGTTATTTACCATCAATTCGAGACGTCGCTTTAGACATCCGAATGGTGCATTTTATTCCTACTCTGTCATTACATATTCATTGTTACACATTAATAACCGGCGTGCATGTATCAGAGATTTTTGTTTTATGACTGACGTTGTGATCATAGGATATTTCAGAATATGTTTTTGTTATATTATACCAGTATTCATAATGTTTGCGAGTACATTCAAAGTACTCACTGGCTTGTCCCTGACTATTGTCTTGGCCAGATTTCTTGCGTGGAAAGGAGCGACCGTGATGACAGCCCCGGAACCTAAGCAATGGTGATAGCAGCCTCGCGAAGATAGGAGTTAACCTGGTCAGCTGTTCCTGTGGGAAATGGAGCCCCATAGACGCTGATGATCCACAAACCGCTTCCGCCATCAACCACTAGAAACCATTTGTTGTACTCATAGACCAGATTGGTCTTGTACTGCATATTTTGTATTTTGCTTGGAATTTCTGTATCAAGTTGGTGCCTCATCAGCTAGCAGTAATCCTAGGGCTGGTGAGCACAAGGACCATTTTCTGGAAATTGATACCCGGAAAACCGGTCGTGACAAACTTGGTATCAGAGCCAGGCTGACCATTGGCTAATCCTATCTTAGCCAGGTTGAAAAACCTAGGTAAGCCAAACCACCAGACCTTAACCTAAACCCAGCCAAGCTTCTTGTGCAAGATAGCCACACAGTGACCCCGACACTTTTGGCAGTCGGTGCCCAACCTATCAACCTAGCCTGTCGATCACGCGCCAGTGACCGACGCCTATAATGTCTCATTCGCAAGCGTGCGAAGGAAGACTTAGTCCCGTTTTTCTATAAAAAGGGCACGCTCGCCTCAACCCAGCACATCACAACCTCTACCCCAAACCGAGCCATAATGCCTGGCCCCGTAGTGCGCAATGAGACCACATCAACCAACCTTGGAGGTTTTTTGACCATACTCGCAAACCTCACCCGTCGTGCCTATGCGTTAGAAGAGCCCCAGAATATGTTGTGTACCAAGGATCCATGAGCGGTGAGAGCCGTCAATTCTGGGCCACTGTGCACATCTACGGAAGGGATCTGTCGCCAGAACGCCCCTACAGGTTCACCGGAAGGACAACTTCCTTCGAGCCACAAGCCATCCAGCTAGCTGCTCGAGAGGCTATAGTTCAACTCCGGCAGTTGTCGCCCATAGTTAACTGTCGCTCGTTCTACTACTACCCCAGACGTGAAGGGTATGGTAGACCACCCCAGGTTGCCAACGGAGATCACGAGACGGATCCTGCGTTGTTGCACCTAGTGCGATATGTAGGTGCACTAGAGGAACTGTTCGATCAAATCACCATTGATCTGATCGCAGCTCGTGGAGAGCTGGTTCGTCGAGCCCCGGCGAGAGGAGAAGACGAAGCCGACGCCGACAGCCCAGTCATGCTGTTCAGACAACCAATCGAGACCTTGAGGTCAGCCCCAGCCATCAACCAAGGTGCTTTGATGACCCCAGAAGTGCTTCGTCGCCTTTTGGGAGCACACTCCAACGGGATTGTGGCCAACAATCCCCGTGATAGTCATCATCGCTACCCCGACCCTGCAGTTCCTCAACCACCTCCAGCTAATCCCGACGGTGAGACCCGTGGAGAAGCCTCGACATCCACAAGGCAAGCCCGCTTGGATATAAACGAGGTAGACTAAGTCACCAAGTAGTGCCGAGTCTCAGTGTATCATCGCATTGTAATCGTGTGAACTTGTAAACTAACGCATCATGTTGATGTGCCTCTATTTTAGATAGTAACCTTGCATAATTATGTCAGCATGCAGTTGCATTTTTTTCCGGGCACAATTACCAAAACCACCCCGACAACCCCCACAGTGATACGTCACTTTGGTGAGATATGTATCTGTGGCTTTGACCCCGACCCTTGGAGCTGAGCTGGCAAATTAATTACCTTTCACCACGGTAAAATGACCCAGCTCCAATGCTATAAGAAGGCCACCTCGTGACCTTACCAAGCACCCCTCACCTCGTGCACCATTTCTTGCCATGCTAAGCCCTAGTATTTATCTGAGAACACCAGATGCAACCCCGGGTAGCTTTGTCAAAATATTGTGGGACTTTACCTGTAGTACCATGGGTTCTACCCAGCCACCCCAGTACGAGCTGCTCAAATCGAGGATCACCCCATCCACCTCGAAATATTGGGCAGTAGTACACATCCCTCCCGTAAATCCAAACCAAGACCCAACGGAAGTTTCCTTCGTGGGGAAATCTATGCCAGATCCACTAATGGCCATAGAAGCGGCTGCACACGAAGCACTTGTCCGACTTCGATTCACGGTACCCTATGCCAGTGAAAGGGGATATTATTACTTTCCGAGCCGTGCAGCACCCGAAGGAGTAACATCTTTTCCCGGTGGACGGATTGAGAGAGACCCAGATCGCCAACCTGGTCGATGCGTCATCGCTCAAACGTTTGACCCAGCGATTAATGGGTTATCTCCGAGTCTCATGATTTAAATCCTCAGATCGCCATCGGTAGACCACTGAGGCCCGACCAGGAGAGACACATTCATCGGCTGGTCAATCCGCTTCCCCTGATAGAGGAGTGTGTCCCAGTACCAGAGACGTTTTCTCGGGACCCCGTCCAGCTACCGTTTGCAATATAGACGTCGCTGCTGTGTTTATTATTGCAACATTTATTTCTAAGCTGTAACCTATGCGTGGTACCCTGAACTTGTGTGGCGAGTAAATTATTTAGTTTCTATTAATATGAGTACTTTTGTTGGGGTTCGACTCTAAAATATTACTATTTTTCTCTCGTAAAAAACAAACTGGAGTGAGATTTCTTTTCCCAGAGTTGCGGCATCATGTATCTTCTCACGACTTGGATTTTTATTCACACAGCACCACGGCAACAGACTCACAACCGCTCGAACGCATACACTGCTTGCAAAAACACGTAACCGTGGAGTATTTGTTTCTCAAAACAGCTCTTAGCAAATCTCGAGGACGAGATTTTTTCATAAGGGGGGTAGTGTTGTGACACCCCAAAATTTTAACCTTGTTTTATTAACTAAAATTTTGCCATGAAACTTAAACTTTTGTTTTCTGGATTTCCTGTTGATTTCAGAACCATTCTTTTCTTTATTTTTATGGAGTTTTCACCCAAGTAAAAACTTTTCAACCATTATTGGACTTATTTACCCTCTCAAATAAAACAATTATTTTATCAGTGGGATTATTTATATAATTATTTTCCCCTGAGCTTTATTTTTTCTAAATTGGTTTTTCATAAGTTTTAGGGTTCCATTTGCACTGCAACCCTTTGATAAATTTATTTAAAAACCCCACCAAAATTTGGAGATGTCATGTGATGTTTCTAAACCACTTTTATGCAGTAATATATTTCATTCATTGAATATTTTGAGGTCTACACCTAATTTTCAAATCTGGTCCAGTGGGCAGTTTTGCACTACAACCTATTTAAATACTTCTTTAAAGCTTCCACAAAAATTAGGGGAGGTCAGTAGGAGTATATTACCCATGTTTATGCAAAGACCCAGCTATGTTCTTCGAAAAATTTGAGTGAATCAACCTCATTTCCATTCTGGTCCAACTTGAGGATTTGTACTACAACTATATTAAAACTTGCTCCTTTTGCTGTGATTCCTTTTCCTACTTATAATCAATCCTACAATACCCTTAAGTCCAGGAGGTTGGACTCTTTGGAGCAATTCTAGTACTTGCAATCATGCCCTGTTCTTTCTGTCCAAAACTGAAGATTTGCAAAACTTGCACTAGCAAGTTTCTTCTTTTGCCCATATGACCTTACCACTCTCTTTTGCACCCAAAGAGACCCTCCTCTGGAAGATTTGACCAACCTAAGTACTGCCTAGATGCCTCTGGCATTTTGTCAAACACCCTGTGTGCATAGACAGATTTGACATGGTTGAAAGTTTTGTGTTGTGAACTTCCCCCTTGTCCAAACCAAGTTGTCTAGTAGCTTTCTAACTGTCTCTAACCTAGGCCTGTGGATTTTCATTGGCTCTCTAGCAATTTTGGTCGCCCTGGCATTTCGTCGAACAAGTGCCGTAGACGCCTTGCGAAAGCAGAGCACGCGTTTGCACGTGTTGCGCCAGTCGCCGCTGTCGCGCCCTGGTTTTGCCCACACCAGAGCCGCGCCACACACTCGACCTCTCACCAGAACGCGCCAAGCAGCCCTGGTGCCCTACAGCACCGCCGTCAGAGCCCCTTGGCGGCACGCCGATGTCCGCAGTGAGCCCCTGCCACGGTCGGTGCCGCCCAAGCCACCGCAGCGCGCCGGCTCGCCTCCTTAGACAGTGGAGCGTTCGTCGTCAGCCCCCGAAGCCAGCCAGCCACCGTCACGTCGCCCTGCAGCACAGTAGGGCGGTCCGCCGACGAGCTTATCCACGGCCACCGCGAACCGACATGGATGTGCTATAAAAGAAGGCCCACGAGCTCTTCCGAGCACTCAGGCAGCCTCACACCGTCCTCCTAGTGCCCCCGTTGCCATCAATTGAAGAGGAAAAGGCCGTCTTCACCCTCTCCGGTCAGCTCGGCCGCTGCCTCGTCCCGGTTCACCCCGGCGCCACCAGGCCCTCCCCCACCTTTCCATCACCACCACTCGACTCTTCTTCGTCTTGCGGAGCTGTCCAGACCCCCAGCTACGACCGAAGCCACCGGCCGCCTTGGCTTCGCCGCGGCGACTCCCTCCGTCCCGCTTGGAAAATCGACCACCGATAGGACCGCCTCGACCCCCTGAGCACGCAGAGGGCCTCGGTTTCCCGAACGGTGCCGCCGTTCGTCGGCGAGCATCGCCGGAGTCCCGCCTCCGCTCGGGCAGAGGAAGTGGAGGAGGAGACTAGTCAAACGACCCGATGGGCAAAGCGGGCCCCTTGTCAAGAACTCCACGCACGGTCCATGCTGGATATGTGGGCGTAAATCAAAATCGCCTTCGACGTGGTCGATGTCGAATCGTTTTCTTTTTATGTTTGATTTTTGAAAACAGATTTTGACCAAAACTTTATTTGTACATAACTTTTATATATAACTCCAAATGAATTGATTCTTTTTCCTACCTCTCTCAAATATTGTCTAGTTTATTTTAAGATTTATTTCAAAGATTTTCAGACTACTTTTTGGTACTGTTTTTGAAACTATATATTGATTCAAAAATATTTTTAATAGGATTTTTGGAGAGAGGAGAAAGTTTTCAAAAGTTTTGAGGGAGCACCTCACCCCTCCACAACTTGAAGGCAAGCATACTGAACCCTGGCATAATGTTTTTCATGCATTGTTGATACGATTATGGCACCACCTCAATACGTAGAACTCGTTATTTTATGTGGTGATATGATCATTTGCATGAATGCTTATTGGAAATTTCCTTGCTGTTGGAAATGGACATGCTTGTGATAGTGATCATCCTCGTACGCCTATCGTGCCTACCGAAAGGAAAACGGGAGAGTCTCTGTCTTGGGTAGACCCGAGCTTGTCCCTAGTTCCTCGTCGAGACGAGTGTGTCCGGCATGGCATGAGGGGTATGATGAGTGGTGCTTCTGTCTGTTAAATGAAATATATTCGTTATGCTAATCATGCTGGTAATACTTAAACCCCCTGAGTCGACCATAGATCGAGTCTTGTTCCAGTAACCCCCATACTTGTTTCGTGCTACCACTTGTCTCTACAACAAGTAGGGTATGGTTCAGTAAGTCTTCAACCCTTTGTAGCACACACCGCATGAGAGGCCATGGTGGAAGATACTGGGTTGTAGCGGTAGGCGAGCCACCTGGTCCGGGGCATGGGTGTTTCGGTTGAGACCGAGAGGAGGCCACCCCTTAGGCGTGCGATATAAATTTGATCCCATGCTACGCGAGGTTGTAGCCTCCCACTTAGAGTTTTACTTGGCCAGGCGTCGTGGGTGATTCGAGACACCGGTAAGTTAAGCTGTTGTGTGCAAGTTAGGTGTGTTTTCAACTAAAAGGCCGTGAAGCGAATTAGTCTGATGGGCTAAAGAATCCGTTACTCGTGGGTAAAGAGTACACCCTCTGCGAGTTTAAACCTATTAGAATAGCCATGTCCATGGTTATGGACTCTGATGCAGGATGGGTCAAGTGTTGGTCTTAGTGTCGGTCTTGAGGAGAAACTGTTAAACCAAACTTTGGAGTGCGACTTGTGACTTGTGGGGACCGTGATTATTATTTTGTTATGGACTAATCCGTTATATTATTTGAATTATCAGTATCCTGGGATAGTTCTACCTCCTGGATATTCACTGTGTTTATTTATAAGCCCTTTACGTGGTGTCATTTGAGGCGCCTGGATTATGACATGCTTGTTATTTAATTACCTTATAAGCCCTTTATGTGGTGTCATTTGAGAGGCCCATTGCGGCATGCTTGTTATTTAACTACCTTATAAGCCCTTTATGTGGTGTCATTTGAGGCGCTTGACCGAGGCATGCTTGTTATTTAATTACCTTATAAGCCCTTTATGTGGTGTCATTTGAGACCTTGATCGTGGCATGCTTGTTATTTAATTACCTTATAAGCCCTTTATGTGGTGTCGCTGAGGCCTTTGATCGTGGCATGCTTGTTATTTATTTACTTTATAAGCCCTTTATGTGGTGTCACTCGGGCCTTGATCGAGGCATGCTCGTTATTTACCATCAATTGAGGCGTCGCTGGACATCCGAATGGTGCCTTTATTCCTACTCTGTCATTACATATTCATCGTTACACATTAATAACGGCGTGCATGTATTAGAGATTTTTGTTTTATGGTGACGTTGTGATCATAGGATATTTCAGAATATGTTTTGTTATATTATACGGTGTTCATAATGTTTGCGAGTACATTCAAAGTACTCGGCTTGTCCTGGCTATTGTCTTGGCCAGATTTCTTGCGTGGAAAGGGCGACCGTGATGACAGCCCGGAACCTAAGCAATGGTGATAGCAACCTCGCGAAGATAGGAGTTAACACAGTCAGCTGTTCACATGGGAAATGGAGCCCCATAGGCGATGATCCACAAACCGCTTCGCCATCAACCACTAGAAACCATTTGTTGTACTCACAGACCAGATTGGTCTTGTCTGCATATTTGTATTTTGCTTGGAATTTCTGTATCAAGTTGGTGCCTCATCATTAACAGTAATCAGGGGCTGGTGAGCACAAGGACCATTTTCGAAATTGATACCGGAAAACCGGTCGTGACATCAACCTGCTCGGGCGCGCTCCCAATGCTGTGCACCCCCACCATCTACCAGGTGGCCGTCACCAGGACTCTCATCGACGACATGTGGGGACCGAATCTCCGGGTGTTAATTTCCAAAAAATGGCCCTTGTGCTCACCATCCCCAGGATAACTGTTAGCTAATGAGGCACCAACTAGATACAGAAATTCCAAGCAAAACACAAAATATGTAGTACAAGACCATTCTGGCCTGTGAGTACAACAATTGGTTTCTAATGGTTGATGGCGGAAGCGGTTTATGGATCATCGTGTCTATGGGACTCCAATTCCCACAGAACAAATGACTGTGTTAACTCCTATCTTCGCGAGGCTGCTATCGCCGCTGCTTAGGTTCTCGATGCCGCCACGGTCGCTTTCTCCACAAGCAAGGAAATCTGGCCAAGACAATAGCCAGGACAAGCCAAATGAGTACTTTGAATGTACTCGCAAACATTATGAACACATGCATAATTTAACAATGATGTGCTGAAAATATTTTATGCTCATGACGTCAGTCACAAAAGATAAATAAAACTCTGATGCGTGCAAGCATGTTATTTATGAATATGCAATAACATAGTAGTATTAAAATTATGAAATAAATAACAAGGATGCCACGATCAGGCGTCTTAGTGACACCACATAAAGGGCTTTAAAAAAATGTCATGATGAGGCGTCTTAGCGACACCACATAAAGGGCTTTAAAAAAATGCCACGATCGGGCGTCTTAGCGACACCACATAAAGGGCTTTAAAAGAAATGCCACAGTCGGGCGTCTTAGCGACACCACATAAAGCGCTTTAAAAGAAATGCCACAGTCGGGCGTCTTAGCGACACCACATAAAGGGCTTTAAAAGAAATGTCACAGTCGGGCGTCTTAGCGACACCACATAAAGGGCTTTAAAAGAAGACACAATAAATATCCAGGAGGTAGAACCATCCCAGGGATACTCGATAATACCAATAATATCACGGGTTAGTCAACAATAATAATAATAATCATAATTTTCACAAGTCACAAGTTGTGATTTCAGTTCTGGTTTAAAAGTTTCACCTCCGAAGACCGACACTAAGACCGACACTTGACCCATCCCAGACTGTAATCCTTAACCATGGACATGGCTATTCGAATAGGTTTAATCTCTGCAGAGGGTGTACTCTTTACCCACGAGTAACGGATTCCTTTAGTCCATCGGGACTAATTCCGCTCACGGTCTTTTGTTGAAAACACACCTAACTTGCACACACCAGCTTAACTCACATGTGTCTGGAATCACCCACGACACCTGTCAAGCAAAACTCTAAGTGGGGAGGCTACAACCTCGACGTAACATGGGATCACAAAATTTATTAACTCCTAGTAAGTTTGACAACCTCGATAGTAAGTTGTCAACCTCTAAGTGGGGAATTTCGGCTACAACTGAAATACCCATGCTCCCGGACCCGATGGTATGACTACCGGAGGCCTTCGGTATCTTCCACCATGGCCTCTCTGTACGGTGTGTGCTAGGAAAGGGGTTGACAACTTACTGAACCGTACCCTACTTGTTGTAGAGACGAGTGGTAGTATGAAGCAAGTATGGGGTTTACTGGCACAAGACTCGATCTACGGTCGACTCAGGAGGTTGTAATATTCTCTGCAAGACTAGTATAACAATGCATATACTTCAAACAACAGATAGAAACACCACGCGACATACCCCCTCATGCCATATCGGACACGACCGTCTCGACGGAGGACTAGGGACAAGACCGTGTCTACCCAAGACAGAGGCCTTCCCGGCTTTCCTCCCGGTATGCATGAAGGCATATGACGGTGATTCCTATCACAATCATATCAACTCCATTTGCATGAAATTCATTAACATGCACTCATGAGTAGGAACACATCCTCACATAAAATGACGTATGCTCGTGCCGGGGTGGTGTTGTCACCGTGCCAAGCAACACACACAAAAATTACACCAGGGTTCAGAATGCTTGCCTTCAGGTCATGGGAAAGCAGGGTGCATTCCAAAACATCTTGAAATCTTCAAAAAAAATCCTATTTAAAAGAATATATTTGAATTATTACATAAAATCAGAACAGCACAAAAAGTTGTCTGAATTTTTTTTTCAAATAAATCTTAAAATAAACTAGACCATATTTGAGAGAGGTAGGAAAAAGAATCAATTCATTTGGAGTTGTATTTAAAAAGTTATAGACAGTCAAAGTTCCGGTCAAAATCTGATTTTAAAATAAAACAGAAAAATAGAAAAACGATTCGATTACTGACCACGTCGAAGGCGTATTTTGAAATTACGCCTCCACTTATCCAGCGTGGACGCGCGGGGTGTCACTGACAGTGGGTCCAGGGGGCCCACTAGTCAGGTTTGACTAGTCCCCACTCCCTCCTCTTCTCTGCCCGAGCAGAGGCGGGACGTCCGGCGATCGTCGCCGGCGAACGGCGGTTCTTCGCGGGCATCCGAATGCAGGGATAGATCCGCCGCTCCTAGGAGGTCCTCCCGGTGGTCGCAGGGTCATCGGAGGTGGAGGAAATCACCGGCGGCGAGCTCCGCGGCGGAGGAAAGCTTCGGGGGCAAAGTGGTTTTGGGGCCGCGGTGGTTCCCGATCCAAACTGAGCAGGGGGAGGAGTTCACGGGAGGAAGAGAGGGCTTCTGGTGAAGAGAGTGGAGAGGGGGAGGCCCTGGTTGCGCCGAACAGAGCTGGGAGGCAGCGGTGGCCGAACTGACCGGAGAGGTTGAAGATGACCTACTCCCCTTCAATTGGTGGCGATGGGGGCGCTAGTGAGACGGCGTGAGGCTTCCTGAGGGCTCGGAGACGCTCGGGGCTTCCTTATATAGCGTGGCTAGGTCGGTCCGAGGTGGCCAGAGATAAGAACGGTGGCGAACCACCTCTCTGTGCTGCAGGGTGACATGGCGGTGGCTGGCTAGTTCCAGGGGCTAACGACGACTACTACACTGTCGAGGAGGCGAGCTGGCCTTGTGGTGGTTTGGACGGTGCTGCCCATGGCGGTGGCGGATCTGACGTGGGCGTGCCGCTAAGCGGCTTCTTGGCTACGCTGCGAGGGTGGGGGCGAGGAGGCGGTCGGGGCTCTTGGCGCGGCGCGCGAGAAGCGAGTGGCGTGGCTCTGCAGGGCGGTGGCGAACCAGGGGCGCGACGCGTCGGCTCGGGCGCGACACGTGCAATACGCGTGCTCTGCTCGCGCCCAGAGCACGCACGGAACATGCTCGATGAAATGCCATGGCATGATAGGGGGCTCCAAACCACAAGAGAGTTAGCAGGGTGGGGTTATAGTCTAAGGCAAAACTATTTGACATGCTGGTTTGGCCAGGGGATCAAGTCCACAGTGCAAACAAAGACTCATGTCAAAACTGATCATGCCCAAAAGGTGTTTGACAAAATGCCAAGGGCACTTAGGCATTTCTTGGAGTGGCCAAATTTTCCAGATCAGTGTCTCTTTGGATGGATAAGGGGGTGGTGAAGTTAGTTTGACCAAAGCATAAACTTGTTAGTGCAAGTTATGCAAAACTTCAGTTCTGGGCAGAAAGTGAATGGCACTATTTCATGAACCAAAAATCTTCCAAAGGGTCCACTCTTCTGGACTTAAGCGTTTGGCAAGGAGGACTATAAGTAGGAAAAGGAATTATGTATAAAGAAGCAAGTTAGGAGATGGTTGCAGTACAAATCACCAAATCGCACCAGAATGAAGATGAGGATGATTCACTCAATCTTTCCAAAGAACAACACTAGGTTTTCGCATAAAGTTGGATGGCATGCTACCACTGACATCCCATAATTTTGGTGGAGGCTCTAGGGAAATATTTAATTAGGCTATAGTGCAAAAGTGTCCACTGGACCAGATTTGAAAAACAGGTGTAAAACTCAAAATATGCAATGAAATAATTATATTAATGCACACAAGTGATTTAGAGACATCACATGACATCTCCAAATTTTGGTTGGAATTTTAAGTGAATCTATCAAATGGTTGTAGTTCAAAAAGAGCTCCAAAATTTAAAACAATTCATTTTAATGAATAAAACTTAGGGTGAAGTAATTTAATAAATAAATCTACTGATTAAGAAAATGTTATACAGAGAGCATAGAAGTCCAATATGTTTTGGAAAGCTCCACATGGAAAAGACACCTTAATATTAAAAGAAGAGTTCTGAAATCAACAGAAATAAAAATTTTAAAACTCCTGGCAAAATTTTAATATTTAAAACTTGGCTAAATTTTTGGGGTGTTACACGGCGGCGCGGGCCTCAGCATGCTCTCGGTTGAAGCCTTCAGCCTCCTCCACATACCGCCGGAGCGGCTTCAGCCTAGCAGGCCCTTCTTGGGCGTCGGAGGCGGTTCAGCCGGCTCCCTGGGGCAGATCCGTCTTCCGGTGACTTTCGGCACCTACGACAACTTCCGCACAGAGCTGATCGACTTCGACATCGCCCCCATCGGCCTCCCATACAACGCCATCCTTGGCTACCCAGCACTAGCCCCATTCATGGCCGTGACTCACCCGACGTACAACCTCATGAAGATGCCAGGGAGCAACGGCGTCCTCACCGTGTCCGGAGACGCCGGGGATGCGTTGCAAGTGCTCAAGCTCGTCTTCAAGACTGCACAGCGGCACAGCCCGCCAACTCAGACGCCCCCGAGCCCAAGGGGGCTGCGCTGGCAAAAAAGAAGCAGCTATTCACCCAAGACAAGGCAGAAACCAGCGGAATCTGGTCCACGGGGCGGATCCACTAGCGCCACCTTCACCATAGGCGCCAACCTCGAGCTCGGCGGGGAGGAGACCTGGTCAAGTTCTGCAGCGAATAAGAAGGTATTCGCATAGGAACCAGATCAGTTGGCGAGGGATCCCGAGAGGCGTGTCGAGCACCACCTCAACGTGTGCCCCAGCGTCGCCCGTGAAGCGAAGCGAGGCGGCAGTCCAACGAAAAGCATGCTTTCATTGTCCAAAGACCCGCAAGCTAGAAGCGGCGGGGTCATTCGTGGTCGATACAGTTGGTTGGCTAACCGGTTGTCGTGCCAAAGAAAGGGGGAAGGAACGCATGTGTGTCGACTTCACCAACCTCAACAAAGCCTGCCTGCAGGATCCATTCCCGCTCCCTCGTATCGATCAGATCATCGATTCCACCGCCGAGTGCGACCTGTTATGTTTTCTAGATGCCTTCTCTGGCTATCACCAGATCAAGATGGCGGTAGAAGATGTGGAGAAAACGGCTTTCCTGACCCCGTGTGGGGTGTACTGCTACACATGCATGCCGTTCGGGCTGCACAACGCAGGAGCGACCTTTCAGCGGCTGATGCACATCACCTTGGGTCCGCAGCTCGGGAGGAATGTTGAGGCTTATGTCAATGACATTGTGGTGAAGTCTCGGCAGGCCAAAACCCTGATACAAGACCTGGAGGAAACCTTCGCGACCCTCAACGCAGTGGACCTGCGGCTCAACCCGGAGAAGTGTGTGTTTGGGGTCCCCTCGGGCAAGCTCTTGGGCTTCCTCGTGTCCCATCGAGGCATCAAGGCTAACCCAGAAAAGGTCAAGGCGGTCGAGGACATGAGCCCTTGAAGACCCTCAAAATGAGAAGCTCACTTTGGGCACGTGACCGCCCTAGGGCCTTCATCTCCAAGTTGGGAGAGCGGGCACTACCCTTCTTCAAGGTGATGAATAAAAGGCCCCTTTGAATGGGTGAAGAGGTGACAAAGGCGTTCAAGATCTCAAGAGGTACTTAACCAGCCCTCCGTAATGTTGGCTCCAGCCCCAAGAGCCCTGGTGCTCTACCTTGCAGCCACCCCTACTGCAAGCGCAACCACAGTGGCGGTTAGGGAGGCGTTAGGCCAAAAGCAGCGGCAGCTGCCGAGTCAAGCGAAGCAAGATCAAGGGCCTCACGAATACCACTACCACAGCCGAGAAGGATCAGCTGCCCATGAAGCGACTCGGAGCAGAAGAGACCCCACCCCGGCGACCAGCCACTTGGGGCTCCAGCATCTCGGGGAGGCGCCCACGGCCTCGGAGGGCGCCAACAACGCCAACACTCCCAACCTCGTCAACACCCTGTGTGCCCGTCGGCCGCAGTGTTGCGGGGCCGAGGCAGCGGTACCCCATGCCCGAAACTCCTCCTCGCGCTCTGGTGGCTGCGCAAGCTCTGGCGATATTTTCAGGCCATCCCATCAAGGTTGTCTCGGTGTACCCTTGGAAAGGGTGCTCAGGAGCCCCAACTCGGCTGGAAGAGTCGCTGAGTGGAACATCGAGTTGCAAGCGTTTCAGCTAGAATTCAGAACCACCAGAGTCATCAAGGGAGCCGCGTTAGCGGACTTCATGGCGGAATGGACAGAGGCGCCGGACCTCAAGGCTGATGAGGATCGATCCCTCTCCCAGGGAAGCGAGGCACCGGACGGATGGATAATGTACTTCGACGGGGCGTTCTCCAGACACGGCGCGGGAGCTGGCGCAGTTATTATATCTCCTACTCAAGACAAGCTCTACTACGCTGTGCAACTCTGTTACCAGCACGGAGAAAAGGTCTCTAACAACATAGCGGAATAGGAGGGTTTGATAGCAGGCCTGAAGGCCGCGGTTGCCCTGGGAGTGAAGCGCCTTACCATCAAGGGTGATTCACAACTCCTCGTCAACTTCTCCAACAAAGTGTATGAGCCGAGGGATAAGCACATGGAAGCCTACCTCGCAGAGGTCCGAAGGATGGAGAAGCAGTTCTGGGGACTGGAGTTGTAGCATGTGCCTCGTGGCACCAATCAAGAGGCTGGTGACATTGCCAAACAGGCTTCCAGGCGGCTACCTCAGGAGCCCGGCGTCTTCGAGGAGCGGCTCTTCAAGCCCTCGTCAACGCCATCGCTGTCAAGCACGGTGCAGCCTCGGGAAGAGCTCCCCCAGCCACCTACCTCGGGAGCCCCGGTGATGAAGTCATGTACCTAGGGTAGGGTCATGGACCTGTCTAAGACACTCTTCCCAAGGACATCTCTAGAAGAAGCTACCTTTCAGTCGACCTGGAAGGGTTCCACTCGACCAACTGGAAGACACTCGACCATGAAGCCAACCACTCGACCGCCAGAAAACCTAAAGCCAGTCTGCACCCAAACGGTCGGTCATTAAGTAGCCTTTATGGTCATCATAGCATTTTATGTGGGTGTTACCAGTAACCCCCTATCTTAATGTACCTTTAACCCTGCATAACTGAGGACCGGAGGGGTCTGGCGAACTCTATATCAGCCACCCTCCTCCTCAGTGTCAAGGGTTGGCACCTCTGTTATTCATAGGCACATAATACAGTCGACCGCCTCTGGGCTCCGAGACGTAGGGATGTTACTTCCTCCGAGAAGGGCCTGAACTCGTAAACATCTTGCGTATACAACTACTCCATAGCTAGGATCTTGTCTCTCCATACCTACCCCCATTCTACTGTCAGGCTTAGAACCACGACAGTTGGCGCCCACCGTGAGGCAGGTGTCTTAGCGACTTGTTGGAGAAGTTGCATTTTTCTCGATCCCATTCATCATGGTTTCAGGCGGAGTTTTGGTTGAGGGCCGCGAGATCCGTCTCGGCACGCTCATGTTCATCGCCGACGACTCCGCTTGGTTGCAGGAGGCTCCACTCGACGTTGACGCACTCCCCATCGGCGGGGCGACGCACTTTCGCGCGTGCATCCGCGGCGTCCTCCTGCGGCAGCCGTCGACCCTGTATCGGTCGGCTCTTGTGCCGTCCTCCCTCCCGGTCTCGCGCCGGCGCAAGCGCTCCGGTCGATCAAGGCTTCAGCGGTGGGTGAGGCGCAGCGGTGGCCCGTCGATCTGCCACTCCCCAAGTCACGGCAATCGAGCCAGCGAATCTCTCTACTACTGTTCGATCTGTCGCTGGCTCATGACTGCATCCGAGTGCGATAGCAGCGATCCAGCGGCGGAGGTTCTGATGGTCGACGGACCACGCAGCCCTCCTAGTTTCCCCGCACCAAGCGAAAGCGTTGGCGGAGGCGAGCAGCGCGAGGCTCACGAAAGTACCAATCAAGCCCCTAACCCGCTGCGAGAGGAGGAGCTCCGCCACCGGAACATGGATCGCTTCATACTCCTATCGTTGGAGAAACCCCGAGGCTCGTGCCTTAGAAGATGCGTGTTTGGCCAACTTGGCTGGCGCTTTCATTGGAAAATCTCCAGCAAGTGCTCGAGCAGCAGCAGCGACAACGGGTCCCGTCGTCCGATCGATGTCAACTCTTTCCACAACCGACTCAGGTATACGAATCCCATTCGAGAATCTAGCAGCTGCAGCCGTATAGCGAGTCCATTCAGCCTTCGGTCGGAGGCTGGTAGGGCTTACTCGGATCAGAGATTTGCTTCGGGCAGCAGGAGATCAAAATTCAGCTGTATCACGGTCGCGGAGCAGGATCCTAGCGGATCGATCGCTGCGAATACTGATCCGATCGACATATAGCCCAAGACCGCCCCGAGGCGTGAGGACATGGAGGCGGCGTGATCGATATGAGGACCGATTCGATCGTGATGATCGGCGTCAGTGCCCTCCTCCCCAAGGGGTGGGTCATAAGCGCCTCGGGAGGAAGATGACAGACGCCAACACAGTGTTGGGCGAAAGATTCCAGTCGACCCCCGAAAACCAGGCTTTGATGCGAGATCCGTCATCGTTCAAGGTCTGGTCGACAAGAACAGAGCTAACCGTGGAGGTCATGACAGAAATGCACTCATCAGCAGGAGAGTACACGTCTCAGGGCCAGAGTGTTTTAGCAGAGCCATTAGAGCCGCGGTGATTCCTCCCAACTTCAGGTTGGCGATCGAGTCGATAAATTCCTTTGGCGAGTCAAGCGGATACGGCTTGAGGACTACCAGTGGCTGTCCAGATTGGAGGCGGCAGCGATGAAGTGGCCATGAAACACCTGCCTCTTATGTTAGAGGAATCGGCGAGCATGGCTGAATCGATTTACCACCAGTGAGCATTTACACTTGGGAAGATCTGGCCAGTGTTTGTCGGGACATTTGAAGGGACTTGCAAGCGACCCGGTAGGGTTGTGAGTTGCGATCGTGTGTGCGAAGTCGAATGAAACTCGAGGATTACATCGAGAGATGGATCACTTTGCACCACGATGAGAGAATATGTCGATCATCAGCGATCTGTGCCTTCAAGGAAGGAGTCAAACGAGAGTTGAGTCTGAAATTGGTCGGACGGGGACATGACCACAGAGTCGAATGATGGAGATTGCCACCAAATGCGCCAATGGTGAAGAAGAGGATCGGCTCGGAGTGGCAAGTACAAGTCAGCCGCTAATGAAACTGCGGGAGGAACTCCGATTAGAAACGAAGCGGAAAGCCGAGCGGTCGCTCTGGAGAAGCCTTGGCGTGACTCGGGGAAAGTTCAAGGGAAACCCAAGGGCCTTGGAACCCCAAGAAAGTTAAAGACGAAGATGGAAATGATGTGTTATACTTGCCATGTCACATTCACACGAAGAAAGATGAAGAGGGTAAACTCATTTACCCAAAGCATACCACTCGACAGTGCCGGCTCTTGATTCAGCAGTTCCAGGGGAAGCAGCCCAAGGATAAAGAAAAGGAGTCAGACAAAGTTGAGGACAAGGAAGATAGTGACGGTGGGTACCCTCAGGTCAATTCCACTCTGATGATTTTTGCTGATGTTGAAAGCAAAAGTTGATTGAAAGTTATCAACCGCAAAGTTAATATGGTCGCTCTGGCGACACCCAGTTACCTGAAATGGTCGCAGACCGACATCACGTTCGACTAGTCTGATCACCCAACACACATAGCCGCCCCTGGGGGGCAAGCGTTGGTGGTCGACCCGGTCATCAAAGGCACTCGACTAACTAAGGTTTTGATGGATGGTGGCAGTGGCCTAAACATTTTGTATGCAGAGACACTGAAAGGGATGGGCATTCCGATGTCCAGATTCAGCACCAGCAACATGAGCTTCCAAGGAGTCATTCCTGGAAAGAAGGCTGAGTCACTCGGCCAAATTGCTCTCGATGTGGTTTTTGGTGACTAAAAGAATTTTCGCAAGGAAAAGTTGACCTTTGAGGTCGTGGATTTTCAGAGCGCTTATCACGCTATCCTGGGGAGACCGGCATATGCACGTTTCATGGCTCGACCATGTTATGTGTACCTCAAGCTGAAGATGCCAGGTCCCAAAGGTGTGATCACTATCACTGGCAATCGAAAAAAGGCAGAAGAGTGTTTCCAGAAAGGCTCTAAGATCGCTGATGCTCAGATGGCAGTGGTCCAGCTGCAAGAGTACCAGAAAACTGCAGACCCGAGTGATTTGTTGCGAGCCAAGAAGCCCACCACGGAGTCGACATTTTAGTCATCTGGGGAGACAATACCAGTTCATATTCATCCGACTGATCCCAATGCTGCTCCGACTCACATCTCAACAACACTCGACTCCAAATAGGAAGAAGCGCTTATCCAGTTCCTCCGTGAGAACTGGGACATCTTTGCATGGAAGCCTGCTGACATGCCGGGTGTTCCCAGGGGACTGGCTGAGCATCGTCTGCGAGTTGACTCAAAAGTAAAACCTGTCAAAGAACATCTTCGACGGTCCGCCGTCCAGAAGAGAAAGGCCATTGGTGAGGAGGTGGCTCGGCTCTTAGCAGCAGAGTTTATCCGAGAGATTTACCACTCCGAGTGGCTCGCCAATGTTGTCATGGTCCCTAAGAAGGACAATTCACTGCGCATGTGTATCGACTTCAAATATATCAATCGGGCCTGCCCGAAAGATCATTTTCCTCTCCCCCGCATTGACCAAATAGTCGACTCGACTTCGGGATGTGAGCGGTTGTCTTTCTTAGACGCATATTCCGGATACCATCAGATCCGTCTATATGGACCCGACGATATCAAAATAGCTTTCATCACTCCATTCGGGTGCTTCTGTTATGTCACCATGCCTTTCGGCCTCAAGAATGCCGGAGCCAGGTTCATGAGGATGATTCAGAAGTGTTTACTCACTCAAATCAGTCAGAATGTGGAAGCATACATGGATGACATTGTGGTCAAGTCACGGAAAGGTTCCGACCTGTTGGTGACCTTGCTGAAACTTTTGCCAATCTCGGGAGGTATGATATCAAGCTTAATCCATCAAAGTGCACATTCGGAGTTCCTTGTGGAAAGTTACTCGGTTTTCGTTTACGAGCGAGGAATCGGCTGACCGAAAAAAGTCGGCACTATACTCCGAATGAAGCATACATGCGTGTGCACGATGTCGAGCTTCTTGGATGCTTGGCGCTTTAAGTCGATTCATCTCTCGCCTCGGTGAAAAGGCATTGCCTCCTTCTTGGTGATGAAGAATTCAGACAAGTTGAGTGGACTCTGAAGCTGATGCAGCGTTTGCGAGCTCAAAGCTACGCTCTCCACCAACCGGTGCTTGCTGCCCTAATCAGCAAAGAGCCGTTGCTGCTGCTACATTGCAGCCACAGGACAAGTCGTCGAGACAGATACTACGGTCGGCGGGAAGAGGAAGGAAAGGCCTTCAATATTCAGCGCCCGATATATTATCTTTACGAAGTATTAACCCGTCGAAGCAAAGATACCCTCATTATCGAAGCTTGTGTATGGGATTTATATGGCGAAGAAGGTTGCTCACTACTTCTCGATCATTCCATTCTGATCGTCGGCGATGCCTCATTATCGGAGATTCTGCATAACGAGAGATGCAAGCGGTCGAGTGGCAAAATGGGCGATTGAACTTCTTCCCTTGATATCAAGTTTGAGGCAAAAGCCATCAAGTCCAAAGCACTAGCAGATTTCATCGCCGAGTGGATTGAACAACGATTACCGAATCAAGTTCAGCTCGAACCTTTGGACTATGTTCTTTGCGGTTCCAAGATGCTGAATGGTTCGGTCTGGGGTAGTATTGGTTTCCCCGAGGAGATAATCTCAGATATGTGCCCAGATTCACTTTGATTCTTCCAACAATGAAGCAGAATCTGAAGCATTGTTGTATGGGTTGCGTATGGCCATTTCACTCGGCGTCCGTCGCCTCATGGTTTATGGCGACTCAGATCTAGTGGTTAATCGGTGATGAAGGAGTGGGGACGTCGAAGTCCAGCCATGGTAGTTCTTGTAATGCGATGAGGAAGCTAGAAAAGAAGTTTGAGGGTTAGAGCTTCATCATATACCCCGAGTGAAAAATCAAGCTACTGATGATTTGGCGAAAATAGGGTCCAAGAGGGAAGCCATTCCCAGTGATGTGTTTTTGGAGCACTTTTGCACACCGTTGATTCAAGAGGATCCTTTCACTGAAGAAGCTCCACAGCCAAAAAGTGCCACCATCCGACTGAAGTTGAGGTTCCAGCGGTGGTCGACTTGGTCATGGAAGTCGTGGTCATCACTCCCGACTGGACAGTTCCGTACATTGCGTATATCCTGAGGAAAGAGCTCCTAGAGAACGAAGAAGAGGCTCGACAGATCGTCCGCCGATCCAAGGACTTTACTGTGATCAAGGGACAGTTGTTCAGAGAAAGTGTGACTGGAGTTAGCCAAAAGTGCATAACGCCAGAAGAAGGTCAGATAATTCTTGATGATATCGACTCGGGGACCTGTGGTCACCACGCGTCCTCTCGGACCATCGTGGCTAAAGCATACCGAGCGGGATTTTATTGGCCGAAAGCAAATGAAATGGCAAAGGAAATAGTCGACAAGTTTACGAAGTGGATCGAAGCTAAACCTATCAAGAATCTTGATGCGTGCACTGCTATGAGTTTCATCAGAGAGTTGATATTCAGAAATGGAGTTCCACATAGCATCATCGCTGATAATGGATCAAACTTCGATTCCGACAAGTTCAAAGCTTTTTGCGCCTCTCGAGCACCTTGAGTCGACTATGCTTGATTGCTCACCCCAGTCAAATGGACAACGAGCGAGCAAATGGCCTAATTCTCAAAGGGTGAAACCTCGTGATCGTGATCTCAAGCACATGCAGGAGAGCGTGGGTCGACGAACTTCCGTCGGTTCTTTGGGGATTAAGGACCACTCCTAATCGGTCGACTTGGAGAACTCCATTCTTCATGGTCTATGGAGCTGAAGCAGTTACTGCCGGCGACCTGCTCCACAATCGCCTGAGTCGAACTCTACTCTGAAGCTGAAGCGGAGCAAGCCCAGCAAGATCTGAGCGATCTCCTTGAAGAGAGAGAGAGATGGCCTGATCCGCTCGACCATCTATCGGCAGGACTTGCGTCGATTCCATGCTAGAAATGTGAAGAGCCGAGCCTTTCAAAAAGGGGACTTGGTCCTCCGAGTGGATCAGCAGAAACCACACAAGCTCGCTCCCACTTGGGAAGGTCCCTTCATCGTCACCAAAGTTCTCCACAATGGAGCTTATCATCTCTACAATGTCGAACGCCAGATCGATGAGCCTCGAGCCTGGAATGCGGAGCTGCTCCACCCCTTTTACACTTAAGAACTCACTCGGGTGAGATGTAATAAAAATACCTCTGTAGTTTGTTTATCAAAGATAAGAGTGTTATAATTTTCCCAGTGATTGTTATTACTTTTTCATTTACATAAGAAATTTCCCCCAGTGGGTGGCTTAGCCGCGAACCTGTTTCGCCTAAGTTTGTAAAAAAAATCCCTGCCGAGTGGAGAGCCAGCCTCCCACTCGAGGGCTTAGCTGCGAATCCGTTTCGCCTAAGTATCTGAAAAATCTTACCAGAGTGAGAGCCAGCCTCCCACTCGGGGCTTAAGCTGCAGTCAAGCACTCGCCTAAGTATCTGAAAAATCCTCACTGAGTCTGGAGCCAGCCTCCCACTCGGGGCTTAGCTGCAGTCAAGCACTCGCCTAAGTATTTGAAAATCCTACCAAGTGAGAGCCAGCCTCCCACTCGGGGCTTAGCTGCAGTCCAAGAACTCGCCTAAGTATTTGAAAATCCTACCAAGTGAGAGCCAGCCTCCCACTCGGGGCTTAGCTGCAGTCCAAGTACTCGCCTAAGTATTTAATACAATGTGCACTTTGCAAGGGCGACAGTGCAGGTCATTGTTGCCTTCCCCTTCAAAGCTATGACACAAAAATCCTCCTTGGGGGCTTAGCTGCAGTCCAGTACTCGCCTAAGTTTGAAAAATCCTACCAAGTGGAGAGCAAACCTCCCACTCGGGGGCTTAGCTGCAGTCCAGTACTCGCCTATGTTTGAAAAATCCTACCGAGTGGAGAGCAAACCTCCCACTCGGGGGCTTAGCTGCAGTCCAGTACTCCCCTAAGTTCCGAGTGGAGAGCAAACCTCCCACTCGGGGGCGGAGAGCAAACCTCCCACTCGGGGGCTTAGCTACAGTCCAGTACTTCCCTAAGATTGAAAAATCCTACCGAATGGAGAGCAAACCTCCCACTCAGGGGCTTAGCTGCAGTCCAGTACTCGCCTAAGTTTGAAAAATCCTACCGAGTGGAGAGCAAACCTCCCACTCGGGGCTTAGCTGCAGATCGAGACTACGCCTAAGTTTGAAAAATCCTGCAGTGGAGAGCAAACCTCCCACTCGGGGGCTTAGCTGTAGTCAATACTACGCCTAAGTCTGAAATCCATCCCGATCCGCAAGAACGACGAGGTGCAGGTCATTGCTGCCTTCTCCTTGAACTGCGCCACAAGTACAACGTCGCTTCATCCCGATCACGCAAGGACTGACGAGGTGCAGGTCATTGCTCTTTGAGGAGTCTGGATTAGGGGTGTCCGGATAGCGGACTACCATCATCGACCGAACTATCATCGGCCGGACTATCATCATCGACCGGACTCCAAGACTATGAAGATACAAGATTGAAGACTTAGCCCGTGTCCGGATGGGACTTTCCTTGGCGTGGAAGGCAAGCTTGGCGTCTGGATATGTAGATCTCCTACCATTGTAACCGACTCTATGTAACCTAGCCCTCTCTGGTGTCTATATAAACCGGATGGCTCTAGTCCGTAGGACAACAACAACAACAACAACAACCCTTACAATCATACCATAGGCTAGCTTCTAGGGTTTAGCCTCCTTGATCTCGTGGTAGATCCACTCTTGTAAACATCCACAATATCAATATCAATCAAGCAGGGCGTGAGGTTTTACCTCCATCAAGAGGGCCGAACACAGGTAAAACATCGTGTCCCTTGTCTCCTGTTACCATCCGCCTAGCGCACGATTGGGACCCCCTACCGAGATCCGCGGTTTTGACACCGACATTGGTGCTTTCATTGAGAGTTCCTATGTGTCATCACCGATAGGCGATGGCCTCTTCAATCGACAACAGACGCAGATCTGGGTGAGACTTTTCTCCCGGACAGATCTTCGTATTCGGCGGCCGCGCTGCGGGGCAACTCACTTAGCCATCTGGAGCAGATTGAAAGCTTCGCTAAGCCGTCGAGTCAGGTTTGGAAGCCTAAACTTCACGGCCGACATCCGCGGGACTTGATCTTGATGGATCTGAGCCACAGCCGGCGTGCGTGGCTGTCGCGATGGGCATGACCTAACTCTGCCGCCGGACAACACCTTGGAGGCCGCACACAAATCCGCTCCGACCCATAGCCGGAGCCGATCGCTCGGATCGAGGATGGATGGCTGGACACCGCCTCGGGAGCTGCAACTTCTCTGGCGATGGGCGAACACTTACCTTGTCCGCATAAAGCTCATGACTCCGAGGTGCGGACTCCTGCGGACTCGAACCTCCTGCGCCCTGCCGGTCGAATCCGATTGGCGCCGATCATGGAATTCACCGCTGCGGACATCTTTCAGCTTTTCGCCCTCGGCGATATCATAAATTCACTGAAGCATCTCTCGCTATCCGGAGAGCCCTGGCGAACTACGGCCGGGATGGTTAGAACAGCAGACGGCGAAGAAATTGAGCCCACCCACCACCCACCGTAGCCACCGTCGGCGATTTAACGGCGTACTCGACTACGACTCCGAAGACATCGGCGGTATGGGCGGCGATGCGGAGACTACAAGAACCGTGCCTACGAGGACCTTTGGAAGACCACCTCGTCATACAACATATACATGGTGGACACCCGAAAGATGGGGGCGGCGAAGAAGCAATGGAGGCGATTCCTTAAAGAAACAGCCCAAGTGCCGGCGTCGTGGCGCCGCTCTAAATCCGCCACGGCAAGAATGGAGATTCCGGCACAGGAGATAATAACACCCGAAAGTGCGAAGACAACCCCTCCGGCCACGATCCAGCGCGGAGGAGGCGAAGCAAGCCCTCACGAGAGGCGGCGGATGAAAGGTCGAGGATGACAATTACTTACCTCGCTCCGGAGGCGAGGCAAGCCTCGGCGACAGCAATTTGTCGTGCACGAGGATCCCGTCGAACAAGAGCGTTTGAGGCGTGGCTAATGGCCATGACAAACAGCCTAAAGAAAAAGCAGCAACAGCTTCAAGCTGATCAAGACCTCTTGGCCGACAGATGGACGAGGTCCTCGCGCTGAAGAGTATGAACTCGAGCGCCCCTCGAAGTTACCCAAAGCGCAAGTTGCTCCCCGATTAGAGGAGGAAGCGTACAAACCTGCATCACCAGCGCTGTCGGCAGACCGACCACCTCGTGGCGCGACAGAGAGGCGTGCAAGCCCTCCACCAAAACCGTACCCCGGCATCGCTCAAAAAGCATGAAGCCACGGGGGAACACACCGGACTTGTGAGATATATTGGAGGACAAGGCAAGACAATCCAGATCTATCTATGGATCACGCGAGCGCCCCAAGACCCATGACGAATACCGTCACGCCGGATACAACTACTCCGGCCGGGCCGAACATAGCAGACAACGCTCTCTCGAGCTACGTCGCGATATTGCTCAATACAGAGGCGCCGCACACCCACTATGCTTCACTGATGAAGTAATGGATCATCAAATCCCTGAAGGGTTTAAACCCGTTGATATCGAATCCTATGATGGCACAACAGACCCCGCGGTTTGGATTGAGGATTATCTCCTCCATATACATATGGCCCGCGGCGACAATCTTCACGCCATCAAATATCTCGCTCAAGCTCAAAGGACCAGCTCGGCATTGGCTTAACAGCCTGCCCGCAGAGTCAATTGGATCTTTGGGAAGACACGGAAGCCGCATTCCTCGACAACTTCCGAGAGACGCGTGTATGCGACCACGGACCATGAGATGACCTAAGCCACATAATCCGGCAGCAGACGAATCGGTGAGGCAATTCGGACACGGTTCTTAACAAAGAAAAATCAAATCGTCATTGTCCGGATGCAGAGGCACTCGCTGCCTTCAAACATAACATCCGCGATGAGTGGCTGGCCCGGCACCTAGGGCGGAGAAGCGAAATCCATGGCAGCCCTCACATCACTCATGACCCGCTTACATGCGGGAGAGGATAGCTGGCTGGCTCGCAGCAACAACCTCGGCAAAAAGCGCTGGCGGTCCGGATACCAAGGACCGCAATGGCAGGTTGCGTCGAAACAAAAACAAACACCGCGTGCTGGCGGCGGCAATGAGGATCTGACGATCAACGCCGGATTCCGAGGCTCCAAGCCGGTCAGCGGAAGAAGCCATTCAAAAGAACCACTCGGGCCCGTCCAATTTGGACCGAATACTCGACCGCTCTGTCAAATACATGGAACCCCGAAAAGCCAGCTAACCACACCAGCAGAGATTGTTGGGTATTCAAGCGAGCGAGCAAATTAATCGCCGAAAACAGTGACAAGGGGCTACACAGCGATGGCGAGGAAGAGACCGGCCGCCCGAACAACAGAGGACAAAGGATTCCCCCTCAAGTTCGGACGGTAAACATGATATCATAGCGCATATTCCCAAGAGGGGCGGAGCGTGCACTAAAGGACATATCTGCGATGGAGCGATCGCCCCAAAATTCAACCCATGGTCCTCTTGTCCGATCACTTTCGATCGAAGAGACCATCCGACCGATATCCGCCATGGCGGATTCGCGCATGGTTTTAGACCCAATCGTCGATGGAGTTCACCTCACGAGAGTCACGATGGGCGGGGCGTAGCTGAACCTGCTTTATCGGGATACAAGGCGCAAGATGGGCATAGACCCTTCAAGGATTAAACCTACAAAGACAACCTTCAAAGGCATCATACCAGGTGTCGAGGCCGGTTATGCGAGCTCGATTACTTGGAAGTGGTCTTGGATCCCGGATAATTTCGAGCGAGAGTTAATCTTCAACATAGTCCCGTTCCTGGCGGCTATCATGCTCTGCTTTCGGACGAACGCGTTCGCAAAATTCAGCAGCGGTGCCGCATTATGCATACCTTAAGCTCAAGATGCCAGGCCCTCGTGGAGTCATCACGGTCAATGGAAACACGGGCGCTCCCTCGAATGGAGGAACATACAGCTGCTCTCGCGGCGAAGTACAAAGCAGCCTTTTAAGGCAATTTTCGAGTCCGGCCGTTAAGCGACGGACACGCCAAACGCGCTGGAGCAACATCAACCAAGACCACAGCACGTTCGAGCACGCAGCGTAGCAATGGGGCCTCAACCCAGCCCTCGCATAATTGTAAGACAAACTCTCGCGTACATAATTACATACGGAGATACCATGGGCATAGGGGAAAGGCACAACCACAACAGACCCAGTGCGGTTCGACCACACCGGGGCTCCCAAGTGTGTCGCTCTTTTTCTTTTATTTCTCTCTTTTTATACAGAACTCTGTCGTGGCGAACCTGCGAACTCATGATGCAACAGCCAGGGAAGGACAAAGGCGCGGCGAACACTCAGGTGGTCTCCATCACGAGCATTAAATTTGTTAAATACAACATTCCGCGGCCTACCCTGAGAGAGGCGCCTTTAATTAAATCCAATCCCTTGCTTTCCGCACTATTTGTATCATTCCGCACTCATAGCATATCTTCTCGAATAAAATGCAGCACTTTTTGCCTATAATTGCATTACCTTATATATATATATGTTCATTTCGACATATTGCATCCGTACATTTTAGTACGGCCAAATACCTGAGGGCTTATGTTCTCCGCATTATGGTGTGATAAAGTCCAAACACTTTCACAAGTGCGGCACCCGAACTTATAGCATTATATGAATCGGCTCGAATCATGTCTTGGGTCAATAGTTGGGTTTGCCGGCTCCCATGTTTGGCACCTTACGTTCCGTTCTATCGGCTAAGGTAGCCTTGGGAGAACCACTGCGATTGCGCCCGGTTGAGCAGGTTAACGCCTCGATGGAAAGCTAAAACTATACTGTCATGATAAGGCGAGAGACTAGTCGCTGTTCGAGAGGTCCTTCGGGTCGTTAAAGACCTCGCCGCTTGAGCGAAGTTCGGATAATGTCCGGCGAAGGCGTGGATAGCGCCCTAATTGGTCCTCCGAATACTAGGGGCTTTGCGAAATTTAAAATTATAGAATTCTATGGCTAAGTGAGAGTGTTCAAGCACTATAAGTCCGGTTGCCTTGTTCGTTGTGTTGGCGCCTCCTAGATGGACCCAAAATGGGAACAAGAGTGCTCAAGTTTATCCCGAACACCCGGCACTTTCGTGGCATGGGGGCTGAAGCCGACGACTTGCCATCTCTCAGATTTAATAAGCGGCCGCCTGAAGGTAATATTTTAAATTAACAAGCGTTGCTTAGCGCATATGAACAAAGTTTTCAGCGCGCAGGATAACACATTGCGAATTTACTCAATAATTACATCCACAGGGCACTCATCCGCAATCTTGCGGGCACCCTTGAGACAGTCTTATAGTACATTTGGGCGTCGATATTCCTTGCCCGCTGGTGGCGCGTCGATGATTAGCTTCTCCGCATCCAGCTTGCCCCAATGCACCTTCGCGGGCAAGGGCCCGGCGAGCACCTTCAATACTGGCGGGCGCTTGATAACCTCCACCCGAGGCACGCATCCACCAACCGTCGACGAGGCGAAGTAGCTCCAGGCATGGCCTCTCCGAGCCCTGATCGGACTATGAGGCCCTTCATGGCCTGTTCGGCCACCTTGTGGAGCTCGACCAGCTGCTTGGCTGGTCGCTAGAAAACACCGGATGGCGGCCTCGACATCTTGAGACGAAGACCTTCTCCGTTGAGCTCCCTCCTCGGCTCGGTAGAATCTGGTGACATCGAGACACGCTGCTGAGGCAGATCTGCAAGCATACTGGAGAGCTCGAATTCGGGTAAGTAACACGTAATTTACATTCACATGCTTGCTTTGCATGAAAAATGCCTTACCGCCGCTATCTTCCTCATCAACTCAATCTCTGAAGGGACTTATGGGCATCGGCCTTGGCAGTTTAGCACTTTCGAGGCCGAGGCAAGCTCGGACTCTCGAGTCTTTGAGTCACGCTCCAAACTCTCATGCTTTTCCATGAGAGCACAGGAGCTCTTGCTGAACCACCGCCACCGCGCCTCCTGCTTTTCTCGCTCTGCCCGGTCCGTGGCGCATTGCGTTCGACGCGGACACGGCCTCCTTGAGGTCGCCACCTCGTTCGTGGCCCTGCAGTACCCATGTTATCCTTGTTATTTTTGTTGCAACCTAAATCCTTTTCTGTAAGGTACAAGTTCAAAGTGGTGTTACTCACCTTCTTTGTCCTGGAGCTGCTTCTGCTTGCCGAGCTCTTGCTTGGACCGCTCGAGCTCTGCTTCAAAGCACCGACCTCCATGATCGGTCTGGCGAGAGGTCAGCAGCGCAGCCTGCAACCCATATTGACATAATTTTTAGCAACCCTGCGTATATCTTCTTTTTTCAGATCCTCGGTCGGCTTTTCTTCCGAACACGAACCGAGCATCGGGGACTACTGTCTATGCGGTATTACATTGCATATTTTAACTTCTTACCTCAAAGCACGATAGAAGGCTCTGCAGGCTTGGTCAGCCCGCTCTTAGCGAGCTGCACCTTCTGAATCACCGCACTCATAATAGTGCGGTGTTCTTCCTCGATGGAAGCACTCTGCAGCGCCTCCAACAAATTGCCCGGCGCCTCCGGTTGGGCCGGAAGCCGCGGCGTCCACAGTCTTGCCCTTCATTGAAGGGCGCGCCGGACGGACCGGAACCACTGCGGGTTCTGATTTGGAGTCCGGCGCAAAGTCCGGGAGGACGCCTTGTGGCGCCTCCGGAGCCTCCCCCTGATGGGTCCCTTCTTGGGATCCCACCTCGGCGTCCTCGGTGTCGCGAGGGTGGCGGCCTGGATGGAGTCTACATCCGGCCAGACCAACGACCCGCTTCGATGAAGCGGGGAGATTATCTTGGCGGACTACAGGCAGCATGCGGCATCGAATGACATTATGTGGCGCAGAAAAAAAATTATAAATCAGGAATCCGGATACTTACGATCTCGCCGGAGGCTGGCCCTTGAAGGCCATTCTTCCTCGCCAGCGTTGATGTTGGCGGAGCTGTCGAGAATAGTCCTTCCCTCTTGGACCCTTGGCCTCCCCTGTTGGGAAGCCTTCCTCTTCCTCTCTCCCTCCTCAGGAGAGAGTCCTCTTCTCCTCCTCATTTTGGGGAGAGTCCGCCCGAGTCGTCGGACACTGAAGCAGGCACTCTTCGAGCACCGTGGCCTCCTTCTTGGCCTTCTTCTCCGGCACCACGTGCGGTGCGGAACCAGCAACCCGCTAGGCAGGCGTCTCTGGATTTTTGGCATAGGGCCGGGCAGATAATCTGCTCCGCCTTCCTCATCCGATCTGTCAAAGGAAAAGGGAAATTAAAACCGCATAGAGTCAAACTATGAAAAGCAAGTGTCCCATAAAGGGTAGAATCACTTACCTCGTTGGCTTGGCGCTGCGGCGAAATCCGCGATCTTGATCGCGGATGCGAAACCAGCGCCCTTGAATAGCACCCTCCAGCGCGCCGTACGTCGTGTCAAAGAGCACCTTAGCGCTGGTGCTGTTCGGATCGAACTCCACAGATTGAATGCCGCTCTTGGCATGGGAGAATCCGCGGACGAGCATGACTTGGACCACGTTAACCAGCTGAGCTTCTTCACAGCTTCGGATCTGGGCTTGGAGTCCGTCGGCTCCTCAAACTACCCCCAGCAAGCACTTCTCTTTCCGGAAGTGAGCTGCGTGGGGATACCAGATCTGAACTTCGGGGCCGCCGCCCATGTAGGGTCACGCGGCTCGGTGATATAGAACCACCCGGTTGCCACCCTTGCGGATTCCATGAAAGCCCCTTGAACCAAAGGACATTGGGCATCTTGCCCAACATGGTGCCTCCGCACTCCGGCAGAGTGCCCTTCACTACCTTGACTTGACATTGAAGGTCTTGAGCCAAGCGAAGTGGGGCTGGATCAGAGGAAGGCCTCGCACACGCGATAAACGCCGAGATGTTGAGGATGAAGTTGGCGCGGATCATGGAAATCAGGCCGTAGTAGAACATGAGCCCCGGACAAAGGG
The DNA here is from genome assembly GCA_021605205.1 of Aegilops longissima. Classification (NCBI taxonomy): domain Eukaryota; kingdom Viridiplantae; phylum Streptophyta; class Magnoliopsida; order Poales; family Poaceae; genus Aegilops; species Aegilops longissima. Next base: position 97,263,284 of record CM038678.1, on the reverse strand, counting down.
GTGAAGTGGAAAGCCAGTCCAGCGGAGGAAGTGGGGAAGAAGCGACCCTCTCATGGGGCACAGGGGTGGGGATGAGCTGCCCCTCGTCGGGCAGCCGGTTGCGATGTCGCCGGAGAGGTATCCGGCGCCCGCGCAGTTTGGCGATGTGCTCCTCCTTAGCGGTGGAGGCCAACCATTTACCTCCGCTCCGGACATGGTCGGAGAAGGTTGAGAGCGAGATCTTGTGAACTTGGGGCTGGAGCTCAAGTCTGCGGAGATGGATAAGCAAAGGAGGAAGAAGGCGTGGGTGAAAAGGTGAATCCTTATCCCTTATATAGGCGGGCGAAGTCTCGCGTCCCCACCGGCCTGGTAAAACTCGCTTATCTCCCAAGCGTCACCATCAATGGCGCGGTTGGGTTACCCGTCCGTATTGATGAGAATCCCGGATTAAGGGGAACACGATCTCTGCTTCGACAAGGCGTGCCAAGAAACCGCCGCTAAATCGTTGAGGTGGTAGAGTAAAAACGATTTAAATAATGGCTTGGTAGTGGCGTGGCGTCATGCCACGTAAAACGTCGACAGATTGAACTTGTGTATATATTATTCTCTCTCTGGTGGAATGTGGAATTAATTTTGCGAGCGGACACTATCTGGTGTTCACAATCTTCTATCATTCGGAGGAGGAACCCGCCTTGCAATGCCAAGCAATATCTGCGCGGACTTATCGTCATTGAAGCCTGGTTAGGAGCTCTTGAGGAGTCTGGATTAGGGGTGTCCGGATAGCGGACTACCATCATCACCGAACTATCATCGGCGGACTATCATCATCGACGGACTCCAAGACTATGAAGATACAAGATTGAAGACTTCGCCCCGTGTCCGGATGGGACTTTCCTTGGCGTGGAAGGCAATCTTGGCGATACGGATATGTAGATCTCCTACCATTGTAACCGACTCTATGTAACCCTAGCCCTCTCCGGTGTCTATATAAACCGGATGGCTCTAGTCCGTAGGACAACAACAACAACAACAAAAACAACCCTTACAATCATACCATAGGCTAGCTTCTAGGGTTTAGCCTCCTTGATCTCGTGGTAGATCCACTCTTGTAAACATCCACAATATCAATATCAATCAAGCGGGGCGTGGGTTTTACCTCCATCAAGAGGCCCGAACCTGGGTAAAACATCGTGTCCCTTGTCTCCTGTTACCATCCGCCTAGACGCACAGTTCGGGACCCCCTACCCGAGATCCGCCGGTTTTGACACAGACAGCTGCCTTCTCCTTCGGAGCTGCGCCACAAGTACAATGTGCACTTCATCCCGATCCATAAGAACTGACGAGGTGCAGGTCATTGCTGCCTTCTCCTTTGGAGCTGCGCCACAAGTACAACGTCGCTCCATCCCGATCGGCAGGGCTGACGAGGTACATGTCATTGTTTCCTTCTCCTACGCTGCAAAAGCAACAATGTGTAGGTCATTGGATCCACCTCAGAGCTGCATCTCAAGCCTTGAAGCATAATCCGGTGAAGAGCAAAGTTCACTCGAAGGCAAGCAATAAGCATATTTCGATGATAAGTAAAGTTCGGATAGCATCCTAAGGATGCGAAGTACCAGACCTCAAGCACTGTTAAAGTTTATCGATTCTGAGGATCCTCAGCATTCGAGGCAAATTTAAGGCGAATCATAGAAGTTTTTACCCTCGGTAGGAGGAATTTGGAAGGCGTGAATTGGTCAGAGTCAATCCATCAGCGATTTGGGTGGCAGCACCAATGAAGGTCTCCATGAAAGATCGGAAGTCGTACTTCTTGGTATTGGCAACTTTGATGGGCGTAACCTTTCCTCTCGCGCCTCCTTGCAATGAACGCGGACCATGGGATGAGCGACATCAACACCGCATCGGCAGCAGACTTCTTCCATTCCTGCACTCGACTTGGAATATCATTGATCGAGTCATTAAAGACTTCGAGGTCATTTTGAAGTGTTTCACTGGCGAGTGTTGAGTCGATCCGCGACACCACAACCTTCGGGACGGCGAGGTAGTCCACCAGCAGACAGCGAGATTCCGATCGAACACGTTCATAGCAGCTTCATCTTTCACGGGGAGTTAATGGGGTCGGACTTTGCTCCACTCGACTAGTCTCCTCCTCGAAATTACGACAGAATTCTGCAAATACGACTCGAGTTCAAGCTAATGGTTCTATGATGAGTCGATGATGACAAGTCAGTCGGATAAGAGGAATTACCTTCAAGCTTGAGGAATAGCTTCTTGGCAAGCCCTCCCAGATAAGCCTCTAGATCATTCCTCTTCCCCGCCAACTCACCAGCCTGGTCGCTCAGAGCTATCTTATCGTTCTTCAGTCGGCTAACCTCCTTGTTAGCCGCATCAAGAGCAGCTTTCAGATTGGTGTTCTCTTTTTCAAGTCTTCCGACTGAAGATAGCTTCTCTTCCGCGAGCTTGGTCTTGTTCAAAGCCTTTTGTTGTGCCTCGTCAAGGACATGATCCTTCTTCTTCAGAGCCTCCTCCATTTTGCCTGCAAAATAATAGTGAGGTCAGAATTAGGAAGGGACAGAAAAACAAAAATAGTCGTCAAGATCTCACCAGCCATACCTTTTGCCGTCTCTGCATACGCAAGTTCTCTGTGCAAGCTTCAAGTCAAGGTTGAGCTGGATCTGTTTGTTCTCCAATTCAGTGTATCGAGCCACAAGCTCGCAAGTTTTCTGCAAAGAATTAGTCGACAGACGTCACAGATGGGTTACTTCCGAGTGACCAAGAAAACTTACTGCGTTTCTAAGACTACAGCCGAATCAACATATTCGACAGTAGTCTCGGGGACTACACCCAGTGGGTGCACTTAGCGTCCCCCCACTGATCCTACCAACTCGGTCCGACCAGTCGACCGAAAGAGACAAAAAAAAGAGAGAGAAAGGAGTTCTTCAGACTACGGTCGACTACAAACAGTCCACCATAATCTTGGGGACTACACCCAGTGGGTGCACTCAGTGTGCCCCCACCAGTCCGAAAATTCACTCGACACACCCGGTGGGTGTACAGAATCTGAAGATCTTGAGAAGAAGAGTTTTCAGGTAGCATATCCTATGAGAACAAGTGGTGAGCAACTAACACGGGCGTTGCTCGAAGAGCTGAAGCGGCATCATAGGCGCTTGGCTGGCTTCCGGACCACCTTCATACGCTCCATCATGAGCCCCGCTTAGCGTATAGCCTCCTTAGCAGCATCCGCCGTCGCCGGGGCGTGGTGCGTGGCGAAAAGGGAAGGCGGATCAGTGAGTCGGCGTTGAAGGCGGATACTCATCAGCAAGACAGCGAAGAGACCAGAAGTCCGAGTGGTGTTGCGCCCTCATGAACCAGCGCCTCGAGCATCGATGCAACTGGCGATCCGCCGACAGTGCCTTCTTAGTCCTCCTCCGCCTCAACGGCGCCTCATCATCGTCATCAAGGAGATCAATGACATGAGGAGGGACTACAGGAAATATCCAAAGTTAAAAATGGAAATCCAATCGACCAAAAGCAAAAATTGCGGCGATCATACCAAGGTTCGAGGTAGCAGCGTCGTCCATCTCCTGGTCTTCGTTCCTGACTGAGGTCTCGGAGGTGGTAGCGCTGCAGATTTCAGAAATCAGTTGATCAGTCAACAAGTCGACCAAAAGTATGATTCGCGCTGAACAAAAGCTCAAGTTCGGCTGTACCTGGAAATAGTGGGGATAACCATCTTCATCTTGGGCAAAACCTTTGTCGGCTTCGACGACGCCGCTCGGGGTTGCTTCAGCGCTTTTTCAGTCGGCGCCGGAGAGGTCGTCCGAGGACGTTTTGTCGACTGCCCGACAAGCGCGATAGCCTTGCCGCGCTCTACCGCGGGGTCATGGGTTAGCTTGGACCGCCTTTCCATGCGAGGAGGGTCAACTTCTTCCTCCTCTTCCTCCTCCTCCTCTTCGTCGGAGCTGTCGTCATCTTCGTCTCCCCCACCGTCAGACTGCCATTCCTCTTGGCTTTCACCTCTGCTCCCTTCTTCCTCCTCAACTGGTTCCTGCGCCCCGTTGGGCATCGAGTACATCTCAGTGGTGACCTAGAAGAAGACAAACAAGATGAAAGTCAGTCGACCAGTTTAAGCAAACAAGATGGAGCAAGCAGAGTCGGAGTCAAAGATACGGGATTGAACCTTGTCTGGCTCGTACGATTGGTCGAGTGGAGGGATCCTCCGGGCTCCTCGAGGGTTATCTTTGTTCCCAGTGATGGCAGCCATCCATCTCTCTAGTGTGGCATCCTCGACCTCCTCTGGGTGGACCCGAGTGGTGTCTTCAGTACCAGAATACATCCACATCGGGTGGTCTTGATACTGAAGTGGCTGGATGCGCCATCGAAGAAAAACCTCTAGAAGATCCATACCAGTCACCCCGTCACGGATGAGTTGGACTACACGCTCGACCAAAACCTTGACCTGAGCCTTCTCCTCCAGGATCACCTTCAGAGAGGATGGCTTGCTCACTCGGTCCATGGAGAAAGGAGGGCGTCCAGTCGACTGCCCCGGCGTCGGCTGGTCTTGGCAGTAGAACCAGGTCGACTGCCACCCTCGAACCGACTCAGGAAGGATCATAGCTGGAAAAGAGCTCTTAACTCTCATTTGGACCCGAAGACCCCCACACATCTAGATCACTTGGGTTCTCTTGTCACTCGGATTGGCCTTTTCACCGTCTGGGAGCGATAGGTGAAGATGTGTTTGAAGAGGCCCCAATGCGGCCGACAACCCAGGAAATTCTCACACAAAGACACGAAAGCGGCGAGATACACGATAGAGTTGGGTGTGAAGTGGTGGAGTTGTGCCCCAAAAAAGTTCAGAAACCCTCGAAAGAAAGGGTGGGGCAGCAAAGAAAACCCGCGGTAGACGTGAGTGGCTAAGAGGACGCACTCACCCTCCTGAGGCTGCGGCTGCCACTCCATCCCTGGAAGCCTCGCTGATCCATGAGGGATCAGTCCTTCGTTGGCCAAGTCGTCGAGATCTACCTGGCGGATGGTCGAGCGAATCCAGTCGCCCTAGATCCAGCCCTGCGACAAACCGGCTCGCGACGAGGATCCGCCCCGACTGGTCGCCCTCCCCTTCGCCTTCGCCGTCGCCTTCTTCGCCCGTTCCAAGGCCGCCATCTTTTCTTTCACCATTGTCGCCGGCGGAACGCGCGAAGAGCAGTAGTTCGGAGGTGGAGACAGGCGCGGTAGATGAATCTGAGGAAGAAAGGAGAAAAGGGGAACGCACTGTTCAAAAAACCCCAGTCCTGGACCTTATATGGGTCGCTTGAGTGATATTGGTAGGCCCAGCGATCTGTCAAATCCATAGCGATCGCCGCCAGCGATACATGGTGAAAAAGGTGGCGCAGAGATTGAGGCGCCCTTGCCTTATCTCGTCCGATTACTGCGGCTCTCTCTCCGTCCCGCTCGTTTCCCGAAGATTCAAATCCCGCCAAATCCGCGCGCCGCAGAGCAAATCGTCAGACTAAAGATTTCCTCCGTCCTGTCATTCGGAAATCGCCAAGTACGGAAAACGAACTCGACTGATACAAAGAATGGATCAAGGCGACTGAAAAAGAAGTTGATGCCGTCACTTAAGTCCATTTGATCCAAGACAAGACACTATTGCAGCACAGGAATGAGTCGGGAGTATGTTCAACTCCTTCCCCACTCAAACCTCGATCCATTCGGGGCTAATGATGAAGTCATGTACCTAGGGTAGGGTCATGGACCTGTCTAAGACACCCTCCCAAGGACATCTCTAGAAGAAGCTACCTTCGATCGACACGGAAGGGTTCCACTCGACCAAGCTGGAAGACACTCGACCATGAAGCCAACCACTCGACCGCCGGAAGACCTAAAGCCAGTCTGCACCCAAACGGTCGGTCATTAAGTAGCCTTTATGGTCATCATAGCATTTTATGTGGGCGTTACCAGTAACCCCCTATCTTAATGTACCTTTAACCCTGCATAACTGAGGACCGGAGGGGTCTGGCAAACTCTATATAAGCCACCCCCTCCTCAGTGTCAAGGGTTGGCACCTCTGTTATTCATACGCACATAATACAGTCGACCGCCTCCGGGCTCCGAGACGTAGGGCTGTTACTTCCTTCGAGAAGGGCCTGAACTCGTAAACATCTTGTGTATACAACTACTCCATAGCTAGGATCTTGCCCCTCCATACCTACCCCCATTCTACTGTCAGGCTTAGAACCACGACACCCGGTCTGTGGCCCGGCCTCGGGAGCGCGTCTGCTCCTAACGCTGGAGCCTCAGGAGGGATGCTGGATCACAGAGCTCCGGAGCTACCTGACGCAAGGGACCTTGCCGGAAAAGGAGGTGGAAGCGGAGCGTGTGGTGCGGCAAGCCACGGCGTACTGCATCAGGGATGGAGAGCTCTACCGGAAGCGGCCAAATGATGTGTCCCTGCGTTGCATCTCCAGGGAGCAAGGGAAGGAGTTGCTCGCAGACATACATGGTGGAGACTGTGGGCACCATTCGTCATCACGGACCCTCGTTGGCAAGGCGTTCCACAGCAGGTTTTATTAGCCCACTGCGCTCAATGATGCCGTGGAACTGGTGAAGGCTTGCGAGGCCTGCCAATTCCATGCCAAGCAGATCCATCAGCCGGCGGGAGGTCTGCAAACTATACCCCTCTCGTGGCCATTCGCAGTCTGGGGGCTGGATATCCTGGGCCCATTTCCTCGGGCGCCAGGAGGCTATCGTTACCTCTACGTTGCCGTTGACAAGTTCACCAAGTGGGCTGAAGTGGAAGCCGTCCGCACCATCCCCGCAGGTTCTGCGGTCAAGTTCATCAAGGGCATCGTGAGACGGTTTGGGGTGCTGAACCGCATCATCACCGACAATGGTTCGCAGTTCACCGGTAACCTCTTCAAAACTTATTGTGCTAACCTTGGGACGCAGGTATGCTACGCTTCGGTAGCGCACCCGCGGAGCAACGGTCAGGCCGAGCGGGCCAACACAGAGGTCCCGAGGGGCCTCAAAACCAGGACATTCAAGAAGAAGCTGGAGGCCTGTGGCAAGGGCTGGTATTACGAGCTTCCGTCCGTGTTGTGGTCCATCCGCACAATCGTGACCAAGCCGACTGGCGGGACCCCGTTCTTCCTGGTCTATGGAGCTGAAGCAGTCCTACCCCATGAGGTCAGACGTCGTTCCGCACGGGTCTTGGCGTTCGACGAGGCGCAGCAGGACGCCATGCGGGGGACGCACCTCGTGCTGGGGGAGGAGCATCGTCGAGAAGCCGCGCTACGAGCGGCGAGGTACCAACAAGCACTGCGGCGATATCACTGCCGCAACATTCGCCCCAAAACTCTTGAGGTAGGGGACCTCGTGCTCAGACGGGTTCTCTCCAGGGATGGACTACATAAGCTTTCTCCCATGTGGGAGGGCCTGTTCAAGGTTGTTCATGTTTCCAGGCCCGGATCCGCGCGGTTGGAGACTCAGGAGGGGGTGCCCGTCCAGAAAACGTGGAACATCCAGCACCTCCGGAGGTTTTACCCCTAAAAAGGCCCGGTTCCTGTGAAGAAGGCAAATGCCTGTGAAGCTCATCTTTCTGAGAGAGGCCCGGTGCCTGTGAAGAAGGCAAACGCCTGTGAAGCTCATCTTTCTAAGAAAGGCCCGGTGTCTGTGAAGAAGGCAAACGCCTGTGAAGCTCATCTTTCTGAGAAAGGCCCGGTGCCTGTGAAGAAGGCAAACGCCTGTGAAGCTCATCTTTCTGAGAAAGGCCCGGTGCCTGTGAAGAAGGCAAACGCCTATGAAGTAGTTGCGTTTTGGAAAAGGCCCGGTGCCTGTGAAGAAGGCTAGCGCCTGTGAAGCTCGCCGCCCATGACACTCTCACGTAATAATGAGTTGGGGCTGTACACGCCCCGGAGTCTCAGGAGCGCCGGCCTCAGGCCCTGGGGCTCCCTCCCACGCCCAGTGGCAGCACTTAGCTCCGCGCTGGTGAGAAGACGTCGAAGACTAAATTAGGTGCCGGACGCGGCCTTTTTCATTTGCTTTTTCCCATTTGAAATCTTATTGAAAGTGTTGCCATCTTTGGCTTGCGACTCTTTTCCTTCTTCGCTCTCCTACCTCGGTTTCTCTCGCGTGAGTCTCGCGAGGGAGCAATGCAGGCACCCTCGCGAGTGTTTTCTGCTCCTACTATTTGAGGCTTCCCTAACCGGGTTCGCTATGGGAGCACCCCTCCAGTCCGTGCCCCACGGGCACCGTGCCGCGAACACAGGACCTGGGTCGGTCGCCCCCACGACTGAGGCCGGAAACTACCTCTCCTGGCTAATGTTTGCAGGGCATGAAGCATTCGACGAGGCCTCGGCCTCGGGAGGCGAAGACTGCGACAGGTCGCCCCCAGGCTAAGTAATTCCTACACGCAGGCGTGTGACACAGGAGCCTAATACGAAAGTAGCGGAAACAGTACGATAATTAAACAACAGCAGTCCAAGCATGCCTCCGCGGGGCCCTACACTACTGTCTCTTTGCGCATGAAAAGGGAACTAACAAGACAGGCGCGGCTTGCTTGACGCCAACTCGCGGCGGAGGCTCGAACCGCCTCCGGAGCTCAAGCGGACTCCCTCTCGCGCTTCACCGAGGCGCGACGGCAGGCGGACCCGCTACCTCCCTCCAGGCGGGCGCGGCGGCGCGGAGGCTGGTCACGGCCACCGCTGGAGGAGCCGCCGTCCGAAGAAGAGTCGCTGAAGCTTGACGAACCCCGAGCGCCGCCAACCACGCGCTGCCGCCATCTTCGTCCCGATTGCCGCCGGGACTAGGCCCACGGCTGCGGTCGTCATCCTCAGGGCAGCACCCAACGCGGCGACCATCTTCCCTGAACACCCTCACGTAGAGGGTGGCATCACCGTCGAACTTGAAGTGCAGGGTGCACCGCCGGATCAGACCTCGCGCGCGGGCAAACGTTTGCCAGCCGCGGGTCAGGGCCACGCTCCCGGCGATGGAGACCTCCAGCGAAGCCCAGGAGGCCCGGCTGCAGCAACCGTCCGCCTGGAGCCAGAGCCGCTCGGGGCGCCGGCCGGAAGTTCACCTAAAAGGAAGCGGGGAAGCTGGAGCCAGGTGCTGGTCGGTTCCACCGACCACACGACAAACTCCGGCAGCACCTCTGCCGAATGGAAGCGCGGCCTAGGGGGTCATGCGGCCGTAGCACGCCCCCCATCGACGGCCTGATGCCCGTCGCCGCGCGGGAGATCGCCTCCACGGCCGCGTGGAGCCGCTGCGGGGGCCACAGGCTGCTTGCGAGGACGACCTCGACCGCGCTTGGCTAGGGGAGAGTCAGGCTCCACCTGGCGGGCCTTTCCCTTTTCCGCGGCCGAGAACCTCTTTGGCGGAGCCATGTAGAAGAAGGAGAAGCAAGAGGAGATGGACCGGAAGGGCACGCGCCGTTCCGTACTTATATCCGGGGAAGGCCAACCGCCGACCCCCACTATCACAGGTAATCATGACCCGCTTTGCATGCAGGGACTTGCCAATTCATGCAGGTGCCAAGGCGTCGTGGGGAAGCAGAGATGCCCACGTCCAATCAACCGCCACGCGACGCCCAAGGCCGCAGGCTGTTAGGGCCCGCGATGCTTCACACTTGCCCCTTCGCTTCTCTGCTCAGCCAAGTCCAGGCGCGCCTTGGGCCCGGGGGCTACTATCGGCGTTCTGGGAACGGGGGTACCCAGACTTGCCTGCCTGCGGCCTGCGGCGTGGCTCAAGGTGTGGCCCAGTACGGCCCATCTTCATCAGCACCAGCTCAAGACCCTCGTGAGGGGCCAAGCCTCGCAGGGCGGACGACAGGAAGCCTCCTCAGGCACGGCCTCGTCAGGCTGCCTCGCGAGGAGGCAGAGAGATCAAGGCGGGGTACCTCACGAGGTGCCCATGACGCAAGCCATGACGACCAAGGGCGCCAGGCGGGCGCCAGCCCGCGCAGTGTCCTCCTTTCCTCTTTGGTGCAAAGGAGGCAAGCGCAGGCGAGAGCATCAAGGAAAGGCAGCCATTTCGGTGTAACAAGACCATGACCAACACAACGGCAAGAAGGAGGTCATCGTGGAGCCCAAGCCGGCGTCATCGTCAGAGCCTTTGGCAGGCGAGGACCAATTTAGTCAGGATAAGTGTACTAGATGTTCCCCTTCAAAATGGCCAATTGTTGGCGCCCTTCCCGCTCAATATTGGGGAAGAGGCCCAGGGCCTTTGCCTATATATAGGACTAGCCTCCCACAGGGTAGAGGGGATCCAAAAATCGGGAAGAAAGCTAGAGATCCACCTTGGATCCAGAGAGAGAGAGAGAGAGAGAGAGAGAGAGAGAGCGATCGAACTCCCCCTAGCAGTTCATCGCACCGGCCAAGAACAGACCCTCGCGAGGCTTTTCTTCCTTGTATTGTTCCTCATCAGCCCCTGAGGCAATCCACCACACCACACACTGGAGTAGGGTATTACACCACAATGGTGGCCCGAACCAGTATAAACATTGTGTCCCTTGTGTTGCTCTTTGTGTAGTTTAGATCTTTGCAAGGCGACGAGGTGCAGGTAGGTAGGGGTGAGATCTCCGCGTCCACCCCAGAGTTCGAACCTAGAGGGTCTGCCGGAACCCGAAATCCGACAATATGGATCTCCAAGAGATCATTGTATTGAGAATTCAGCGAGAGAGAGAGAGAGAGAGAGAGAGAGAGAGAGAGAGAGAGAGAGAGAGAGAGGAAGCCATCTAGCTACTAACTACGGACCCGAAGGTCTACAAAGAACTACTCACACATCATCGAAGAGGCACCAATGGAAGTGGTGAACCCCTCTGTTATGGTGTCTAGATTGGATCTGGTGGTTCTGGACTCTGCCGCGGCTGGAATTGATTTTCGTCGACTCCTCTAGGGTTTCTGGAATATTGGGGTATTTATAGAGCAAAGTGGCGGTCCGGGGGGCACCCGAGGCGGGCACAACCCACCAGGGCGTGCCTGGGCCTCCTGGTGCGCCCTGGTGGGCTGTCCTCCCCTCGGAGCACCCCCCCCCCAGGCGCAGGCTTGGCCCATTAGGTGTCTTCTGTTCCATAAAAAATCTCGGTGAAGTTTCGTTGCATTTGGACTCCGTTTGGTATTGATTTCCTGCGATGTAAAAAACATGCAAAAACAACAACTGGCACTTAGCTCTATGTCAATAGGTTAGTGCCAAAAATGATATAAAATGATTATAAAACATCCGAGATTGATAATATAACGACATGGAACAATCAAAAACGCATCCCCAAGCTTAACTCCTGCTCGTCCTCGAGTAGGTATGTGATAAAAACAGAATTTTTGATGTGGAATGCTGCCTAACATGTCATCTCATATTCTTTTCTTTATAGCATGGACATTTGGACTTTTATGTGATTCAAAGAAATAGTCTAGTTTGACATGATAACTTAAATACTCACATATCAACAAGCAACCATGTCTTTGATGGAAATATGCCCTAGAGGCAATAATAAAGTTACTATTTATTTCCTCATATCATGATAAATGTTTATTATTCATGCTAGAATTGTATTAACCGGAAACATAATACATGTGTGAATACATAGACAAACAGAGTGTCACTAGTATGCCTTTACTTGACTAGCTCGTTGATCAAAGATGGTTGAGTTTCCTAGCCATAGACATGAGTTGTCATTTCATTAACGGGATCACATCATTAGGAGAATGATGTGATTTACTTGACCCATTTCGTTAGCTTAGCACTTGATCGTTTGGTTTACTGCTATTGCTTTCTCCATGACTTATACATGTTCCTATGACTATGAGATTATGCAACTCCCGAATACCGGAGGAACACTTTGTGTGCTACCAAACGTCACAACATAACTGGGTGATTATAAAGGTGCTCTACAGGTGTCTCCGATGGTGTTTGTTGAGTTGGCATAGATCAAGAATAGGGTTGGTCACTCCGATTGTCGGAGAGGTATCTCTGGGCCCTCTCGGTAATGCACATCACTAGAAGCCTTGCAAGAAATGTGACTAATGAGTTAGTCACGGGATGATGCACTACGGAACGAGTAAAGAGACTTGCCGGTAACGAGATTGAGCTAGGTATTGAGATACCGACGATCGAATCTCGGGCAAGTAACATAAAGGGAACAACGTATGTTGTTATGTCATTTGACCGATAAAGATCTTCGTAGAATATGTAGGAACCATTATGAGCACCCAGGTTCCGGTATTGGTTATTGATCGGAGACGTGTCTCGGTCATGTCTACATAGTTCTCGAACCCGTAGGGTCTGCACGCTTAAAGTTCGGTGACGATCGGTATTATGAGTTTATGTGTTTTTATGTACCGAAGGTAGTTCGGATTCCCAGATATGATCACGGACATGATGAGGAGTCTCGAAATGGTCGAGACGTAAAGATCGATATAATGGACAACTATGTTCGGACACCAGAAGTGTTTTGGGAGGTTTCAGACATATACCGGAGTACCGGGGGGTTACCGGAACCCCCCGGGGAGTATATTGGGCCTAATGGGCCCTAGTGGGAGAAGAGGAGGGGCGGCCAGGGCGGCCGCACATCCCCTCCCCTTATAGTCCGAATTGGACAAGGAGGGGGGCGCCCCCCTTTCCTTCTCTTCTTCTCTCCCTTCCTTCTCCTCTCCTACTCCTACTTGGAAGGGGGGGGGGGGGGGTCCTACCCGGTGGGAGTAGGACTCCACATGGGGCGCACCATAGGAGGCCGGCCCCCTCCCCCTCCTCCACTCCTTTATATACAGGGAGGGAGGCATCCCTTGGAGATACAACAATTGATCATTGATCTCTTAGCCGTGTGCGGTGCCCCCCTCCACCATAATCCACCTCGGTAATATCGTAGCGGTGCTTAGGCGAAGCCCTGCGTCGGTAGCATCATCATCATCACCGTCATCACGCCGTCGCGCTGACGAAACTATGCGGCAAATCTCTACTGGATCGTGAGTTCGCGGGACGTATCCGAACTGAACATGTGCAGAACACAGAGGTGCTGTATGTTCGGTACTGAGGATCGGTCGATCGTGAAGACGTACGACTACATCAATTGCGTTGTCATAACGCTTCCGCTTTAGGTCTATGAGGGTACGTGGAAACGCTCTCCCCTCTCGTTTCTATGCATCACCATGATCTTGCGTGTGCATAGGATTTTTTTTAAAATTACTACGTTCCCTAACAGTGGCATCCGAGCCAGGTTTATGCGTAGATGTTATATGCACGAGTAGAACACAAGTGAGTTTTGGGGGATACAAGTCATACTGCTTACCAGCATGTCATACATTGGTTCGGCGGTATTGTTGGATGAAGCGGCCCGGACCAACATTACGCGTACGCTTACGCGAGACTGGTTCTACCGACGTGCTTTGCACACAGGTGGCTGGTGGGTGTCAATTTCTCCAACTTTAGTTGAACCGAGTGTGACTACGCCCGGTCCTTGTTGAAGGTTAAAATAGCACTAACTTGAAGAAATATCGTTGTGGTTTTGATGCGTAGGTAAGAACGGTTCTTGCTCAGCCCATAGCAGCCACGTAAAACTTGCAACAACAAAGTAGAGGACGTCTAACTTGTTTTTGCAGGCCATGTTGTGATGTGATATGGTCAAGGCATGATGCTATATTTTATTGTATGAGATGATCATGTTTTGTAACGGAGTTATCGGCAACTGGCAGGAGCCATATGGTTGTCGCTTTATTGTATGCAATGCAATCGCCCTGTAATTGCTTTACTTTATCACTAAGCGGTAGCGATAGTCGTAGAAGCAATAGTTGGTGAGACGACAATGATGCTGCGATGGAGATCAAGATCTCGCGCCGGTGATGATAGTGATCATGACGGTGCTTTGGAGATGGAGATCAAAGGCACAAGATGATGATGGCCATATCATATCACTTATATTGATTGCATGTGATGTTTATCCTTTATGCATCTTATTCTGCTTTGATTGACGGTAGCATTATAAGATGATCTCTCACTAAATTTCAAGGTACAAGTGTTCTCCCAGAGTATGCACCGTTGCCAAAGTTCGTCGTGCCGAGACACCACGTGACGATCGGGTGTGATAAGCTCTACGTTCACATACAACCGGTGCAAGCCAGTTTTGCACACGCAGAAATACTCGGGTTAAACTTGACGAGCCTAGCATATGCAGATATGGCCTCGGAACACTGAGACCGAAAGGTCGAGCGTGAATCATATAGTAGATATGATCAACATAGTGATGTTCACCATTGAAAACTACTCCATTTCACGTGATGATCGGACATGGTTTAGTTGATTTGGATCACGTGATCACTTAGATGATTAGAGGGATGTCTATCTAAGTGGAAGTTCTTAAGTAATATGATTAATTGAACTTTAATTTATCATGAACTTAGTACCTGATAGTATTTTGCTTGTCTATGTTGTTGTAGATAGATGGCCCGTGATGCTGTTCTGTTGAATTTTAATGCGTTCCTTGAGAAAGCTAAGTTGAAAGATGATGGTAGCAATTACACGGACTGGGTCCGTAACTTGAGGATTATCCTCATTGCTGCACAGAAGAATTACATCCTGGAAGCACAGCTGGGTGCCAGGCCTGCTGCAGATGCTGTTGATGACGTTAAGAACGTTTGGGAGAGTAAAGCTGATGACTACTCGATAGTTCAGTGTGCGATGCTTTACGGCTTAGAACTGGGACTTCAACGACGTTTTGAACGTCATGGAGCATATGAGATGTTCCAGGAGTTGAAGTTAATATTTCAAGCAAATGCCTGGATTGAGATATATGAAGTCTCCAATAAGTTCTACAGCTGTAAGATGAAGGAGAATAGTTCTGTCAGTGAACATATACTCAAAATGTCTAGGTATAATAATCACTTGATTCAACTGGGAGTTAATCTTCAGGATGATAGTGGCATTGACAGAATTCTTCAATTACTGCCACCAAGCTACAAGAGCTTTGTGATGAACTATAATATGCAAGGGATGGATAAGATAATTCCCGAGCTCTTCGTGATGCTAAAGGCTGCAGAGGTAGAAATCAAGAAGGAGCATCAAGTGTTGATGGTCAACAAGACCACCAGTTTCAAGAAAAAGGGTAAAGGGAAGAAGAAGGGAACTTCAAGAAGAACGGCAAACAAGTTGCTCCTCAGGAGAAGAAACCTAGGTCTGGACCTAAGCACGAGACCCGAGTGCTTCTCGCAAAGCAGACCGTCCTTTCGAAGCGGAACTGCCCCAAGTATTTGGCGGATAAGAAGGATGGCAAGGTGAACAAAGGTATACGTGGTATACATGTTATTGATGTGTACCTTACTAAAGCTCGCAGTAGAACATGGGTATTTGATACTGGTTCTGTTGCTAATATTTGCAACTCGAAACAGGGACTACGGATTAAGCGGAGATTGGCTAAGGGCGAGGTGGCAATGCGCGTGGGAAATGGTTCCAAAGTTGATATGGTCGCCATCTGCACGCTACCTCTACATCTACCTTCGGGATTAGTTTTAGACCTGAATATTTGTTATTTGGTGCCAGCATTGAGCATGAACATTATATTTGGATCTTGTTTGATGCGAGATGGTTATTCATTTAGATCTGAGAATAATGGCTGTTCTATTTATATGAGTAATATCTTTTATGGTCATGCACCCTTCAAGAGTGGTCTATTTTTGTTGAATCTCGATAGTAGTGATACACATATTCATAATGTTGAAGCCAAAAGATGCAGAGTTGATAATGACAGTGCAACTTATTTGTGGCACTATCGTTTGGGTCATATTGGTGTAAAACGCATGAAGAAACTCCATACTGATGGACTTTTGGAATCACTTGATTATGAATCACTTGGTACTTGCGAACCATGCCTCATGGGCAAGATGACTAAAACGACGTTCTCCGGAACAATGGAGCGAGCAACAAATTTGTTGGAAATCATACATACTGATGTATGTGGTCCAATGAATATTGAGGCTCGCGGCGATATCGTTATTTTCTCACATTCACCGATGATTTGAGCAGATATGGGTATATCTACTTAATGAAACAGAAGTCTGAAATATTTGAAAAGTTTAAAGAATTTCAGAGTGAAGTCGAAAATCATCGTAACAAGAAAATAAAGATTCTACGATCTGATCATGGAGGAGAATATTTGAGTTACGAGTTTGGTCTTCATTTGAAACAATGCGGAATAGTTTCGCAACTCATGCCACCCGGAACACCACAGCATAATGGTGTGTCCGAATGTCGTAATCGTACTTTACTAGATATGGTGCGATCTATGATGTCTCTTACTGATTTACCGCTATCGTTTTGGGGTTATGCTTTAGAGACGGCTGCATTCACGTTAAATAGGGCACCATCGAAATCCGTTGAAATGACGCGTTATGAACTGTGGTTTGGCAAGAAATAGCTTAAAGTTTGGGGCTGCGATGCTTATGTGAAAAAGCTACAACCTGATAAGCTCGAACCCAAATTGGAGAAATGTGTCTTCATAGGATACCCAAAGGAAACTATTGGGTACACCTTCAATCACAGATCCGAAGGCAAAACATTTGTTGCTAAGAATGGATCCTTTCTAGAGAAGGAGTTTCTATTGAAAGAAGTGAGTGGGAGGAAAGTATAACTTGATGAGGTAATTGTACCTGCTCCCTTATTGGAAAGTAGTTCATCACAGAAACCGGTTCCTGTGACACCTACACCAATTAGTGAGGAAGCTAATGATATTGATCATGAAACTTCAGATCAAGTTACTACTGAACCTCGTAGGTCAACCAGAGTAAGATACACACCAGAGTGGTACGGCAATCCTATTCTGGAAGTCATGTTACTTGACCATCGCGAACCTATGAACTATGAAGAAGCGATGGTGAGCCCAGATTCCGCAAAATGGCTTGAGGCCATGAAATCTGAGATGGGATCCATGTATGAGAACAAAGTGTGGACTTTGGTTGACTTGCCCGATGATCGGCAAGCCATAGAGAATAAATGGATTTTCAAGAAGAAGACTGATGCTGACGGTAATGTTACTGTATACAAAGCTCGACTTGTTGCAAAAGGTTTTCGACAAGTTCAAGGGGTTGACTACGATGAGACTTTCTCACCCGTAGCGATGCTTAAGTCTGTCTGAATCATGTAGCAATTGCCGCATTTTATGATTATGAAATTTGGCAAATGGATGTCAAAACTGCATTCTGAATGGATTTACGGAAGAAGAGTTGTATATGATGCAACCGAAGGTTTTGTCGATCCAAAGGGTGCTAACAAAGTGTGCAAGCTCTAGCGATCCATTTATGGACTGGTGCAAGCCTCTCGGAGTTGGAATAAATGTTTTGATAGTGTGATCAAAGCATATGGTTTTATCTGAGACTTTTGGAGAAGCCCTGTATTTACAAGAAAGTGAGTGGGAGCTCAGAGCATTTCTAATATTATATGTGGATGACATATTGTTGATTGGAAATGATATAGAATTTCTGGATAGCATAAAAGGATACTTGAATAAGAGTTTTTCAATGAAAGACCTCGGTGAAGCTGCTTATATATTGGGCATCAGGATCTATAGAGATAGATCAAGATGCTTAATTGGACTTTCACAAAGCACATACCTTGATAAAGTTTTGAAAATGTTCAAAATGGATCAAGCAAAGAAAGGGTTCTTGCCTGTGTTACCACTACAAAAAAAGACACATCCATGACATTTTGGGCCGAACGAAAAAAATTTCTGTCATACATATGACACTTCTATGACCATAATTGTGGCAAAAACCGGTATCATCATAGATGTGGTGGGCTCCTACTTCTATGACAAAAAATCATGACAGAAAATGGGCTTTTCATCCTGGGCGGGCTGGAGATGCAGCTGCATGACATTCTTTGGGCCGTCCATGATGGAAAAAACCATGGTAGAAGCGAGGGGGAGGAAAATTTCGGGGAGTTCCCGGTTACGGTGGGAGGTCGGGGGCCGAGCGATGCGCGTTTCTCTCGTACACATACGCGCGTGTGTGCGAGGCGTTAGCTCTAACTGAACCCGAGCGAGGCATTGGGCTCTAACTGAACCCGAGCGGTTGCACTGCAGGCTACGCGTTACTAAACCCGAGCGATTGATCGATGGCTGTTAACTGAACCCGATCGAGCGATTCCTTCACTACTGCTGCTAACTGAAGCCGATCGATGCTGCCTCTGGGATGAACAGTGAGTGTTGCGGGGGGGTTTGGATGAACAGTGAGCTGTGGCATTGCCTCTTGATGAACAGGACCCCGTGGTGTGGTGGAGGGCTGGATGAACAGTAGACGGTGGAGGGGTGCCCGTGGAGGGGTGGTTGAACAGGACCCCGTGGTGTGGAGGGCTGGATGAACAGTAGACGGTGGAGGGGTGCCCGTGGAGGGGTGGTTGAACAGGACACCATGGTGTGGAGGGTTGGATGAACAGTAGACGGTGGAGGGTGGTTGAACAGTAGCCGGTGGAGTAGCGCGCGGTGGAGGCTGGAGGAGGTCGACGGTAGCCCGTGGAGGCTGGAGGAGGTCGACGGTGGAGATGAATAGTATCCCATGGAGTCCCGTTTTGCGGTACGCCACACTCCTCCCGATGAACAGGACCCCCGTTTCGACCGTAGCACTCCAACACAAGTCCGTTTCATCCGCTTTATGTACGCCACACCCCTCGATCAACAGGACCCCGTTTCGACCGTGGGAGGTCCGTTTAAATCCGCTTTTGCGACGCCACACCCTCCCGATCAACGGGACCCCGTTTCGACCGTAGGAGGTCCATTTCTCCGTTTTCGCACGCCACACCCTCCCGATCAACAGGACCCGCCCAAACGTAGGAGGTCCGTTTGCTCCACAGCGATACGCCAGCCTTGTTTCCGTCGCCTGTTTCGTCCAAGCCCTCCCGATGAACACGACCACGCATTCCGTTCCGACCCAGCCGGTTGGCTCCCACGCGTTCTGTTGCCTCCCGATGAACACGACGCGTTCCGTTGCCTCCCCATGAACATGACGATGATGTTGTTTCTCCGTTCCGACCTAGCCATGTACACAAGCCCTGGCCGTACGTATGCGCGAGTAGGCGTTCGAGACCCCGCCCGTATGTACACATACGTGGCCGTATTTTCTTTCTTGCACCCTGGTCGTTGTACGTACGTGTACATGCTACATGCGCACCTCTACTACGACACGTGCGCACCTCTACAACGACCAGTATGTACGTACACGTTCGCGACCAGAATGACAACGCTACGTATGCTTCGACCAGGTGGGTCCCGACTGTCAGGCACTTCCTTGCGTGCGAAGATGTAGCTGGTGGGTCCCAGCAGTCAGGGGGTGAATCGTTTTTTTTGCCCGGACGCACTTCCTTGCATGCGAAGATGTAGCTGGTGGGTCCCAGCACTCAGGGGGGCGAATCGTTTTGTTTTTTTTGCCTGGACGCACTTCCTTGCGCGCAAAGGTGTAGCTGGTGGGTCCCAGCAGTCAGTGGGGAAACGTTTTTTCGCGAAATACGGTGGCCCGTCTAATGGGTCCCCGCTGTCAGGTGGAGGAATAATTATTTTGCGCGTAATAAGGAGGCACTTCCTTGCTGCGGCCGTGGACCCAGCTGTCAGCGTCTCCACGCACAGTACTCTTCTGATGGAAGTCGGTCGTTGACCACATTGACCATGCTGCGCCGAGAGCACCACGTCGGTGGATGACGCCGAGGCCTAGGAAGGGGACGACACGGATGCAGGGAAGACTCGGCAGCTGTTTCCCACACGGAGGGGAGTACGACTGTACGAGGGTTTACTGGTTCGTCTGCCGTCGTCGGAGAATAACAGCAGGTGTGGGTGAGTAGAGGGATGGCTAGGCCAGCGATGGGAGTACAATTGGGGGTGAGGAGGCTGCTGGCAGCACAGCCGACCGCTGGGAGGAGGAGGAGGCAGTCCCTTGGCGCTTGTTTGAGTAATTTGGAGTAGGAAGAGCAGAGATTGAAGAAGAACGACGGCCGTTGGATGGCCATCCAACGATCCTTTGCTTGTCGTCAACCTTTTTTTTAGGAAAGCCTCAAATCTGTGGAAAACACCATACAGCCCATCTGCCATTATTTCTAATAATTTACAGCCCATTTGCTAATTCTTAAGGTTTTTTTTGGAGCCCATATTCTTTTTGTTAGCATTACATCCCATATTGTGGCCACGGTTAAAAAATTATACGAAATTTTGCATATTTCGGTGTGGTCCGAACTGTTTTTAATCCCAAAATTTCGACTCACATTCAAACTGATTTTAAAAATAAATGTATATCAATATAAAACCCAACAAATTCTCCACGCATAAAAATTAATGTAATTTAAAATCTCGAAATGAAAAAAAAGATATTTGAAACTAATTGCCGGTTTGATGTGTTTTAAAAATGTACAGCCCATTTTCTCATTACCGATGGGCCATTTTCTCGGCCAGCCGAATGAAATCTCTCCTCGTCTTGAAAGATTTGCAGCCCAACAGGCCTGACAAAGCGACTTACTTGGCAAATCACAAAAAAACTGGGCTATGGCCGTGGACCCAGCTGTCAGCATCTCCATGTATAGTACTCTTCCGATGGAATGTCGTTGACCACATTGACCACGCCGCGCCGAGAGCACCAAGGCGGTCGACGATGGCGATGAAGGAAATATGCCCTAGAGGCAATAATAAAGTTATTATTTATTTCCTTATATCATGATAAATGTTTATTATTCATGCTAGAATTGTATTAACCGGAAACATAATACATGTGTGAATACATAGACAAACAGAGTGTCACTAGTATGCCTCTACTTGACTAGCTTGTTAATCAAAGATGGTTATGTTTCCTAACCATGAACAAGGAGTTGTTATTTGATTAACAAGGTCACATCATTAGTTGAATGATCTGATTGACATGACCCATTCCGTTAGCTTAACACTTGATCGTTTAGTATGTTAATGCTTTCTTCATGACCCATACATGTTCCTATAACTATGAGATTATGCAACTCCGTTTACGGAGGAACACTTTGGTACTACCAAGCGTCCAGCAACGAATCGGGTGATTATAAAGGAGTACTACAGGTGTCTCCAAAGGTACTTGTTGGGTTGGCGTATTTGAGATTAGGTTTTGTCACTCCGATTGTCGGAGAGGTATCTCTAGGCCTTCTCGGTAATACACATCACTTAAGCCTTGCAAGCATTACAACTAATGAGTTAGTTGTGAGATGATGTATTACGGAACGAGTAAAGAGACTTACCGTAGCGAGATTGAACTAGGTATTGGATACCGACGATCGAATCTCGGGTAAGTAACATACCGATGACAAAGGAACAACATTATGTCGTTATGCGGTTTGACCGATAAAGATCTTCGTAGAATATGTAGGAACCAATATGGGCATCCAGGTTCCGCTATTGGTTATTGACCGAGAATGGTTCTAGGTCATGTCTACATAGTTCTCGAACCCGTAGGGTCCGCACGCTTAACGCTTCGATGTGAGTTCATTATGAGTTTATAAGTATTGATGCACGAAGGTTGTTGAGTCCGGATGTGATCACGGACATGACGAGGAGTCTCGAAATGGTCGAGACATAAAGATTGATATATTGGAAGCCTACATTTGGACATCGGAAGTGTTCCGAGTGAAATCGAATTTATCGAGTCAGGGAGGTTACGGAACCCCCGGAAATACATGGGCCATAGTGGGCCTTGGAGGAAAGGAGAAAGGGCCAGCCCTAGGTGGCGCGCCCCCCCTTCCCTAGTCCTATTAGGACTAGGAAAGGTGGGGCCCCCCTCTCTCTTTCCCCTCCGGGAATCCTAATCCAACTAGGATTGGAGGGAATCCTACTCCCGGAGGAGTAGGACTCCTTGCGCGCCTCCCCTTGGGCGGCCACCTCCCCTTGGCTCCTTTATATCTACGGGGCAGGGGCACCCCATGACACACAAGTTGATCTACGGATCTTTCCTTAGCCGTGTGCGGTGCCCCTTCCACCATATTCCACTTCGGTCATATCGTCATGAGCTTAAGCGAAGCCTGCGCCGGAGAAGTTATATCGTCGCGGAGCTTAGGCGAAGCCCTGCGTCGGTGGAGCATCAACATCGTCACCACGCCGTCGTCTTGTGGAACTCATCCCGACACTTTGCTGGATCGAGTCCGGGATCGTCATCGAGCTGAGCGTGTGCGAGAACTCGGAGGTGCCGTACGTTCGGTGCTTGGATCGGTCGGATCGTGAAGGCGTCGACTACATCAACAGCGTTGTTATAACGCTTCGCTTTCGGTCTCACGAGGGTACGTGGGCGGACCTCTCCCTCTCGTTGCTATGCCATCACCATGGTCTTGCGTGATCGTAGGAAATTTTTGAAATTACTCGTTCCCCAATGATGGCATCCGAGCCTGGTTTTATGCGTTGATGTCATATGCACGAGTAGAACACAAGTGAGTTGTGGGCGATACAAGTCATACTACCTACCAGCATGTCATACTTTGGTTCAGCGGTATTGTGAGATGAAGCGGCCGGACCGACATTACGCCAGACGCTTACGCGAGACTGGTTTCACCGCTCCGAGCACTCGTTGCTTAAAGGTGACCGGCGGTGTCATCTCTCTCACTTTAGTTGAATCGAGTGTGGCTCGCCGGTCCTTGAGAAGGTTAAACGGAGTCTATTTGACGAAGTATCGTTGTGGTTTTGATGCGTAGGTAAGAACGGTTCTTGCTCAGCCCGTAGCAGCCACGTAAAACTTGCAACAACAAAGTAGAGGACGTCTAACTTGTTTTTGCAGGGCATGATGTGATGTGATGTGGTCAAGGCGTGATGCTATATTTTATTGTATGAGATGATCATGTTTTGTAACCGAGTTATCGGCAATGGCAGGAGCCATATGGTTGTCGCTTTATTGTATGAAATGCAAGCGCCATGTAATTGCTTTACTTTATCACTAAGGAGTAGCGATAGTCGTAGAAGCAATAGTTGGCGAGGCGACAACGATGCTACGATGGAGATCAAGGTGTCGCGCGGTGGCGATGGTGATCATGGCGGTGCTTGGCGATGGAATCACAAGCACAAGATGATGATGACCATATCATATCACTTATATTGATTGCATGTGATGTTTATCCTTTATGCATCTTATCTTGCTTTGTTTGACGGTAGCATTATAAGATGATCTCTCACTAAAATTATCAAGAAGTGTTCTCCTGAGTATGCACCGTTGCCAAAGTTCAGTAGTACCCGGACACCACGTGATGATCGGGTGTGATAAGTTCTCGTCCATCTACAACGGTGCAAAACAGTTGCTGCGCAGAATACTCAAGTTAAACTTGACGAGCCTAGCATATAACAGATATGGCCTCGGAACACGGAGACCGAAAGGTCGGCGTGAATCATATAGTAGATATGATCAACATAGTGATGTTCACCATTGAAACTACTCCATCTCACGTGATGATCGGACATGGTTTAGTTGATTTGGATCACGTGATCACTTAGATGACTAGAGAGATGTCTGTCTAAGTGGGAGTTTTTAATATGATTAATTGAACTTAAATTTATCATGAACTTAGTACGTGATAGTATTTTGCTTGTCTATGTTTCTTGTAGATAGATGGCTCGTCTTTGTTGTTCCGTTGAATTTTAATGCGTTCCTTGAGAAAGCAAAGTTGAAAGATGATGGTAGCAATTACACGGACTGGGTCCGTAATTTGAGATTATCCTCATTGCTGCACGAGAAAAATTACGTCTGGAAGCACCGCTGGGTGACGAGCCTGCTGCAGATCTTGAGCGAAGTTGTGAGCGTCCCGCAAAGCAAAGCTGATGACTACTCAATAGTTCGATGTGCCATGCTTTACGGCTTAGAACCGGGTCTTCAACGGCGTTTTGAGCGTCATGGAGCATATGAGATGTTCCAGGAGTTGAAGTTAATATTTCAAGCAAATGCCCGGATTGAGAGATATGAAGTCTCCAATAAGTTCTATAGCTGCAAGATGGAGGAGAATAGTTACGTCGGTGAGCACATACTCAAAATGTGCAGGTATAACAATCACTTAATTCAGCTGGGAGTTAATCTTCCGGATGATAGTGTCATTGATGTAATTCTCCAATCACGCCACCAAGCTACAAGAGCTTCGTGATGAACTATAATATGCAAGGGATGACTAAGACAATTCTGAGCTCTTCCGATGCTAAAAGCAGCGGAGGTAGAAATCAAGAAAGAGCATCAAGTGTTGATGGTCAACAAGACCACTAGTTTCAAGAAAAGGGCAAAGGGAAGAAGAAGGAAACTTCAAAAGAACAGCAAGAAAGTTCTTGATCAAGAGAAGAAACCCAAGTCTAGACCTAAGCACGAAGCTCGAGTGTTTTACCGCAAGCGATGGACCTTTGAAGCGGAACTGCCCCAAGTATTTGGCGGATAAAAAGGATGGCAAGGTGAACAAAGGTATATGTGATATACATGTTATTGATGTGTACCTTACTAGAGCTCGTAGTAGCACTGGTATTTGATCTTGGTTACATTGCTAATATTTGCAACTCGAAGCAGGGACTACGGAATAGACGAGCATCGGCAAAGGATGAGGTGACGATGCGTGGGAAATGGTTCCAAAGTCAATGTGATCGCGGTCGGCACGCTACCTCTACATCTACCTTCGGATTAGTTTTAGACCTAAATAATTGTTATTTGGTGCCGGCGTTGAGCATGAACATTATATCTGGATCTTGTTTAATGCGAGACGGTTATTCATTTAAATCAGAGAATAATGGTTGTTCTATTTATATGAGTAATATCTTTTATGGTCATGCACCCTTGAAGAATGGTCTATTCTTGTTGAATCTCGACAGTAGTGATACACATATTCATAATGTTGAAGCCAAAAGATGCAGAGTTGATAATGATAGTGCAACTTATTTGTGGCACTTGCCGTTTAGGTCATATCGATTGTAAAACGCATGAAGAAACTCCATCTTGATGGGCTTCGGAATCACTTGATTATGAATCACTTGGTACTTGCGAACCGTGCCTCATGGGCAAGATGACCAAAACGCCGTTCTCGGAACTATGGGCGAGCAACTGATTTGTTGGAAATCATACATACCGATGTTTGTGGTCCAATGAATGTTGAGGCCTTGGGCGGTATCGTTATTTTCTCACCTTCACAGATGATTTGAGCAGATATGGGTATATCTACTTAATGAAACACAAATCTGAAACATTTGAAAAGTTCAAAGAATTTCAGAGTGAAGTGGAAAATCATCGTAACAAGAAAATAAAGTTTCTACGATCTGATCGTGGAGGAGAATATTTGAGTTCTGAGTTTGGTTTACATTTGAAACAATGTGGAATAGTTTAGCAACTCACGCCACCGGAACACCACGGAGAAATGGTGTGTCCGAGCGTCGTGTCGTACTTTACTAGATATGGTGCGATCTATGATGTCTATTTCGATTTACCGCTATCGTTTTGGGGTTATGCTTTAGAGGCGGCGCATTCACGTTAAATAGGACACCGTCAAAATCCGTTGAGGCGACGCCTTATGAACTGTGGTTTGGCAAGAAACCAAAGTTGTCGTTTCTTAAAGTTTGGGGCTGCGATGCTTATGTAAAGAAACTTCAACCAGATAAGCTCGAACCCAAATCGAAAAATGTGTCTTCATAGGATACCCAAAGGAGACTGTTGGGTACACCTTCTATCACAGATCTGAAGGCAAGATTTTCGTTGCTAAATTCGGATCCTTTCTAGAGAAGGAGTTTCTCTCGAAAGAAGTGAGTGGGAGGAAAGTAGAACTTGATGAGATAAGCAGTATCTGCTCCCTTATTGGAAAGTAGTTCATCACAAGAAATGGTTCTGTGACAACTACACCAATTAGTGAGGAAACTAATGATGATGATCATGAAGCTTGAGATCAAGTTACTCTTGAACCTCGTGAGGTCAACCAGAGTAAAATACGCACTGAGTGGTACGGTAATCCTATTCGGAAGTCATGTTACTTGACCATGGCGAACCTACAAACTATGAAGAAGCGATGGTGAGCCCAGATTCGCAAAATGGCTGGAAGCCATGAAATCTGAGATGGGATCCATGTATGAGAACAAAGTATGGACTTTGGTTGACTTGCCCGATGATCGGCAAGCCATTGAAAATAAATGGATCTTTAAGAAGAAGACCGGCGCCGATGGTAATGTAACTGTCTACAAAGCTCGACTTGTTGCGAAAGGTTTTCGACAAGTTCAAGGGGTTGACTACGATGAGACTTTCTCACCCGAAGCGATGCTTAAGTCTGTCCGAATCATGTTAGCAATTGCCGCATTTTATGATTATGAAATTTGGCAAATGGATGTAAAACTGCATTCTTGAATGGATTTCTAGAAGAAGAGTTGTATATGATGCAACCAGAAGGTTTTGTCGATCCAAAGGGTACTAACAAAGTGTGCAAGCTCCAGCGATCAATTTATGGTGCAGTGCAAGCCTCTCGGAGTTGGAATAAGCGCTTTGATAGTGTGATCAAAGCATATGGGTTTATCTGAGACTTTTGGAGAAGCTTTGTATTTACAAGAAAGTGAGTGGGAGCTCAGTAGCATTTCTAATATTATATGTGGACGACATATTATTGATTGGAAATGATATTGAATTTCTGGATAGCATAAAAGGATACTTGAATAAAAGTTTTTCAATGAAAGACCTCGTGAAGCTGCTTACATATTGGGCATCAAGATCTATAGAGATAGATCAAGGCGCTTAATTGGACTTTCACAAAGCACATACCTTGATAAAGTTTTGAAAAAGTTCAAAATGGATCGAGCAAAGAAAGGTTTTTACCAGTATTACAAGGTGTAAGATTGAGTCGGACTCAATGCCCGACCCACAGCAGAAGATAGAGAGAAAATGAAAGATGTTCCTATGCTTCAGCCATAGGCTCTATCATGTATGCAATGCTGTGTACCAGACACGACGTATGCTTAGCTGTAAGCTTGGCAGGAAGGTACCAAAGTAATCCAGAGTGGATCATTGGACAGCGGTCAAGAACATCTGAAATACCGAAAAGGACTAAGGATATGTTTCTCGTATATGGAGGTGACAAAGAGCTAGTCGTAAATGGTTACGTCGATGCAAGCTTTGACACTGATCCGGACGATTCTAAATCGCAAACCGGATCGTGTTTTTATTAAGCGGTGGAGCTGTCGGTTGGTGCAGCTCTAAACAAAGCGTCGTGGCGGGATCTACATGTGAAGAGGAGTACATAGCTGCTTGAAGCAGCAAATGAAGGAGTCGGATGAAAGAGTTCATTTCCGATCTAGGTGTCATACCTAGTGCATCGGGACCGATGAAGATCTTCTGTGACAATCTTGGTGCAATTGCCTTGGCAAAGGAATCCAGATTTCACAAGAGGACCAAGCACATCAAGAGGCGCTTCAATTCCATTGGGACCAAGTCCAAGTGGGAGACATAGAGATTTGCAAAATACATACGGATCTGAATGTTGCAGACCCGTTGACTAAGCCTCTTCCACGAGCAAAACATGATCAGCACCAAGACTCCATGGGTGTTAGGATCATTACTTTGTAATCTAGATTATTGACTCTAGTGCAAGTGGGAGACTGAAGGAAATATGCCCTAGAGGCAATAATAAAGTTATTATTTATTTCCTTATATCATGATAAATGTTTATTATTCATGCTAGAATTGTATTAAGGAAACATAATACATGTGTGAATACATAGACAAACAGTGTCACTAGTATGCCTCTACTTGACTAGCTTGTTAATCAAAGATGGTTATGTTTCCTAACCATGAACAAGGAGTTGTTATTTGATTAACAAGGTCACATCATTAGTTGAATGATCTGATTGACATGACCCATTCCGTTAGCTTAACACTTGATCGTTTAGTATGTTAATGCTTTCTTCATGACCCATACATGTTCCTATAACTATGAGATTATGCAACTCCGTTTACGGAGGAACACTTTGGTACTACCAAAGCGTCACAACGAATCGGGTGATTATAAAGGAGTACTACAGGTGTCTCCAAAGGTACTTGTTGGGTTGGCGTATTTGAGATTAGGTTTTGTCACTCCGATTGTCGGAGAGGTATCTCTAGGCCTTCTCGGTAATACACATCACTTAAGCCTTGCAAGCATTACAACTAATGAGTTAGTTGTGAGATGATGTATTACGGAACGAGTAAAGAGACTTACCGTAACGAGATTGAACTAGGTATTGGATACCGACGATCGAATCTCGGGTAAGTAACATACCGATGACAAAGGGAACAACGATGTCGTTATGCGGTTTGACCGATAAAGATCTTCGTAGAATATGTAGGAACCAATATGGGCATCCAGGTTCCGCTATTGGTTATTGACCGAGAATGGTTCTAGGTCATGTCTACATAGTTCTCGAACCCGTAGGGTCCGCACGCTTAACGCTTCGATGACAGTTCATTATGAGTTTATAAGTATTGATGCACGAAGGTTGTTCGAGTCCGGATGTGATCACGGACATGACGAGGAGTCTCGAAATGGTCGAGACATAAAGATTGATATATTGGAAGCCTACATTTGGACATCGGAAGTGTTCCGAGTGAAATCGAAATTTCGAGTACCGGAGGTTACGGAACCCCGGAAATACATGGGCCATAGTGGGCCTTGGAGGAAAGGAGAAAGGGCCAGCCCTAGGTGGCGCGCCCCCCTTTCCCTAGTCCTATTAGGACTAGGAAAGGTGGGCCGCCCCCTCTCTCTTTCCCCTCAGGAATCCTAATCCAACTAGGATTGGAGGGGAATCCTACTCCGGAGGGAGTAGGACTCCTTGCGCGCCTCCCCTTGGGCCGCCACCTCCCCTTGGCTCCTTTATATACGGGGCAGGGGCACCCCATGACACACAAGTTGATCTACGGATCTTTCCTTAGCCGTGTGCGGTGCCCCTTCCACCATATTCCACTTGGTCATATCGTCGGAGCTTAGGCGAAGCCTGCGCGGAGAAGTTATATCGTCGCGGAGCTTAAGCGAAGCCCTGCGTCGGTGGAGCATCAACATCGTCACCACGCCGTCGTCGACGGAACTCATCCCGACACTTTGCTGGATCGAGTCCGGGATCGTCATCGAGCTGAGCGTGTGCAGAACTCGGAGGTGCCGTCGTTCGGTGCTTGGATCGGTCGGATCGTGAAGGCGTCGACTACATCAACAGCGTTGTTATAACGCTTCGCTTTCGGTCTCACGAGGGTACATGGGCGGACCTCTCCCTCTCGTTGCTATGCCATCACCATGGTCTTGCGTGATCGTAGGAAATTTTTTGAAATTACTACGTTCCCCAACAGGCGAGGCCTAGGAAGGGGACGACACGGAGCCGGGGAAGACGCGGCAGTGGATGCGCACGCGGAGAGGAGTACAAGGGTTCACTGGTTCGGCTGCGGTGTGAGGCTGCCATCGCCGCAGGGCCTGGCTAGCGGTGGGAGTAGTAGGGGGCGATGAGGCCTCAACGGCAAGACAGCCGCCCTTTGGAGGTAGGGCAAAGCGGTCTCCTCGGCGCTGGTTTGGGCGGCTGGTGCAAGAAGAGCAGCGATTGAAGAAGCAGCAGGACCGTTCGATTCAAATCCAATGGTTACTGCTACTAGAATCGTTTGTTGACTAAGTTGACAAGCCCTCGTACGCGTCAACGTAGTAGGCCCACAGGTCAGCCTCCCAACCGGTGCGCCCCAGATGTGAGTGGGAGGAATCATTTTTTTCGCGTAATAAGGAGGCAGTTGATTGCGTGCGGCCAGGCCAGCGGAGGGAGTAGGGTGGGTCGAGGAAGCCTGCTCGACATCACAGCGGGCCACAAGAGGAGGGAGTAGGGTGGGTCGGGGAAGCCTGCGCGGCATCACAGCGGGCCACAAGAGGAGGGAGCGAGCAGTCCCTTGGCGCTAGTTTAGGCGGGTGGAGCGGGAAGATCGAGATTGAAGAAGACGTCGGCCGTTGGATGGACATCCAACGATCCTTCTGCTGCTAGAATCGTGTGTTCACCGACAAAGCCTTGCGTAAACAAGTCAGCCATTTGCTATTATTTTTATTATTTTACTCATTTCCTAATTCATATGGAATTTATTGCAGCCCGTTTTCCATTTTTAGAATTGCTGGCCATTTTAAAGTCGATACAGTATCAAAAATTAACTAAATATGTGGGAAATTTTAAAATTCGCAAATTTTGCTGGGGAACTAAATATTCTTAATCCAAAATTAATAGCCATAATTTAAAAATAAATTAGTACTATGTCATGTTAAATCCAATGAAATACATTATAAGATATCGGTGAAGAACAAAAAAACTAATATCCCATTTGCTATATTTTTTTGGATTTTCAACCCTTTGATATTACTTTTAATGACATTGACCATACTCTTTGGCCGGGACGGGATGCATCCTCCTCATCTTGAAAGAATTGCAGCCCATGGTCGGAGAAAACAAATAGGCCTAGCTTGGGTATTCTTCAAAAAGAAATCTTGAGCTACCTATTTTCCCAAAGAACTGGTGCATGAGCATTTAGCTTTATTTATTTATTTACTTATTTATGTTTAGGGACCATGAGCATGTACCGGGCGGATTCATGTGAGAGCCTCCCTTCCAGCTAATTATGGGCTTCTCTATTGGGCCTTCATCAGTGGGCTGCATCTTATCAACAAGTGGAAAATGTGTTCCGTACGAAAAATAGTATGAGCTACGTATGGTACGGGGCACTAAAGGATCGAACCATGCAACGACTTCCAAAACATTGTGTTTGTCATTCTAACAAAACATTTATTCAACCAACAGATGAAATATACTACTGATTGTACATTGAAAGCAGCAGCAGCAGCAACCAGGGCTGGGGGTGCAACAGAAGCAGTAAGCAGGCCAGAAGAGTGAAGACGCGGCTCTCTCTTCCAAACCAAACATCATCCATCATTACAAAACGGCTACCAAAAAAGAACAAGTGTATGCATCAAACTAAATAAATATCCTACTACACCAAGTGTACGCATCTAACTAACTGGCTCAGTTAGACGTTACTATTTATTAAGCTGTGGAGATTGGCTGACGGCTTGAACCAGATGGGTGCTGACGGGGAAACTCCAGCCAGCGAGGTGAAGTCGATACTTGCGACCCTCTCTCCTACTTTGGGCTGCAGAGCGTGGCGGCACATATCAGGGTATGGTGCATGCAGAGACGCATGGTACGCTGTGTACACACAGTTTTGCCTGATGAACGAAACCGCGCTGCCGTCGTGATACTTGCCGTCGGTTATCTCCTGGTTAATCGGATAATTCAGTCCGACAAACAGAGAGCATGCACCAAGGCTACTTACCAGCCTCCAGTCAAAAATTCCTGAAGGCCCAGAGAAGCTGGGATCCTGCTCAAAGACCTTGCAGTGACTGTGATTCTATTCCGCGAAACAACACGTCCGGTATGTGCGAACGATCATCAATCTTTCACCGTCTCTGATCGAGCCAGGAACCACCTACAACTGACATGCCGCTTTTCTTTGAAAGGTTATGGGATTATGAAGGGTAGGGACACCTGGCGGCCTACAACATCATATCAAGTTGGAGTCAAATAAAAAAGGGCTCTTGATTTAGTCAATCTTAAGAACATCATGTTATGAGCATGAATATTTTTTCAGTAAATGTTGACAGTAATATAAGCAAGCCATCATGATATCATAGGAAAGTAACATACTGCTGTAATAGCCGTTTGTAGCGATGACTAGAGTAGGCCAGCAATACGTCCATCCATAGACGGAGTCGACAGCGTAAATGAAGCCCTTGTGTTCAATGGCATCAGAGAACCATGGAGGATGTATGATCCTGAGATGGACGTGCAGATTTATCCACTTACCGCAGTGACCTGTCAGATAGGCGAGACCGCGGTTGAAGAACGCAATTAGCCTGAAGTCTTTATAATTCACAGATCTTGTGGGCACTTGGCAGATTACAACCTTGAGCAAATCAAACTTGGTATCATGTTGGCTACTGTAAGATTCCGAGTATTCTGGGTCGCGGTGCCTAAGCAGTGTAGTGTTAATCGAAGGAAGGGGGATCAATCGCCGGGTGTAGACCTCCACGAGCATCCAGCTGCCGCGACCGTCGACGAGCACCATCCAAGACGTGTTCATGCCGACCCAGTACATACCGTTAATGTAGCTGAGGCTGACGGGGATCGGATCGTAGTGAAGGGGGTTGATGCTCGGCACCCTACAATCGTTATGCTGCGTGACACGCCGTTTCTGAAGATCAGGCGGCATCAGCAAGCAAGGAGCTGGCTTAAAAAGCTCCGGCCTGAGGGCTTTGAGTAAACGGTACAGCCCCGACGAGCATGCGGCGAGCAGCATGGTACTCAGATTGTCCACATGCGAAACAATGAGCTTGATTACCTCTGTGGGGAGCGAATTCCAGCCACTCTTTCGTGAGCGCTGCTCGGTTCGCCATTGTTAGTGCTTGGGTTTGGACGGGGGGGCGCCATAGCGGGGATGGAATCTTGGACGAGATTACGTGCAGACAAAGATGGAGAAGCGAATATGTGCTGCGGGAAGTGAACAGGTGTAGGATCTTGAGAAGAGGTGTCTAGAGCGGGGGGGATTAGACACTAAGTACCAAAGTTGGATTTTTTAACTTCTTTTAGGTTTAAGTGGAGTTTAGGCACAAGTTTAACATTCTCATTCCATAACAAGCAAGCATGCAAAGAGTATATAGGCAGCGGAAAATAAAGCATGCAACTTGCAAGAATTTAAAGGGAAGGGTTTGGAGAATTCAAACGCAATTGGAGACACGGATATTTTTGTCGTGGTTATGATAGGTGGTGCTATTGTACATCCACGTTGGTGGAGACTTCAACCCACGTAGGGTAACGGTTGCGTGAGTCCACGGAGGGCTCCACCCACGAAGGGTCCACGAAGAAGCAACATTGTCTATCCCACCATGGCCGTCGCCCACGAAGGACTTGCCTCACTAGCGGTAGATCTTCATGAAGTAGGCGATCTCCTTGCCCTCACAAACTCCTTGGTTCAACTCCACAATCTTGTCGGAGGCTCCCAAGTGACAGCTAGCCAATCTAGGCGACACCACTCTCCAAGAAGTAACAAATGGTGTGTTGATGATGAACTCCTTGCTCTTGTGCTTCAAATGATAGTCTCCCCAACACTCAACTCTCTCTCACAGGATTGGATTTGGTGGAAAGAAGATTTGAGTGGAAAGCAACTTGGGGAAGGCTAGAGATCAAGATTCATATGGTTGGAATGGAATACCTTGGCCTCAACACATGAGTAGGTAGTTCTCTCTCAGAAAAAGGATGCTGGAAGTGTAGGCTTGTTCTGATGTCTCTCTCCACGAATGAGGAGGAGGTGGAGGGGTATATATAGCCTCCACACAAAATCTAACCATTACGCACAATTTACCAAACTCGATGGGACTGAATCATCAAACTCGGTCAGACCGATTTAGTAAACCTAGTGACCGTTAGGATTTTCGGTGGGACTGACACGCATCTCGGTAGGACCGATATGGTTAGGGATAGGGCATAACGTAATCTCGGTGAGACCGATTACACAAACTCGGTGAGACCGAATTTGGTAATTAGCTAACGAGATAGTTGGTTAGGCAAACTCGGTGAGACCGATTACTCAAACTCGGTGAGACCGATTTGGGTAATAAGTTAACCAGAAAGTTTGCATTGTAATCTCAGTAGTACCGATTGCACAAACTCGGTGAGACCGATTTTGTTAATGGACATACACAGAGAGATTACAATCCCATCTCGGTGAGACCGAGATCCCTATCGGTGAAACCGATTTACTTAGGGTTTGTGGAAGTGGCTATGACATCTGAACTCGGTGGCGCCGGATAGAAAGAATCGGTAGGGTCGAGTTTGACTTTAGGTTTAGGTCATATGTGGATGTGAGAAAGTAGTGGAGTGTTTTGGAGCATATCACTAAGCACATGAAGCAAAAGGCTCATTAAGCAACACCTCAACCCTTCTTGATAGTATTGGCTTTTCCTATAGACTCAATGTGATCTTGGACCACTAAAATGTAAAATGAAGAGTCCTGAGCTTGAAGTTTGAGCCAATCCTTTGTCCTTAGCATCTTGAAGGAGTTCCCACATCCTTTAATCCATGCCACTCCATTGTTGAACTTATCTGAAACATACTAGATAAAAGTGTTAGTCCAACAAGAGATATGTTGACATTAATTACCAAAACCACCTAGGGAGCACTTGTGCTTTCAATCTCCCCCTTTTTGGTAATTGATGGCAACATACATCAAAGCTTTATATAAAGATATAAAGAATAGCAAGTAAAGCTTCAGAAAGACATGTAACAAGCATAGGCTCCCCCTACATGTATGCAATCATGTGAATATGGAATATAGAAGCATGTGAGAGCAAAACCATGATAGAGTAGGCAATGTATTACATGTATCTTGGCCATATGCATCAGAGCAAGGTATATTAAAGAAAATACCTTCATGCTCATGAGTCCTTGTTGCAAAACAGTATGGACATCAGCAAGAATTCCTCATACGCATGAGTGTGATGCATATACTTACCTTGTAGTCTTGAGTTGGCTTAGGGTGAAATGAACCTGCACAAACAAGGTTAGATAACACAGGTACATCTACTAGCCAGAGCAAACAGAGGAAACCACAAGAATACCAAGACTGGGATGACATGTAGACAGTGAGTACTGAGTACCACATTGGACTAGACATGTCCCCAAGAGTAAAGATGTGCAATGAATTTGAATGGTTTCTTTCCCTTAGATGTTTTGCTCCCCCTGAATCTAGCATGGGATATTGGGAGAAGATAGGGAACAGAAAATCAGAGCTGAAAACAGAGCTAGAAGATATAAAAGAACAGAGCTTAAAGCAAGTAAGCACACATGAACATGTCTTTCCCCCAAAAAGACATGTGGCATCTTTCCTCTTGAGCACCAAGCATCTGGGATCCTTGAGAAATACTTTCTACTTGAGTATTCTCTCCCCCTGGAGATCTCTTTCTCCCCCTTAATACTCTCTCTGATGTGATCTGTCTAAGTGATAAGCTTTGATGTGATCTCTCTCTCCCCCTTTGACATCAATTTCCAAGAAGGGTCTTCTGGAATTTGTTGTGTATGGGTTTGGTCCTTGAGTCACAACACAAAGCACTGGATAAAATTTGTGATGCTTGTAGAGGACAAGATTCATTGAGTGGAGCTGGATTTAAAAGAAACACAGAATAAGTGGCAGATTGTTTTTCCTGTTGGGAAATCGGTGGCACCGAGTGGTATGCTTCGGTTGTACCGAACAGAATCGGTTGGACCGAAAACAACAAATCGGTGAAACCGAGTTCATCGCAGAGAAAACATTTGTCACCTCAGCTCACTAGACTAGAAAGGTCTCACAAGGATTTGCAAGGAATTAACTAAATGATTTGCAATGAATTGGATGCTGAAAATGCACGGCAAATAGAAAGAAAAGAATGATGTCTAGATGAAGTTTTTTTTGAAAGGGGAAACAAATATGCATGAGACAAATGCAAAAACACAAATAAGAACACGAGAGAACTTCATCTAGAGATGGTCGGTGACAAAGTCACCTATGTTAGAGTATATTGACTTAGGAGTCAAGTAAGATCACTTGATCATGGGTCATACTCATCGTTTAAGCTCAAAATGGGGTTACCATTTTTCGTTTAAGCATCTTGATGTATTCACATCTTGTCGAGTTGCTTTAGCTCATGACTTGGAGTAAAGCTTCTCTAAGATGGAATAACATACCTTGGTTGGTGGTGTTGTCCATGTAGTTGAACTTGTGTGGGTTGCTCAAGGTTGATGTAGCTCATCAAGAGTTGGGAGCACCACTTGGAATTTGAGTCCATCTACCTACATGGGTTAGTTTTTGCAAGGAAGAGCACTTGTGTATCCAAATTGACAATCATGAAGCTCAATCATAGAGTTTGTCAAAAGGATATGTTAGAATGATTCCGTGCTTCCTTGTATTCATCCACCATGGGGTAGAGACTTGGTGATGTAGAGATTGCTCAAGATGTGAGTAGATTACAATCTCATGGAATTTGATTCAACCAAGTACCTACATGGGTTAGATGACATGCAAGATGCAAATATATCCAAGATATAATATATTCATCATAAGAGAGATATCATGGATTAGTCATAAGCTCATGTCTTGCATGTATCCAATGGAGTATCTACTCCAAGTTTGAAGCATCTATGATGTTCAATTCTCCTCTCAACCTGCAAAACACTTTCTCATCAAGAGGTTTAGTAAATATATCCGCTAATTGCTTTTCGGTGCGAACATGCTTAAGATTAATGTCACCCTTAGCAACATGATCTCGAATGAAATGATGACGACCATCAATATGCTTAGTTCGAGAATGTTGTACGGGATTATGACCAATTTTGATTGCACTTTCATTGTCACAAAGCAATGGAACATGTTTCACATATATCCCATAATCTTTAAGAGTTTGGGTCATCCAAAGTAATTGAGCACAACATGAACCAGCGGCAATGTACTCCGCTTGGTGATGTAGATAAGGATACCGAGTTTTGTTTCTTGGAGGACCAAGACACAAGAGATCTACCAAGAAATTGACAAGTACCCGAAGTGACTTTCTATCAACCTTGTCTCCGGCATAGTCCGAGTCGGAATAGCCAACTAGATCGAAAGAGGCCCTCTTAGGATACCAAATTCCAAAATTTGGTGTATGAATTAAGTATCTCACTATCCTTTTCACGGCCTTAAGATGACATTCTTTAGGAGCAGCTTGATATCTTGCACACATGCACACACTTAGCATAATATCAGGACGTGAAGCACATAGGTATAACAATGATCCAATCATAGAGCGATAAACCTTTTGATCAACCGGTTCACCATCTTTGGTCAAATCAAGATGTCCACTAGTAGGCATGGGTGTAGACATACCTTTGCACTCTTGCATATTGAACTTCTTTAATAAGTCCTTAGTGTACTTCATTTGGGAGACAAAAGTACCTTCCTTAGTTTTCTTGATTTGCAACCCAAGAAAGAATTTGAGTTCACTCATCATTGACATCTCAAACTTCTCCGACATTAGCTTTCCAAACTTCTCACTAAAATGAGGGTTAGTTGATCCAAATATGATATCATCAACATAAATTTGGCATACAAATAATTCTCCATTAAACCTTTTAGTAAAAAGTGTGGAATTGATCTTCCAAATTTCAAAGCCTTTTTCAAGAAGAAACTTGGTCAAGCATTTATACCAAGCTCTAGGAGCTTGTTTAAGACCATAAAGAGCTTTGTGATGTTTTTAAACATGATTTGGTTTCTTAGGATTGACAAAGCCGAGAGGTTGTTTAACATAAACTTCCTCCTCTATTTCACCATTTAGAAAAGCACTTTTAATGTCCATTTGGTACAAGGTGATATTATGGTGATTAGCATAGGCAAGTAAGATCCTAATGGACTCAAGTCTAGCAACGGGAGCATAAGTCTCACCATAGTCCATACCTTCGACTTGTGTGTAGCCTTGGGCGACGAGACGTGCTTTGTTGCGAACTACTTGTCCATCTTCATCTTGCTTGTTGCGAAACACCCATTTAGTACCGATGATGTTGTGGTTGTTGTCGGGCTTCTCAACCAATGTCCAAACTTGGTTTCTCTCAAAGTTGTGTAGCTCTTCATGCATAGCATTTATCCAATCCGGATCTTCCAATGCTTCTTCGACCTTCATAGGTTCAATGCTAGAGATGAAAGAATAGTTTTCACAAACGTTAGCTAAACGAGTTTTAGAGCGAGTGATTCTCTCCGTTTGAATATCATTGTAGATTTGCTCGACTGGATGGTCTTTAGCAATTCTTGCTCGAACTTGTGAAAGCTTTTGCTTGGGTCTCGGTTGAACATCTTCTTCATCTTGTTCTTCTTCTTCTTGATCATCTTCATTGTTGGCGTTGTCGTTTTCTTGTCGAGGTGGAGAAGGAGGTTGTTGACGATCGTGATGTTCTTCCTTGTTTTCTTCATCTTGGTGTGTTCCACTTGTGGATGCTTCCGTTTCAACTCTTGGTTCACCTTGTCGTGATGTAGAAGCTTCCACTTGGACAGACGAGGTACTCTCCTTCACCTCCGTTGGACGGACCTTGCCAATAGACAAGTCTTGGATTGCTTCCGAAGGATCTTTGTCTCCTACATCAATTTGTAATTGCTCTACTTGCGAGCCGTTAGATTCATCAAACTTCACATCTACCGTCTCTTCAACCTTTCGGGTGAAATTGTTGTAGACACGGTAAGTGTGAGAGTTTGAGCCATAACCTAGTAGGAAACCTTCATGAGACTTTGGAGCAAATTTTGAACGACGATGCTTATCAAGAATGTAGCACTTTGAGCTGAATACTCGAAAGTATCCAACTTGGGGTTTGTTACCGGTGAGGACCTCGTATGCCGTCTTGCCGAGTAGCTTGTGAAGATACACGCGATTTGTTGCATGACAAGCTGTCTCAACCGCTTCTGCCCAAAAGTGCTTCGGCGTCTTGTACTCATCAAGCATCATTCTCGCCATTTCGATGAGCGTCCGGTTCTTCCTCTCAACAACTCCATTTTGTTGAGGTGTGTACGTAGCCGAGAACTCATGCGAAATCCCTTCTTCATCAAGAAATGTGTCCACATTTGCGTTCTTGAACTCCGTTCCGTTGTCGCTGCGAACCTTCTTGATCTTCACTTCAAACTGATTTTGGGCCTTCCTAGCGAAGTTTTTGAAGATCTTTTGGACCTGCGATTTATCATCGAGAAAGAACACCCACGTAAATCTTGAAAAATCATCAACTATAACTAGACCAAAAGAATTTCCATCGGGACTTTTGTAAGCGTTGGGACCAAAGAGATCCATATGAAGTAGCTCGAGTGGCCTCCTTGTGGTCATGATGTTCTTCATGGGATGCCTTCCTCCAACCTGTTTACCTGCTTGACAAGCACTGCACAGTCTATCCTTATCAAATATGACATCGTTAAGTCCAAGGATATGATTTCCTTTAATAAGCTTGTCAAGATTTCTCATGCCAACGTGACCTAGTCGTCTATGCCATAACCAACCTTTTGAGGATTTAGCAATGAAGCAAGTTTTAGGTTGTGCCTTTTTAGAGAAATCAACAATGTAAAGATCACCTCTACGTATACCGGTAAAGACCATTTTATGATTGTCTCGACGAAACACCTGACAATCTACTTCAGTAAACAGGACATTTAAACCGAAATTAGCAAGTCTAGATACTGAAACTAAGTTGTAGCTAAGAGACTCAACGAGCATGACATTTTGAATGGAGCTATCATGTGAGATGGCCACTTTACCGAGGCCAACCACCTTACCCTTTGAGTGATCACCGAAAGTGACATACTTTCGAGGACTATCATTTTCAGCAAGCTCACGAAACATGTCTTTATCTCCAGTCATGTGATCGGTACATCCACTGTCAAGAACCCATTCCTTTCCTCCTGACACATATCCCCGAAGATTTGCCATAAGTCCAAAATGTCTCATTGCATCATCAAGATCAAAGTCACTATCATCATCCTCATCATAGTATCCATGTTCAACATCGTCATGTGGTGGATCAAGTCGTAGAGAGGGTAATTCATTAGAGTGAGTTTGACAAAGATCTTGCTTATGAATTCTTATAGCTTCGGAAATAATATCACCAATAATTCCAACATCTCCTTTGGCACGCATAAGGTCGGTGAGTTCAAATAGACGATCACCAAACATAGGATCACAAGTATTCATCTTACTCAAGGCAATAGACTTATAGAGAATCTCATCTAGATTTTTGAAGGAATAATTTGGAAAGCGTTCCTCAAGAAATTTCCATATAGTGTAGGCACACTCAAAAGTAGGCAAGATTCTAATCAAGTTTCTAGGCAAGCCTCTAATGATAAGATTAACAGTTCTAAGATTTCTAGTCATGTCAATAGATTCATCAAGGGTAGGATGCATAGGATCAACATGAGGTGCACAAGGACTAGCAATGTACTTGTTCAATTGATATTGATTGAAAATCACAAGCATCTCATTTTTACACTCATGAAAATACTCTCCATCAAGAATAGGCACTCTATGTCTAAGACTCCCCAAAGTAGACTCATCCATCTTCCTCCAATGGTGATTAAACCAAGGCAATGGAGACCAATGCTCTGATACCACTTGTATGATCTTGATAAGAGGTGTCTAGAGGGGGGTATTAGACACTAAGTACCAAAGTTGGATTTTTTAACTTCTTTTAGGTTTAAGTGGAGTTTAGGCACAAGTTTAACATTCTCATTCCATAACAAGCAAGCATGCAAAGAGTATATAGGCAACGGAAAATAAAGCATGCAACTTGCAAGAATGTAAAGGGAAGGGTTTGGAGAATTCAAACGCAATTGGAGACACGGATGTTTTTGTCGTGGTTCCGATAGGTGGTGCTATCGTACATCCATGTTGGTGGAGACTTCAACCCACGTAGGGTAGCAGTTCTTGAGTCCACGGAGGGCTCCACCCACGAAGGGTCCACGAAGAAGCAACCTTGTCTATCCCACCATGGCCGTCGCCCACGAAAGACTTGCCTCACTAGCGGTAGATCTTCACGAAGTAGGCGATCTCCTTGCCCTCAAAAACTCCTTGGTTCAACTCCACAATCTTGTCGGAGGTTCCCAAGTGACAGCTAGACAATCTAGGAGACACCACTCTCCAAGAAGTAACAAATGGTGTGTTGATGATGAACTCCTTGCTCTTGTGCTTCAAATGATAGTCTCCCCAACACTCAACTCTCTCTCACAGGATTGGATTTGGTGGAAAGAAGATTTGAGTGGAAAGCAACTTGGGGAAGGCTAGAGATCAAGATTCATATGGTTGGAATGGAATATCTTGGCCTCAACACATGAGTAGGTAGTTCTCTCTCAGAAAAAGGATGCTGGAAGTGTAGGCTTGTTCTAATGGCTCTCTCCATGAATGAAGAGGAGGTGGAGGGGTATATATAGCCTCCACACAAAATCTAACGGTTACACACAATTAACCAAACTCGGTGGGACCGAATCATCAAACTCGGTCAGACCGATTTAGTAAACCTAGTGACCATTAGGATTTTCGGTGGGACTGACATGCATCTCGGTAGGACCGATATGGTTAGGGTTAGGGCATAACGTAATCTCGGTGAGACCGATTACACAAACTCGGTGAGACAGAATTTGGTAATTAGCTAACCAGAGAGTTGGTCAGGCAAACTCGGTGAGATCGATTACTCAAACTCGGTGAGACCGATTTGGGTAATAAGTTAACCAGAAAGTTTACATTGTAATCTCGGTAGTACCGATTGCACAAACTCGGTGAGACCGATTTCGGTATGGACATACACAGAGAGATTACAATCCCATCTCGGTGAGACCGAGATCCCTATCGGTGAAACCGATTTACTTAGGGTTTGTGGCAGTGGCTATGACATCTGAACTCGGTGGTGCCGGATAGAAAGAATCGGTAGGGCCGAGTTTGACTTTAGGTTTAGGTCATATGTGGATGTCAGAAAGTAGTGGAGGGTTTTGGAGCATATCACTAAGCACATGAAGCAAAAGGCTCATTAAGCAACACCTCATCCCTTCTTGATAGTATTGGCTTTTCCTATAGACTCAATGTGATCTTGGACCACTAAAATGTAAAATGAAGATTCTTGAGCTTGAAGTTTGAGCCAATCCTTTGTCCTTAGCATCTTAAAGGAGTTCCCACATCCTTTAGTCCATGCCACTCCATTATTGAACTTATCTGAAACATACTAGATAAAAGTGTTAGTCCAACAAGAGATATGTTGACATTAATTACCAAAACCACCTAGGGAGCACTTGTGCTTTCAACAGGTGATGATGACTACACCACGCCGCTTGACTTACAAGACACATACCAGCAGCATAGGGTCATATCGATGCCAGACAACTTGCTTGAATGATCACAGTGCTGGTACTCCCTGTAGAACCTACTACAGTACTATGCCCTAGCTTGCTAGAGTAGAGTAGTAGAGTAGGACTTTGCTCTACTACTAGCACCAGAGGAGGAGTAGTATATTCTAATCTAAAATAGTTACAAACTTCAATGCCCGAGCGTGGAATGACTACTGTCACGCCCAATATGCGACCCTATCCAAAAGGAACTCGACGGTCCCACCAAGGATAGACCCGCATATTGAAACGCTTTTGCAAGGTGGATATCATTACATCAACATTACATAATAGATGGGGATACAACCAAGACATACAATGTCACATGAATACAACATCATATAAAAGAGATCAACATCCGACTACGGATGAAACATAAACATAAGCTCAAACGACATCCACCCTGCTAGCCTAGGCTGCCGACCTGGAACCTATCCCCTGATCAAAGAAGAAGCAGAAGAAGAACTCCAACACAAGCAAACATCACTCTCGCGTCAAGATCATCGCACAACCTGTACCTGCAACTGTTGGTGTAGTAATCTGTGAGCCACGAGGACTTAGCAATCCCATTACCATGGGTATCAAGACTAGCAAAGCTTAATGGGAAAGGAAGGGGTAAAGTGGTGAGGTTGCAGCAGCGACTAAGCATGTATGGTGGCTAACCAACGCAAATGAGAGCGAGAAGAGAAACAAAGGAACGGTTGTCAACTAGTAATGATCAAGAAGTGATCCTGAACTCCTACTTACGTCAAACATAACCTAGAAACCGTGTTCTCCTCTCGATCAACCCCGAAAAGAGACACTCACGGTTACGCTTTACGGTTGGTGTATTTTAGAAGAGTTTGCTTCAAGTTTACTACAACGGATATTAACAAATTCCCATCTGCCACATAACCGCGGGCACGGCTCTCGAAAGTTTATACCTTGCGGGGTGTCCCAACAGCCCATGATAAGCTCTCGCGATCAACGAAGGATATTCCTTCTCCCGGAAGACCCGATCAGTCTCGGAATCCGGCTACAAGACATTTCGACAACAATAAAACAAGACCAGCAAGACCTCCCGCGTGCGTCGACACCACGATAGTAGCGCGTGTATCTCGTCTCGAGCCACGACCGGATGAACACTACGTCACGACAGCAAGCGATATCCCAAGTTGCCTAGGGGCGGCGCGCAAGTGGCTCTGGTTTGGACCAACACTTAGACAAGCATTGGCCCGGGGGCTAAAATGAAGATGACCCTCGAGAGAGCGACTCCCAAGGGAAAAGTAGGTGGTGGTGAGGCAAATGGTAAAACCAATGTTGGGCCTTCTTTGGAGGAGTCTTATTCAAAGCGATCTGTCAAGGGGTCCCATAAATCACCCGACCACGTTTGGGGCGCAAAATCCGGGAACATAATACCGATATGAGCGGAAACTAGGGCGGCAAGAGTGGAACAAAACACCAGGCATAAGGCCGAGCCTTCCACCCTTTACCAAGTATATAGATGCATTAATTAAATAAGATATATTGTGATATCCCAACAAGTAAACATGTTCCAACAAGGAACAACATCTCCATGTTCCAACAAGGAACAAACTTCATCTTCACCTGCAACTAACAACGCTATAAGAGGGGCTGAGCAAAGCGGTAACATAGTCAAACAACGGTTTGCTAGGAAGGGTGCAGAAGGTTAGAGGCTAACATGGCAATTTGGGAGGCTTGAGGAACAGGTAATAGGTAGCGCTGCATAGCGATAGAACGAAGCAACTAGCATAGCAATGATAGTAGTGAGATCCAGGGTAGCGGTCATCTTGCCTGAAATCCTGCAAGGAAGAAGAACCAGTCCATGAAGGAGATGAAGCCACTAAGATGAACCAAGCGTAGACGAACGAATCCTCACGATCGCAACGAAACAGGAACTAACAAGAAGAAGCACACAACATAGGTAAACACACCATACATGAACATGACAAGATGCACAACAAACATGATGCATGACAAATCTAGATGAAGCTACTCATGGCAAGAGATGATGCAAACAAGAGCAACACATCAAAGCAAGTTTAAATGAGGCCGGAAGCAACATATAACAATTCCGGTAAGTCCTCATATGCAAATTTCGAAATTGGTCCAGATCAGAATAACTTTATGTTCAAG
Organism: Aegilops longissima; assembly: GCA_021605205.1. Lineage (NCBI taxonomy): Eukaryota > Viridiplantae > Streptophyta > Magnoliopsida > Poales > Poaceae > Aegilops > Aegilops longissima. The sequence goes on along the minus strand of CM038678.1, from coordinate 97,219,284 downwards.
TTGTTAAACAGCAAGTTAATATGTACCAATATGATCTACACGAAATTCTAGTCAAGTTACATATAAAGTTCATTTAATTCGGAGCTACGGCCTAGAAGATATGAGCAAAATAAGATAAGCATGGCATTGGTGCAAAATGCATACAAACATCAAGCAAACACCTCAAAACATGGATGCAACATGATAATATGAAACTACATGCAAAATCAAGCAAGTTTCATATAGAGCACACTCAAAACGGAGCAACGGTTCAACACTTACACACAATACAAGTTATAGCAACAATCTGTCCAAAACAGCAACTAGGCATATTGCAAGCATCAAAACAATATGCTACAGCATCTCAACGTAAGAACAAAAGGCATGGGCATGATGTACAGGTAAAGCATTACAAAACATGAACACTGAGCTATCTCCATAAATCACTAGAACATGCTCAAAAGGACATGGCAAGATTGCAAATAATAACAGTTTCACAGACTTAACAGAATTTACAGGACATGGCAGAAATAACATCAGGTTAACATGTTTAGAGCTATGAAAGAACATGTTACAGGAACTTATCATGGCAAACAAAGGCATGGCATGATACTACTAAATGCATAGAACAAAATTCCTTTACTTACCATGAGCCAAAAGGGCACATAAAATATGATGGAACCCATGTAAACATGGCAAGTTATATGGCAGATTCATACATGGCAGGAACAACGATAAGTAGGTATGTTGGTGAGCTTGAACCACTCACCACAGAGCAATACATGGCATGGCAAGGCAACTCACAGTAAGAAGACATGGCATAGAAGCTATACATGGCAAGAACAACATCATAGCATACACGGATCAACTACAACAACCTTGGCAAAATTGAATAACATGTAAACAATCTGCCAGGAAACATTTTGTAGCAAAAGTAGAGCTCGATTGACTCAAGCTATGGCACTCCATAATTGCAAACAAGGGAATGGATGCATAGATAATAACCATATGTTCAAAACATCCTTACTGAAGTATCTCAAAATAAGCATGGATCTCTCTGTAGCATCAAGTAAACATGGCATAAAAATATCAGCAAAACAGGGGCTGAAATCAGCAACATCATGAAGCCTAGTTTGCATGCTTGTGCTAGTCACCACATAGATCACAAAAATACATGGCATACACCCCTGTAAAGATGGCATGGCATATTAAAAAACACATGTAGGACTCAAGTTCATAGGGTGCACACATCAATCATGGCAAAAATGACAAAAGTGCATGTTCTGATAAGAATCTGAAACTAACATCACATAGCACTCTTCTAACAGCATTTCGGGCATCAAGATGAGCTCAAATTAAAATGATGCAATGGAAGGAAATGATGTACTCATCCAGGCGAACATTTTGACATATTACACGCACGAAATGGAGCAGCGATGAGAGAGTTATGATGTGATGAAAATGCATGAAAATAACACAGACTCGGGGACTTGGAGAAAATAGACCTCGGGGGAAGAGAGTCAACCTCATGGCACGGAACCCGAGGATGGCCGGAGTTGCGGCTGCGGCGGCCGGAGATGAGGGGGCCGGCGAGGGGGGGCTCGCCGGAGCACAGGGGAGCCGGATCCGGCCGGCCCCTCACCGGATCTGGGCTTGGCGGAGGTAGAAGCGACCGGCCTTGTGGCTGGCGGGCGGCGGAGCTCGTCTCGCCGGGAGGCGGCGGCGGCCGGCGAGCAAAGCGGCGCTGGGAGATGGCTTGGGCAGGGCGGTATGATGGCAGACGGCGGCGGGCGCAGCGGCGCTGGCGGAGGCGGCGGCCTCGGCGGCGCCGGGCGGAGGCGAGGCAGGCTGGCGGCGGCGGAGGCCTCGGCGAGGCGCCGGGAGGCGGGTTTGGCGGCGGCGCCCGGGCGCGGAGGCGGCGGCGGGCGGGCATGGGCCCAGCTTCGGCCCCGGGCGGGGCGGCGGTGGAGGCGGCGAACGCCACGTGGCGGGGGCGGATTGGACGGGGGAGGCGGCGGACATGTCCGGCGGCGGGATGGACATGTCTGGCGCGCGGAGGGGAAGGTTGGCTACGGTTTGGACCCGAAAATTTCGGAGGGGATCACATATATATAGGTAGAGGGAGCTAGGAGAGTCCAAATGAGGTGCGGTTTTCGGCCACGCGATCGTGATAGAACGACCGAGAGCATGGAGGGGAGTTTGGTGGGTTTTGGGCCACTTAAGAAGGGGTGGTGGGCTGCAAAGAGAAGGAGGCTTTTGCGGTTACCCGGTTAACCGTTGGAGTATCAAACGACCTCCAAATGATCCGAAACTTGACAGGCGGTCTACCGGTGCTATACCAAGGCCGCTTGGCAAACCTCGGGCCATTCCGAGAAAGTTTAATACCCGCACACGAAAAGAGGTAAAGTGGGGCGCCGGGAGACATAGGAGCGCCGGATTGCAAAACGGACAACGGGGAAAATGCTCGGATGCATGAAACGAACACGTATGCCAATGCGATGCACATGATGACATGATATAAAATGCAGATGATGACATGGCAAAGTGCAACACGCAAGAAAATGACATGGCAAGGACGGCGAATAACTGGCAGACACCTGGCGCATCGAATCCAGGGCGTTACAACTACGAACCGTGCTCAAAGACCGTGTCTACGTGGTGTTTGGACTTGTATGCAAAAAAATAGCAATATTCCCGTGCATTGCACGGCACACCATCATCACCAACTCGGTTTTTTCTCTACTCCTACTCCTATAAAAGACTCAGTTGGTGATGATGGAAGCGAGGAGGTGTGTTCAGCCGGGCGTGCAGCGGACGGCGCAGCACTATTTGATTTGTTATAATAAACAAAGAAGAGTAGTAGAGATAGAGACATAGGGAGGAGCACGAGGTTGTGGGAGATAAGGATGAACGAGGCAAGGCCTTATCTGTAAATGTGGAGAGAGGCGCGGGTATCTTTTGTAAAATTGTCATGGTTGGCTTTCTATCCGTCAGATATAGATCGGATGGTCTATATTACAAGATGGCAGGCATACCATCATCACCAACTCGGTTATCTATAAGAGTAGATATATATATATATATAGATATAGATAGATAGAGACTAGGGAGTACTAGTAAGGAGACCATCTATTGCTTCGTGTGCTACTCCTGCGCACCATTCGGCGGCCGCAATGTCCCCTACAGCCACCCCTCCTGCGCTCCATTCGGCTGGCCTTGTTGAAATCTAGGGAGCGCACTCTCGCGACTGCTGGCAGCCACGACTTCACCGACGATGACTTCTTCCCTGACCTCGGCAACCTCTTCCACAACGACATGGGCGACAACCTCAACTTCAACGGTGCTGCTCCCGTTGCACCGTATGTGTTTCTGTCCTTCCTGTTTGAAATCGTGGTAGAATTCATGTTTCTACTCTGTATCCTACTACTATGCTAGTCCACATGATTAGTTTCATCTCTGTTATAGCCGTCATGATTTATTTTGTGCTTATTCGGATTAAATCTCGTAGTAACTTGCTCATATATTCAACTGGCGCAACGTCCCCTACAGCCACTCCCGTTTCATGGACGGCCTGGTCGATGCCTCCAAGGAGCCCTTCGTCCACTGCTATGAGTGCCCGATGCCGTTTTGTGGCTCGCTGGCGGATATGGTGCATCACCTCACGGATGCGTGCAGCGGTCACTGCTGGCCCTTGGCGGAGAAAATCAAGTACGACACGTGCTACCGGTTCACCATGCCGGAGTCGCTGGAGGATCACCGCCTGCTAGTCTCGGAGGAGGACGGCAGCGTCTTCCTCTTGATCATGGGCACCGGCGAGGCCCGCGCAGGCCGTCGCCCTATCTCTGTAATGTGCGTCAGGGGTGTCGCCACTGACGCCGACAATGACACGAGGTAGATGTACAGGTGCGTGGTCCCTGTTACTACCCCTCCGGGTCGCGTGGGCGGCGACACCGGCCTCACCGGACGGACTTGAACTCTAGGGAGCTGGGACTATCCCACCAATGTGGACTTGGAAAACCCATGGCATCCGTTCCATCCTTTACCCGCCGACGCGGTGCACGGGGACTCCAAGGAGGTTCACCTGGACATACGCATTATCAAGTGCACTTAGAAAACATGTAGTGTGTGTGTGGGCGCTTATGGCCCGTGTCTTTGCCACTTTTGATTATGTAAGCTTGTCGTTAAACATGAGTGGCTTTCGCCGCAGTCCTTCCTTTGAACTACTCCTCTCAGTGAGCTGATGTAAGACACTTTGGGTTTCATTTGATAATGGAACCAGGGAGGAGCCTCCCTGTTCTTCTAATTTTTTTTACGCATTATCAAGTTAAATGTTGATCATTAGTATTCGCTCAATGTAATCCGCTGTCTAAGCATGTGGAGACTTCGATGCAGGATCTTTCTCTATTGGAGTATCGCGCATGAATAAAAGTGTATCCGTTTATGGTTTAGTCTAGAATCTTCCATGTATGAATTTTTACTACATTACTGGTGAAAGACTTACGATGAACCATTTCTTACATCTCTCTGCCCCTTGCAAGTCATCTGATTTAATCCCTCCGTCTAGGTGTATAAGGGCATGGTTAATATTACTTAATAGTATAGCCAACTGTTGACTATAAGAAAGTGCCATGTCATTTGTAGCCAACATGTATAACAATCGATACTCAAAAAATAATTCTTAAAGATCATTTCTTGCAAAGCACAATAAGTGTTATTTCTTCACAAGTTTTGGATGCAGGTTGAGCTGTAGAACGCTTTTGTTTGCAAAAGATACCTTTTATCTATTTCACCGGATGTCCGTGAGCTCTAGAGATGAGATAATATCCGAAGAAACCTATCGATACCGCTACACATGAGATGACCCCACATCCTTTGTCAAAATAAACAACTCCCCAATCAATGCATTTCACTCTTGATTGCAGCATACGGGCACCTTACTACTATAGATCAGTCGACCAAAAATTGAACTAGCATTATATATAGTATGATAAATCTTGATGCATGTCACCTAAAATTATATCATTCAAAACTATGTTCAAATCTGAATCCAACGATATAGTTTTTGTTGACATGCGCTAACATTTTGTCAGTTAAATCTTCAGTCAAATTCAATGGGGGACTAATAAACCACGACCAATGTAGTACAAGTGCAGAGGGCGGCGTTGCACGGGAGTCTCACCTCTCACCCCGCTTGTGGCACGGCAGTAAAGCCGTCATATCACAAAACCCAACCACTCGCAGTAATAAGTGGCCTGGTAAAATAAACGGACAAGCAACCATCACATCCCTCCATCATTTTTGCATTTCATCTCTCTGCATTTACTTTCTCCGGTTCATCTCGCACACTCGACACCTAGCTACTACTCCTAGGGCCAGTTCTTTTGGCGGCTTCCCCAGCTTTTCCCATAAGACTAGTCACAGTGGAGAGTAACAATAAGGCGCCTCACTCATTTATTTGTGATTCTAAACTACTACTCCGTCCTGGTTTATTCCTCACTGAGGGAGTCCCGGATTAGGGGGTGTCCGGATAGCCGAACTATCACCGTTGGCCGGACTCCTGGACTATGAAGATACAAGATTGAAGACTTCGTCCCGTGTCCGGATGGGACTTTCCTTGGCGTAGAAGGCAAGCTTGGCGATACGGATATGTAGATCGCCTACCATTGTAACCGACTCTATGTAACCCTAACCTATCCGATGTCTATATAAACCGGAGGGTTTTAGTCCGTAGGACGAACAACAATCATACCATAGGCTAGCTTCTAGGGTTTAGCCTCTCTGATCTCGTGGTAGATCTACTCTTGTACTACCCATATCATCAATATTAATCAAGCAGGAGTAGGGTATTACCTCCACCGAGAGGGCCCAAACCTGGGTAAAACATCGTGTCCCTTGTCTCTGTTAGCATCCGCCTAGACTTGATTCGGGACCCCTACCGAGATCCGCCGGTTTTGACACTGACATTGGTGCTTTCATTGAGAGTTCCGATGTGCCGTCGCCATCAGGAGGGATGCCTCACCCCGTCTTTAAAGACGGCTCTGTTGCTAAAGGAGCTTTGGCTATCGGCCAAACTCTCCGGCTAGGCGGTTTTCTTATGACCGCCTGTTCGGCCGCCGCGCCAACGATGACTTCTCGGGTCATCGAAACCAATCTTCACGTTAACGCGGAACTTGCCGAGCAGTTAGATCCGATCGAGCTCTCCTCCGTAAACGAGCTCTTGGATCGCATCGCCGCACTGGGAGTCGCCACAGACTACGACCAGATCGGGCTTAAAACCGATCTGAGAGAGATCAACTCTCCCTAGGCTACCCATCATGTTGCAGTGAGAGAGGAGCAATACGGCGATTCTTCTTCTATCGTAAGGACTAGCTACGTCCGGATTCCCGATCCCTCCATGCCGGACTCCCGCAGAGGGACGGATGTCGATCAAGCCCTAAACTTAAAGTCAGGCGGCGGGCTGAATTCATTGGATAGCATTCAAAAATCCAAACTTCCAAGTTCAGAAATTTCTCGGCCCCTGAGTCTTAAATTGGACGGGGTTCCGGATCTAGTTCGACCCGCCCACCCAAACATCAGCGATCTATCCCGAATCCGGCAAGAGCCCGCTGAAACAGTACATCACTACTGGGCCAGATTCCTCCTGGTTATGGACAGGATAAAGGACTGCCGAGAGGAGGACGCAATCTCATTCTTCTGCAATAATTGCACGGACAAGGGAATCCTAAACACCATAAGTCATCGTGAAATTACACGCTTTGCTGACTTGGTGACCATACTACAAAAATACTGTGCGATGGAGAGTGCTTGGAAAACCGAAAGTAAATTTTGGGATAATCCGGCCCCGAATACATCCCTAGTCCAAAATAAAAGGGTGCATCATTACCAAGCACCTGGATTAAACATCAAAAAACAAAAACCCCCTAAAGGGTACGGAACCGTACTGGAGGGTTGGCTAAACGGACCTTGCAAATTCATAGCACAGAGGGCACCACTCCAACTCATAGCCTTCGAGCATGTTGGATACTACGGCAGGTGGCCAAAAGTGGCGAAGAGCTTCTAGCCTCAGAATCCTAGCCCAGCAACACCGATGCACGGTATTAACAGTCTTGAGACTTTCGCATCAAATAACATGCGAAACAAACACTCCATAACCTTGCGAAGTCTACCAAGTAGCAACAATAAATCCATGGGGACACGGCTATTACCTTCAATGCGGTGCGAACCTGAATTCGAACAGCGAGCACCGGCCGCATTGGTCCTCGGTCCAATAGTGGGCGGCTTTCTCCTTACTAAGGTACTCATGGATGGCGGCAGCGGACTAAACCTCATCTCGAGGAAACACTCCGAAAAATGGAAATAGACTGGAACCGCATTGGCGAAGCAGCACAACCTTTAGAGGAATAATCCCTAGCCGGAAGCATGCTACAGGAAAAATCACCTGGGCGTAGTGTTGCTCACGGACAATTACATGTCGAGGAGGTCACATTTCAAGTGGCCCCGTTCAGCAGCGGATATCACGCTTTATTAGGGCGAGACATTCACAATTTTCAAGATATACCCCATTATGGGTACATGAAGCTTAAAATGCCGGACCTAACGGAATCATCACTCTCGCTAGTGATCCGAACATAGCACTCCGCACCGAAAACAAGACAGCCACACTAGCCCTCGAGGCACTATCCAAAGCCCTAGCGGCCGAGGAACTCACTGCGATGCGCTCCACGGTGAACAGGGACGATGTGATACTTGATAAAAGATCCAAGTCCACCTCTTTTAAACCAGCGGATGAAATAGTCAAATTCCAAGTCCACCCAGCGGACCTCGCAAAGACGGCCTCCATTGGGGTACAATTAAATCCTGATGTAGACGCCGCACTATGAGAATTTCTATGAGAAAGCGGGACATTTTGCTCGGCACCCTTGGACATGCCAGAATCCCACGTCGGCTGGCGAGCACAGCCTAAATATCCTAAAAGATTCAAGCCAGTCAAACAGGCTCTTGGCGCTTTTCGAACCCAAGAGACATGCCATGGGAGAGGAGCTAGCCAAACTTCGGAAGCCGGATTCATCGGAGATATAAAACATCCGGACTGGCTAGCAAATCTGGTGATGGTACCAAGAAGGACAAATCCTGGCGCCTATGTGTTGATTTCAAGGACCTTTATAAAGCTTGCCCAAAGGATCCCTTCCCCTCCCGCATTGATCAAATTATCGGCCTTCAGCAGGACACGACTCATTGTGCTTCCTCGACGCGTACTCTGGCTACCACCAAATCAAGATGGCGGAGCCAGACCAAGCTGCAACAGCATTCATCACTCCATACGGCCCATTCTGCTTCAACACAATGCCCTTTGGGCTCAAAAACGCCGGCGCAACTTATCAGCGCATGATTCAGACATGTCTGGCTAATCAGATCGGCAAAACAGTAGAAGCATATGTAGATGACGTGGTCATCAAATCCAAGCATGTCGAAACTCTAGTAGACGACTTGAGGCTCACATTCGGCAATCTCCGAAAATATGACATTAAGCTCAATCCGAAAAAATGCGTCTTCGGTGTTCCAGCCGGAAAGCTCTTGGGCTTCATTGTGTCCGGTAGAGAAGCAAATCCAGCCAAGATCCGAGCTCTGTCATAATTGGATATTCCAAAAGACCTCAAACAAATACAAAAATTGACTGGATGCGTAGCGGCTCTAAGCCGCTTTATTTCCCGTTTGGGAGAAAAGGCGTTACCCCTTTACCGCCTCCTCCGGCGAACCGAACACTTTGCATGGACGGATGCCGCCACGGCCGGACTCGAAGAAATAAAAGCCATATTGGCAACAAATCCGGTCTGGCCGCGTAGCGTGGGCGAACCAATGCTATTATATATCGCGCAACACATCAAGTTGTCGAGACGGTGCTCGTCGTCGAGCGAAGCGGACGGACACAGTTCCCTCTTCAAAACCGATTTACTATGTGTCCACTTGTCCTAACTCCATGCAAGTCCGGTACCCACATTATCAAAAGATAGCATACGCGGTGTTCATGGCATCTCGGAAGCTGCGACACTACTTTCAAGAGTGTTCGATAGCGGTAGCCTCGAAGTACCTCTTAACGACATTATAAACAACCGCGACGCGACGGGCTGGATTGCTCAATGGGCCATAGAGCTCCTTCCATTCGATATAACCTATAAGCCACGATGAGATATTAAGTCGCAGGTTTTGGCCGACTTCGTGGCGAATGGACGGCGAACTCCTAAAGAGTGCGGCGCATACTCAATGGATCATGCACTTTGATGACTCCAAAATGTTGGCGGCACTGGGCTGGCGTCGTCTGGACGTCCCCAACCGGGGACACAGTCCAATCGTCCTTGAGATAATGTATACGGACTCCAACAAGCGCGGCGAATCGAGGCCCTACGCACGGCCTCCGGATGGCGATCTCCATGGGCATTCAACGCCTAGAGGTGCGCGAGGACTCGAACCTCGCGATATCTCAAATAAGCGGAGACTTTGATGCCAAAGATCCGAAAATGGCAGCGTACCGCAATGCGGTCCTAAAAATGTCAGCCACGGTTGAAGGGCTCGAATTTCATCATATAGCCGGGATAACAACGAGGCGGTGGACATATTAGCACGCATCGGCAAAAGCGTGATGTTGTCCCGCCCAACATCTTCCTGGAACGGCTGTTCAAGCCGTCCGTACTATGGGAAAGGGAGTCCGGAAATAACAATCCGGACCCAACCGCACTGCCTGACACGAACACTCGACACAATTGGAGGCTCGCCAGCGAAATAACACCTCCTCCATACGAAATAATGGTGGTCATCGCCCCGTGGACGGAACCATTCCTAGCCTACCTAACTAGGCAGGAACTCCCCGAAGACCAAAATGAGGCTCGCTGCATAGTACGGCGATCCAAAGCCTATAAAGTCCATGAGGGAGAGCTCTATAAGAAGATTACAACAGGAGTCCTTCAAAGGTGTATCTCCGAAGAGGAAGGGCGAAACCTCGTGGCTGAAATTCATGCCGGACTGGGTGGGCACCACGCGCAGCCCGGGCTCTTGTAGGCAAGGCCTTCCATACAGGATTTTATTGGCCGACGGCCCGGGCAGATGCGCAGGATTTAGTCCAACGATGCGCCGGTTGCCAGCTTTTTGCTAACCAAAGCCACATGCCACCCACCGCCCTCAAAACTATACCCATCACCTGGCGTTCATGATGCAGGGGCTTGACATGGTTGGACCCCTTAAGGGAGGAACCCACAAGCAAAAATACCTATTGGTCATGGTGGATAAATTCACCAAATGGATAGAGGCCAAGCCTGTTAAAACGGCCGAATCCGGGCCGGTGATAGACTTCATATCAGGGGTAGTACACCGTTACGGCGTCCCCCACAGTATCATCACTAATAACGGCACCAACTTCACGCCCATTGAGGTTAATTTATGGTGCAAAAACATGGGCATCAAGCTCGATTACGCCTCAGTCTATCACCCTCAAACCAACGGTCAAGTCGAACGAGCAAACGGTCTAATCATGAGCGGCATTAAACCCAGACTAGTGCGGTCCCTCAAGGAATCTAACACACACTGGGTTGAGGAGCTCGACTCCGTACTCTGGGGGCTGCGGACCACGCCGAATCGTACTACCGGATTCACACCATTTTTCATGGTGTACAGCGCAGAGGCAGTCCTGCCCTGCGACGTAATTCATGACTCACCTCGCGTGCACATGTATGAAGAAAGAGAAGCCGAGCTCGATCGGCAGGACAGTTTGGACGCATTGGAGGAGGAGCGCGACGTGGCAAAAGCTCGTTCCGCATTCTATCAACAGCAGGCTCGAAGATATCAAAGCAGGAAATGCGGGCCAAAGCTTATAACATTGGCGAACTAGTTCTCGCTGCGGACAAGAAAAAGGACAAACTCAAGCCCAAATAGGAAGGTCCCTTCATCATCGACCAGGTCCTAACGGCGGAGCATACCGTCATAAACGCATCGGATAACCGACTCGAGCCGAACCCATGGAGCGCAGCCCGTCTCGAAGATTCTCGCCTAAGCGCGGACTCCAAGTTCGTCTCCTTCCTCCGTCCACATTTTTTATTTTTGCTGTCTTTTATTTCTCTCCTTCCTCCTCCTTCTTCTTGAAGCCTTTAAAGGCTCGTTTGCGCTTTGTTCGCACATATTTGACGCGCCGTCTGCGCTCATTATACCTGGGGGCTTCTTTAACAGAAGCTTATTTATACGGGCTTCATGCCCAACACATGTGTCACACTTCCGCATGTACCTTTTATTCACCATTATATGCATCGATAAGACTTAAGTTTTGGCCAAGCTGGGTTGCCTGGCTCCTGTGCTTACCCCTACGTTCCCGATTGTTCGGCTAGGTGGTAATGGGAGTACCTCTGCGATTATTCTTGCGGGTCACCGGATGTGTACCTCTCGGTAGGTGAAGCGAAGCTAAGCGTTCTTAAGGGAATATTCGATCGGTGAACTGAAAGATGATTTTTAAACTATTTATCCATCTGCCCCCAGATGATTTTCTGCTTTCTTAGCAGTTTTGACATGCACTTTAGGGCATGCATCCCAGCGAAAGGAACCCTTAACGGAACTATTCTCCGTGGAAGATGTTTCTTACTACCCATCTATACCTACTAATAAAGCAAGGTGCGTTTCTCCAATTTTTCATCCGTTCACCATTAAAAGAATTTTTTCCTATCCGAGGTGGTACTAAACTTTTTTAAGTAAATGCATTAGCAAAGAAAAGCGATTTCTGCAGAATTAGGTGTGTGGGGCCATGAGCTATGGCCCGATAAAGTCAGCCCAGTTTTCCTGCCAACATAGCAATAAAAATTATATTTCCATACGGTCGACAAATAGTTCGATTCACATACAGGCGCCCAAGACTCAATGACCCATTTCATTTGTGCTCTGTTCCAATTTTTCTTTTCTATTTCTCTCTTTGTAGTTCCTATTTCTTTTTTATTTTTCCCATTCTATGTCTACTTTTCAATTTTTCTCCGAAATTCAAAAATTTCAGAAAATGTTTGCAATTTAAATTTTATTCAAAATTTCGTAAAATGTTCTGAATTAAAAATGTATTCCTATTTAAGAAATGTTTGGATTTCTTTTGTCATGCCAATAACTGTTCAAAATATAAAAAATACTCCCATTTTTCTAAAAATATTCTTATTTTAAAAAAGCAAGATTTAAAATAATCATTTGACAAATGTACCAAATTCGAAAAATATTTTGTTTTAGCAATATGTGCAAAATTTATAAATAATGTTTGCATTAAAGAAACACAATTTTCAAAATTCTTCGAATTTTCAAAACATATTTCCTTTTTCAAAAATTGTTCACAACTTAAAAAATAATCGTATTTTGTAAAGGTTCGTGTTTTAAGAAATTTATGTGAATTTCCGGAAATGTTCCCTTCAAATTTTTTTCTATCGTTGTCTTAAAATCTATGGAAATTTCAAAAAAATTGTTCATAATTTGGAAGATTTTTCACGTTGCCAATTATATTCGGTAATTCATGTTATGAATTCCAAAATTGTGTTCAATATGAAAAATGTTTACAATTTTAATTTCTTTTGTCACCGAATTTTAGAAATTATTCCATTTTTGAAAAAATATTTGTGTTTTTACGAATTTGTTGAAAATTTAAAAATGTCAAAAATTTGAAAAATATTCTTCTTTTAGTGATATGTTGAGAAAGTTGAAAATGTTTTTTCCATTAAAAGACACATTTCTAAATTTCTGCTATATGTTCAAAATATGTTCCCATTTTCTAAAATTGTAAAAAATAAAATAAAAAATATCATACTTTATAAAATCTTCATGCTTTTAAGAAATGTTTGTGAATTTCAACAAATGTTCCGTTCAAAATTTTGTTCATGTTTTTTAAAATGTACGGAATTTTCAAAAAAATGTTCGTAATTTGGAAAATTGTTCATGTTGCCAAGTATATTTGGCAGTTGATAGTAATCAATGTCTGAAAAGATTAAAGAATAAATAAAAATGTTTTGAAGCGGACGTTGCATTATGTTCTTTAATGTTCACGCTGACCATAGCAGGACGTGTTTCAACATGTGGTCGGATCTTTAAGGTCGTTAGTTCGATCACTCCCATCCTGGGCCAGCTCCGCATCTGGCACATCGAGCTAAGTCGGCTTGTTCAGAATAAGGGGTGCCATAAATTATTAACGGTGACAGCTTCCATATGCCAATAAAAAAAGAATATGCAGGTTAATTGTAATTCAAAGAAATTGTGGGCATGTGCCAATACAACAGAATCTACTGGTTTGACTCTAATTAAAGGGTGCCATGCTGAACTAGAGAATACGGTCATGTGGGGGTCTTGATCCATTCTTATATTGAGCTAGAGGCATGTAATTTTATTATCCCGTTGCAACGCACGGGCATGTGTGCTAGTGTAATATAACATAACTAGTTGGGCACTTGTCTGATACAGCAATAATGACCCCTACGCCTTGTCTCCATGCATGCCCCGGTTCTTATATAACTGCGAGGGTATTCGGACACACTCCGGACTATTGGGTCCCAAGGTCGAAGCGAAAAGGTCTGCTATGACAAACAATCTACAATCCGGCTAGAAGACATTTTTCATGTCATATTTAATTACATAATCAACCCGACTCATTGTATTCCTCCTCAATGCCATCTAATAGGCTATCTAATTTACAATCTTGCTGGGAATACTTGGCGGCCAATTCTACTTGGCCGTACATTAAACTTCAGGATCTCCTTCCCATCAGTCCCACAGTCGACCTCGGCCATGTGGTTTGGGTCAGCCTTCGTGTACCGCGTCTTTATCATGGCCCAGGCCTCCCTGGCGCCTTGACGGTAGGCCGATATCTTCCATAGTCGGAAGTGCCGCCGTGCTCCTTGAAGCCGCTATGCCAGCTCCCAATACCTTCGGGTAGGGAGATAGATGGCCACAAGGCCTGGCCGATGCCTTTCATCACCTGCCGAACTCGTTCGTGCAGCTGACGCAGTTCGGGAAGAAGATCACCCGAAGAACTGGGCATCTCCTCCTTAGGATGACCTATGAGCAAACCTACATACATGTTTATGTTAGTATCCTTCCTCGCCGAACTCTTTCAAAGTTCGCTCAAGCACTTACTAAAAATGCCGCGACGAAGCCGTCGATTCTCCTTTACGGAGTCAGACAACTGGGCACGAACATCCTTTAGTTCCTGACCCAGTTGGGTGGTGGCATCTTGGAGTTTATTTTTCTCCCGCCGCACCCTCGTAAGTACGCTCTCGCCGGCCTTCAACCAGCGCAAGAGCTGTTGCTTGTCCGGATCTAGTCCGGCGCCATCTGCAATATTATTGTCAGATTTACACACACGCCGCACTTCACAAATTATTTATCTTTTGAAGCATATATTACCGAGGGGTCTCGTGGCTCCCCTGAGCGGCTAGTCTTGGCCTCAAGTTGGGCCTTGCATTCTTGAGCTCTGAGACAGTCGGGTATTCTTTTTGCAAGATCCTGCATAACAAATGATCCTTAAATCAGTTATTCTAACTATTTTAAGTCTCGGGGGCTACTGGCATATATAGCTGTCAAATTTCCTCACCCGTATGTCCTTTACATACTGCTCCGTGGCTCTGGCTAGACCATCTTGAGCGGCACGGAGGTGCACATCTCCCGAATTGAAGGCTTCCAAGGCCTCTTGGGAGAAACATGCGTCACGAAGAACTGTCCGGCGGCGCCGGTGATTCATGGCGCTCTCCACCTCTGAGTTGGAGGCGGACAATCTGTCGGCATCCTCTCGCCGGAGGAGCATCCGGACGACGCCTCGTGCTCGCCTCGCTTCGGACCCGGCTTTGGAGCCTGGCTGGCTGAGGTTCGATTGGCAACCTCTCCGGACTCAGTCCGGTGAGCGCTCTTTTTCCTGAAAAGAGCACCAGCGTTAGTACGCCTTCCAGGAATCAATCCTGGGGATATGGTGACATGCTATACCATTGCGGCGGAGTTTCGATCCGGACCGCACTTCTTTTTAGCCTGCGGGGCTGTACTGCCCTTTGTTGGCTAGCCGCCGCGGGCTCGGCCTCCTGCATCGAAGGCACCCCCTGCGAAACACCATCAAATACGTGGTGATTAGAAATAAGCACGGATGGGTCATTATCAGAGTATTGGGACCTCGGTCTCGATTACGTGAGGTGGAAGTATTCGGGTAAGCGGCGAAATAGCAGCAAAGCATTATCGATGCTAAGTTGGTGGAACACCCGTCGATCAACTCCACCTTTATATCCGGATCCTCTTCGGAGGCCGGATCGAGGGACCGTTCCGGATCCTCGGGTTGTAGGGGCGGGCTGTGTATCTTCTCCACGACCCGGCGCAGTTCCTGCGTAGAAACCATGAAATGAGATATTTAACCTCGGGAACATGGATCGGACAGGCCACTAAGGTATTTGCTTACCCAACTTCGAGGATTATTCGAAGAAAACTCATTCAGTGGATTGACGCAGAGAAAATCCTCCTCTTCCCCTTTGTACATGGCGGACAAGGTCTTCACCAGTTCGGTGACCGATCCCGGCCCTTTGCGGCCATGGCGGGTGGCATCGTCCTCCCCGTTGAAATCCCACATGGGGTGGCCCCTATATTGGGCGGCTGCACTCCTCATAATGCAGATTGCAATGACTCGAGCATGGTCAATCCGGCATGAGCCATAATCTTATTCGGCTCATCAAGTAAAGGACGCGTCGGTCATTTTCCCTCCAGGGGCTCAAGGGCGCCAACTTAGGCGCTTCTTTAGAGGGGCGTTGCTAAAGTCCGGAAGACCGATCCGAACAGGATCCGGCAGCGGGCGTCCTCCATGTAAAACCATTCCGAAGGCCGGTCTTGGACGCCTTCTTCGGGTTCGGATAGATATCTGGTCGGCGATGCGCCATAGTTCGGCTCCGCCCACTTGATATATTGACCCCTCATGAGAACGGGGTACAAGGCAGAATAATCTCTTCCACAGCGCAAAATGAGCCTCGATGCCCAAGAACAGTTCGCAAAGGGCCACGAAGCCCGTCATGTGCAAAATGGAGGCAGGCGTAAGGTGGTGCAACTGGAGGCCATAGAACTCCAAGAGCCCCTGGAGAAACGGATGAATTGGAAATCCGAGTCCTCTTACTAGATAAGAGAAAAAGCACACCCGCTCCCCTTTAGAGGGATCGGGGACACTCTCCGCTTGCTTTCCGCCCTTGTAGGTGGCAAGTCTGGCTCGAACCGGAACCATGAAGGCCAGGGGAAGAAATCCCTTGGTTTGGAGTATAACTAGCTTGCTATGCCGGACTGAGCATCTCTCCCAATTCCCAGGCTGAGGGCTGGGAGCGCGAGAGGAGGAGCCGCGTCGATTGTCCATGATGGAATGGGTTTTTTGTCGGAGGCACTCCGATGAAAGCTTGCGGAGGGAGGATGGTGTGACTCAGATCTAGATCCTCGCCCCTTTTATGGGCGGCTCATTTGCGCAGCTAGGGGGGTAAGTGCAAAAATACCCTGGCTTTTCGCATTCAATCAAACACGTGGAAGATGGCCATTATTGGTCGTAGAAGCCAATGAGCGCAGCATTTATCAGATGCCGGACACTATTCAACAAGTATATGGAATTTGGAGAAGAACCCGCCTCGCAATGCCGAAGACAATCTATGCGCCGGACTCATTGTCATTGAAGACTGGTTCGGGGGCTACTGAGGGAGTCCCGGATTAGGGGGTGTCCGGATAGCCAAACTATCACCGTTGGCCGGACTCCTAGACTATGAAGATACAAGATTGAAGACTTCGTCCGTGTCCGGATGGGACTTTCCTTGGCGTGGAAGGCAAGCTTGGCGTCGGATATGTAGATCTACTACCATTGTAACCGACTGTAACCCTAACCTATCCGTGTCTATATAAACCGGAGGGTTTTAGTCCGTAGGACGAACGACAATCATACCATAGGCTAGCTTCTAGGGTTTAGCCTCTCTGATCTCGTGGTAGATCTACTCTTGTACTACCCATATCATCAATATTAATCAAGCAGGAGTAGGGTATTACCTCCATCGAGAGGGCCCGAACCTGGGTAAAAACATCGTGTCCCTTGTCTCCTGTTACCATCCGCCTAGACGCACAGTTCGGGACCCCCTACCTGAGATCCGCCGGTTTTGACACCGACACTCACCATTGTAGTTTGTGCTAAATTTTGACCAAAGATTTAGCAAATAAACATTAACGTTTCTCATATTCTCCTCCTCCTTGGTCACGGTGCACAGCCTAAGATGACTTACTCACCTAGACGGATGGAGTAGTGCATGTGAAATGCACTAAAATTTCATTAGTTAAATTTATGATCAAAATTTGACACAGATTACAATGGGGACCAATAAACCAGGATGGAGGTAGTAGTTATGGGATTACTAATCTAGAAGACTAAAAGAACTGGCCCCTGGTACTCCTACTAGTAGTAGTACTCAAGTTGGAATTCCAATTGCACGGCACAACTTGTTAGGCAAAAAAATTCGATACAGGGTGTAGGAAGCGGTTTGGGAATTTGCATGCCTTTCCAACCAGTGAGATACTCCGTACAAAGTACGACAGAGAAATAACGACCGAGAAGGAAGCTAAAAGTAAACAATCAAACGAGCATTTTTGCATTTGTTTTGCATTGAATCGTTTCACAAGCTTGACTAGTGTTGTTTTTCTACTTTTACAAAAACCGCATCGTAATGTTAAAACGTGCATTTGCACGTACATAAGTAATAGTAGTACTCCCTCCGTCTAGGTGTACAAGTCTTCCCTCCTTGGTCATGGTGCACAACCAAAGATGACTTATTGACCTGGACGGAGGGAGTAGCACTGCTGCAAGCATATATCGAGAGAGACGTGTAGTACGATAGTATATAGTAAAGTTTGTGCTATATGCACGTACTTGCAAAATGCGTACGAATACACAAGGTTTCCAAACTTTCCCTTTTACATACTTAATTAAGGACGCTAAAAATTCCTGAACATTCGGGATTTATCATTTGCGTCCCAAACTAATGAGATCGCCTTACGAAACAAAAATTATACTCCTCCTAAAAGCCACGACGCTCGCAGGAGCGCTTGCGGCGCGCCATGAGTGCCCTGGTGCGCGGCCGTTTCCCAGCGCGCCGATACAATGCCTCTTCCTCAGCCTCACAACTCGCGAGGTGCTGATTGGCGGCTTGCCGACGCGCGAGCGCGATCTCACCGGTGTGGTGATCCGGCGCCAACAGGTACTCCGCCTTGCTGGAAGCGTGCACCCGGTCCACGTACCGCCAAGCGTAGATGAGGCGCTTGGGCCCGATTGCATGCAGGGCGTCGGCACGGGCGTCCTCCGCCACCCTCACGGCCCTCGTGACGAGCCTATTCGCCAAGAGCCAATTACACGACTCTCTCGGACGCGACATAGGCCTCCCAGGCAGCTTGTTCCGCGGTGCGCTTCTCTTCCTCGGCCTTCTTCTCCGCCTCTATTTTGGCGCGCTCTGCTGGAGGCAAAGCCTCCCACAAGGCGACATCCATTTCTTTCCAAAGCTCCTCAAGGCTGGGGGGCTCGGCGGCCGGCGCGGCGTTCTCCTCGTAGCGGGGAGCCGACGCGTCCTCCGACGCACGTGTTGGCAAGATTGGGAACACCGACGCGTCAACCTCTACGCGTCGCGGCGAGGAGCGGAACACCAACGCGTCCTCCTCGACTAGTGGCGGCGAGGAACGAAACGGCGACGCGTCATGTCGCGGTGAGGAGCGGAACACCGATGCGTCCTCCTCGACTAGTGGCGGCGAGGAACGGAACGGCGACGCGTCGCGTAGCGGCGAGGAGCGGAACACCGACGCGTCCTCCTCGACTAGTGGCGGCGAGGAACAGAACAACGACGAGTAACCGTTCGCGCGGTGCAGCGAGGGGATCCTAGGGCTTGGGAGGGGCGATGCCATGGTGGTCGACGTGAGAGGGAGGGGGAGGAGATAGCGATGAATGTGAACATGAGGGGGAGGAGATAGCGATGTCGTCGGAGGCGCAGTATTTATAGCGAGCAATGGCACACCTACGTAAGATATGGACTGAGCTGCACTGACTTAACTACGGGTCCAGTTGCGTCACTGACATGTGGGCTGAACACCTGTTGGGCCCATACGTCAGTGACCCAATGCACCTGCAGTTAAGTAACAACTATGTGGGCATATTTGTTGGAGTAAATTACGGGGGAGCGAAGGGGTGGAAATATTGCTGGTCACAACGGATTGGACGAGCGTGGGGGGAGGAGAGTCATGCATGCAGATTTTTTCACACGGGGTGGAGTGGTGGGACCACCGGAGGGAGAAGGAGAGTTTGGCAGGCATATTGTTTCCACACATGGAGAGGAAAAGATTTGGAGACGAACGGGCTTCCTACAGGTATGGGGAACGGTGCATAATAAGTCATCTTGCATGTCGGGCTAGGTATAGTCTCAAGTCATTAAAAACATATACGCCCCGCACATGTTCATACTTCAAGGTGCACTAAATTATTGCATGCGATGATTAAGGATAGCCATAATGGTGGTATCTTAGCTGGTATCATGCACACGGGAATAGTAGCAAACATGCTGATATGGCAAAGAATTAAAGAAGAGAGGGGGGTTAGAGTAACTAGTGTTCATGCATGCATTTGTAAACACATTTTTGTGTGAAGAATGACAGCACTAGTTGAGTACTTTTGCAGACTTCAAAAACTATTCCACCGCCTCTACTATCTTGCTAAGAGTAGGTGAAATTTTTGAATCGAGCCCTTTAAACTAGAAGGGAGGTAGTGGTACCCTAATAGCTAACCTTGTTGTGATGACAAGATAGGACATGGCACGCACCTGGACGGAGGAACTAGTCTCCATTGTGCATTTAAGTTTTGTCCGAAGTCAATGTACCTCTACTTTCACCAGACTTATAGAAAAATGTATCAACATTCACAATGTCAAATCAATATTTTTACACTCATTATAAAACGTAGTTCTTATACTCATTATAATCAGTATTGTAGATATTGATATTTTTAGTATAAATTTGGTCGTGGGATTTCATTGATGCCTGTCAAAGCATGGAGGAAGCGGAGCTTAGGGCTTGCATTGCCGGTCTCTACATAGGTATTTCTCTTCATAATCCTGTAATTTTAGAGACTGATTGCGCTTTTGTGGTAGCGTCTCTTGCATCGGGGGACTATGACAGGTCTGCTATGCGTGACCTGAAGATGAAAGTGTTGAGCATCTCGAAGTTGATCAACAATCTTCAATTGTCAAAGATTAGCCGTTCGGCCAATAAGGTGGCACACTTAATCGCTAAGTATAGCTTTGAAAATACATTAGATGGTATTCTTGTAAATAACGCATACTGTGGTGAATATTATATCGAATGAGTGTACTGGTGTGGCTGGTTAATTAATATAAGGTGGTGTTAAAAAAGTATAAATTTGGTCAAACACTTTGCAAACGGTTGACAGGAGTAAAAAGGACCAGAGGGAGTATCATGCATGCGGAGTAGGCAAAAAATTGCTCATTTATAGCGGTCGAAGTCTCAAAGGGCCCGACCGCGAGGGAGGCGAATGTCGCTCGGGCCATGGTTGACGGAATTAAGTGAAGTTACATCCACGCGCCGGCATGGCATGCGAACAGGCAGAAGCTATACCGTCAGGCCTACAATATGGGTCTAGTAGACATGACATCTAGTGGGTCCCGCATAGTTCTCGAGAACTCTTTGGGGGCTTGCAGCCGTTTATCCACCGGGCAAGCTAGCAACCCCACGCTGTTCGCACGCCCTACTTGTCCCCGTCTTCTACTACCTTACAACAGTTCGCTCCCAGTTGTCCCGTCCTTTCACATTAGTTCGCTCCTAGTTTTTGCAGGTGTAACATCCCAAATTTTCCTATTTGGAATGTTTTACAATTATAGATAAGCATCCTATGCATCCTGTTTGAATTTGAATACCATTTGAAGTTTCAGAGAGTTTTGAATTTGAAATTTGAATTCCAAACTTTGGCATGTGGGAAACCATTCAAAACCAAGCCGATAAATACTTGATCAAAAGTATGAGAGGAGCTAACATGACACTCCAAAATATCAGAGGAAACAAAGCCAAAAGAATTGGATTCAAATCTGAATTTTATTTGAATTTGAAAAATGGATTTTTATGAAGTTTGGATTTTGCCTTTGGAAAAATGTTCAAATGAAAGGAATATTCCCGATCATTTTGGTATATATATACTATATATAAAATATTTATAGTTTAGGTTTTATTTTTGTTTTGGTTTTATTAAAAAATAAAAGAAAAACTTTTAAGGCCACCAGCCACCCAGCCCAGCCAGCGCCGCCTCATTCCCCAGCACTGAGCCCACCTAACCGCCCACTAGGCCAACAGCCAGCCAGCCGACCGCCCGCCCCCCTCGCCGATCCCCAGGATCCGGTCGACCGATCAAACCCCCTCTCTCCTCACCGACCCGTGGCCCCACCTCTCTTCTTCCCCTCGCCCACGCTTGAACCTCGCTGAGATCCGCTGGGATCCCAAGAACTGGGATCCCGATCGCCCGATGCCCTTCCGCCTCACCGAGGCCCTGGCTATATAAACCAAGCCCCCAGACCCCATTCCCCCTTAGCCTCGCGGAGCCCTCTCCTCTCTCTCTCCTGGCACGCCGGAGCCCGAGCTCACCTCCTCCGCCAAAACCTCGCCGTCGCCGCCTGGTGCACCCCGACCCACCCAACTCCACCGAACCATCCCCCGAGCTCCTCAAGATCTCCCGACGTCTCGCCAAGCTCGCTGACGCTCAAGCCCCGAGCACTCCCGCGCCTTGGCCGACGTCGCCGAGTCCCAGAAGCCCAACATTCCCCTCCACTGCTAGATCCTAAACCTAGGGTTAGGATTAAAAGCCCCAAAGGATAAGTTTTAGTTAGAAAACCGGACGGCCGAGCGGTTTATTTTTATTAGTTAGGTTTATTTTAGTTAGGCCGGTTCTGTTAGTTAAACCCTAGGCCCACTTAGTCTATCTGACGCCTAGTGCATAGTTTAGGCCCATTAGGCCTTTTTCTTTTTATTTAGATTTTCTGCTTTAGCCGATTTGTTTCAAATTTCAAAAATGTATATCTTTTGTTCTGTTTAATATTTTTTAGTGATTCTTTTTTTGTTGGATTGCAAATTTTATGTAGTTTCTGAAAAACATATATTTAGCTATGTTAAAAATAATTAAAAATGCTTTAATATTGTTTTAGTCAGAATAGCAAATCTGCTATAGTTTTAGTTAGAAAAATTATTTTTGCATGATTCTTTTTGCAATCACTTTATTTTGATATTGCCAAACCCTAGAAATTAACTTTGGTATTTTAGGATTAATAAATAATTAATTCTAGGCAGAATCCTATTAATCCTAATTAATTGATTAGTTCCTGTTTTCCTAATTAATTAATTAGTAAATTAATTTATTTTAACTTGTGATTAGTTATTCTAGGTTAGTTTCTGTCATTCCATTAGATGAACTTTTATTTACAATTAATAAAAGTTTTAAATTAATTTTCCTAATAGAAATTGGATTAGGCCTAAAGTGAGTTTTATAATAGCTATTTAATTAATTCTTTTTGCTCCTAGTTGCTTAGTTAATCCTTTTCTGTTAAGTTAACCTAAAACCATGATTAGGTTATGTTGAGGAATTTTTGTTATATAAAAACTATTTTTGTTATTGTTTGGAATAGGGAAAAACTTTGAATTTGATTTCTTTGAGTTTTCCTTTTGATTTGGTTTTGATTGTTTGGTTGTGTTATGTTATCTTTGTTATCTTGTGTGATCCTCTTGCTTTGTGCTTATTATGTTATTGTTTGTCTCGGTAGAGTTCCCGGAGTGCGAAGCTTGCTACTACGACTCTTTAGCTTACGAGGATCATCAGCAAGGCAAGTTTTGATCATGTTATTTCTATACCTATGTTTTTGTGCATTAGTAGTTGTCACCACCCCCACCATTGCATGCAGTAGTGAAAATCTTGAAGTCATTAAACTTGAGTAGTATCATGTGGTAGGATGAACCAATCCCTTGTTACTATGGCCCCGGACGTAGTAGTTATTTTGCTATGCTCGTGAGACGGATTTGTGGTGAGTGAAATCCATAAGCAAGATGTGAGAGTCAATGATGATGACAACCCATGGACTACAATGATCAAGATGGACTTCGAAAATCACTCTTTGGGTGGAGGACGGTTGACGGGCACCTGGAGCACCCAGTGGTGGCGGGATGCATGGAGAAGCGCCATGACATCCTGGAAAGCTTCACCCAGCCACGAAGAGAAGGATGGATGCCCCATGACCGAAGCTTACATGCAGCCGCAAGCCATTATGGGCTCTGGCTGGGTTGACCCTTGTAGTGAAGCTGGCTGGACGGTACTACGAGAAGTAGACGAACGGTAGGGTTGGATGGGTACCGCAAGTGGTCGGAAGAACTCTTTGGAAGACCTGTTTCATTCGTCCGTCTTCAAACACCATGAAGTGCGAAGACTTTAAAGGAGGGAATGATTCTTATGGGAAAGTGCATAAACCTCTGCAGAGTGTTATAACCTAATCGATTAGCCGTGTCCCGATTACGGACATTTGAGCATCTGGACCTTGGAAGTATTCGGATATCTCAACACTTAACTCTAATGAATTAATTTGATTGGGTTTATGACTTAATAATAATTTGGGAACGAGATATTGGTTGGCGGAACCATCTCAATAACATACCAACAATTTGTAGTAATTTGCAAATAAGTCCATCAGTAGTAGGATAAAATTGGCTTTACGCAAAATGATGAAACTTAGAGCTCCACAGCCAAATATGCATATAGAGTTAGTAACTTTATTATTGTTATTCTTCATAACTTGCCACTTATTCCAAAAGCTGACCTACATGGCTGCAACGTATTATGTTGCGTAGATATATTCGATCAGAGTGAGGCTACGCTCGCGCTTGGCGATTGCCCTTTGAGTCGGATGGACTCGCTTACCTTCGACGCTCCGCAGCATTTTAGTTTATTTCTCATGAGTTGGCCTTGAGCCGAATTTATTCCCTTGTAATAAAGACTCTATATGAGAATCGATTAATGATATTCAGGTGTGATTGAACTTTGATTACTTTATCGATGTAATCGTGATTACCAAAGATGATCTTGGGATGGTATGCATACGAGATTTGACCGATTTTGGGTCAGTCGCTCTGAGAGATGGTATCGAGCAGACGCTGACCGTAGGATCGTAACCCCTAGGATCGGAAAGCCATAAGCGAGACCATTTACTTTGAACCCTCTTTCATTCTATAATTCTTCCTGATCTATTCTCGACTCTTCTCCCTTTGCAACATTCTAGATGGCCGTCGAGTTCACCCCAGTGTTGCTACCGGAGTTACGCCAGCCCGATGAGACGATGCCCTTCGGAAGGAAGCTGGTCCAGATGGTGAAGCTGCTGAAGATTGCTCTGCCCTCGATCACTGGGAAACCCACTAATGCACTTCCGACGGACACCCGCTACAGGATTGAGGTGCATATCCCAGGGAGGACCTTTGGAGGACGCACGGAGCCTATCAACTTTGAGTTCACCGAGTTCAACTGGATCATCGGAAGAGACGTGGCGATCTACCGAGCACTTGGACATCTCCGAGAGGAGTACAGGACTGAGCTCGATCACTCGGACCTCGCCATGGTTTCTCGCAGGGCAAGGAATGGAGATATCATCCGTACCATCGAGGACGATTCCACTCTCTCTTACATCCAGGACTTGGAGTGTCTTCTCAGGACACGGGAGATTCAGGCTCGCCAGAACTCAAGACACACGGAAGCTTTTGTTCCGCGAATCGGGCTGGAGGAGAAGGCTCGCAGACTTCCTTGGCCATGAGGAAGAAATCACGGACTTCATGGAGATAGTCGACGACCTGAAGATGAAGCTTGCCGCGATTGAGGAAAAGATGGACTTGGGAGAGGACCTTTACCCGAGTGGAGATGAAGCACCCCTCGTGAGCAATGATCAGGATTTCGAGGGGAGTACCACTGAAGGAAACCCCAAGAGGAGGCGCCACTGATGCAGACTTTTTAGTCGACCACCATGTTATCTTTTATTTCCTTTCGTCGATCAGTTAGGCCGATGTTTTCTTTCGTTTAGTCATGAGCTTTGTAATCGAGTTTGAACCATGTTTGAGTGGAATGAATAAATGTTTGGTGTGTTATGATTGTGCATTCATATGGGTAGTGTTATTCTCATAGATCCTTGTTCTATTCTAAATTTTCTCATCCACTCCAAAACACCAGATGCCTCCGAGACGTGACACTGGTTTCCCGCCGGAGCTCACCCAGCTGCTCCAGCAGCAGAATGCACTGATGCAGCCTCGATTCGTAATCGAACAACCCGCCAACAATCCACCGCCGCCACCACCACCCACCGTGGACAACTTGACTCGATTTCGAGGTTGAATCCGCCAGTTGTTCTCTAGTAGCACCGAGCCGATTGTGGTGACGATCGCTCCGCAAGATTGGAAGAGAGCTAGTCACCGTTGGATGCACCGATGTTGAGAAGGTGCGCTTTGCGCAGCATCAACTGGATGGACCTGCAGCTTCTTGGTGGGAAAATTACACCGCCACTTTTCCCTTGGGTGGCATCACTTGGGATCAATTCCAGCAGGCCTTCAGACTGCTCATGTCTCATCTGGAGCCATGAGTGCGAAGAAGCGTGAGTTCAAACTTGCGCCAGGGAACCGTCTTGTGGCACGAAGACGTGGAGGAATTCAGCAAGCTTGCCCGCTATGCCCCGATGATGTGGCCACCGATGCCGCCAAGCAGGAGAAGTTCCTTGAGGGACTAAATGATGAATTGAGCATGCAGCTTATTGTGGCTACTTTCAACAACTACCAGGAGCTGGTAGACAAGGCCACCATCCTGGAAGGCAAGCAGCAGCAGATAGAAAGCCGCAAGAGGAAGTACAGCCAGGGGAAGCACAACCAGAGCTCAGCGAAGCCCCGCTATGCACCGTACTCAGGAGGGCACATCCATCACAACCATGGAGGTCATAACCATGGTGGAAATGGAAACAACCGCAGCCAGGACAACAAGTCAGGCCATGGCAATGGCAATGGCAGTGGTAATGGAAATCAGCACCGTTCTGCCCCGGCTCCGAAGGATCTGAGCCACATCACCTGCTTCAAGTGCCAGAAGACAGGGCACTACGCCACCGACTGCCCGGAGGCCAAGCAGAGGAACGGGAATGGCAATGGAGGCTCAGCGAAGAAGCCCAATCCTTTCCCTCGTGCTCAAGTGAATCACATCGACGTGGAGAACGTCTATGATCAGCCAGACACTGTGGTTGGTAAGTTTTTATTGAATTCACGTTCAGTTTTGGTTCTGTTTGATTCTGGTGCAACGCATTCATTCATATCAAGGGTAGTTGTGGATAAGTACGGATTACGCAGACAGACAAAGAAGAGAAAGGAACAAGAACCCAGTCGTCGAACCAGTATAAAGCCCTAAGTGATCTGCTCTACAAGAGTATATTAACTCATGTTCGAGTATGAACAGGAAACCCGATACCTACTACCTTAGAAGAAAGAATTCGGAAGAAATGAAGAAGAGCTGTTCGACAATGATCCTTACCTATCAATTCATGAAATTGGAGTTTGATGTTGTGTTGTAAACGAAATCTTCAGAGAAATGGAAGACAGGCAGAGTATAGATTAGTTCATCTCTCCACTCAATGAATTCCACATTCATATCCAATCTCATTTCATTAGCAAAAGATACCGCTACGCTCTAAATTGCTCTATTGACTTCGGATAGACGTGATCGAAACCAATATGCTTGGTTAGTTCATGCTTGATCGATTATTGGCAATCTGAATAGGATTCGAGTCTCCTATTCAGATTGCACGGAGGGCTTGGAAAGAGGCCTCTCGTGTAAGATAAGATTCCATTCCTTCCTATCGAAAGGCTCCGGTAGTAGAGCTAAATTGAATGTTGATATAAAAAGGGCAGATCAGAGAGTTAAGGAACAGATGTTGTTGATCAAGTCTTTGGAACGTAGTTAGTCCCATCCCTTCCATCCGCCACTAGTCTAGTTCGGTCTCTTCAAGGAGAGAAATCCTTTCTCGAGGAGTCCAAGTATTGGATATATTGGTGGAGGAGATAGTCGGTAAAAAGATACCACTACGCGGTAGACAGCTTCCTTCCTTACTTTTCTTAATAAGCCCTTGATCGAGTAGTTCATCCGAAAGCATTTGATCCATCGATCAATGCTTGATCTTATACTGGTTCAAGATCTAGGAATGAAAACAGCTGCAAGATACGCTTACTTCTTTCTCTTAGTCAGCTTTATCTCATATTGTTTATGAAGCCGCAAGCACTGCTTGCTATATTAATTCTACGGCTGCCGCCCATAGGAGCCTAAGGGAAGACGACGGAGGAATGGTCTTGGGGCATTTGTGACCAGCACCCCATTTATCACCATACTTATCACCACACTCTTCTTTGGGCGCTGCTTCTCTGTCTGGATCTGAAATACGCTGCTTTGGTGGTCCACAATTGGAACTACTTGATCCGCCGACCTATGCTGAAACAGCTGACCTACAGGACCCGTACCTTGGCTTTCGATAGGACCAGCTTCCCGTATTCTTCCCCTACTTAATAAGAACCTCTTCCTTATTATGTTCATAAACATAGTATCTGTTAGCGATAAAACTTGAATAATAGCAGAGAGTGAAAAATAGACCCCGATTGGTAGCTTAGTGAGAGATCTTCTCGTGACCCTATAGGTCTGGTTCTTCAATACGCCTTCGTGGTGTGCCTTTTGATTACAGTGACTTCAATTCAAAGAAAGAGTGCAAAAAGTCGAGAGCCAGGATAATGGAATTTCAGAACGGAGCTGGGCTAGAAGGATACGAAATCCTGAAACAAGTTCTCCTACGCAAGGATCCTATCCTTACCTCGCCTCGCACAAAGCTAGATCAGACTTTTGGTCAACGGTAGAGAGCTGAATCGACAGAAATGAACGGTCATGCAACCGTCGAAATAAATCATTTTATCTCTCAGATACAACTTTTCCACTTAATCATAACGGTTTTTATTCTTCTTTTCTTGTGGCGGAGATCAAGGTTGATCATTTCAAAGCAAAAGAAAGGGCTATAGATAGAGTGAGTAGGCACATCAATCACTATATAACGCGTTGCACTTAGCTTGACTTCACGAAGCAGAAGACAAGTTAGGCATACGGAAAGATACCTTCGGTCAAGACGGAGATAACCCTCCATTTGATAACAAGCAAATTACCTTTTCTATTGAGCAGAACTTGAACAGGATCCAATCCATCGAGCGGAATCATTTGATTCATTTTCAATGAGCCAAAAGAGTTACCACCAGACCCATGATCATGTAATACCTCTTACGGAGGGAGCTGAGCCGATTAATCTCAGGCCGTATAGATACTACGCACGATCAAAAGGCAGCCATTGAAAAGTTGGTCGAT